>CM016721.1:79563061-80263061 GCA_005771605.1 Scutellaria baicalensis
AACAAAATTAGAATTTCACAATACTTAAAAATCATTTATATACACACACTACAAGAAAACTGCCCGACAGTGACGGAAAAATTTGTCACTAAAATCAGAATTTCTGTCACTAGCAGGTAATAGTGACGGATTTGTGACGGAATCAGTTTGTCAAAATCAGTTTTGTCACTAAACTTTAGCGACGGATTTTAGTTCCGTCACTACAGGTGTGACGGAAAATTCCGTCACAACAACAAAAAATTTCGTCACAGATTTTTTTTGTCACTTGGCTAGTCAAGAAATTTATGACAGAAAATTCCGTCACTAACGTGTGACGGAATCTTTCCGGCAAATTGACACATGTATTCCACTATATGTAAATCATGGCAGGTGGACCCAACCTAACCCGACCACGAATAGAAAAGTGGCATGCAGTGTTGGAGGTGACGTGGACTCTCATGCCAGGCTGTCCTCCACAAGAACACACAGCAGATTCCTTGTAAATGCATTTTCCACGTTTTTAATAATATTTGTGCGCATCCACATCGCAATCAAGGAACATATACACCAGTAAATAATTTCAAAGAAAAACGAAGTCAAGAATTTTTTTTTAATGCCCTCCGAGTAATGGAAGAGAGGGAATAAGAAAAAAATTAAAAAAACTTATATGTTTTGGATTCGAACTTGAGTTATCACAATTTGTACTTTTATAAAAATGATACACTTAGTTATGAAGCTGGTTGTAAAGTGAGAAGTTAATTGTGGTTTTTAGGAATAATATTTGAAAAACCGCAATTCTTCGTGGAGACTATTTTCCTGGTACAAATGATATTTTGTTTCAACTATAATTTATGAATTTTGATAAATTTATCTTTCTGTATTACATAATGTGGTTTTTTTTTATAGGTTTGTAAAATGATTACCGCATGATTTCCGATAGGAAGGCTTATTTTTTCCCCTTTATCAGACAAGTAATTTTTCCCTTTCTGCAGACAAATAATTTTATCCATCTTTCTGATTTGTGGTAATAATATTACAAATTTAATGCATGTATACTTTTACCACAATTTCACCCATTAAAGAACCATCAGTAGAAAAAAAAAAAAATGTCGTGTCATTTCATTTATTGAGTGAGGCTAATGTAGGACTCTCTCACATATTATGTTAATTAGGTGAGATGAGTCAACTCACAATTCACATATAAATTAATTTATTATATGAGTAAAAATGATTTCATACGAATTATCCGATGAGACCAACTTATGCACGGTTTTTGTGTTATTTATTGAAGTGGTCCTATACTCCTATGGTACAGTCATATATACACTTAATTTAATTTGAAAAATCATTTCACGCATGTTCTTGTGTTATTTGTTAAAATGGTCTAGTGGTACAATCATATACTACTTCCGTCCCAAAATAAATGACGTTTTAGCAACTAAAATTTGTTCCAAAATAATTGTCGTTTTCGTATTCCAAAGCATATTTACATGCAATATACCAAATATGTCTCTATTTACTAATCTCAAATTAAATGTGTTAAAGAGATAAAAACTTCTCATTAATTAAACATAAATAGGGGTAGATTGAACTTTTTATCACATTTTTTAATATATGTGTAAAAGACTAAAACGTCATTTATTTTGGGACGAAGTAGTATACATTTAATCTCATCTGTTTGTGTGCATTCAGCTTTGGTGAAAATGTCATTATCATTCACAGTAATAACTTGACACCTTTTGATAAAATCAACCTTTCTTTTTCAGCCTTAATTTACTTTATCTCAACTATTTTCTTAAAGTCGATCGCGGCAGAATTTGTCCTTTTTTTCTTTTTTGAGTTTCGAATTATATATAATTCTTGGCAACAAGCTTTCTACATTCATGAACCATGCATTTAAAGATAAGTAAATAAACATCTTTGCTTTTAATTCATGGGACTTTTCCATAAATTATAGGTGGTATATCATTGTCGTTATATCAAATCTTCAATTATGTTTGTCACCATTTACATATTTTTACTACTCTTCTCCATATATATAAAATAAGATTGGAAAAAAGAAAAAGAAAAAAAAATGAATTGAATAAATGAGAAAGAAACGAAAAATAAAACCCTTATAATAGAAAAAGAAAAACATAAAACTCGAATATTTTTAACGTAGTGTTTCATATACCCTAAGATACTTACACTTTAGAAATAAAAGGTAAAAATCATGTGAGCCTTTCTACTTAATTAAACAAGATTTGATTCTTATTTTCAAAATTTAATAGTATTTGATTACGTAGATATTCAATTATTCAGGAACCAGTGCAGAAAAATTAAATTAAATCCCTATACGCTGATGTCACAACATCACAACATTTGATCAAATGATTGAAGTATCGACCAAAATTAAAATAAGGGCAGATGAATATCCCCTACCATAAATTATATAATTAATTTACATTTTGTTTTTTTTTATGATTACTTGCCACTAATATTTTTCATTATTATAATTGACTGTCATTAGATCAAATGATGAGATATTGTGACACTTCAAATACAAATTCATTGTATGCGAAAATTGAATCTTAATGCAAAATAAATATAATGTTGTCATTTTCAGGTTTCACCTTAATTATAATGAATTTGAATAAAATAACTAATGTGACATTAGCATAGCAATCCCTCAATTGACCTAATTAATTACAATGCACTATTAAATTAATAAACCTTACATTTTGGTAGGAAGTGTTTATGATTAACTAATTTGCAAGTAGATTATCAACTGGGAATATATGCATATTATTTTCTGTCTCCAAATAAAAATATGGATTGGTTGTGGTATAATATGAAATAATATTATTGTAATTACTAAGTCATCATGCTTGTGACCCAGGGTAGTTGATCTACTTCACATATTCATACACAAACACAAAGATATGAATAATACATTATTTGCATATATATATATATATATATATATATTATTCCATATATATACATATATAAATGCATATTAGTTATACATATTAGCTGTCACTAAAACTTTGGTGAACCCGAGGTACGGATCTTAAATCCGTGCCCCCAACCCGACCCGGCGCGTGGGCCATCTCCATGCGTGCCCACGCTCCCCCACGCGTGTCTGCAGCTCGAGTGCACACCAGATTCCATTCAGTGATAGGTATTATACACATACTCTTAAGGTATTACGTGTATACTCTTAAGATATTACATATTTATCTTTAAGCTAGGTATTGAGTTTAAAACATAAGGTATTACATATGCACCTTTGAGGTATTACATATTTTACCTCTAAGGTATTACATATGCATCTTTAAGGTACTACTGCTTATAGTTTAAGGTATTATGTATTTATCCTCAAAATATTACATAAAATATATTTCAAGTATTACATTTTTATCTATATGGTATTACATATTTATATTTACATTGAAGATATTTGATACTCAAATTTCAAGTATTACATAAGTCTCATCCAGATATTACATAAATACCTTTAAGGTATTACATATATGCTTCTGTGGTATTACATGTATGCTTCTTTGGTATTACATGTATGCTACATATTTATTGTTAAAATCTTACATACATAAATAAATTTAAGGTATTTCATATTTCCCTTTACGGTATTACATAAATCTCTTTAAGGTATCACATTTTTACCTCTATGGTATTGTATACTTATATTATGGTATTACATGCATATGTTTGAGGTGTTAAGCAGTCTGTAATCTGCTAATTAATAGAGAAGAAAAAAACTCCAAAAGACCAGAAAGCCACAATAAACTCCAAAATATGAGTCATCCAACCAAAAATTAATTAATAACAATACAATGTAAGCTCTAATCTTTAAGGAGAAAACAAGAAGAGACTGATAATCAACAAACTAAACTAAAAACTGAAAATTTACAAGAAGAAGGGAGAAACAATTTTAATTTGTTCAAAAAAATAAATTTGGGAGAAGGCCCGCCGCCGTGACCTGCAAGGCCGACGCTGTCGCCATCTGCATCACCTGCGACCGCGACATACACTCCGTCAACCCTCTCGCCACAGAAGACCCCTTCTACAACACCACTAAGTCCACGGTGATTGGAGCACGCTCATTTGGAGGGGAAAACGCAGAGAGAGGAAAATAAAATGAGATGATAGATGGAGAAGAACGTCTGTATTGAAAAAGCATTAGGGCTACAGAAAAAATAAAAGAATGTAATGGAGAAGATGGAACGTGCGCAGAGAAGAAGAAGAAAAAAAAAAAAAGAAGGAAGAAGAGGTGCTGTGGAAGAAAAAGAAAAAAGAAGGAAAAGAGAAAGAAGATAAAAAATTAAGGTTTGATTATATATAGTGTATTTGTGTCGGGTTGGGGGCACGGATCTAAGATCCGTGCCCCGGGGCACCCAAGTCCTACTCATTAGCTGTACTCCAAATTGTGGATTGAGCTTGTTGTCAAAAATGTATTATGGAATAAAAAAATTCTCAAGATTTTCAAAGCATATTTCATCTATTAATGTAAAGTAAAGAGCCTTTTAAATCATATTTTATTTAAATGATTGTTCTCATAATACAGTCATGTGAAAATCTCTTAACGTGTGACAAACAACATTAGTAGATTAAGTACTTCATAGCTTTACTATTGGTAGATTATGTAGTTTAATTACTGCGAAAATTAGTCATATATATTCCAATCATTCAATAAGTGACTTCAATCTAAAAAGAACAAAACCTTCAATCTACATCTAGAAAATAATAATAGTAGCAATAACTTGAATCAACAGGTAACTTGTCGTAGTTATGCATGTTTGTTCACAAAATTAATCAAATATTTATTATAATTTATTCATACTTCCGGTTTTTTTCTTTTTTCTTTTTCTCCGAGTGTGACGGTTGAAAAAAAACTAAGAGGCCGACCTTTATAAAGGTAAGGTATCGCTTGAACTAAATTCTGTTGTTGTCATAGGAGATGTTTTTTTTCTTTTCAAATAATGTTTTATTTCATATGTAAAGTTTTTTATTACATATGTGTCACGTGTATTAGAAAACATAGTGATGTATTACTTATTAAAACATCACAAAGATTTATGTGAGAACAATTCTCAGATATAACTCCACGAAGTAAAATCCACAACCCACAACTCAAACCCATCCTTACAAATCAATCTATATTATAGGTTATAATTATTTAGTGATCCATCTCATGAAATTGTATTTCAAAAAATTAAAAAAAAAACCATACTCTTAATACACTAAAATATGAGGTGAATCACTAATTATGTATCAAATCAACTTGTTTGAATGCTCATATGGAAAATCAACTCAAAAAATCATGTGAAATTCAATGGACTATGATCAGAATGATTCTATCTATGTATAACTTTGTTTAGTAGTCTGATATTTAATGAGCATAAATAATTTATTTTAGATATAATTTTTATTGGGGCCTTGGCCCATGCCCATGAAAATTCTCATAGCGTGATATATTATTTATTGGGTTTGGTATTTTGGGCTTAATTGGTATTTGGGCCTAAATCTTAAACCTTAGCTCCAGTTTCTCATTTCTCTTGTCCGTTAATCTGACACTGCTCCTTTACCTCAGCATCAATGGCGTTTAGATTCCTCAAATCCCACAACAATCCCACAACAATCCACAAATTTCTCAGTCTTATAAGCTTCTCATCTCACTCAATCGCTCTTCAATCCCAGAAATTAATCTCAGAACCACCATCTCAGCACCTTGTGAATGATCTCTCGCGCATTCTCAGTGACTACAGAAAGCCCCAACACGACGTCGAATCAGCACTCACTCCATTTGCTTCACAACTTTCCACGAGTTTAGTCGAACAGGTCTTGAAAAGGTGCAGAAATCTTGGGTTTTCTGCTCAAAGATTCTTTCTTTGGGCTCAGAAAATTCCGGGTTTTCGACACAGTGACGAAAGCTATCACATTCTTGTAGATATCTTAGGAAACAGCAGAGAGTTCGCGTTTCTGTGGGATTTTTTGACTGAGATGAAAAACACTGAAGCTTGTGTTATCAGCCGAGAAATTTTCTGGATTGTGTTCAGGGCTTATGGTAGAGCTAATCTACCGGGTGATGCTATTAGGGCTTTTAAAAAGATGGTGGATTTTGGGATTAGGCATTCTGTAGATGATCTTGATCAGCTTTTGTTTGCATTGTGTAAAAGGAAGCACGTGAAACATGCTCAGGAATTCTTCGATCAAGTTAAGGGTGATAATTTGAGTCCGAGTGTTAAAACATACAGCATTTTGATCAAGGGTTGGGGGGATATTGGAGAGAGTGCTGGTGCGCAGAACCTGTTTGATGAAATGCTTGAAAGAGGATGTGAGGTGGATTTGCTTGCTTGGAACAGTGTGCTCGACGCGTTGTGTAATGGCGGGAAATTGGATGAAGCACATAAATTGTTCAGCCAGATGAGCAGCAAGGGCTTTGACCCTGATGCTTACTCTTATTCGATATTTATTCGTGCTTATTGTGATGCAGATGACCTTCATTCGGCTTTTAGGGTTCTAGACACAATGAAAAGGTACAATCTTGTGTCTAATGTCTTCACTTACAACTGTGTGATCAAGAAACTTTGCAAGAATGGTAAGATTGAGGAGGCGTATGAGCTTCTCGATGAGATGATCGAGGGAGGGGTGAAGCCAGACACTTGGAGTTACAATACTATATTAGCTTATCACTGTGATCACAACGAAGTCAATTTGGCTCTTAAACTAATCTCAAGAATGGATAAAGATGCATGCCAATTGGATAGGCACACATACAATATGGTGCTTAAGATGCTGATCAGAATAGGGAGGTTTGATAGAGTTGAGAAAGTGTGGTATGAAATGGAAGAGAGAGGATTTCATCCTACAGCTTCAACATATGCTGTAATGATTCATGGATTGTGTAAGAAGAAATGGAAACATGAAGATGCTTATAGATACTTTGAACTGATGATTGATGAAGGGATACCACCATATTCTACAACCTGTGAGTTACTGAGGAACAAACTGATTGGATTAGGATTTGCAGAGAAAACAGATATACTTGCAGAGAAGATGGAAAGAAGCACCTCTCTATCAATTCAAGAGGCAGCAAACCTCATGAGAGGTAATAGAGCCCGTGTAAGATTCAGAAGTGACGAACAATATTCTGATGAAAGTGATGATTGAACGACAGAACGAATACTGCTATTTGAACCTCTTGTTATCACAATCATGTATGTGAGTAGCATATAAGCTGGTTCGATTTCATGTAGTTGAACACTGAAATGGTGGTTATGGAATCAAGAAGTTTCCATTTGTGTTTGAAATGGACTAAGAATAGCTTTCATTGTGTGTTGAGAGCATTCTTGGTGAATGGTAAGATTGGTGTCCTAACTATTCGTTTCATGAAATATATTTATTACCAGAATTGTCACCATATTCTTCCCATTCGTTAATTTGTGCAGCAATTTTTGCCTCCATTTTTGCCAATTGCCTTTCAAAAGTCTATTGTTTCTTCTTTCCAAACCCACTTTCACAAATTCAAATATGATGCAAACCAATGAATAAGAATTCTATATTGATAATTCAACATATTGATATGCAATTAAAATTAATGAAATATTCTTTTAAGAGAAATATGCTAAATCCATACATGCTCAATCAAATCGTTTTTAAGAGAGTTATGATCTTCTATATTGCGAAGTTGTTCCCTATTAAAGATGTAGATTTTGGTGTAAGTTTGAAATGGATCCAACAAAAATATATAGTCAAAAACATGAGAATGCTAGTGTATGGTGCATGTGAATGCTTTTGGGAACAAGAGCACGTGAAAACTAGTGTGTGATGCATGTGAATTTAAAAGATAAAAGTATGTCGAACATATAAAATAGATGTTGACAACTCACATATAATTGCATGTAAATAAAATAGACAATTGCATGTGGATGTTGTAAAGAAGATGTTGACAACTCATATACAATTGCATGTGAATAAAATAGACAACTGCATGTGAAACATTATCATTTAAAACATTCGAAGTATATGAGTTTAGTTTAAAACATTATCATTTCTATCCAAAAATATAATAAAGTTTTGAAAATGATTCGGAGTAGAATAGACAATTTCATTACAGAAATAAATTGACTAATTAAAATTACAGAAAACTAAAATAACGGTCTTGCTAAAAAGAAAAAGAAAGCAAAGAAACATATAAATTACTTAGGTTATCTTTTATTACGAAATTCTGAGATCCCTCTCTCAAAGTGGATAGAGAGATTCAATCTAAGAATAGGAAATTAGGGAAATCGATTCGATTCGATGATTGCTCCAACGGTAGGAAAAACCCTACTCATCGCCACTGTGATTTTCTTCTCTGTATTTGTAGCCCTATTCCTCTTTTCAACTTCTTTTCCCTTCTATCAAACACCTTTCGATTCTCCGCCGTAAGTACCGATTTTCCAGTTTCTGTTTCTGGATGCGCCATTTTCGTTTTCATTTTGCCTGTATTTGTACATCTTCTGATCTAATTTCTGGAACAGGTCAGAAAGAGCAGAGATATGGAGTCTAAGGAGGTTATTCGAATGGCGGCCTTGCAATTGGTGGACTCAAGCCCATCCTGCTCGTTAGTACTTTGAATTTTGTGTATAATTCCTATATTTCGCTTTTACTTTTTAGGAAATTCTGTTTTTGTACTTAAGGTTTTGAGCAAATCTAAGCAATTTTTAAAAAGGGTTCATTCAAATTAGGATTTTTGCGCGGAATTGTTTTGGGTGGTATGGACTGATTAGTGTGACCAGTGTAAAGATAGAATTTTTTTTAAATAATTGTGCGTAATGTGTCTTGATCTGCCATTCTACATCGTTATGTTCAGGTATACTACATATATATCATAACCTTTGTGTCAAAGTTGTATAATCCCACAATATTAAGACCCATTGAAGGCCAAATGCTGCAGTTTAAAATGTCTGGCATTCACATGATTGAAATTTAGATCCTTTGACTTCTTGTGGATGGTAAATTCCGAGATGGCTGTATCGTGATCAAGATTTTGTATCTCTCTTGATAAAGATTATGAAATGGTGAATCAGATGGAAGTTTATGGATGTAATTGTGTAAAACTTGTACATGCCTCTAATGAATGTGTTTGCAAGCACATAATTTATAGTATGTTTAGACTTTAGTACAGTTTTAATTTTTTCTAAGTCAACATTGATTGGCATCAAATGCAGACATTTGCATTGGTTTTTTGTGTTGAAATGCTGCAGCTCTGCTAGCTAAGAGCAATGGATATCTTCGAGTTGATTGCTATGGTGGGCTCAATCAAATGAGAAGGGATGTGAGTACTTTATCCCTTTATCTAATTAGTGGTAAAACGTACTCACTTGCAGCTTTTCATTCTCTTTTATAGCTTTGGTTTCTTGAGGGAAATTGTTTTCACCTGAGATAATTGCAGTTCTGTGATGGTGTTGGTATTGCTCGCCTCCTAAATGCCACTCTTGTTCTTCCAAAATTTGAGGTTGCTGCGTATTGGAATGAGTCTAGGTAAGAATAGTGAATCCTTTTTCTTGGAATTTTTTTATGATAAGTGTTTTATTTCTCGAGAAGTAATATACTATTGGAACACTTGTTTCGTGTTTCTCAGTACATTGTCCTATAAAATCCAATTGTAAGTAAGTTTGTCTCTTTCCTTGTTAAGGTTTAAGTTTAATATTGCTGAATGTATCTGTATAATATCATACGATATGTAATGTTTGTATTTCAAGCTTAATGTAATCAAATTCTAGACATTATATTTTAAAATTCGTAGTGTGTTTGTTATGATGGAATTGTTATAACAGTTAATTCAGTTCCATATATTGTTAATGCTTTCTGCAAAATTCTTACTTCATAAAGCATGTAGTCGTACAGTCATACACGTTCTCCTCCAAATTGCTTTAATAAGCTTGTTAGCTCAAATAATTATTATGTTAAGACAATTTTTTGGTGAGTCCGATTTCATTAAAGAATAATCTAGCTTGGTAATGTATGGCTTATTGCAATTTATATTAACTACCATTTACTTGTTAAGACGGTTTGCCATATGGAACCTTATCATCTAAATTACCTTGATCAACCAAGAACTTCTCCTGACCCGTAATTTGACAATGCAGTGGATTTGGAGATGTATTTGATGTGGATTACTTCATTCAAAAAATGAATGGCTTTGTTCAGATTGTGAAAGAGCTCCCTGCGGAGCTTGCGTCGAAAGAGCCTTTTAGAGTTGATTGTAGCAAGCGTAAAGGCTCATTCGATTATGTAGAAAATGTTCTTCCTCCGCTCTTAGAGCATCACTACATTTCGATAACTCCACAAATGAGTCAACGAAGGGACAGGTACCATGCATTTGAAGCTCTTCACCATATCTTGTTTGCCTTTATTGTTTTCCATTTTCTTTTAAACTATCTTTCCTTTTGGCTGAGGACCTTGTGTTTGACGCAATCAAAGATTTCCTTCCAAAGATTAACGCAATCAAAGATTTCCTTTCATCTCATCATCATTTACATTGTAGGTATCCATCGTATGCTAAAGCGTCTCTTTGTCAAGCTTGTTATAATGCTCTGCGCTTGACTGATAAATTGGAGAAGAAAGGTTCTGAGCTTCTAGGAGCTATACCAAAACCCTTCCTCTCACTCCACCTTCGCTTCGAACCTGACATGGTAGCCTACAGCCAATGTGAATACGCTGGTCTCTCTCCTGCTTCCATCCAAGCAATAGAGACTGCACGGGGAGATCGGAAACCCTGGACAGGAGAACAAGCTCGTCTATGGAGAAGCCGAGGAAAATGCCCACTTACACCAAATGAAACCGCAATCATCCTTCAAGCTCTTTCTATACCTACAAACACAAATATATACCTAGCAGCTGGCGATGGAATAATGGAACTCGATGGCCTAACTTCAGTATACGCTAATGTCTATACCAAATCGACCCTTCTAGATGGCGAGGACTTCAGAAATATGCATGGGAACACAAAAGCTGCATTGGATTACTACGTAGCAATTAACAGCGATTCATATATGGCGACCTATTTTGGCAATATGGACAAAATGGTTGCGGCTATGAGGGCTTTGAAGGGACTATACAAGACACTTTTTTTAAGTAGGAGGGCGTTTGCAGATTTGACATCGCAGGGACTGAAGGGGAATTCTTTGATGGAAGCACTTTGGAAGGTTCATCGAGATGATTTTGTGATGGGTGTGGGATCTGCTTTGCCTGATTGCTTCTGTGAATTCAAACTATGAGGTTAGAGATTTGGGATCCTCTTTTCCTTGTAATGCAAAATATTCCTTTATTCATATACTTTACACCAGATTTTTGGTTGGTACAATTATGGTGGTTTTCATTCTACTTAAATTTGAAGCATTCTGAATCTGTGTGAAATTTTCATGTTGTAATATCTTTAATATGTCGTTGAGTTAAACATTGATCCACATTGAACAAAAAATTATAGTAAACTTATGGCAGTTGCATCAGAGAGACGACCCTTTTTCTGTATAATCAAATGGAAGTTAGAGAGTTGCAATCATGATGTAATTATGTGGATAAAATCCTCTTAACAAATATGGAGACTAAAAACAATTCGATGTACAAGTGACTATGTAGAAGAATGGATACAGTTGAGCATGGAGAAAGAGTATGTAGCTTCAGTGAATTTATCGTAAACGATGGATCTGTCAAACGGGCTTCGTTTTGTTAGTCCTTCGATGTAATGACGAGCAAGCCCAGCGCACCGATGAGAATGTACTGTAAGAGAAGTATGATATGCCATCAGAAATGACAAGGAAATGAAAGCAAAGTGTCCAGAAAGAAAAAAATGAATTCTGAAGATTAGAAACCTTTATCAATGGCTTCTCAGTCATAATGATTGTGGCCCATCCCACATATGGTAAGAAACTGCACATGAGAGGGTGAAGTCGTGTTACTTTCTTTTCCCATTTACATCTATATCCAAATTTTTTCCCATTTACATCTATATCCAAATTCCAACAGAAGAATCATATCCAATCCAATTCAACAGAACAATCGAAAAACACATAAGTTACGAATACATGACGTACCCAACAGCTCGTCCCATGATGTGGCGTCGCTGTAGCCATCGCTGACCAGGCGCGTACAAAGAAACGTCGTCTTCTGGGTTGTTATCCCCTGCGATGAAAAGCAAATCAAAATTACACTTCAAGATCGGAAAGATCGACAGTTCAAGAATAACTGGCAATAACAACTAACAAGGATAATTGCTACATTGTTTAATCGGAGATTGTTAAAGAAACATCTATTGTCCTGAATGAAAAATGATTGGCACCTTTTGTTAGGATATCAACTTCTCCTGTGTCTTGCCTTTCGTGGACCTAGTGACAAATCGAAAGAGCCATAAGACACAACTAAAAATACATTGTCTAAAGAAGTAATGTGAGGATAAATACAAATTATTCACCAAGAGTTTATGTATAGTGATGCTTACCTTAATTACACGATGCACGATTGGAATTTCACGATTCTGAAACCAATTTAAGAAGACAGGATGTCATGAATAAGAAAGCAACAATTTAGAGTGGTTGCAAAACATAAACTTTGGAGAGAATTACACGATTTGAATTGCCCATTAGAGGTGGATTGCATTTCTCTCGTCATGTAATAACAATAAATAAAATCTTACATTAACGTTGTAGACAACAATTTCTCCTACTCGAATAGGATCTTGGCTCATATGCAAGAACAAAATGTCTCCCTGTAAATGAAATGTATCAGTGTGCACATAAGTATTCTGATAGCACTACTTAGAGAATATTCATTTATTTTGGTACTGAAAAATTCAGCACTTGCACATATATGATGCAGATTAAAAAGAATTTTTTTCTTGAACATAGTCTTAAACCAGAAGTTTAATTATGGAAAATGGGAAGGAACTGCAAAGAAGAACTAGTCTTGGGATTTATGAGTAAGGTTCTGTGCAAACCATGAAAATACGATACATGCTTACCCTAGCAAATCCGGGCTCCATGCTTTCAGACAGAACAACAACAACCGGAGATTCACTTCCAGTTACACACATCAACATCTTCCATATTATCAATGCAGAAGCAACGATCATACCTGAAGTCAAAAAGGAGAACAGGGAAGAAAACACAGTGGAACCTATATCATTTCTCGATTCCTAAAAATGCATACGAGGCACACCATTATAATGTAATCTCTATTCACCTTTGTTTTTTAAGCAAGAATTTATAAGTTTAAAAACAACTATAGATGTAAAGAAGATTTAACAAATGGGCATAAGCATCAGTGAAGTTCAAGTCTTGCTGAAACATAAATAAACAATCAACTCTTATACTCAAAAGGCATGAAAAAGCACCATCACGCAATCTCGAATTCTATTATCCATATGAAGATCTTCGTGGATAATATTCTTGGATCCTAAACATACATCCAAACAAGTCCTTAATATATTAATCTTGCCAAGCAGTTATTAGACAGGGCCAATGTCATAAACTATTTTGCAAGGCTAGTTTTGAGCCAATATTGACAGATACTAGATTTCAGCAAAAACTCTGATTCACATTACCACTCAACAGTGCCTTAACTTTGTATATAAGATCTTCATAACATAATTTTATCCGCAATTTTTCGATCGAACAGATTAAAAAATCAAACTTTTAACCGAAGGGAGATCAGGAACAACTCTGTATGCCACCATTATTTATATCCATAAGCAAATAAACATTAACCTCAAAAACTTCCAACATTTCAGCAACATATGAAGTCAAACACACTTTCTTTTCCCGAAAAACAGAACCCGTAAAGATTAACCCACCACTAATTCAGTAAAACCCAAACTCCAAGAAAAAAAAAAAAGTCTGAAAAATCGAATGCAAAGAATCAAGAAACTCAAATGGGGGAGAAAAAAAGAAGAGTTAAGAGAAACTAACCAAGGGTGACTGTCTGATGGAGGACCTCTCGCAGTTTCAAAGATTTGAGAGAAACCATGGTTTCTTTGATGAACTCCATCACAAGTGAAAATCGTGCCAAGTTTTCTGAATTTGCAAGATTCTAAGAAGAAGACAATGGGGAGTGGTAGAAGTATTCTAGAAAGAAAATGTTGACAGCATCAGCAAACTGTGATTGGTCAGTTTATAAACGCATGACTCAGAAAGATGGGTCTCCGTGCCTACGTGGCATTTGCTTGTCAAGAATCGGTTTGACTGCATTTTCTTTTTTGGAATATTAAATATCTTATTTATTTTAATTAAATATTGATGTGATGTGTTATATGAAATTACAAAATATTTTGGGGTTCATAATCAAATTTTACAAACTATGTTTTTTTTTTTTTTCAATTTTAATTTTAATTTTTTAATTTTTTTTTTTGAATGTCATATTAATCTTACAATTTAACTCACATACTACACACCATTATTAATTTCACATTTCAAACTAACTCATAATAATACATCTAATATTTGGTGTTGAAGACTTTATATTTTGAATTGGATCTCGAAAATTCAATTGTAACGTTTTCCCAATTTATTTATCTGCTAATAATCTCGGTTGCAATTCAGTAGACGTGGCAACTTTCGCATGGCTAAATTAGAAAGATTGAATTCCTCTTTTACCCCTAAAATCCCCCTACTTTCACTTAATTGTGTGGATATTACACGACATTTTTCAAATTTTCTATTTATCGGTTATAGAAACCGTCCGTCCCACAATTCCGTTACTCCGATGGCGCTGATCGTCCCTATCAAGTGCGCCTATCTAGCGGCGCCACTGCCAGCTCATGTTAGCGCTCGCCGCCGCCACTTTCACGTTTCCGCCACTTCATCATCGTCGCCTGCGATGGTGGACTGGGTGAAGGAAACTGCGAGCTTCTTCGAGCAGGATTCGCGACCAATCATGTTATTCGACGGTACTTTTCATTTTAGCATATCTTGTATAAAATATGTAAAATTGAAGAACTGTCAAAGTTATCAGTTGACTTGATTTATTGGAATACAGAGTTTAAATCAACAAAGTAGTCCTCAAACCTGAAGTTGTAAACGTATGCCTTTTAATTTTATTGATTATGTTTGTTTATTGTGGTAGGTGTTTGCAATCTATGTAATGGAGGAGTAAAGTTTGTTCGTGACAATGACAGACGAAGGTTGGATTTTAATACTTTTCCACACATTATATTTAAAATATTGTACTTGAAGCATTGTGTTTGCTGGTTAGGTTGAATTTTCCAGCTATGTTAATGTACTGATATTTAAATGTTTGAAATATGAATCTGGAAAGCGAAGCTTTGTCCCTTTAGTATATAAGTGCCGTTTGTTTATAATCTGGTGCTGTTTTGAGAGGGCTTGGTTGGTTTTGCTTGTAGATAGAACTAATACTTTCTTCTTCATGTAAATTAAACTAGGTACTATTCATGAGCTAGCGTCCATTTACAAAATTGTTCTTCTGATTTATCAATTTTATAATTCCAGGAATATTAGATTTGAAGCTTTACAAAGTGAAGCAGGCAAGAAACTGTTGCAGAGATCTGGAAGAGATCCTGATGATATTTCAAGTGTTGTTCTAGTTGAAAAGGATAGGTATGTTATCCTTGTGAATCTTGAAGTTAGTATACACTGCATAACTGCTTGATTCAACCTTTTGGAGTTCACTGCCAAGTGAGAATCTCTAGGACTCTGAAGGACCACTTTTTAAAATTTTCGTTTAGATGTCCACCGCTTACGCTGGGATGTTATCAAATAAGATATGATTTTGAATCTTGATACATGTTTAATTGTTTTGTAAAGAAGACACCTTTTGCATGCTAAAATTGAGTTGTTCCAGATATTCTATGGTCCAGTTAATTGAAATGACAATTAGTTAATCCAAGATTTTTGGCAGATAATTCATTTTTTCCTAGCTGTTCTAATCCTGTGGAATAAAAAACATTGTTTATCAGCTTTACATATCACTACATCAAGATTGGAATCTCTACTTCAGCAAAAACTTAAAAACGTCAGCAAGTAGTATACTTAAAAAGATACTCATGATGTTGTTAGAAGTTCAATTTCAGGTCTTACATCAAGTCAGAAGCTGTGTTGAAGATTATGGAATACATAGATTTGCCCCTTCCCCAGCTGGCCTTCTTTCTTCAGTTTGTACCATTGTAAGTCAAAATCTGTTCTATTCTAATGATGTCTAATGGAAATACAAAATGACCTTGGTTGCCTAAGTTCATTCTTGTTATTCTTTTTTGCAGATTTGTACGGGATTTTGTATATGATAATATTGCAGACAACAGATACAATTTTTTTGGTCGCTCTGATTCTTGTGACATATAGGTTTTTCTTATTCTGTACTATTTTGGAGAAAGGGAGCAAGTTGTATTTCTCTTGTGTGTAGAAAAAAATATATTTTCAATAAAGTTGTCTTTCTGTGTTCCTGATTGGCTTTTTATTTCTTATCCGCACTTGAGTGTCTCTTTTCTATTTAGCCATGAAGATTCTCAAAATGATCTCAACTTTGCTCCATGTTACTACGTGCATCCCAACTTCTGTCATGTAGAACACAGGAAACAGCATTCTTAAATCCAGTTACTGGTTCAAAATGGATAGTTTTATTTGTTAAAGGATTCGAACATACTCCCTTATCTAGTTACTTTTTTTTAATTATTATTACTTTATTTTGTATTTACTACTAAGTGCAGATCACACTTGGAGCCAGCACGACAAGTGAGTGATTATATTAGTATTAGAAATTGACATTTAAAATCGAAATTTACTGCTGTGTAATTTTATCTATTTTCAGTGCTTCATTTCTAAACAATTACAGATACCATCACATTGTGGGTAATAAAAGCCCATGGTGGAAAGTTTCACTAAATTGTTATCTTCTGCTGCCTAGTAACAATAATTGTTTGTATGTCAGTGTTCCAAATCTTTACTTGAGTTGGCAATTCAATGTTGGGTTCAATGCATTAGTTTGTACATGAGCATTGATGCAGTGGGCAGATGGTGAACGATTTGGATTGTCCGATTTTATGTCAACATCATCCAGTATGATATTAGTGCAAGGTACAGTCTGGCTGCAGCTAATGTTAATTGCAGCGTTCTTGCCATTTGATGTGCCGTAGAGTCCATGATATCTCACATCACTTACTTTTACTGCAGATATCTGTAAATAAACAAATAGTTATATGAACTTGTGTGATTGAGCATCATGTGATATATTCTAGCATTACTGAGATCTGGAAATTTAGTTGCATACCTTGCTAGCACATGTCTTGTGAGGGCAGTAATACTGGTCAATGATCACAGGGTTTTTAGCTGCTATGAAGGTTATCTCTGAAAAGGTTATCTTCCTCACAAATCCTGAACCTCCCTACACAAGAACCAATAATCACAGGTTCATTTCTTACTTTCATTATGACTTCTACTTGGTTCTGCTGGCTTCTATAGTTGTTACCTGCCATGTTTTGATTCTCACTCCATTGTCACTTCTGTTAAAAGTGCAATTATTTACGTTTATTGCTTCAACTTCATCATGCGCACCGTTCTTTCCTAAACTTCCAATACTGAAAAAGAAATAGGAAAGAGTTGTCAATGATGACTAAACATATGCTATTGAGTAATGTCTAAATTTTGTAAAATGAAGACCATATGGTTAGAATAAGATACCTTATTCCATGTCCAGGACCACATGTTATGTTGGATATAATGACATTTGAAGTACCCCCATTGATGGCGATGCAGTCATCCCCTTTTAGGATAGCCACAGGACAATTATACCGCTGATTAGCATATCTATATACGAATTGCATGATAAATAGAAGAACAAAGGTAGAAGGAATTCTTGAAAATGCCTACCAGTTGCCATTTTACAGTCACTAATACGAAGATTGGTTGAACCACTGATGTCAATTCCATCTGTATTTGGACTCCTTGGAGGGGCCATTATGTCTAGATTTGAAATGGTCGTGTCCTTGCACCCGGTTATAGAGACATGGTTCTTTTGACTGTTTATATGTTTCAATCCTTTGATTCGGAGGTTGTTGCAGTGAGAGAATCTCAATGCCTGTAAACAAAAGATCATAAGCTAAAGGGCTTCAAGATATCAAGCAGTGAATTAGCCAAAGCCTTAAGATGAAGAATCACTTACAGTAGGTCCAGAATTGTCACCACCCTGCAATATATACATACAAGAGACTTTGTCAATGTTGAAAATTAGAAAGAGAAAGCAAGAACGAGTCGAGATAGTAAAGAGTGCTCATAACTTACTTTTTTCCACCATGTAGCTCCACGACCGTCGATGAGTCCTTGGCCATTCCCTACAACAGTAAGCCCATCTACCCTATGAAAGTTGAGCCATTCATCTGCCCCTTTGTTTTTCCATGCTGATCTTTGAGGTGCCACAATGTTTCCAAGGATCTGTTATCATGTTATGACTAAATTTGATGCAGTTTTCAATTGTAATAAAAATGTGAAAGCAGTTGCAGAGGATTTTTTATACCTCAAAAGTAATAGAGGTGGAAGTGCATGGGCCATTAAATTGGATTTGAGCTACCAAAAAGGTATTTCCATTGCCTGCTCTTATCTTCGAATTTCTTCCCCCATTTCTGCAACCTGCTTCCCATGCTAACTCAAATGCCTATTGACAAATTCCGACAAGAAAATAGCCAACTTAATTTTGAAAAATGAATATATATATATATATATATAATATGTGTAATTTGTAATTTTAACATTATTTCTTCCGAGTGTTTAGAATAATAATATCATGATTTTTTTTTTTTTTGAGTAGATCTACGATAGTTATGATTTATTATCTAAGAACTCCGATAGTATTAGGATTTTCTACTAGATTATGTTTATTATGCCCTTCATGGTTTGGTCTTAACTATTAATTCTGTCATCCCACAATCGTTAAAAACGTTGTTCACTAGAATTTTTGAAGTAGTAAGAATTAAAAAATTACTTTTGTATCGTCTTTTTTTCCGTCTCCGACGGCTCCAAATTTAACGACGTCGTAGGTGGTGGCGGTCTCAGCCTGCGCCGGCGAACTATGTTTTGAGGCTCCCATAACTATGCTTGATCCTAAACTTGCCAAGCATAAAATCAACATAGGGGCAAAACTGTCCTGCAATAAATAAAATTAACATAAGAAACCAGTTAGGAGAAAAATGAAGTAAAATCAACAGCTAAATAAATATTATTAAGATTAGATAATGATTACGTAATGAAGAATGAAAATGTTATTTCTTTTTGTACCATAATTTGATGAGCTTAATTAGCAAATAAGACTTTAATTCTTGTGACAGATGAGCAAGTGCTACTTCGTTCATACAAACTACTATGTTTAAGAAAAATGCCAAATTTATAGGAAGAGAATTGCGTGAATTTCTGCCTGAAAACTCCAATTTTCTTACTCATTTTCATCATTAGGTAATTTGGCACCACATGAATAGAGTCTTAGTATGAAGAATTAGACCAAATGCATCATCAGTTGGTAAAGCACAATCAAAAGACTTTGTGAATTCCATTCTTAAATAATCACTCATTTTCTGTTATTTCTCAGTTTCCTTGGATTTTGATTTATTATAATTATTATGATGTCATGTCTCAAATAATTCATGTATTAAACATCAATCACCTCGTCATTTGTTTTTACAGTGCATTAAACCTTATTTATAATTAATTCTTATGTATTGTTAAAAAGTATATATATAGAAAAAAAAATCATTTTTTAAAGAAGTATATATTCGATAAATTTATTTCATGCAGATAGAAATATATTACTCGAAGTACCAAAATCCTTTTGATATGATTCATTTGAACGTGAATGAATAGAATTCCCATGACTTGTAAAATATGCAAATTGACTTTGACCTAAATAGTTCAATGTGTGACAAATAGTAGTATATAATTATCATTAATTGTCAACAAAAGTTAGTAGCAAATACAATTAATGGTAGCTCCACTAATCTATATATTCTTAGTCGTATACCCATTAATTGGGTGCAACCCTAATTTGGTCTTCACTATTCAGATCATATAAATATATTTATCAGAAAAAAAGAATTATCAAGAGGAGGGGTAGTGGCATTACGAACCATTCCATGAGCATTGACGCATATAATAGGCCCTGGATTTCTATTTGGATCAGTACTAGATTGTATGTTTACTCCGTTGACCGTTATATCCTAAGCTCCCAATGCAGCCAAATGAAATGATAAGAACACAAAACAATTGAATTAGATCATAACACTATCTATTTATCTATATATAAATAAGCATATATATGCAAAATGAGCAGACCTTATTCCAAAAAAATAGAATACAATTTGATTTTCAGGGTAGAAATTAAAATAATAAAACATACACATACCTGTTTCCATGGTACAATTTCGAATATGAATATTGGTGGAAGAGAAGATGTCAATCCATCAGTGTTGGGACTATTATGTGAAGCCCTGAAATCGTAGCATTATTAATGCCTGATATGGACACATGAAACTTTGGGCTGTTTATGTGTTTCAATCCACTCAGATTGTTACAATTAGAGAACGACATTGCCTGCAAAATCGCAACAATGGTTTGTTTCTGCTAAAAAGTGGAACTCACAGCGGGGCGAGCATTGTCCGACTGGAATAAACACAAGAAAAGTTTTGTCAATAATATGTACTCGTAAAACAATCTAAAACTAGAAAACGAATACAAGTATATACGATGAAGTTACATTAGGCCACCAAGAATGACCTTGGGCATCAACTAAGCCTTGTCCATTGCCTAAACTAAAACACATCAACACCTTGAAACTTAACCCATTGCCCTGCCTTGTTGTTTTTCCATGCTGATTTTGGTTCTGCAATTATGCTTCCTAATATCTGTCACATGACCATTATTAGTAAAATGCATTAATGGGTGATGATATATAATTAATTAAACTAATTTCTTGTTAATTAATTACCTCAAATGTAAATGTAATGGTTTGGGATTTGCAAGGGCCTGCAAACTCAATTGGAGACAACAAATTAAAATCTTTTGCCAATTGGTACCCTTATTTTAGCAATTTCTCCAGCTTTCTGGCAAGCTGATGTCCACGCCAACGTAAAAGTCTGATACCAAAAAACGTGACCTAATTAAAAGGATTAATCACACTAATATATAATCAATTAATTTATTGAGCCAAAGAAAAAAGAAAGTTAAATTAACATGTAAGTATTACTTTAGAATCATCGGTTTTTCCATCTCCAACAGCTCCAAAATTGGTGACATCAACTGTGGTTGCTGCTTGAGAAGTAGGACTAAACTGATAATCAACTCCGAATGCAATTCGTGTTCGCCCAATATACAGATTGGTTCCAAAGATGCACACAATATAATTAGAAAATAAGCTAAACCTTCCTGAAAAATTAAAATTGCTTTGATGAAATCTAAATAATCATTCTGTCAGCAACCCAAAATGAGATTATATATGTAATAAATCGACCACACAGGATGATAAATTAGACCATCTCTCACAGAACATGTTGTAAATTTTAATGTAGTTTGTGTACTATTGTAATATAATATGTCAATGTCTACTACGTACTCATCTTCATCAGTAGTCTGCAAATTATTTTTTATTTAATATTCCTAATTATCTTCTTTTTTTGTCATATATGTACTAAGATATTATAATATTCCTTTTAACATGTTAATTATATGTAGTTAAAATAACTTTAATATTAAGTTTTGATAGTTTAACTATAATATAAACAAATTTATACATTTAAATAATATTCGAATATAAGGGGAAAAAAAGGAAATGAACGGAGAAAAGAAGAAAAATGAAAATGAAGTAATGAAAAATGAAAAGAAAAGGAAAAGGCAAATGCTGCTGTGCACCAGGTGCACGGATCTGGATTGGTGCAACTGGGGCGACCCGACCCGGATCCGCGCACCTGGATTTTCTTTTTTTTTTTCTTTTTTTTTTCGCTTCAGGCTGTTACCTTTATGTTGTAAAGATGTGACCTTTACGTTATATAAGTGTGACCTTTATGTATAAATGTTATGACCTTTATGTTCAGTAACTTAGGAAAAAAATGAAGATTTTCAGGTTTTTTCGCTTCAGATTAAGACCTTTATATTGTATTGTTGTAACCTTTATGTACAGTTCTTGTGACCTTTATGTACAAATATTATGACCTTTATAATCCATAACTTTGAAAAAAATTGAAAATTTCAAAATTCAGTGCATTTTAAGGATGGATATATGTGCAGCTAATATTTCATAAACGTAAATATGTACAAATTTTGTTAAAATTCTTCATTTTTTTCTAAGTTAGAGTATATAAAGGTCATTACATTTATACATAAAGGTCACACTTATATAACATAAAGGTCACATGCATATAACATAAAGGTAACAACCTGAAGTGAAAAAATAAAATTCAAAAAAAAATAAATAAATAAAAGTGCGCGGATCCGGGTCGACCCGGACCTGACCCGAATTGTAAATACACCAGTTGCACAGGAGACTAACTCAAAGGAAAATTGGTGTATAATTTGACACTCTATCGAAGATGGTCTTCTAAAGCAAATGAAATATTAAAAAAAAAAAATTAAAGGACCAAAAAACAAGAAAAGAAAAACAACCTTTTCTTTTTTCTCAAACAATTACTCCAAGAAAATAATGAAGAAGAAGAAGGGAAATTTTCTGTACCATTGATGTTTTTTTGTGAAGGAATGATGAAGCTCGATCAAAGATTTTGTTAAAATTTGGTCTCGGGTTAAATATTATTCTATGGCCACATATTTATAGAGTATATAATCGGGATAAAATCACATTTGGTCCCATAACTATTGTCTTTTTCACAATTAGTCCCACAACTATTTGTTTTTTTTAATTTGGTCCCATAATTTAAATAATTGCTCTATTTTGATCCCAATATCATCAAAATTTTCAAATTTGGCCAGAAAATAGTCATATGACATCCAATTTGGGGGTTTCCGATAAAAAATAATGACATGACATGAGATGTGATGATTATTGTATTGGTCCAAATATTAAAACAAATTTTAAAATGATTATGTGAAATTTTAATCATGTCGGTATATTAATATATTAGAGGTTATTCAATTACATTTAAATAAACTATAATTTGTACTATTATTTGTAATGTCATTTACTTATATGAAGTAACAAGATTAGCATTATTACTTTCATTATTATCATGATTTAAATCAATACTACTCCTTTCACTTAAAACTTAATTTTATATAATGTTTTTCTAATATTATAAATTACAACTTAAAAAAATGATAGAAATATAAAATTAAATTACATTTATATATTTTATATATATATATATATATATGCGTATTGAAATAATTGGAAGATGATCTTATTAAGCTTTCAATTTATACATGTTGATTATATTATTAGAAGATCGTTTCTATTACCATAATAAAAAGCAGAGTGCACATCTCAGGCACGCGGGTGAATTACTTGTTAATATCTTAAATTATGTTAGAAATTAGATATAAATATTGAGAATAGAAAAGAGGAGGTGTAGAGCTGGGTTTGGGTATAGGGGGTTGGGGGAATTTGAAGACCTAATTTCCGTGTTGCATTGAAAAGTTAGACAATGGATTGCACTGATTTTTATGATTCTAAAAAAATGTCATCTTTATTAAATGCGTAATTATTTTTCACCGGAAACCTTCAAAAATGGATGTCACATGACAATTTTCTAGTCAAATTTGAAATTTTCAGGGACATTGGGACCAAAATCGAGCAATTATTCAAGTTACGGGACTAAATTAAAAAAGTAAATAGTTGTGGGACCAATTATAGAAAAGACTATAGTTATGGGACCAAATGTGATTTTATCCCTATATAATCTGTCATAACAAGTCATTTAATGCAAATCTCTTTTAAAGATATTGCAGTTTATTATTGGGAATAAATTTAATCATTGATGGATTTAGTAGTGATGAAATGGTATAAGACATTTACCACCTTAATCTTCATTCTTGAATTTTTTTTCCATATCAACCATTGAAACTATTATATATAGGAATATTAATTATCAAAGGGCGATTGGGGGATACAAAATAAGCAAATTGCATTATTTATATTTTATGTTATTTCTTATAATCCGATTCATCCATGCATAAATGTTATAAATGACACGTGATTTACACTGTTATTGATAGAGGATATATACAAGTGAGCAGGCAAAGTATGGTGTTCTATATTACATTATTATTTTTTTTAGCTAGATTTTTTATTTACACTTTAAAAGATAGACCGATTGATTTGAGGGTTGAAATATGAAATTATCACTTAATAGTTGAAAACCCCTAAATTCAGCATTATAGTTTTCAGTTAAATTTGATTCAAAATTGAGCAGTATCGTGAGTTGCGTAGTGAAATAGAAAGAAAAAAAACCTATAATCATAAAACCATTTATGAAAAAGGTAAAAAAGAAAGGTGAGAATTGAAATTATTTTAACCCTTTTAAATTTTAGGGAAAAAAAAGTTTTTTAGTCATTTATGTATACCTCATTAGATTTTTAGTTTTCTAACCTTCAGTTTTTAATTTTTTGTTCTCTATGTTTACCCTTTTTAGATTTTTGACCCTCTAACTTTCAACTTTTGATTTTTAGTTGTCTATATTTATTTCATTAGATTTTTAGTCCTTCAATTTTCAACTTTTGAATTTTAGTCTTCCATGTTTAAAAAATATCATTGTTATAAATTTCAAATGTAGTAAAATATGAATAATGTCATTATTTTAGTTTTGTATTATCCATATTCGACAAAAAATGTATATAATTTATGTGAAATAAATTATTAGTTACTTAGTATCAATTTCATACTAATTCTTTTTATTTCTAGTATTCACAAAACTCTAAATCAATTGTAACAAAATGAAAAATAGAATTATCAATTAATACTAATTTACCCTTGTTAAATGAAGGAAAACTTTTGTTTTTTTGTGAGAAAAAATAAATTGTAACTAAATTAAAAAATAAGATATGCTATTACAGGTAAAATGACTTGAAAAAAAAAAGATACTGTTTTAGCTATTGAGGACTAAAAGTCTAATGAAACAAGTATTGAGAACTAAAAATTAAAAGTTGAAAGATAAAAAACTAAAAAACTAATAAGGATAAATATAGATGACTAAAATTTAAAAGTTGAAAGTTGGAGAACTATAAACCTAATAAGCTAAATATAAAGAACTAAATAACTCTTTTTCTCTCAATTTCATTATTATATAATAATAAATTATTAAAATCGACCTGGTCAAAAATGCATATATCATTGACAATTAGAGCAGACATTGACCATTTGGAGAGCATGGCTGACGCGATCGTTTCCGCCGTGGCTAAGCGCCTCACAACGATCATTGAAGAAGAGATTCTAAAGCAAGTTGATTTGGTTACAGGTGTTGAAAAGGAGGTTCTCAAGCTTGCGAATGAGCTAAAAACAATCAGAAACGTGTTGGATGATGCAGAAAAGAGAGGAATCAAGGACAAAAGCGTCAAAGATTGGTTGAGCAGGCTCGAAGACGCGTCTCATGACATGGACGATGTCTTGGATGAATGGAGTTTCGCCTTTATCAAGATTCAGACAGAACAGTCTAGGGTTAAGGTATGTTCTTCTTCCTGTTCCTGTTTATGCTTCAAGAAAGTTGCTGTTCGTCGAGATATTGCCAAGAAAATCAAGAATGTGAAAGCCCAACTCGATCAGATTTTGGAGGAGAAAGATCGCTATAATTTCCATGTGTCCAGCATCGATCCTTCTCCTCCACCTCGACGAGTTCAAACCACTGCTTTGATCGATTTAGTGACAGTCTATGGTCGGGAGAGGGACAGGGATATTCTTGTCAACAAATCAATCATGTGTACTACTAGTGATTTAGGCATCCAGATTGTGTCTGTAGTGGGCGTGGGTGGGCTTGGAAAGACGACTCTTGCTCAGTTAGTTTATAATGATAGTCGGGTAAAGGATTGTTTTGATTCAAGAATTTGGATTTGTGTGTCGGATCCTTTTGATGAGGTTATGATTGCGAAGGGAATTATCGAGTGTGTTGGAGGTGGGAGTTCTCTTGTTACCAACCAATTAAACAACCTATTTAAACATCTAATAGAGGCTATTTCTGGGAAGAAGTTTTTTCTTGTCCTAGATGATGTTTGGACAGAAGATTTTAACAAGTGGGAACCCTTGAAGAACTGTCTTAAATGTGGTGGAGAAGGTAGTGTGATTTTAGTGACAACGAGAAATGAAAGGGTCGCGAAAATGATGGGCACCATGGACAATGATATCCTCAATCTTGAACAACTTAGCGATGAAGATTGTTGGTTGTTATTGCGTCACATAGCACTTTCTGGAAGGAATGAGGAAGAATGTAGACAACTAGACCAGATTGGTAAGAAAATTTCTGATAAGTGCAAGGGCTTGCCACTCGCGGCGAAGACGCTGGGAAGTCTTTTACGTTTTAAGAATACTTGGAGAGAGTGGCAGAATGTGTTGGATAGTGAAATCTGGGGAATGAAGGAAGTGGAAATTGAGCTTTTTCCTCATTTGCTTTTGAGTTACAATGAATTGTCCTCAACACTTAAGCGTTGCTTCTCGTATTGCTCTGTCTTTCCAAAAGATTCGGTGATTGATGTGGAGGATCTAATCAAAAATTGGATTGCACTGGGTTATGTGGGCCCCAGTATTGGAAACTCGGGTGACATGGAACTTAAAGGGCGAGAGTGCTTTGACATATTGGCAATGCGTTCTCTGTTTCAAGACTTCAAGAAAGATACATATGATGAGCAGATAGAGTCGTGTAAAATGCATGATATAGTACATGATTTTGTTCGATTTCTTAGGACAAATGGCAGAGTGGAGGATGAAAGGACGCAGAAGATAGCTTGCCAAGTTTGTGACCCTCTATTAGTTTCTAGTGTCAAGACATATCGTAGCTTATTTTGGCATAAACAATCTCCTCAAAGTCTCTGTGATTGCCTCACTGGTGTGAGGGTGTTAAAACTAACAAGCTGCAACTTGCCATGTATTCCAAAGGGGATCGAAAACTTGATTCACTTAAGGTGGTTGGACTTGAGTGGGAGTAAATTGTCGAGTCAAGATTCGAAAACCATTTGCAAGCTTTATAACTTGCAGTTTCTTTGGTTAACCTCTTGTGTTCTAGAACACATTCCATGGGAAATTGGGAATTTAGTACAGTTGAGACACCTGGACTTGAGGGGCAACATATTTTTGAGGGAGTTGCCAGAGAGCTTATGTAGTTTGCACGAATTGCAGACTTTGAATGTCGATAATTGCTTCGCTCTTTCTGGTCTTCCTAAAGGGATCCATAGGCTAATAAACCTCAAACACCTCCATTTTGAGAACACTCGTTGTATACACCACTTTCCTCGAGGACTAGACCAGTTAACTGCCCTTACTACATTGACTGGATTCCATGATTCAAGTGGTCAAAGTAAGTTGGGATGGTTGAAGAACTTGAACCACCTTAGTGGACACTTAAAATTGTGGATCAAATTGAGCAATGATTTGGATCACATGGTAATTGAGGATGCATGTGAAGCAAATCTGAGTAAAAAGATTCATATTCAATCGCTTGATTTGATTTTAGAGGATGAGATAAATGAAAAGGAGTCGGCCTTGAGAATGGATGTAATGGATGCTCTTGAGCCACATTTAGAGCTTCGAAAATTGAAGCTCTGGTTTTATGGTGGCTCTACACTTCCCAGTTGGATTCACTCACCTCTCAACCAATTAAGGTGTATTAAGCTCTTGAATTTCAAGCATTTGTCATCAATGCCACCTCTCGGAAAACTACCCTGCCTGGAAGAAGCCGAGGTTTCTGGCATGTCTGCATTAGTGTTTGTCGGAAGGGAGTTCCTTGGACTATCAACAACCATAAGAACAGCAACTCATGCTATTTCTTTTCCAAGGATGAAGAAACTGATGTTTACTGATTGTCCTAAGTGGGAAGAATGGGAAGATATAAGGGCAGAAGACGAAGGAGAACAAGAATTTGGAGATGTGTTGTTAATGCCTTGTCTGAAAGAGCTGGCTATAGTGAACTGCCCTGTCTTAATGGAGCTGCCACGTAGGCTTCTTTGTAAGGCGTCGGGGTTGGAAGTGTTGGATATTTCTGATTCTACTCAGCTACAACTTTACAGGGGCAAAGATGGTTCTGCCTGCAAATCTTTATGCCAAAATCCACACATTCGCGTTGAGTTTTGAGGACATCAAATGCTGCAAAAAGAAGAAAAAACAAACAAACAAAGTTTTTAGTCAATCTTTTCTCTCAACTAATGATTCTGATTTGTTCCAGATTTCATGCAATAGATTGACTCTTGATAGATATATAAATAAGTTAAAGCCTAATGAGGCTGAAAAGTTTAACCTATTTTATGTTTTTCATATCATGAAGCAGTGACACCCAGGAATTTTGTTCAGGGGCTAACTGAAAAAATTATAAATCAATTGCAAATAACACCATAAATTAGTTACAATTTTTATAAAGACAAATATTATTATATAAAGAATTTCTAAGAATAGTAATTTTATTACCGTTCAACTTAACAGAGCAATATTAAAGTAAATAATTTAAACACTATTACATCACATTTTGAAACCGTGCATGATAGTTTCATTGCTAATATTTCCAACATCAACTTTTTAATGTATGTTGCTAAACAACGATTCAATAGTGTATCACTTATGAATCGAAAGTGAACTCTACATGATATTCATTTTGAAGGTCTTTATATTACTAATGATATATTTTCACTGTACCTTTCCATTATCTAAGGATAAAACACAAAATTATCTTTATATATATAAAACAATAACCACAAGTGCCACATGACACTCTTATAGAACTTGGTCAATTAATTCTAACATTAAATGTTTGTTTTTCCTTTTTGTATTTAAATAAATTGTCTTATAAATATAATTGTCTTTTACATATATATACATATAATTACTACATATATAAGTAAAAAATTAAAATACCAAAAAAGGTTATTGATAATTTTCTCAAACTATAAAAAATAATTCATAATATAATAAATTAACTAATTTTCTAAATGTGACAATTTATCATTTTATATATGTATAAAATCTTATATATAAAACAACCTAAACCAAGAGTAATTATAAAACTACATTATATATAAAATCTTTATACATAAAACTACATAATATTTAAATAATAAATAATATATTAACTAAAACTACATTATATTGCATATATTATATATAAAAAAGGACCAAAAGTGCCACAATTGACACTCATACAAAGCTTGGACAATTAATTCTCACATGAAATGTTTTTTTTTCCTATTTAAACCAAATTATTTTATAAATGTAGATATCTTTTGGATTTATATAAAGATTAATATATATAATTAAAATTTTAAAATATTGAAAAATATTATTGATAATTTTTTCAGTACAAACTATAAAAAAAAAAAAAAACTTTTTTCCTATAAATTTTTTTTTTGCTATAATAAATTAACCAAAATTTTCAAATGCGACAATCTATCATTTTATACATGTAAGATTTTTTTCTTCACTAGAAAAAATAAATATTTAAGTATTATTTAATATTTTTTATATGTAGACAATATATATAATTTATTTACACACATCTATATATATAAAAGGAGGACAAAAAAATGTCACATGATACTCATACAAAGCTCGAACAATTAATTCTCACATTAAATGTTTTTTCTATTTAAATAAAGTATCTTATAAATATAGATATCTTTTAAATATATATAAAGATTAATATATGTGTATATATTTATATATATATATAATTAAAAAAATTAAAATATCGAAATAGATTATTGATAATTTTTTCAATACAAACTAAAAAAAACTTATGCTATAATGAACCAATTTTTTCAAATATGACAATCTATCAATGTATACATGTTCTATTTTTTCTTCATTAGAAATATATAATATTGAAACCATACATTTAAAAATTATTTAATAATTTGAATATATTATTCACACACATCTATATATAAAAGAAGGACCAAAGTGTCACATGACACTAATAGGAAGCTCGAACAATTATTTCTCACATGAACTTTTATTTTTTTTCTATATAAATAAATTACCTTATAAATATAGATATTTTTTAGATATATATATATAAATATTAATATATATATATAATTAAAAAATTTAAAATATTGAATAAAATTATTGATAAATTTTTCAATACAAACTATATATATATATATATAACTTATGTCATAATGAACATTTTTTTAAAATGTGACAATCTATCCCTTTATACATGTAAGATTCTTTATTCACTAGAAATATGTAATTGTGAAATAATATATTTAAAAATTATTTAATATTTTTAATATGTATGCAACATAATATATCTACACACATTATGAAATATTTATTTCAACAATTAAATAATATATTAATTAAAATTACATTATATTTCATATTAACTTAGATGGATACAAAATTATAAATTTTTTCTATATAATTTTTTTTACTTCATTTATTAAATTAAATTATTTGAACCCGTGTATTACACGGGCCTTATACTAGTAATTACAAAATAACATTACATTAAACCAACTATTATGCATGCTATAACATCAAGCTTATCAACAATTATTACTCAAATCTAAAAAATAAAAAAAATAGTTAAATAATAATAATAATAATAATAATAATAATAATAATAATAATAATAATAATAATAATAATAATAATAATAATAATAATAATAATAATAATAATAATAATAATAAATTGTTGTTATTTTCAATCACTCCATATGTTAATAAGTCAAAAGATTGGATATATTAAATCGTTAATGAAATGAAATAAATTTATTAATCAATTAAAAAGTAAACAATGAGTTTAGATATGAAGAATTTACATTAAAGTTCTAAAAAATTGGTGCCTTCAATAAGAGTTTGATCATAATATAATAATTAAAAAAATTATAAATAAAATATAAAACATATATGAAAATATACCTAATTTTTGTTTTAAAAAATTGAGGGGGCAAGTGCCCCTCTTGGCCCTCGTCTAGGTCCATCCATGTTATGAAGTCGTTCTCCGTTATATGTTCTAACACTGATTCTTATAATTATAATTCTCAATTCTCGCATCATTACATTCTAATCATCCAATTTGTACATTGCAACATCATCCTTACACACATGAGATGCAATTGTAGAGCTATAAATTACGACGTCAAAGTCTTAATTCTTGATTGTTGCTTTCTTTATTCTTATAATAATTCGAACTGAGTAACACTAATAAGTCGTGTTGCAACTTGACCAATATTCAGCCACAAGCTTTGAAAATGAAGAATTAGTCTCCATCAGCTTTGAAGGCTCATCATACTCCACCAGCTTCCCTGCAAGAATTCAAGAAAGATTAAAATGTTGCAGTGGAATGTTGTAGTAAGTAAGTGGAGGAGGGAAGCGTACCATAAGACAGGACGAGGACCATGTCACTGTCTATGACAGTTGGAACTCTGTGTGCCACAGTTACTACACTACACTCAGCAAACTCTTCTCGGATTATCTTTTGTAGGATTGCATCCGTGGCTGAGTCGATTGAGGCTGTGGCCTCGTCAAGAACCAGAATCTTGTTCCGTCTTAGAAGGACCCGTCCGAGGCAGAAGAGCTGTCGTTGCCCCATGCTCCAATTCTCCCCTTCATCACTCACTGCACAAGAAAACAATCTCAACTTCATTGATGCTTCAGACATTAATGATGGCTTGTCTCATAGTAAACTTGATCTCACCAGATGAGTCCAGCAAATTTGGCAGTTTACTGATTGTGGACTTTAGTTGGCATTTCTCTAAAGCCTGAAATGAAAAGCTGATCGGATCCATCAAAGAATTCTACAATGGAAATTTCATAGAGTAAATAGAGACTTCACCTTCCATATTTCATCATCAGAATGAAGGCCTAATGGGTCCAAATTAGTCCTAACACTTCCTCTGAATAGAGTTGGCTCTTGAGGAATAATGCTGAGTTTCAGCCTTAAATCCCTGAGTCCTATTGAGCAAATATCAACTCCATCTATAAGAATCTTCCCACTGTGAGGCTCAACGAGACGAAACAAAGCACTGATGAGCGTCGTTTTTCCACTTCCCGTCCTGCCCACCACTCCGACTCTGGTCCCTTCTTTGAAGGTGCAGGTGATCCCCTTGAGGACTAATGGAGCATTGGGCCGATAGCGTATCTTCAATAACGAGACAATCTTGAATATTTCTTCTGCAAGGTTCTACAAAAGAATATATTTGACACCTCACCTTTAAGTCCATCAACATGATCCTGCCCTTGTGAGGCCACGAAGTTGGAGGCCTATTGTCTGCTATAACAGCTGCAGGCTCTGGAGGTATATGCATGTACTGATTGATCCTTTCAACGGAGACGATATAGTTAGCTAAGCTACTATACCATCTTGAGAAGAACACCTGAGTGCCGGTAAGTGCAAATGCATAAGAAAGAGAGAGTCCCACGAGCCCTGTAAGAACCAAAAAAGGAGTGTAATTAGCAACACACACACAGAAGCTTGACTAGTAGCAATGGCAGCAAGTACCTGGAGCAATATAGTTGCTGGGAAACAAGACTAGAAAGATGGCAGCTGTGAATATAGTAAGATTTTGAAGTGCTTCGGTTCTCAAAACGAGCCATTCTTGGGCCCCGTTTGAGCAAAGAAACACTTTTGCGTCTGTATCCACAAGTTTTAAGTAGTTTGCAAAGAAGCCATCCACCACTCGGAATGCCCTTATTGTGGCAACTCCGAGTGCTGTTTCAGATGCGTAGTTCATAACCGGGGCTTTTGTTGTTCCGTTTATTCTCATCAGCTCCCCTGCAGATTTTTGATAGTATCCCTTCATCCAAGAAGAGATTCAATCAACATCTAGAACTAGACTATGACAATTGCTGAGGTTTTTCCTAGTATTATTACCTGGACATATTTTGAGGATATCGTTGCAAATATGCCCACAAAGAGGACTTGCCATGTCACTGTGGCTACAATGCCTATTGTTGCCACGATCTCAATTACGGCAGCCATCACGAATGAGAATGCAATGGGAATGTCAAAGTCTATTACACTTAAATCCGACGAGGCCTGATCAAGAACAGAGAACATCATATTTGAAAGTAATAAAGCTTGAAGAACATCACATGTATATATGTCTTACTCGTGTTAGTATCCTTCCGATTGGGGTGGAATCGAAGAAGAGCATGGGCGCATTGAAGACGGAGTTTGTGAAGCCCGAGAAAAACGCTTGAGATGCTCTTAGTCCTAACAGAACTGCAAATAATGTTCTAAGATACACAAAGACAGTACTTAGCAATGATATGAGAGTGTAAATAGCAACAACGGAAACACTGCTCATTTTCTGATTCTGAACTGAGTAAGCCAGCCAGAAACTTGCAAGAGCTTGTAAGGCCACAAAGCCACACTGAGATGCAGTACTTGAAGAAGCAAAGATTAGTCCCTTTGAAATCGATACGTAATCCAAAATGGCTTTCCAACCAACATCTCCAACCTCTTTCTGCTCTTCATCTGTCAACTGAACAGTTGGGTTTATTACAATCTCTCCTTCTCTCTCCTCTTTCTTGTAAGGCTTATCGTTCTGCTCTGCATCATGATGCTCATGTTGATTCGAACCTGATGAAGGATCTAATGATCCTATGGAGGTTTTATGAGCATTTACGAGCTGTTCAAAAGATGTTCCTGCGATTAATAGTTGCTTGAAGTTCCCTGATTCAGTGATCCTCCCTCCTTCCATAACCTGAAAGCATGTAAACACTCTCACTTCATAAGCTTAGCTACAAAAGGACATTCATATCATTGATCTTTGATTTCAAAAAAGTGAATTTTTATTACCAGAATGTTGTCTACATTGTTGAGAAACTCCACTTGATGAGTCACAAGAATTACTGTCTTTTTTGCTAGAGCTTTCATGACACAATCCTGCAGTATTACAACACAACACATGAGATAAGATTGCTACATGTTTAAAGGGACAACATCATTGCGATGGATGATTCTTCTTACATTGAAAAGGGCTGCTGCTGTGTGTGCATCAACTGCACTAAAAGGGTCATCAAGAAGATATATATCAGCATCGTTGTACACTGCTCGTGCTAGCTGAACTCTCTGCTTCTGCCCTCCACTCAGATTCAGCCCTCTCTGTCCTATCTCTGTCAGATCACTGTAATAAAAGCTTTCTATATCTTTGTCTAAAGCGCACACTCTTATGGCTTCGTCGTACTTGGCCTTGTCCATCGCCTTCCCAAACAGTATGTTATCGCGAATAGTTCCACTCTGGATCCACGAAGCTTGTGAGACGTAAGCCACTGATCCACAAACACTCACCTGGAAGGAAACAACAACAAAATCAGTTCCTTTTGTAATAAAGCATGAGTTGTTTGTTCATTGATCATGACTTACAGTTCCTGATGTTCTGGGTATTTCACCAAGTATAGCATGCAAAAGGGATGATTTCCCAGCCCCAACGGGCCCACAGACCGCGATCTTCTCGCCCCGTCTGGCTTCCAGTGTTATATCTTGCAATGTTGGAGTTGATGTTTCCTTATCCCAACTAAAACAGCCATCTTGGATATGAATCAAATGGCTTGGATCTTGATTTGTGAGTGGATCTTCTTGTTTGAGTTCATCTTCGAGCATGAATGAGTTGACCCTTTCGAAGGACACTTTGACTTGAATCAAAGAGGAGAGAGCATCAGGTATGAACCTGACAGGCTCAGCCATGGTTCTCAATGCAGCCATGACTGTGAAAACAGTTGCAGCATCCAATGGAGCACTCTTGAAAAGCACACATCCAAAGAAGATGACAGAAGAAACTATGGTGGGAGACATCCAATACAGCACTGTGCTATATGATTTCATGTACTGAGTTTCAGACAGCCATTTGAACTCAGTCCCTCTAAAGGACTCAATCATGTTCTTGAAATTCTCCTCCCATGATTGCAGCTTGATTATCTTCATGTTGTTGAGAATTTCAGACAGTGATCTCAGCCTCCTGTCCTGAGCAATCATGAACTCATTCTGATACTTCTGTAAACGCTTGGCGAATGGCACGTTGATGAGGCCACACACGATGAATGGGGCTAATCCGGGGACTACGCCCAGGCCCACGACTGAGTAAAGCACGGATATGGCTAAGAAGATCTGGACCACTGAAGACCACCCTACATGGAGCCACATTGGATAATCTCCCATTCGATATGCATCAACTGCGATATAGTTCACTATCTCACCAGTCGAATGCCTTTGTCTTCCCAAACTGGAAATCTTGAGCTGCTTTTGGTAAACAGCCACCATTAGAGCTGATCTCATCCTCATGCCAACTCTTCTTGCATAGAAGTAGAACTGTCGATGAGAGAACGATTCGACAATCTTGAAAACAACCAAGATTGCCACTAAGAAAACACCCTCTTCCAAGTTTTTCTTCTCAAGATTCGAGTAGTTAACAAAAGCAAACAGCAGTAAAGGAGTAGCCACAACTGCAATTGTTCTGAGCAATACAAAAATTCCAGCTACAATCATGTTTTTCCAGTACACTCTTGTGATGGCCCAAAACACTAAATTCTTGGAGTTTTTACTGCCCTTTTCTTCTTTGAGTACACTCCATGCTTCGCTGAATTTCGCGTACGCTAAAAGGGCTTCGTCTTCGGGTCCCAGAGAAGAAACATCATCAAGAGTTAGAGCTCTAGAGTTACCCAAACGAAGCAGAGGATTTATCCAAGAAAACAGCATTTTACTTAGAAATGAGGCTTCATTTAATCCCACTCTCTTCTTCTCTGATTCTTGAATCAGAAGAGATTCTAACAAGCTTCTATCTGGGATGGATTGAGACACAATCCCATGAAGATTCCTCAAAGCACAAATGAAAAGCAACAGATTTGCAAGCCATGGTGCAACTTCTAGGATCTGAATTCGATGCGATTTCACCAACTCTGCAGTGTTAAGTGCTGAAATCAACACAAAAAAGAGGATCCACCAAGCAGATTTCAGGGCAGAAATCCATACTTGGGATCCTTGAATGATCACTGATATTGTTAAGGTTGTCCAAATTAGTCCCCTGCAAAATAACTCTAACAATCTGTGATGATCAAATCCATTGGTTTCAGTGATTAGGCCATATATAGCAGCTGCATAATATTCAATGCTGACAAGAACACAACAACATGAAATTGCAACATTGAACCAATCTCTTCTGCTCTCTCTAGAGCCACTCTTCTTCATTACAAGAAACACCAGAAAAAACACGAATGATGCGAATAGATTCAAGTAATCGATGATTGCTCTCAAAGAAGAGGACGTTCCCATGTCCAAATTTTCTCCATGCAACCATGGAAGTTCCCCTGTTAAAGAACAATTCATCAGAGAACTATACACTCTCAGACAAGAAACATTCAAACCAGAGCTTTGAAGCATAAATGTAACAAAACAATTTTCCTTGTATATTATAAATTCATGTAATAATTCAGAAAGCAATAAAGAGCTTACCCAAAGAAGCCATTTCTTGAAGAGCTTTGGTTCACACAGATTGCAAAAGCTGTCTATAAACGTAAATTACATATAAAAGTTGGATTTGATACCTTATGACACATGGGATATATACGTCTATCAATATTTATTACAGAATGAGACATGAGATTTGTCTGCTATAACCTTAGAATTTCATAATTTTCATAGACTACATGAAATGACTTTAATTAAAAACCCTTAGTAGTCATATTGTAATTTGCTTTCATTATGAAAGATATCTTTTCCATTCTCTCTTTGTCGTTTTCTAATCATACAGTGGATATAAAATGAATTTCTATGCACTCTTTTATATATAGAGAGAGGATCTGAAAAGACTTCCTTGTCATCACGTGTACTTTTCTTTCTTTGAGAATGAACGTGTGAAGAAAAGTTTGAAAACTATTTTCATTATGATAACTTAAGTATATAAGTACTATTTATTTAAGTCATGAAATTAACACATTTAAATACTAAATATCTTGAAATTACAAATAAGAAAATTTATTACGATGACTTAAGTAGATACTATTTATTCAAATCATGAAACTTAGACATTTAAATACTAAAATCTTGAAATTACAAATAAGAAAATTAACCACTAAAATTATATTTTTGAAATAAAAAATTGACATTAGTAGAGACAAAAAATAATAATCTAAGAAAAAAGGATCATTATTTTATGTATTAATTTCTTAAACATTACTTACATTATATATAAAAAAAGTTTAGATCTGACAAATGTACAAAAATATACATTATATTTAAGAAAATATAACAGTAATTGTCATTTTTCCACATGGGCTCATTGCATGGGCCCATACAAATCTTCATAATTAGCGTGCAAATATTCATTTGTTTAAATATTCTTTTTTTTTTTTACAGAATAGAATTATTTAACTTAATTCCACTAAAAATACTGAATCAGGATTGACGACTCTCTCTCTCTCTCTCAAACTTTTATCTCTACATCTTCATTCATTAGACAGTAAATAACTTTGAGGGTTATTTATCATTTTTCACTTATATGAAAATAATGAATTTTGTGTCGATCTATTTGACCTAATGTAGCATGTCACCCACCTAATTTACAGATGTTTTTTTGTCGTGACTTTTCGAATTTCAGCATGTAGTGATTGTCATATTTACATTAATCTTTCTTGCCAATCACTTTTATCGTTTCTTTTTTGAATCGATCACTTTTATATTTTCAACTCTTCATTTATCTTTTTCACTTTTATCTTTTTCATTTATCTTAGACCATAACTAACGTTATACAAAAAATAATTTGTAAATTTTCCACTAATTTTATGTAATATTGCAACTGATCTTTATTACTTTTTCACTAAATAAGAATATTCATAATATTTCTTATTATTACTTCTGTATGCCATGATTTTTTAATAAATAAAAGTATTTCTTTTTATTAATTCTTTTTTGAAATATATTATCATGATTTTTGAATGAGAATATCATCGTGTATCAAATTTTCTTAAGGGTAATGTAGATATGGGGATGAAAATACTATCATAATATATAGGGATGAAAAATTTGTCTTAAATCTCATGTATATTGTATAATATTGAAAGATCTCGATATTGTTATTTATCCCATAAAAAAATTCCAAGTACATCAAATTTATGATAGATTAATGATGTTATAAAACTAAAGATCAAAAGAAAAGAAATGAATTGAAAAAAGGAAAGAGAAAATAAAAAGGGAATAGCCCAAATTATTAACTTACGGTATTTTTGAGTTGCTTAATTACGAATAAATTAGATTATTATCTATTTGCCCTTGCCTAAAGACATTTTGTTGATTATAAACGTCCCATCCTAAAGGTCTACAACCAATCAACAATGACTCTATAAGATGGGAGAAGTAAATACATTCACAAAACCAAATCATTTCAATATCCGTAAAAATATCAATCATTCAATATCCGTAAAAATATCAATCAAGATATTTCATTCTAAATCGTATTTCATCCGATATTCCAATATAATCATCACACGTTACGTGTAAAAAATAACATCATCAATGTACACTCTTTATAAGATAGGAAAACTCATTTTTTGATCATTTATCTTGTCATAAGAAAAACACCACATATTCGAGCTTTGAAACGAAGGAAAAGGCATATATATTATTACTCGATTGAGGTGAAGGCAGAGTTGATAAGGGGAAATATTGCACATAACAACTAATGATACACTTATTACAACATGATTGAAAACATTAATATAAACAAACATTGTATCTATGGCAGAAGGCAATTGACAGTAGGTTTAGTGCGAGTAGCTGTTCCATGAGCATTAAAACACTTTGCAGAAACCTTCTTCCCCGGAATGGTTGATGTTATGTAGACTCGATTTAGTTTGATATTTTTACACCCGATCGTTTGACTGCAACTCAAATCTATCACATTTTCTGCAATCGATGTTCCGCTTATTCCACTAAATGACACATCGCTTATAGCAACCGCTGATGTCTGCATAAGTTTACCAACAAATTAAATTGTTACTTCGCAATATTCATTAAATTAATTTTGAATTTGAGATCGATATTGAAATACATGTTTGTACTTACAAAATTTTGGCAATTGACTTTAAGAGGGCAGTAAAATTGCTCGATTTGAATGGGGTTATCGACGGCCACAAACTTGATTCCTTCAAATGATATATTTCTTGCATATCCTTTGCCTCCCTACACATATTATTCAAAATATGAGTAACAAATCTTTTTTTTAGGTGAGACAGGTCAACCCACAACCTATATATCAAGATTCACGTATAAAATTGTGGAAATGAGTTTGGTTAGTGGGTAATTTATGAGAGCGTCTCACACAGTACGTTTTTATGAGAAATTAGAGAGTCGAATTTAAAGCAATAGTTTGCTACCTGCACAGTCTTAATTCTTACGCCAGTAATCGTTTCTTTCAAAGTACAATTTCGGACACGAACGTTTTCTACGACATCGTTGCCTCCGCTTCCCAGGGATCCAATACTAACAATATCAACAATATGATCATCATCATTCTTGTTAATTTCTTTCTAGTATAACATTCTTTCACTAAAACATGAGAAAATGGAACCTGATACCATGACCCGGCCCGCATGTTATTCCTCTAACATCAATAAAAGATGATCCAGCAGTTATAGCAATGCAATCATCACCTACACATATATGTATGCATCATTTATGACCCAAATTGACCATATATAAAACTTAAAAAAAAAAAAAAAAATGATGAGAACAAGTTAAAGAACCTGTTGCAATGAAAGAATTCCAAATTTGTACTCTTGTGGAGGCAGAAACGTCGATTCCATCAGTGTTAGGGCTATTTCCAGGTGCGATTACACGGAGATTAGATAGAACAGCATCTTTCGTTGCCATAATAATGATATGGCTTCCAGGACCATCCACTTTCGAAAATCCATCCAATCTTAGGCCGTGACATCTCCTGAATATCATTCCCTTTACAAGCAACATGTAATATTCATTAGTACGTATATATTTCATTTGGAAAGATCAAAATTGTGATGATGTAAGAGTTTTGCTTACAGCTGGTCCTTTGCAGTCCCGGCCCTGCACATGAAACCATTTCGTAAATAAAGATGATATAAACGCGAAATGAAGTTGGATATATATATATATAGTTATTGAATTAATGAGAATTACATTAGCTGGATCATGGAAGCAAGGAGTGGGAGACCACCAAGAAGAGCCCTGGCCGTCGAATAAGCCTCGGCCCTTCAAAACGAGCCCGATCACACCGGAGAATATGATCCATGCTTCTTTCTGTTTCCCTCCCCATCCTGATTTTGTAGGTGCAATTACATTTCCAGATATCTGCCAGTTTTTAACAGGGAGTTGAGAGAGAGACTTGTGAGAGGGAGAGGGAGAGAGAGAGAGAGAGATACCAGCATATAAATACGAGGAGATTTGCATGGGCCTTTGAATGTCAAAGGTTTGACATGGAAAGTATTTTTGGGTATCAAAACTACAGGGACACTGGATGTAGCAGGAGCCTGACACGCAGCATTCCATGCCTGTAAAAATGCCTGGATTTTACGGTACACAAATGTTACATTTCTATAACAAAACATCTTTAATTACGACAAATATATCTAGAGAGAGAGAGAGAGAGAGAGAGGGGTTACTTGTGAATCATCAACTCTAACATTTCCAACAGCTCCATAACTCTTGACATTGAAAATGTTTGTTGCCCCAAAAGCAGAAGAAACGAAGCAGAGTAGCAAGGATATGATGAGATGATAATCCTGCATGCACTAATAAGATCATTTAATTTCTTTATTACCATATATATTTATACATAGTGTGTGTGTGTGCGCGCGCATTGTGCACAAAAATGGAACTCACCATGGTACCAGGCAGTAATGCTATCACTGAGCCTGAGATAAGCCACATATATATAAAGACATCTTTGGGAACACTATTCATTTCTTCAAGAGATTAACTAACGTGTTCTTCAAATCACGTCATTATTTAAATCTAAACACATCATCGATCTCAAATATTATATCACTGTTTGTGCCATAAGATTCGAAAGTAAACCAACTTATCCACAATCAAACTGGTTCGATGAAGAGGACATGCATTGGTGAAATCCACACGAGTATTTGGACCGGATCAATAACCGATTCCTCCTTGAATTTCACATTACGCCACATATATTAAAAAGTGAAGATGAACAAAATTACAAAGGTAAAATCTTGAGAGAGGGAAATGTGAAGACATATAGTCAAGTTTTAGAGGCAACTACACCTTAAAATAATGCCAAGTCACATGCAAACACATGGCACCATCCAACTAGTCTAATTTCTTGATTATTATTGAAGATTATGCACATTTTTGAGACCTTCAAATCCGCTTCTTCCTCGTTATAATCCCAATTCACTTCTTCATATTATATTTCCTACGTCTACATTCTATCCACAATATGATATCGATATTGATGGGGTTCTGTGTCTCTATGTATAATACTTTTCGTAATGTATAATTAATATATTAGTCATAGTATGAATTCTTCAACAACAATCTACTTAACAGCAAATTCCTGCACTTACTTATTCTCTAATCTCTAGGCATGTGACATTTTCTATTGTATTGCATCAATTCACGACTTTTTTTTGGAGTAAGAAGAGGAAAAACTTATACCATTTCACATTGTCAACATAAATAGTTCAAAAGACTTATTATGATCTAATTGTATTAATATTAAGTGTTTCGTTTTTAATATTTAAAATAGATGGAGTATTATTTTACCCTGCATAGTTGTTAATTGGTCGCCATCAGTAATTTATGACTCTAGGTAATAAAAATTTGTTTATTTAACAATATCAGAATGAAAATTAAATTAATTAATTAAGCATGTCACCCCATTTTCGGCTATTCACTTATCCAAACTCTGTCGTTTTCTTTCTCTTTTATTATTTTTTATCTCTGTTTTTTTTAATGGAGCAAAAACTGTGCTTTTCAGAGTCTGTTTATATCTCCATTTTTTTCAGAGTCTGTGCTTTTCCATTATCGTTAGGATTCCGGCACCATGAACCATATTTTCCGGCTGAGGAGCTCAATCAGAAGCCGGTGGTTGTTCAGCGGCGTGAAGAAAGTCAACCCTTGGCGGCAGTTTAGTGAAATCGGTGAGAATGTTGAGGTATCACCATGGAAGTCAATGGAAGGTGTCCTTAGATGCCCAGCTAATTACGTACCTTTGTCGCCAATCAGCTTTCTAGAGAGAGCTGCCAAGGTTTACAGAGATGCAACTTCGATTGTGTATGGTTCTCTCAAATTCACTTGGGAGGAGACCTTTTTCCGGTGCCTTAAGCTTGCTTCTGCCTTGTCGGCCCTCGGCATCTCTCGCGGCGATGTGGTGAGCTCTCTTCTTCTATTCTACCCCTCTTTCTCTCCTAGGGTTTCTGCAATTCTCGTTTCTCACGTTCTATTTGATTTACCTGCATATGCACCAATGATGATATTATAGGCTAATTTTGTATTGATTGTTCGAGATAATTTGAATTTTAACTGATATGATTGTGGCTAATGATGTGTGTGAACAGATTGCAACCCTAGCCCCAAACGTACCTGCAATGCAAGAGCTGCATTTCGCTGTGCCAATGGCCGGAGCCGTTATCTGCACACTCAATACGCGGCATGACTCGACTATGATCTCGATCCTGCTCCGACATTCTGAAGCTAAGATCATCTTCGTCGACTACCAATTGCTTCATGTTGCTCAAGTAGCATTCGATCTTCTAGCAGAAAACAATGTTAAGCCACCGATTCTTGTGTTAATTCCAGAACATGGCACTCCATCTTGCTCCGATTCTGCTAGTGATGCTTATGAATATGAGACTCTCCTAGCAAGTGGAGATGCTGAATACATCGTCAAACGGCCAATAACTGAATGGGATCCAATCAGTGTTAACTATACGTCTGGCACAACATCTCGTCCCAAAGGGGTGATTTATAACCATAGAGGCGCATACCTTAATGCCCTGGCAACGACATCTATTCATGGGATGAGCTTCATGCCTGTCTACCTTTGGACAGTACCGATGTTTCATTGCAATGGGTGGTGCCTGATCTGGGGATTGGCAGCTTTGGGTGGCACCAACATTTGCCTTAGGCATGTCTCCCCCAAGGAGATCTTTGAGAGCATTGCCCTTAACCAGGTCACCCACATGGGAGGGGCTCCAACAGTTTTGAACATGATCATAAATTCAAGTGATCGAAAACCACTGCCTCACAGGGTTGAGATCATGACGGGTGGTGCACCACCACCACCCTCGATACTTTCCAAGATCGAGGAGCTTGGGTTCCATGTGTTGCACTTGTATGGACTTACAGAAACATACGGCCCAGGCACATCATGCGTGTGGAAACCCGAATGGGATTCATTGCCTCGGGAAGAACAGTATAAGCTTAAAGCAAGACAAGGAGTGGAGCATTATGCCCTGGAGGAAGTCGATGTTAGAGACTGTGTAACCATGGAGAGTGTACCTGCCAATGGGGCAACAATAGGAGAGATCATGTTTAGAGGAAATACTGTAATGAGTGGATACCTTAAAGATGTGAAAGCCACAGAGGAAGCCTTCTCTGGTGGATGGTTCAGAAGTGGTGACCTTGCAGTGAAACATGAGGATGGCTACATAGAAGTGAAAGACAGATTGAAAGACATAGTAATATCTGGTGGAGAAAACATAAGTACAGTGGAAGTAGAGACGGTTTTATACCGACATCCAGCAATTCTTGAAGCAGCGGTTGTAGCACGGCCAGATGATCACTGGGGACAGACGCCCTGCGCATTTGTGAAGTTGAAGGATGGATTTGAGATTAGTCCTGAAGAGACGATCGAGTTTTGTCGAGCCCATTTGCCTCATTACATGGCACCTCGTACTGTCATCATCTTTGAGGATATACCAAAGACCTCAACTGGTAAGATTCAGAAATTCATTCTCAGGGAGAAAGCAAAGGCCTTGGGCAGTCTTTCTTGAAAGCTGAAGCCAATACAAAAACTTTCTTGTATGATATTAACCACAAAAAACACTCTGTAACATGTTTTTCTTTAATGTTGGATAACCAAGGAAAATACAGCATACTTAAAATTCATACACACCAAATCTAATGGTAATTAGCAAAGGCAATTTCATCACTACACAGATTTAGAGTTTCTCATAGACATTCACGATCACTTACACAATCTCCTCCTCCTAATCAGGGCTAATTAATACAGAAATTCACACAACACAATATTAATGCCCTAAAATGCAACGAAACAGAAGCGATATTGAAATGGGCAGTTAAAGAAACTTAATATCTACAAAGAAATGCAACAAAAGGAGATATTGAAACCTGGGTTTTGTAGATTTCGAGGAATGATAGATCTTGGTTGTGTACAAGAGAAGATGAAAGCAAGAATCAGCACACAGAAAACAGGGCTCTCATCATTCTTCAACCAACCACTAAACCTTTCACCACTTCTTCCTCCTTTCATTTCATTTGGATTTGGGGTTTAAGCTTTGGATTATGTTACGCTTTGGATTTTATTTAAAAAGAAAAAGTGCGTTTCAAAATTTGACCAAAAGCCCTAATTCTCCTTTCAATTTAAGTAACGAAATTAAATAAAATTGCTCAAAATTTTTTTTTGATTTTTTCTCCAAAACTTGTTCAAATTCAATTAGGGTAATTCTATACACACCCCATCAATACTAAACACACCCCATCTATACACACATTCTTAAAATAATAAAAAAAAAGAATGTGTGTATAGATGGGGTGTGTTTAGAATTTAATGGGGTGTGTATAGAATTGTCCATTCAATTATTGGTTCCAATATACCTTTCAATGTTTATTCTGATTTTAAGCTAGTAAATTTGGATTTTGGACTTAAAAGGCTTTGTGGGTAAGATTTTTAAAAATATTGGATTTGTTTTGAGATTATAGATCCGACTATAGTTATGATGTCATTTGTAGAATAAGACTTGGTCTCCTGTGCATTTGGTGCACATACAATTCGAATCGGGTCCAAATCGACCCGAATCCGCACACTTTTTTTTTATTTAATTTTATTTTTTCTCTCTAAATTGTTACCTCATCTTATATAAATGTAATCTTTATGTATAAATGTAATGACCTTTATGCACTCTAACTTAGAAAAAAATGAAGAATTTTATCAAAATTTGTACATAAAGGTTATAATATTTGTACATGAAGGTCACAATAATACAACATAAAAGTCTCAAACTGAAGCAAAAAAAACCTGAAATTATCAATGAGACCGTCTCACGCAAGTTTTTGTGTAAGATAAAATCTAATAAATGTTTAAAACTAAATCCTTCAAGTCCCAAGAAACAGACTAAACTGAATAAGCTCAATAAGAAATAGATAAAACAAGATTAAACATAAATCAACAGAATCATTATTGAGATACAAGAACAAGGTTAGCTGAAAAACCATGCAACTAATCCTCTTACTTCAGTTGTGGTGTATAAACCACCAAGCAAAAACTCAGGTTTACTACTCTGTTGCTAAAGAATCAGCTTTGGCGCCATAACAGTAGTTAAATCCATACCAGATATCTCTAGGTATATTTACATTGTAGTAGAATGTCACGGGCCTTGTGTTATATCCATAGACTGTTATATCGAGCGGCACCCATCCATCGTTGCCACTTCTGTAGAGGTACAGATAACATATCTGGTATGTACATGGCCCATATATGTCAAATGTATCAGTTGAACAGCTCTCAAAGGTCCTTGATTGCGGATTATCTAGACGTGCTGCATAAACCTACAGATAGAAATCGAAACTTACAAACCAAAGTGGATGAAGCAAACCTTTGCAAAGAAGGTAGAAGTTGAGTTAATCCTAATTCCAGTTCTTAACAGATAGGTTACTATATATTGTCACTAATTTGGTTCCTCAAATTTTCCCACAAAAATGAAACGAAGAAGCCTACATTTGAAACTTTCATTTTGGTTTTATATGCAAATCACAGCTGGTTTCATACAAGTTCGGATAGTTTTTGTTAGGGAAAATTTCACATTTGGTACCCGAAAATAGGCTATATTTCAAATCGGGTACCCCAAAGATCGATTTCATCAATTTAGTCCCTCAGTTTTTCAAAATCCATCAAATTTAGTACCCGTCGTTAAAAATACATCCAAACTGACAGAAGTTAACTACCTTGAAACTATTTGGTGCGAAAATTAGATGGCTCAGGGACTGGAACATAAATTGCAGAGAGTTTAAGGATTCATTTGTGAATAGGCAATAAGTTTGAATTTGCAATTAAGTCCCTGGATTTACCCTAATTTCCCAAAACCACCCCAGATCCACCCCTGCCTCAGCCCCATCGCTGCACTTCAACATCATCACCACCAAAACAACACAACGCACACACACAACACATACACCCGTCGCACACAGTGCACGGCGACGCCGCCCACAGCGACGCCCCCTTCACCCGACACTGCACACACAACACACACCCACAAGTCACACACACACACACAACACACACCCATCGTACACACAACGCACGACGGCGCCCCCATCCACACACGCACCCGTCGCGGCGGCACCCCCTTCACCCGACACTGCACACACAACACACACCCACAAGTCGTGACAAGCACACAATTTCTGTATGTTTTGCGCGGATTCCTCTACTGTCCTCCTACTCTTCAATATTTTCAAGAATCGATCGATTTTGTCAAGAAATTGAGGCTGCACACGTGAAGATGAAGATTGGGGGAAAAATTAGGGTTAAAATGTCTAATTTTCGCACCATTTGGTTCAGGGTAATTAACTTCCGTCAATTTGGATGGATTTTTAACGGCAGATATTAAATTTAATGAATTTTAAAAAATTGAGGGACTAAATTGATGAACTCGAACTTTGGGTACTCGATCTGAAATATAGCTTATTTTCGGGTACCAAATGTGAAATTTTTCCTTTTTTGTTACTTAAAAGTGAAACCATATTTGGCATATCAATCAAACCAACAAAAATCTCCTTAAAGTTTTCAACTTATGATACAAAAAACATAAAATCTAGATAAGATCCTCACAATTACTAACAGAGGCTAAGAAAATCAATTCTTTTAGTATTATAACAACTAACAGACAAGCATGATGAAGTTCACACCTAGCAGATAATCACTTTCTATATGGCAAACTAAGCAGCCTTTGTTGCAAACAAAACACATTCATCACTTGAAAGAGACATATTTCCTGCTAACAAGCTCAAAAAAGAGGCCCAATACTTTAGGGTTCTTACTGCATTCTGATTCAAGTAATTAGTAAAAGTAATCGATCCAAACAAGGAAAACCATATTTCAAGGACACTAGAAGAAACCCCTCCAATAACTTCTGAGTGATGCCGTATAAATCGAAAAATAGCCTTCAAAATATCATCACCTACATAGACAGACTAATAAACATAAAAGCCCATAAAAATTATTACAAACATTTGAAGCAGAAAAGAGAACCTGATTGCCATAAGCATCACCGAAGGCAAGACTGATACGATCTCGTGTGTATCGAGTGGAAGAGCAACTGGTCCTTATGCTAACCGTAAAAGAACAGCTCCCCGCATTCTGCAATCGATCATTACAATTTAGGTCAAGCCCAGGAAGTTAAAGAAACTAGTTTGTTTTACATCAAAAACAAATCTTGGAACCTGGGTTTTGTTGATCTTGAAGGAGGATAGAGGCTGAGGGCGTGGAACAATGGATCTTGAAAGTGCAGAAGTGAAGAAGAAAGCAAGAATCAGCAGAGAAAACAGGGCCCTCATGATTTTAATCGAAGCAGAAAACCTTGAACCTGAGAGTGAGGAAGTAGGTGGGTTTTAGAAGATTAATAAATAGACAAGAATTCACAAGTGTTGGTCTTCTCCTGATTCTTGAACGGTAGAAATTGTTTGGTTTGTCAAGGTTTTATGAGAGGCGGCCACGTCCCCAGTTTGGTCCTCTTTCTGCTTAATTGTTAAGGCTGTCGTTGATAAAATATTCAAGTGTAATTCTATAATATGTTAGGTGTATCTAGATTCTCTACTCATTTTTAATTTGGTATATTCAGACTTTTTGTTTATTTTTAATCATTAGATTTGAGATTAATGAGGTTAATTATGATCTCAAATCTAATGATTGAAAATGATGGAGAGTTTGGTGTACTACAGAAGGATCCAATATTGAAGGTCTTAAAAAATAAAAAATTAGGATCTTTTTAGTATTTTTTGGGTGTATATAATCTCATCCAAAACAAGAAGAAATACCAGCAATTCAAATCACAATCTCACGCTTGTGAAAATGTTATTGAAAAGTTTTTAAGTTTTAAATATTTAAAATAAGATTGTATTTTTTAAATAATCTATTATAATGGGTAAATTTTAACAAAATAAAGGGGACAAGTAGATAGAAAAAGATATCGGAAAATTTCCACCTTTGATATAATCGACTGAAATCTTCACCTGAACGGCCTTAAACCCCGCTAAACCCCGAAATGCTCCGCTCTATTGCTCCGCCGTCCACCGCCGCCCTTCCCTCTTTCTCTACCATCCAATTCAACTCCCACCAATTTGTAAATCTCCGAAAATCCTCCAAACTCAAGCGGCCCATAAACACATTTCTAAAGAAACGATTTACCACTTCAAATGTGTACCTCGCAAAAGCCCATAGCAGTATCCAGTTCGAGAAACCCTCTGGCGGTGACTGGGAATTCAGCGACGAAGAAATTGAGGAAGATGATGACGTGGGCTCCCCGTGGGAAGGCGCAGTTCTGTACAGGAGGAACGCGGCCATCTCGCATTTGGAGTATTGCACGACTCTTGAGAGATTGGGCTTAGGAAAAGTTTCATCGGAGGTTTCAAGAAATAGGGCCGCAGAAATGGGTTTGCGCGTGTTGAAGTCCGTGAAAGATTATCCAAACGGAACGCCGGTTTTGATTTCGGCAGATGTTACTCGTAGGAAGCAGAAGTTGAGGCTAGATGGAATTGTTAGAACTGTTATTTCTTTGAATTGCAACAGGTAATTCTTATTGGTTTGTTTTATTTTATGTTTTTGATGAATTTTATTGTGGTTCTTGCTCTGTAGTATCTTTACTTTGTTTGCTTATGCGAGCTGCAAGAACTTTAGTTGTGCTAGTAAAGATTAGTTGTTTGTGGATGATCGTTGAGTTGTGATGGACAAATTGTTGCATTCTTGGCATGATTGAGGGTTGAACAAAGAACTTAGGGAGTTGAGAATCTTGAAATGAGAGATAACTGGAAGTTTAGTACGTTTGAACTTGTTAGAAATCGGTTTAAAAATCTTAAATTGTTCAGTTATTAGTGTAGTTCCAATTTAATGAAGTTATGTAAGGACTAGATGAGTGTATCATATTTTATTGTAGGAAACTGAAGCTAATGTGAGCCGTTTGAAATACTATGAGCTATTGAATTAGGACACTTTGGGAAGATGAAAAGACGTTCATCCCCTATTGTAAGTCTTTGGAAGGTAGGGAACACCCGTCTTAGTCAATTGAGGCCTAAGTTCACACACACCATATTTCGGATTTCTGCTTGCATAACCCAAGGTTATAGTCATGCCTGTTTTTCTATACTGTAGAAGTTGAGAATGTAAATTGAATTTTTTTTTGAATTTGGATCGATCAGAGTTTGTTACAAGCTGTACTGCTTATTGTGCTGCATGCCAAGACATGTTCATAAACCAAAAAGCATCATTTGTTGATGTGATTATCCTGATTATAAACAATCATGTTGTGAGCTAGAACCTTCTTCCAACATATGTTACTTGACAATTGCCATACTCAACCATTCAAGGCCCCTCTTATTGTAGAATTATTCATTCTCAAATTACGGATGCTAATATGACTCTCTCTGCATTCAAGAATGTAACAATTCCTTTTTGGTGGTACTTCTCATAATTTCTTATTGGGGGTGCAATGTAAATTGTTTTATGTTGAAATTTGTATGCTACTCTATCACAAACTAGTGTCTGCATCTCGATGATTAGTACCGAGAAGGGTCATTTTATGAGTCTTAACTACCATGTCCAATTATGTTACTTGTTACTTTGGTTAAATCCTTTGACCATCTAAATCAGACTGCTTTTGGAGATACTTTATGAACTTAAGTTTTGGTTTATCTAATATGAATTATGACGAATAATCCAACTTGAATTTTGTTGAATATATTAATATTTAATGGATAAAAAATGGTTATAGACTTATAGTATGAGATCCATGATCCCTCGTATTTAGCTAATGTTTGGATATGTTTTTGGAGTTTTAAGAAGTTTTTGGGGAAATGTACTGCAGAAAATGTTGTGCATATTTCGGAAACGTGTTTTGTGAAAGAGAATATTGTTTTAGAAGGAAAGGTGGTCAGGAATGTGATGTGTGCTTGGTTTATTTTAGATTTTTGGGTAAATAAGGGAGAAAGGAAGTTGTTGATATAGATTGTATATTTGTTAGACTTGTCCTCTACCATAATGTCAAACATGGCCTACACTTTATTCCATTCCTTTGTGATGACATGCACCATGGTTGAGCCTGAGATAGTAGTAGATCAATTTCCTATCATACCAAACATGGGTTTTCAGAATGATGACAAACCCAACCCACACAATGGTTCTGTTCCATTGTGATGATATGCAACATGGTCGAGCATGGAATGATATCTGAATAGGAAAGTTGAGGATGTGGGGGCAAAAACAGCTAATTCATAACTGTTGGAGCAACTGCTGCGGCATAATTGTAATGAGATTTATATTAGTTAGGAAGAGAACCACTAATTCGTCATAATAACAATCCTTTCCATTGATTAAGTATCGAATTGAGTAACTAATAATTGAATGACACATGGTGGGGGATTCCCTTGTTGTCATTGAAGGACATGGTTGATGGTATGTTCTTAATTCAATCAAAATATTCAATTAAGATACCTTAAAATGATGTGCCGCAGAAGTTTAACTGTGAATTATGTGACAGATTCTTCATCTTTGGACACTGTCCCCAAAATAAGAAATCAAACCAGTTCTAAAATACTGATGCCTAATAACTTGCTGAATGAATATTTGTGGGCTAAACATAAAAGGTCATGTTATAAATCTGAGGAGCTTCTTATGCTGGTTTTTCCATAGAAGTCTTATTTACTTTCATCTTCTTCTGTTTGTCTATACTTGAGCTTCTGAATTTGTAATATCTTTAACTTTAGGTGTGGCGAACCAGCTGCTCAGAGCATCTTCTCAGACTTCTCGTTTTTATTATGTGAAGAACCCCTCGAAGAACCAGAGACCATAAACATGGGTATGATCTTCGGAGAAGACAAATCCAAAGCATTCGGAGCGAACGAAGCAGAGGTGGGTGACGATGCTTCAATTGACTTAGACGATCATCTGTACTTTCCTCCAGAGAAAAAGGAAATCGACATTTCAAAGAACATAAGAGACCTCATACATGTAGAGATCACCATTACTGCCCTCTGTGATCCCAATTGCAAAGGGCTGTGTCTGAAATGTGGTAGCAATCTCAATATTGGTAATTGTACATGTAAGAAGCAGAAGGTTGAGGAAGAAGGTTATGGTCCTCTGGCAAATTTAAGAAAACAAATGCAGCAAACATGATTGTAATTATTTCTTTGATTATAATGCAATATTACAAGAAGTTTGTTTCTTTTTTTGATGAATGAGTCTATTTTCTCTGTTTGATCTGACCACATATGGTGAAACTAATTGTACTTTCACTTTCTGGATAAGCTTTGTTTTATAGGGCCAACATTGTTGCAAAGTATTTATCTTTTTAGTTATAATTCAACTTTTTCTTCACCCAAATCTCTGTATTAATATTTGACCCAAGATTTTTGAGCCCTATTATTCTTCACAAGTTCTTGGCCAAACCACATTTCTTAGTTACAACAGAGACGAATATAATGTAACTTAAAGGCTTTGATGATTAACGTATTTAACTCCATTGAAATCCATTCACATAGTAGTTGTTTAAAAATTGTTAAAATAAAATGTGGGTTTTATTTTTGCTGTTTTTAAATTTATTAAATAATTCCCAAATTTTATTTTGGTAAATATCTATATTGTATTCAAATATTAACATTTGATTTTAATCTTTTTAAATAAATTTTAGAGTTTATTAGTAGTTAGATATATTAAATAATTTGAAATTCAAATTAAAAAGTTTTTAATCAATTCATGCCATATCATATTCTAATTTTAAAGTTATTCATGCCATGCCACATCGTAATTCTTTCGATAAAGTGCTTCTTTTAGTGAAGAAATTTCACTAAAAAATTTATGTTAACAAAAAATTCACATGAGAAGGTCTAATAAATTCGCATAAGATTGATCATTTTTACCTACAAAATATATGTGGATTGTGAAGTGCGAATTATGGGTACTATGGGTTAACTCATTTCAAGTAAAATGATCGTGAGACGGTCTAACATAAGACTCACTCTTTCTAGCACAAAAAACGTGAGACAATTCTTTTTTCTCCCCGTATCAAACCATTTTTCAGAAATATATATGTGAATTGTGAGGTGTGAGTTGTAGGTAGACTCGTCTCACCTCACCATCTCAAATAAGACACACCCATTTTCCTATTTAAAACATGTTTTAAAATCAAACCATACCAAAGTTCTTTTCTTTGCAATTATTATTTCAGTTACAAATGGACCGGATGAATGAAAATTCGAACCGGATTCACATGCTAAACTAATCAAAACTACTTGACAAAGACTTGTTTATATCTAGTTTTCTATTTTATTTTATTAAGAAAGTCGATGTAACAGTCTATGATATTTACTTAGGTCAATGCCAATAACCTTTCCTGTTAATAATAATCTTAGTTAGCAGAGCCCTCGGACCCCCACCCCCCCCAAACCCACCCACTAGAACTTCCCAAATAATCAAGAATTTTCTTCTAATGAATAAGCACACTATTATAGGAAATGAAAAATAGAACTTTTAAGATGGTATTATTAGCGACATGAGTCATTGTTGATAACTGATTTTTTGGGATATTGACATATATACATGTGTATTATTAATTTTGCCAAGAAATACCATTGCCAATTTATGGTGCTACACAACATGTCATTTCAAAATATTATAACTTATATGCGATGACATATATATCATCACCATCGTGTGTTTTGTGATTTTAGATATCAGTATCCTCAATTAATTATAACTATATATTCTGATTTTAGTCACAATCAATATGTTCTTTCTCAGATAAAATATAAACTATTTATACAATACCATTCAGTCTAATCCACACACACACACACACACATAGAGCATAATGATGTAATTGCTCAATTCAACAATCTACCCTTAATTATTTGTGGTCAAAGAACTAAAAAGCTAGAACTACAAGCCTAGCTAAGACTAGTACATATATTTAGCCCACAAACATAGACTAATACAATCAATTTGATATCACCTCTACCCTTAATTTGTGGTCAAATATATACATAATTAGGCTAGAAACATAGATTTAATCAAAGAACTAAATGAAAGGGTAAAAAAGAGGATGTAAATAATAAAGAAAAATTGATATATCTAACCCTACATTTGTAGGGCTTCCCCCACTTGAAAGGTCACTCTAGGCCATTGTACAAAGACTTGGCAAAATGGGTTGGATTTGATCCAGATGAGTGTGCTTCACATGGCTTTCCTTCCCCAATTTCAGCAACTTATAGGCTGATAGCTCCAACTACCAAATTTTTTCAGCCTAGCTAGTGAATGAGTAGAAATTGAAGAGAGAGAGAGAGATGTGAATTGCATGGCAAAGTAGCTTTCACTTTATTAAATTTTTAAATAGTGCTATTTCAGTATATCTAAGATAAAGGTGTGAAAATCTCACTTTCATGTTGCTGAGAATAGATCCTGAAAAGACACTTTCAAGTACTCAGTTATGGAAACAAATAGCTAGCTAGCTTTTAGCATATGCTTTTGCAACTCATCCTATATGTCTTGTCACCATTACATTACCTTTTCATCACTTAATTAAATATCCTCAATTAACAAATCAGCTTATTACATTAATTTGTCATAACATTTTCTAATTCTTGGCTTATCCCTTCAATCTCTGTTTTATATGCTTTTAGTCACTTGATGTTTCCCTTGTTTCATCACTTTGGGATTTCTAATACTTATATAAACAACATATATATATATATGTACACATGTCTATATGTACCTTTAATCTTGCCCTGTAATTAACTTGATGTCTTATCTAGTTTTTTACCCATTAATTATTTATGATAGTGCTTTTAAACTCTAATTTTTATATCCGGGTTTTGTTTGATTTTATGTGCATGGCTATAATTGGGAAAAGGTTTCTTAATTTGGAAAGCATAGATCAATCTCTCGCAATGTTCTTCTGCCATATATATCAATGTTCACTTCATATATAAAATCAAAATTCTCAATTTGGAGCATAATATCTGAAACATCAAAGTTTATAGAAATTGAATTTTCTATTAAGTAATTTTGGAAATTTTGAACCTTCAAGGACTATTACAAAAAAACACACAAAATAAATGGATAGAACCTAAATTATAAAACAAAAATGAATTCCCCTTCATTTATTAATTAACAAACCCACTTCACAGTTTTTCTTTCTATTTTGAAATTTCCACTTGACATTTTTAGTTAGATTCCCATAAAACATGAAATGAGATATTAAATTAGGTATGTATGCTCTTTATTATAGGAAATCCCAATCATCTCGTTATTATAGATAATATATATATATATATATATATCCATAACGTTTCATTTTTTATACCATTTGATGGAAGGCCAAACCCAAGTCAGATCCCCGTACGAGACAATTCATATACCACACATGTATTATATCCTAAAACATGTTAAATTAATTTTGAGAATAAAAGTTGTTATAAATTATATTTTTTATTAAAATCAAACTGTAGTTTTGATGTGGGACCTAACTTATTGATACAGAGTAATCCGGTGTCAGCCAAACCTTGTTTCTTTTGTTTTTTTCTCTTTTTTGAACGAAAAATTCATTAATGAACAACCAAATTATAAGAAATAGATAACACATGTAAAATAAAAGAAAGCACTTATGGATCTCATCTTTTAAAATACATTTTTTCAAAATAGAATAGTTCAAGAATTTAATTTGGGTTGTCTTGATTGTAAAACATTCAGTAACACGAGTCAATTTATAACCCTAAAACAGAATTTCACTAGCGAAAAAAAAAATTGGATTTGTCATCGGTATCATACAATTATTATTTTTGGAATCTAGTGATTGATTTAGGTATGTTTCTAATTATTTTAAAAAAATTGTTAAAGTCGGGGGACACCTGACACCGTCCCACACCGTGAAGGGTGTCATATATCAAGAGAGTCTTAGCTACCAAGTGAACATACATCCTAAAAGTAATAGGGGGAGTAGCTCGTTAGGTTTATAAGAATTTTATCAATGTGGGACAACTCACGTGTAAACATTTATCATTATTAACTTCAATATTCCAACAAAATTGATCATAAAATCGTCGACTGATAGATTAATTTAAATTGTGTTGAAATATCTTTACTCTGATGTGTGGCCGAATTTATTTAGGAATTAATATTTTGGGAGTCACTATAAGAAAAATGAGTATTTACGATAACATTTTTTGCGACAACAAAAGTTGTCTCAATAAGTCTAGTTTTTGCAGTTGTCGTAAAAAATGTTAATAAAAATTGACAAAATGTAGTCACATAAAGCAATGTAAAACGACTTATTTGAGACAACAAATGTTGTCGCTAATACATTTGCGACAACATTGTTGTCGCAAAAGAAACTATTGACGAGAAGACTTTTGTAATAATAATTTAGCGACGCAAATTATACTTGCGATAATTATTAAGGTTTTTGCAATAATATTTTGTTGTTACAAACACCCATTTTTCTTGTAGTGAGTGTTGAATTTGACAGTGGGCTAATAATGAATGGGCAAAAGAATGGATTTGTTTATGCAAAAGAATAATATAGAAATTGGTGAAGTAAGGGAATGAATTAATTGAGGAGTGTAAGGTATAGCTTCTTAGACTTCTTTGATGAAGTCACAGCTAGCTGCTCCCTCCTAAGATAATTGTTCCTATCAATTAATTTAATTTATAGTATTTGACTTAAAATAGTCAATAATTAAAAGCAATTCTTGAATGATATATTGCTGGTAGAATCTTGAAAGTAATGCAAGCAAAAGAGATTATATATGTATGGTTTTTTTATGAAATTAATATTTTCTCTTCTCCATCTATTGTCATGATCAGAATATTTGAATATCTGTGTAATTTTACCTTTTTATCCCTACCATTTCATTCAAATTATAAGGTTCAATTATTGACCCCTTAATTCTTTGTGTCCTTAATTATACGTGCTGTGAATCTGATATTTGCTCCACTTATTTTTTGTTTTTTGTTTTTGTTCTCTCTCCAAACAGAGCACTAGGGTTGCATTTGAAACGTGAATTTGATTTATAATTTAAGATTTGAAATCAATTATTGATCTTTAAAATCTATTAAAACTACTTAAGAGACACTTCAATATATAATTAGCACATTTCAAATCATTGTAGTTGGAATAAATCAATTTAAACAACCACCAATAAATTTTATTAATATATGTGTACGTATATATATGTGCATCTATCTGGGTTTTTTTTTTTTTTTTCATCTTTGAAATCCTTCCATCCAAATCCATGCAGTTACCTAAGAAATTGGTTGAGAGTGGGGTTTTTTAGTACGATATTTTTCCTATAGTCTTTCATCATACTTTAATTTCTTAATAAATGTCATGTTGGTACGCAAAAAAAAAAAAAATCATTATAGTATTGAGGTTTTTATTTTAATGAAACAAAGAATCCGAACTATTTTACTACCTACATACATGTGGTACTATCCTCAATTGGGAGGAGAGAAAAAGAAAAGCAAATATTAGTTTCGAATCCTCTCACTTTGCATTCTTAAATTTTTAGCCTTAATTTCATATATACCTTTTTTCAAAAATAATTTTTAGTCTTGTAATTTTTAACCTTCTGTATATAAATGTCAAATAACACGTTGTGCACTCAGATCATCCAAACTACAAAATAATTAAAATTATTTACTACATAAATCATACGCCAAGTGTGTCTATATATACACACACACACATATGAATAATCTTATATTTCATTCATTTCTCGTAATGTCTGTTTCAATATTTTATCCTCCTCATATAATTTAATTTAAATATATTAATGATTTTCTAATTCAATTAACACTCTAATTTAATTATCTAACCACGCAAAAAGAAATTGCAGACTTCCACGTAAATCCAATATAAAAGTAGTGTTTATATATGTGTGTATATATAAATTAAAGGGTAATTGATAACAATATTAATATGACATTTGGACTCAATGATAGCAACAAATCATATGTGGTTTTTGGCACAAAGTAAGTTGTTATGTTATCCCATAAAGAAACAAAATGGAGCCCATGCAAAACAGCAAGAGTTAATTTTAACTGCAAAAGATATATATATATATATATCCCATCAACTCTTGTGATTACAAAATATTAATAATTTTCCAAAGCCCCACACACACTACAAATCACATAATATATAGCAACACAATTTCATATAGACAATTGACATTTCATGGCTATAACCCCCATTTTTGTGTAAGGATTTGCAGCCAATCTATTACATAAATCCCTTTATATATAAAAAAAAGGATCATTAATATCCACCTTTTCAATCTAGTTTACACACTCATGTACTTCACCCCTTTCTTCACAACCTACTAACCTTAATTATAACAACAATATACCAATCTCTTTTTTATGAAATCACAAGCTATAACAAATATGATTAATTAAAATGAGTTGAATGGAATATCCAAGCATATATATATATATATATATATATATATATATATATATTATATATGTGTATCGATCTTGATTAATTTGCATGATGATGAATCAATTCCGGTTCAGAAGCTCCTCAATCATTTGCAGTGCTATCCTCTCCTCTTCATCGATCCCATCTCTCACTTCCGCCATCTGCATTGAGGCTTCTCCGGCCAGCGACATAGGCGGCTGAGGGCCTTCTTGCACGGCCAGCGCCGCCGGCGGGTTCTGATCACTGTTCTTCTTCTTTCCCAGCTCCACAGTCATGACCCAGTTGGAGTCGGACCTGGATCCGGCGCGTTTCTGCCACACGCCAATGTGGGAGTTCTCCGTGTCCAGCCGGAGACAAGTGAGAGAAGGCGAGGGTGATTTGCAGCATTTGCGAAGCTTCGCGCTGAGAATCGATGAGAGAGAAGCAGCTCTCGAATTGTTGGAGGAGGAGGAAGAAGAGGAGGAGGGAGATATATCATCGTTGTTGTTGTTCTCACTGTTCGAAGGAACCGGGAAGTTTGTCTTCGCATTTCTGCCGCTCATTAGTATGGCTGCCTCGTCATAAGCACGCGCCGCCTCCTCAGCCGTCTCAAAAGTTCCAAGCCACACCCTTCTCTTCCTATTCATACATCAAAAAGAAAGAACTTATAAGTTAGGGTTTCCACATGCACTTATAAAGACATATATAATTCTTGCACACAGAGAGAGAGATGGGAATAAATGTAATGAAATGAAGAAGAGGATGTAATATTACAAGAGTGGATGTCGAATCTCTGACACCCAAGAACCCCAGTGACGTTGTCTGACACCACGAAACTTCTTGGTTTGTACCATGTTTGTTTGTGGAGAAGATCTGAGAAGTCTGACAGATTATGAATTGTAGAATGATGATTTATATAAGAAAGAGGGAGCAATGTTAATTAGACAATTGGAGTAGGGATTGATAGGGATTACAAGGCTTTATCATTTGTTATATGGACTAAACAGGCCCTCTTTCCGGTAATGTACGTGGTCCTATTATTAGACTCTCTCTCTCTCTCTCTCTCTCTCTCTCTCTCTCTCTCTCCTCTCCATATGTATGTATATATCTTTATGCATGTATCATGTGTAGGTAAACCCATATTTGTTTACGGACATAATATGTAGTCAAAAATCTTACCTTGGCCTGGCTAATTAAATTTCCACGTCAAAAACAAATGGCTAAAATCACGTTAGCCTAGCTAATGCGAAATTGGATCCTCTATTCCAAGACCGTGTTCCATCTTATGTTTCATTGTTTTAATTAGATGACAAATGTACATTGGTGATGTCATCTTTTACACGTGTCATGTGGGGATTATATTAAAACACCAGATGAAACACGGTTTGGAATATAGGATCCTGATTGAGCTAATGCCCCTCAACCAGTTAAAAGATTTGTACTTGCTTTAATTTGCCAGCATTGACTTGTACTACTACTCATTTTAAACCTCATTTAAATGATGGCAGCCTAAGAAATTCATTTTTAATCTATCAAAAACATTAGATAAGTTGATGGCAGATGATGCATAAGTTTGTTCATCACAATTATATATAAAGATGGGTATCATCTGAGCTGACTCACAGGTTGATTTGCTCAAACTCGAGAAGTTTTAGATCATTTATAACGTGGATGAACTCAAATACAAAGCTCATTAATCCAGTTATCTAAGTTGGCATCAATCGTGTCTATGTTGGTGACAAGATGGGATCGATCGATGTGACGAATCTGGGAAGGTAAGAAAACGAATGACTGTTTGGACCTTTTTCCTTAGGAATATCCCAATGGAGCAAGGGCTATACTGCTAAAACTCATCCATCACAATATTTATTTTTACGAAATGTTAAATCAAACTAAAACCCTCCACCACAATTAAAGTAATTAATTGGTGGTGTACAATATGAGCACAGACGTAATTTTCTTGTAATAAGAGGTAATGGGCCAGAAAGATTAATACATAAAAAGTTTGTGAACATGCAGAAATTATAATTCTTTCACCAAGAGTACCAGAAAAATTGAAAACAAAGTGGTCCTAAAAATTAGAGAATTGAATGCACATCTAGATCAATAATGGCTCTGTTTTACTGTCAAATGTATTATTGGCTCCATAATTGAGGCAAGCTATTAGATGTGTAGATGCTAAAGGTAAATTCATCTGTTCCTATTGGCTATGATTTGCTTAGTTGTAAATGAACTCATAAGTATGTGCTAATGATTTTTAACTAGGTCTAAACACACTATCTAGACCTAGTTTTATTTCTAAGCTAGTCACATGACTTCAAGTCTTCATCAAAAGGGTTGAATGTACTATATATACATGATCATAATTACTCTTATTTAAATTACCTTTTATACTTTTCTTCCTATATTGATACTGCTCATAAGTTATATTTAACATATTTGTTAATTTGGTTCACATTTCATCTTTAGTTTTATCTTTCTCATTTTTTTAGTTAATCTCAATTTATTAATTATATGTATGTTAATGACATCATATAATTAACATCTAATACGAATTGAATTGGTAAAACATTACATGATTACGGGGAAAATTACACTTGTGAACTTAGGATATATTATTTATATCAGTTGTGGCAAAACCATGTGAACAAATAGCAAGTACAATATAAAAATAACACTGAGTATTGTCTTTCAGTTCAACATGAAATAACATTTTTTAAAAATAATATCAATATAAATAAAATATACAGAATCTGAAATGGAATGGGCGATTTTTTCTTTTATAATGTATAAATAAAACTAAAGACAAACGTTATAAATAAATTACAGGAAATCTATGGAATTAAAAAAATCACTTATAAGCGGTTACAAGTTAGCAAGCAAGAATTATATACAGTAATCAAATGATACCCGATTAAATATGAAAATTATATTATTTCAATAAATCAAAAAATACCAAATTAAATCTGAAAAAAAAAAAATAGATATTAGCATTTTTAAGTAAATCTGAAATTAACTATAAAATTATAAAATTCACCAACTTAAAATTTCAAATTTTTAGATTAAATCAAAGTTATTAATCTTTTCTTCAGATTTTATTTTAGTAATATTCAGATATATTTAAAAACTTATCAATTTTTATTATCTTAATTTTAGATTTTATATGTATCTTGATGATGTTTTTAAATAACTTGATGTTATTGGTTATATGGATTAATTAAATTGTTTTATATTATAGTATGTTTGAGGTATATCTTCATAAAATATGGTACAAAAATGGAACCAAAATTAATTATGAAAAATTCTAATTAAACCAAAATGCAAAATTTTCCATGATCATATATAATTATTTAGAAGGATAACCAATCAAATTAACAGAGAAAAGCAAATTAAAAAGGGTCATCCTAACCCAATTAAAGGTATAAGCCGGTCAATGTTAGATGCTACGCATGAGCTTTATCAATAGAGCAAGACTTTTATGATGATAATCATGATTTAATTATTGGTCCTGATTAATGATTTATAATTTGTTTATCTAATTATTGTAATTGTTTGTAAAGATAAAAACAAAAAACATCCATAAACTTATAAGATAATTTTGAACGAATGTAGTTGAAAATTGGCTGATTTCCAATTTTGACCGAAAACACGTGACATCTAATCCTGATCTATTGGGTCCAAGTGGCAACTTTTTCAAGCACGTGCTAACTCGGACAAATTACCCCAAATAAGTTTGCTATATATTTTCATAGTATATTTACTTTTATTTGAAATAATTATTTATATTTTATATTAATGATATTGATGGTTGTATGGTGTGTGTTAAAATATAATAAATGACTATGTAATTGGATCAAAATATATTTGGGGATTTTGATGGTTCGATCTCACAGTTTATGTGAATCGCTTGGTTGATATATGAATACTTGCAGAATAGGGAAAATTATAATTTTTGTTTTAAAACTTAGATCGTGTCCATTCTTTTGTCACTTTACGACATATTCCTATTATGTGCCCCTAACAATTACTGGTTTTCAGTTTTGTTCGATCTTGCTCAAAATTTTCTTTTTTGCCTAATGTAAACTTTTCAATTATTGCGTCTACATAGGCAAAAATTAATATTATGAGCAAAATCAACTCAACGTTTGAAAAAATGATAGTTAGAAAAACAAGTTGACAAAAGAGTTAAATGGTCTTCCACATCGAACAACAGTTATAGTTGCAACAATGTTCGTCTAGATACAACGTAAAAATTGTATTGATTAAAACCTAAATAGGTGGTTAATTCTATTTTTAGTTTGTTAGTTGAATTGAATCCTTATACCTATGAATGTTATGTAAATATAGAGCAATCTCAAATGTGATTCCAGTCTTACATAGGAATATTCAATCATAATTATACGTATATTATGATCGATCGAATGCAATTTTACAAATATAAGAGGAAGTAACTCCCAAAAAAGAAAAGAAAAAAGAGTTAAAAAGATCCCCTTTTTTTTGGATTATAATGTTATATAGTCTTGAAACTAGCTAGTGAGATACATGTTTATCCAAAATTAGGTCTAACCCTAAGACTAGCCTATGTGTACAGTAAATTGCAGAAAAACGAAGCTTCAAAGTTGAAACATTAAATTAGAGCTCTCATCATATTGATTTAAATATTCCTAGGATATAAACATATATGATGACTTATGCCTGCTACAACCTGATTTTCACTATTCCTAATCTCTACTTCTTTACACACACATATATATATATATTATATGGTGATCATAATTGCCACCTTTGGGTTTTAATATAACTTTTTACGTACATCAAAGAAACGTCTAAAGTTGTTTTTAATTATTCAAAATTTAGGTAAGTGATTAAATTGGAAAATTATAAACAAAGAAAGTCAACGACCAAAAAAATAAAAATAAATATAGAGGTATATATACATTTGTAACAATATTCTAGAATAAAAAGTAATACACAGCACTTTTCGGTTTTCAAGGCAACTAAAACAACAACTTCTATCGTACGTAAATGGCCGATCTACAAATAAATCAAAAAATGACTAAAGGATGCATGGGTTATTTGCCAGATTTTGGCTTATTAGGAAATGTTGTTTTATAACTTACAATAAAATAGAATGAGCAAAGGTTATAATTATCATGCCATTATTGAGTAGTTGAGAAAGCTGAATTCTGAGTTTGAATTTTGAGTGTGTTTTACCTCTACTTTTATTTGTATTTTGAGTCAAATCACAGAATTGTTATTTTGAAAATAATCACCGAATCACAAATTACATAATGGATTGTAAGAAAACTGTTTTGGAATTTGTTGATGCAGTATTGTAACAAGCTAAATCAAATTATATTTCCAGATTCTTGAAAGTTGCAGCGATCGAGCAATATATATATATATATATATATATAATGCATCTTACTAAAATGGAAAAATAATAAAAAGATGAAAAATGTGGGCTTTTTACTTATTTGAGGGACTATAAATGTGAGTTTCATTTATTGCGTCGTGTGTTTATCATTTAAAGGGTAAATGTAATAAGGTTTGTCCTTTGAAGCTGACAGATACACATGTGTGTGTATATATATATGTAGTATATGTTTTCCTATATAACTCTCCAATATTGGATTTTCATAAAATCAAATAATAAACTATCATGCATCAGAAAATCAAAAATATCGCAAATTCCAAAAATTTAAGTCTATAACTAATATTTTTAGAATTAATGTATTATAACAATTCTGCCTAATTTTATAATATAAATATATATATGTACATATCATTGTTAGAAAATGTTCACATGTCCATAGTTTATGTGTAAATATTTAATTTGTATATGTTTTATGATTTAAAATTAAGAATTATATTGGATCGATCTGTAGCATATCAATTGTGAAGACGTTATCATGCATGTACTACAAGCGAATGAATAAATTAGGACTTTATCATTGTAATAGAAGCTTTGCTAATTTGATTCATAAAAGTAAATAATCATAAATTACCTAATGAAATAGCTCAAGGGCCAATCTGAACTTAATGGTATAATTGGCATTCTTCGAAAAAATATTACATAAAGTTTGTCATGCCGAATTTGACTCATATATAGAGTATGATTTTTGTGAGGTTCTACTATCAATTTGAATTGGGGGCAATTATAAATAGAGGTTGATTTGTGAAAACGAATTTGAATATGTCTTAAATCTTGTGATGTGATATGGGTCAACTCATAACCACCTTTAACAATTCATATAAGAATTTATAAAAAGTGGTTCAAATTTATGGTTATAAGGATCTGTTTCACATAAACTATTAGTAAGATCGTATCACATGAGTTTTGTGAATGAATTTAAGTTATGTATAGTATAGGAATTTTGTCTCACAAAGTTATATTCGTAAAACGGTCTAATTTAAGTTTTTGTGCATTTATTATACATGATTAATTCAAACTCTCTTCAATTCCACCCATTTACATGGAACTAACCTAACTAACCATGAATAATATGTTTCACATATTTCACTCAGTAGAAGTTGAAAATATATATATATATATATATATATATATATTTACTAATTTTAAATCGACAAATGGATAAATTTATACAAAAACATTACAAAAGCATAACTACACAATATATCCCAAAATTCATATCACAAATCCTTTTGAACTTAATAAGGGTGTAAAATATGTTAAATGGATTCTAGCAATTTGACATCCGAGTCTGCAACCGATTGACCCATATAATTAATTACCTTCATTGATTTGAACAAACTCAAAAGTCAACTAATATGATAATAACGATTTCATGTAATATTTTTATGTGTTATGTAATACTAAGATATTACAATAAGAATGAGAATAGTACTTGTCAATTTACAATTTTCACACTATTCATTGATTTTACCAATAAAATCAGAAGTATTATAAGATACACATAAAAGTAATATTTTATACACATAAAAATTGGGGAAATATCAATTTTGGTCCTGTAAGTTAGACTATTTCCAATTTTTGCGCATCAAGTTTAAACTTTCTAATTTTAGTTCTTAATTATCGATTTTTTCCAATTTTAGTCCTTTAAGTCGGAACAACCAAAAGATGTGGCCATCAGAAAATTTGACGTGACCATTAGAAAGTTTGACATGACAGTCGGAAAATCTGACGTGGCAGTTGGAATGACTAAAATTGGAAAAAAATCGATAATTAAAGGATTAAAATTGGAAAGGTTAAACTTGATGCACCAAAACTGAAAATGACCTAATTTACGGGACTAAAATTGATATTACCCCACAAAAATATTTCATAGTATTACTTATTAGATCAAGCTTAAGAGCAGCTTCCCTGCCTTGCCATGCTTTCCAGGTGTTCGAGTGTAAGGTTTCAAAAGTATTTCTTGATACACACAGAAAATAGTATATCATGAGTATAAAAATATTATTACTTGCAAAACTATAATTTTCCAATTAATCATGAATTTAAAATATTGGAACCAAAAGTATTATACAATATATAAAAAAGTATTATATGATCGTACTGCATACAAAAGTATTAATGTTAATATCTATATAAATAATGATATAAAAATATAATCTAGTATATATACAAATATTACCTTATTTGTGTAGACCAAATTGATCGGTTTAGTTATTGGTTATGTCTGAGTTGGGTTGGCGGTTTGGTAAAAATTATCACCCCTAGTTGTAGAGCTATAAATATCCCATCTTAGGACTACACAAAAAAGAAATTCTCAAACCCACAACTAATCGATCCAATTCGATCAAACCAAAGCAAAAATTACCATTTATGGTTATGTGGTTTGGTTCAAAGAAAGAATAAATCAAACTTTTGATTTGATTTGTAGTTCCAGATAACAAAAACCAATAATAATTCAACCAAACCAAACCGAACTTACTTTTATATAATCTATAAGAGAAGGACTTGGGTGTCCCCGGGGCACGGATCTAGATCCGTGCCCCCCAACCCGCTCCAAGGCCCATCTATATGCATATAAATATATTTTTTCAATTTCTCTTTTACCCTAATCTATGTGCTGCTGCTTCTTCTTCTTCTTCTTCTTCTTTTCTTCTTCTTCCTCCTCTTCCTCTTCTCTTCTTCCTCTTTCTCTTCTTCTTTTATTCTTCTTCTTCCTCTTCCTCTTCTTTTTCTTCGCTGCTTCTTCGTCGCTGCCTTCTTATTCTTCTTTTCTTCCTCTTCTTTTTCTTCTTCGCTGTTGACAGTACCAAGTTGTATTCATAAACTAGATTGGAACTTGAACTGATAAGCGTGTAAGTAAAAATTCTTAGTTTCTAGTGTCGCGATGTGTAGAGCCACAATTTTTTCAGGAGGATAACTTGGATATAGGATTTCGTTATATTTTGATCTTACTTTGATCATACAATGAAGCATTTAGATTGCCAAATAATAAAATTACGCAAGTAAAAGTAATCCTACTTTTTAATGATTTATGAGAAGACAGAAATCAAGCTTTTTTGGTTGCGGTGTTGGTAGACATTAATTTTTTTTTTTTAAATTGCATTATGGTTTTCATCTAATTCTCTAGATCTCCAAGTAATTGAAGCATATTTCAATGGACACAGTTTACAGATGAGCAACATGGAGAATATGATATAAATCGCCATTTTATTGTTTAGAAATATTAAACTCACCATACTCTAATGTAATACCTATAGAGTAAATATGTAATACCTATAGAGTACATATGTGATACCTATAGAACAAAAATTCGAACAAATAATTCATACCTTAATTGAGTTAGTTTGTAGTACCTATAGAGTAAACATGTGATACCTACACAAAAGTAAAAACAAATAATCCATACCTTTATTGAATGAACATATGATACATTAAGAGTATACATGTAATACCTTAAGAGTATACATGTAATACCTATAGAACAAAAAATAGAACAAAAAATCAATACTTTAATTGAGTAAGTTTATAATACCTATAGAGTATACATGTAATACCTATAGAGTAAACACATAATACCTATCATTAAATCTCAAGAAATATAAGTGTAATACCTATAGGGTATATGCGTAATACCTATAGTGTATACATGTAATACCCATCACTGAATCATCAACTAGGTAATCAGGTGTGCGTGGGCGCACACCAGCTTAGCTAGGGGCGCGCGTGGGGGCGCGTGGAGGCAGCCCACGCGCCGAGTCGGGTCGGGGGCACGGATCTAATTAGATCCGTACCCCCGGTGCACACAAGTTTTTGCCAATCTATAAATGTAAGTGTTTATATATATATACTACAAATGATTTTGACAAACTCTAAAAATATCATAAATGTTACTTTTAACTCTTTTCTCTTTGCTATCTTGTAATTTTGTTCTCTCTTTTTCATTGAAACTTTAAAAATCATTCCAAATGTTTAAGTTCACTTATCGAGATTATTTGCCAAAATCTTCAGTGAGACTGTTTCACGAATTTCATTCTATAAGACGGGTTGGTTTCGATTAAACTTAAAAGGTATATAATATCATTGTGTGTACTATGTAATATTTTTCTATGTATAAAGTAATACTTTGTATTATAGGATGTGTTTTGAGTTGATTTAGACTATAAGAAATTATGAAAGATTTTTATATGTAGCATGTAATTAATATTTTACTGTACATCAGATAATACTTTTGTATGACCCAAACTGGATAGGGTCGGGTCACTAAAGAACATACGGATCCTAGGTTGCCCAATGCTCTTTTTTCTCTCTCATGCAACATATAATACTTTTGTGTGTATTGAGTAATATTTTTATATATATCATGTAATATGTTTGTATTATATTATATACAATATGTGTATATGTATAATATAAAACTATTACGTGATATACAGATAAATATAATCTAATGCACACAGCAATATTATATAATTAATTTATTATATCACCCAACCCACGTCACAATTGGAATTCGTAAACGATCTTGTACCAAACCTCCTCAACTACTTCAGATCAGTTTCTTCTATCTTGGTGCCTGATGGTTAATCATTATTGGAATCTTTCTGCATGTGAATTATGATTCTATTTGTTAAAATATGAATTTAATTCATATATTCTCATTACATATTTATTTTGTTAGAAACAATTTTTGTATAGGCCAACAGTTAGTTAATTTTAATATTGAGGTAATGGTTAATTTATACTAATTAAAATAGTAGTTCCAATCCACAATTCTATATTTTATTGTGTATCATATATTTTTATAATATGTAAAATATGTTATATTATTTTCATAATATTTATTTTTTTCATATATATAGTATATAATACAATTAATTTACATATGTATATAGAGAGATCGGGTGGGGGAATCAAACCCATACCCGACGCTGACATAGTCGGGTCAAGGTCGGAATTCCCATTAATTCGGATCTGAGTTATATTCTATATATCCCTATTCCAAATTAATATATCGGGTTTAATTTAAAGCATTTATTTCAAAATTGGCAAAAACTTGTGTACCCCGGGGTACGGATCTTAGATCCGTGCCCCCAGATCCGACCCGGCGCGTGGGCAGCCGCCACGCGCGCCCATAGCTAATCTGGTGTGCGCCCACACACACCTGATTACCTAGTTGATGATTCAGTGATGGGTATTACATGTATACCCTATAGGTATTACACATATACCCTATAGGTATTATAGAAATATCTTTTATGGTATTACACTGATACCTTAATGGTATTACAGAAATGTCTTTATGGTATTACACTGATACCTTAATGGTATTACAGAAATGTCTTTTATGGTATTACACTGATACCTTAATGGTATTACAGAAATGTCTTTATGGTATTACACTGATACCTTAATGGTATTACAGAAATCTCTTTTATGGTATTACACTAATACCTTAATGGTATTACAGAAATGTCTTTATGGTATTACACTAATACCTTAATGGTATTACAAAAATTGACTAAGGTATCATATACTTATTTTCCAAAGTTTATAAAAAACAGTGAATATCTTAAAGGTATTACACGAATACCTTAATAGTATTACACAAATGTCTTTATGGTATTACACTGATACCTTAATCTGTAAATAATCTAGCAGATTGTGATTTATTTACAATACCAATAGAACTAATATACAATACCAATAGAGGAAACTTACAACATCCACAATCACAACACAATAGTTATACATTAAAATCTTTTTTTTTTTTGAATACAGAGTAACATTTGTAATTATTCTATGTTGTGTCATTAGGCACAACAAGATAGGCAGGAGAATGTTGTGCTTAGGGCAGAAAATGAGAGCTTAAAGACAGAAAATTATCGACTTCAAGCCACTTTGAGGAACATAGTTTGCCCTAATTGTGGAGGTCCAGCAATGCTGGGAGAGATGGGGTATGATGAGCAGCAGTTTCGAATCGAAAATGCTCGTCTCAAGGAGGAGGTATGTACTCCAATTTTTCAAATTATATTTCACGCAATACACTGGGCGGCCGATGCAATCAATAGGGCCTAGCTCGGATCATCTCCTGCAGGCGCATTCATTAGAGTTGGATATGAGTGTATATCCAAGAAAAGTACGAGGAGGAGAGGAGGAGGAAGAATAAGAAGAAGAAGAAGAAGAAGGAAGAGGATCTCCACTGCAAAATCAGAGTAGGAGGAGGAGGAGAGGGAGGAAGATACGCATAAGGCTTAGCGAGAAGCGGAGAAGAAAAGACATCAAGAATCAACCCCCTAGAAGAATCTCTATATATATATAATTCGGGCGGGTTGGGGTATGTATCCTGGCTCCGTACCCGGGCACACAAGTCCTACTCTTCAAAATTTGCATATTTATCATGAAAGAAAAAAGAAAAGGAATCAACTAAATGGAATGTCCTCTCCTAATTATACCTTAATTCCTTTGCCATAGATACAATTATGTTACCTTAAACACATTAATATGTGTCCACTGCGCATGTCAAATATCCAGCACATTAGTTAATTTCTTTTTCCATATAACGACGGGATGAAATCATTATATGCATATCAGTGATAGGCTTAATGAGAGTTGTCCGTCGTGGATGTTTCAACATTTTTCTTGATTAGTAATATAATTAATATATATGAAGTTTCAATATTGTTATTAGTTGACGTTTGAAAATTTTCTATGAATTACATCAAGATAATCTTTAAATTTGATGAATGAACACTTTCCAAGAATTGCTGATCCATAAAGCAAGAAAGATCGATATTTAGTTATGTCATTAAGGATGAAACTTTAGGAAAGTAAAGGGCAATTGACAAGGTAATATAAATAATAATATTACAAACAAAGAATTAGGTTAGTTGCCAAACCACATGGGATGCTTCATGTGGTAATTTAAAATCTCTCACCAACTCATTTATTGAAGAAATTAAGTCTATATATAAATAGAATGGAACACATTATAAAATGTTGTGTGTATACTTGTTGTTATCCTTCATTACCTTTTTTACATAGTAAAACAATTAAATTAGCGATTGTTTATAAATAACTTTCCATTTTGGGCGTTCACTAGTTTACATTAACTCGATCAATTATATATATTTATAGTTGATCTGGTAATTGGAATTTGGGTTTTGTAATTACTAACTGCTGCTCTTGAATCTAATTAAGTATATATCTTTAAAATCAATTGGTATCCATTAATAATCATCGACATTTCAAGGTTTGTTTGTGATCGATATTGGTTTGACATTTTTTTAGGAATCGATTTTAATTACCAACTTTCATATTTTAGTCGCAATATTAAATTAAGGTGTGATATATGGATAACAAAACCCCTGTATAGTCAAAAGTTAAAATACATTTTTCTTGTCAGTAATTCAATGAAAATCAATTTGATCATATCACATATATCTCTCAACATTGGTGTTCATATGAACCGTACATAATTGACCATGTCAGACGTTCGTGTCCTACAATCCACATGACTAACACGACAACTCACACGCGCATAATCCATCACCCATGGCCCACATGACTCATACAAACCCTAGACAAAAAAACAAGAAATAAGTGAGGAGACAAAATATGATGAAGTTTAATAAGACGTTTAAAAAAATAGTGGGTATTTATACCAAAGAGTTGCATGCCCAATCTACCCATTTCTATATAAGGATGCACAAATTTACCCATGATTATAATATTTTGACTTCATATACCCAACAATTTAAAATATTTACCCCAAATACCCAGAAACATTTTGCAGTGTTGTCAGAGTACACATATAATATATATTGACTTATATTAATTGAAATGAAAATTACACGTGGTAATGTAATATATATTGACTTATATAAATTGAAATTAAAATTACACGTGGTGTGGGATATTAATTAATATATTGATTTATGATATTATTAAGTGTAATATAAATTTATTGTAATGTAAATTGATTAAGTAATACAAATTATAGAGTTGCAATTATAAGTGTAATATATTGTAATATAAATTTATATTAAGTGTAAGTGTAATATATTGATTTAAATTAATAAAATATTTGTAATAAATGTGGCATATCTACCCCACCCCAATTAGGTTTAACGAATTCAAGTCTCCCCATTCTTTCCTCCCACTTTTCTTTCTTTACTACTTGAGCTCTCTCACTCACTCTCACGGCGGCGGCGGCGGCGAAGGCGAAGGCGAAGGCGAAGGAAACTCTCCCCATTCTTGCTCTCCCATTTCTCTCCGGCCGGCCACCATTTCCGTCGAGTTAAATGGCCGAACAGGTTAGTACTCTAGTTTTTATACTTTGTTTTATTATTTATACTTTGTTTTTCATTGAGTTTGATTATTGTTTGAAAGTTGTGATTTTGTTTAGAGTTTAGGTAGTATTAAATTATTGTTGTGATTAGTATTGAAATGTTGTGGTGATTAAATTGTTGTGATGTAGAATGACAAAAATATTGAACTAACAAAGGAAAAAAAAAATACATCTCAATTCGTTAACCCCTAAATGTTGTGGGGTTAACGAATTCAATCCTACATCTCATGTGCATTCGTTAACCCCTATATTTGTGGGGTTAACGAAATGCCCTAATCCACCTCCAATTCGTTAACCCCTTATCTTAAGGGGTTAACGAAAAGCCCTCAATTTTCCAATTCGATTCGTTAACCCCACTAATTTTAGGGGTTAACGAATCAACATAATCATTCGGCCTCAATTCGTTAACCCCACGGATTTTAGGGTTAACGAATCAACTTAATTTTCGGCCTCAATTCGTTAACCCTTCGTGTTTAGGGGTTAACGAATCAACTTAATTTTCGGCCTCAATTCGTTAACCCTTCGTGTTTAGGGGTTAACGAAATCCCTCAATTTTGGCAATTGGATTCGTTAACCCCACAAATGTTAGTAATAATATTTTAATTCGTTAGGCCTAGTATTTAATTAGTTTATTAATTTTCTAATTGTTAATCATTAGTTAATCCTTACTTATAAATTAGTTAAATTAGTTTATGAATTAGTTACTTTTAATTAGTTTGGTTAGCTAATTCCTCAATTAGTTAATTAATTTTTTAATTCGTTAATTAGATTAGTTAATTAGATTCGTAGTTAATTTTAGTTAATAATAATTATTTTAATTCCCAGTTAATTTTTAATTTGTTAGTTTTCGTTGTTTATTAGTTAACTTTAATTTCGTAGTTAGTAGTTAATCATTATTCCCTTTATGGTTTTTTTTAATTATTTTATCGTTTTTTAATGTAGTGGACATATGTTCGTGGGGATTGCCAGCGTACCATAGCATATATAAATGGATATGTTCGGCTTGCGGTACTGGATGAGGTGAAGGCACAGCTTCGATCTATGGGTCGACAGTGTCTCCGTGACTTTTGGAGGACGAGTTTCGGCCATTTCCTGTTGTGGAAGACGGAGAGAGAGTCCTGCAAGTTCCTCTTACACGTCCTCATGTCATATGAGGTGCGTGGTGACCAGACACCAGCAGACGAGAGGTGGTTCTGTGTAGGGCAGGGAATGCGTATTTGTCGCTTCGGTAAGCGCGAGTTTGCCCTAGTGACGGGGTTGAAGTTCGGCAACTCAACTTTCAAACCGACCGCAGTTCACACCCCACCTGATGGAGCAGTGTATTGGAGGGTGCACGCCGAGTCTTCCCGGGTCACAGTGTCTGACCTCCGTTCTCGATTCACAGCCGGCGAGTTTGCTGATAGTGTGGAGGACACGGTGAAGATTGCCAAGATTTTGATCCTCTATCTCATACTGCTCGGAGTGGATGCCGGCAAGACAACTGTTGATCGATGGGTTTGGACTTTGGTGGAGGATGAAGGATTATGGGAGAGCTTTCCATGGGGGAAGTACAGCTTCCTCACCTTGTGCAATTACATTGACAAGTTACCGAAGACAATTCCTGCTCGTACCTACACACCGCATTACCATTTCTATGGTTTCTCGATAGCCCTGCTGGTATGTCCCTGCAAATTAGTTATTCGACATTTCTTTAAATTGTGTTTAGGTTTTTGATAAGTTTTTTTTGCTAAATTAATTTCCAAATATGTCCTATTTAGATATGGGCTTTTGAGGCGATCCCCATTACCTCCCAGTTTGCCGGGTATAGATTAGACACGCCTATCCTAATGCCCCGGTGTATGAAGTGGAGTTTGAAGGTGTCGGAGACGGATGTTTCACAAGTGTTAGCAGGCGAGGTATGTACTATTTATTTTTTTAACATGGTAAGGGCCCACTTATTGTGATCATGATTCTTTACTTCTATAATCTTGTTACAGGTCGAGTGTTACACTACACTGACACCCACTGACGATGAAGTGATTCAGCTGTACTGGCAGGATATCGATGACGATATCCTGATGGGGGTCCAACTCCCTATGAGGGGACGTGGAGGTCGTCGTGCTACTGATCGTACTCCACAAACACCTTCTGCACGTTCGAGACCTTCTGCACCCATCGGAGATCCTGCAGAGGCCGGTCCGTCGAGGACACGTCCTGTCCGAAGAGAGCGACGTAGGACCGCAGTACCCTCCCAGGCGGTCGGCGAATCATTTGACGACGTGCCCCCGCCACACCCGTCGCTCTCTGATGAAGTGCCGATTCGTGCATCACCAATTGCTCAGAGGTACCCTGAGGCGGAGACTGATTTTCATCAGCACGATCCGAGACCGAGCTCAGGGACCAGTGACGACTTGTTCAATCGATTGACGGATTGGATGGGATCTCGAATCGACGGTCTCCAGCAGAGAGTTACCGAGCAGGTCAGTGAGGCGATGGGTCCTCGATTCGACGCCCTCCAGCAGTACACCGATGGGCTTGGATCACGATTCGATGGTCTCCAGCAGCACGTCACTGATGAAGGAAAGCGTCTGGAGGGACTGATGCCTAAGATGATCGAGGAGCAGATGAAGACATATTTCGCCACGTTCTATACTGTGCCGTCAGAATTCCAGACACCAGCTGCCCAGACCAGTAGGGTCTTACCAGAGTCCGGCCCCTCTGCTGTCCCCTACGATTTGTCTGCCATCACACCTCAGGGTATCGCAGATACCGAAGGTGTTGGAGCTATAGCACGACGTCGAGCTCCGTCTGCTGTTGTGCGCAGTCCATTTTTGGTTGAGGAGGCCACTAGGAAGAACAACATCAAGTGGAAGGAGTTCAAAGCCTACTTCATCTCGAAAGAGGACGAAGTGAGCGGGTAAGAATCCAATCCTCTTTCTACAATACCAAAGTTTGTTTTCTTTCTATGTATTAAAATTATCAATTGTAATCTTTACAGGCGGAATGTCGGTGCTGGAGCGCCAGTGGGGCCAAGTTGGTTCAGACGATTCATTGGTCCAAAGTCCGAGTTGGAGTCAGAGGTAACTTCTTTCGAATTAAACTATCATTTTATTGACAATTCATTTGTAATTGATTCAATTCGTTTTTTGTCTGTTACAGCATATTGATGCATACTTGGGCGTACTACAGAGCCGTCCAGAAGTTGCCGAAGTACAAATCCATCGTCAGCTTGTCGGGAGGACTCAGATTGTCGATAGCCAGCTGTTTGTGAGTACTGATAATTCGTTTTAGTGTAATCTTGGTTTTTTTGTTTCGATTAGTTGTCGGTGTTTATGAACTTCAATGCAGGAAATATGTGAAGAAATTTGGCGGGACAAGCATGCTGGTGAATCCGAAGAGGTCAAATACCAGCAGGGGATCCGAGAGACGTTTACTGCGCAAGAACTAGAGCGATGTGCTACTTATGTCCGCGGTTTAAGACCGAGGTGGAACTTCATCGCCCCGTGGTGGGATGGCATACAACAAGTAAGAGTTCAAATATTTGTTCACAGTTTTTTTTAGTTTCGATTATGTTCAGCGTTCTAATAATCCGCACCTGTTGAATTTCAGATCTGGACGGTCATGAACCTAGACGGTCACTGGGTCGCTTGTGTAATAGACATCGTGAAGCAGCGTCTATGCTTGTGTGACAGTCTTAGGCATAGATACACCGAAGAATTGATCAGACACCGTTGCAGAGTGACCCTCCCTATCCGCCGTATCTTACCACGAGTGTTGGAGTACTGCGGCTTTCAAGAGAAGGCAAGGGCACAGGGTCGTGAAGTCCCACAGGGCATCCCGGAGTTCGATTTGGTCACATTGGCTCCGAACTTGTGCTACGTGCAGGACGACAGTGTATCATGTGGGCCATGGGCCTTACTGTCAGTGGAGAGTGGGATCACGTGTGAGTATCCGAGGAGGACATTGGCGACCCAGTGTAAGGGTAATCTCCTGCTCGTGCGGAGAAAGATGGCCCTAGTTGTATTTGGAAACTCCACAGATGCTGAGACAACACCGCAGGACTTTTTTGATTATTAGATTATTAGTTTGGTTGATATTGGAACTTCTGTAGTTTTTTTTTAGTTCGTATTGTATATTAGACATATTTTCTTACATTATGCAATTACTAGTTTTTTTTTCTATCCAAATTGGCTATTTAAAATGCAACACAAATTTATATTAAAAGAAAAGGGGCTTACGTACACATGATATAGATCATTCAGGTACACGACTCAAATATGTTGGACACTTTCTTTTTGTGTGTTCTTCTGAGCCACAAATAGAACATTTTTTCTTTTTTCTAGTCATCTTTCCACTCGATCTGGGGTTTTCACCGTCAGGCTCGTCGTTGTGGTACTGCTCAATAGAACATGTACTTCTGTTATGCCCAGGATTACCACAACGAGTACATAACAGGCGGTGCACTCTAGAATGTTCACCAGTAGAAGCTATTCGTTTGCCTTTCGGTCGACCGGCCTGTCTTGGTTGATCCGGCGGGACACAAACACATCTGCGCGTCTCATCATCTACAACCCACTCAGTTGGGTCGGGCACAGGTACAACTTCACTTGCCCACATCGCTCTCAAATTGTGCGTCGTATAATAAGAGGCCACGTGGGAGACAACCGATTCATTAGCATAACTACAATATGCACAAATATGGTGAGAAAAAAAACCATCAGTGAAGATTATTTATCATAAGAAGTAGCTTCGTATTAAGAAGTACCTGATGGCTGCACATGCATGCGCGCATGGCATCAACTCGGTTTGGAAAAACATACAACTACACACACCATCAGTGAGGCCTACCAAGAAAATTTGTCGACCATCAGTGACCTTGAATTTGCCTCGTCCCATTCTTTGAACATCCATCGATCGCCCTTGCCGCATGAATTGTTCTAATTTGTCGTGCACGGACTTCGTGAAAATGGGACCTCTTTCATCAGCTGCCAATCTTCTCTCAGCAAACCATTTTTCAATAACCCTTCGTGCCGCCTCCAAGAAAGAACAAACAGGTAACTTTCTTGCCCACACGAGACGAGCATTCCAAACCTCAGCAGCATTGGAGGTCATGAAGTTGAATCTTCGAACAGGGCATTTCACACGAGCCCACCGAGTAGGTCCAGCCTTTGTCAAACTGTCAATCGCTCCCTTGAAACCACTATCGTTGATCAAAGACATGTACCTGTTGATACAAGAAGGATGATAAAAGTTCAAGAGTTTAAACGTGAGGAATATTTAAAACATGAAGTTCGACATACCTATTAAATGTAGGTTCATCGTAACAGTATGCGGCCGTATGGAACAACCCAACGACGTGGGATCCATACTTGGCTAGATTCTGCTGAATATGGAAACAACAAAGACAATGAAAAGCTTCAGGATATGCAGCTTGTATTGCATTACTGATGCTAGCGTGTTGATCAGAAACTATAACCAAGCCATCTGGGCAACCGAAGGCCTCACGGACATTACGCAAAAACCATGTCCAAGATTCATCGTTCTCGACACTCCCTATCCCAATTGCCAGGGGAAAAATTTGATCGTTTCCATCTTTAGTCACAGCAACGAATCCAATCCCCTTGTACTGCCCCTTCAAATGACAACCGTCGACTACGATAACAGGTCTGGAATATAACCTAAATCCGGCAATGGATGCACCCAACACAAAGAACGCATACTTGAATTTCCCATTATTGTGGGTGTCTAATGCGGTATATGTACCCGGATTGCGTTCCTTCAAAACCTGTAAGTAAGCTGGCAACATGTTGAATGACGTGCTCGGATCACCATATGCTTCTCTCATTGCACGACGTTTTGCACTCCTAGCATGCTTGTAACTCAAATTAAGTCCATGTCTCTCGTTCATCTCTCGCATGATCTCCCTAGGAGTGATGTCAGTCCCATCTTTCCGGAGCCTCTGGACAAAATAATCTCCAATCAATGTGGACGGAAGTCTGCGGGGTGCACTAGCATTCAGTTGATATGAACAGGTGTGAGGCAGGACAACTTTGGATATTTTCCAAATCCCGTGTTTTTCATGTGCATTGAGTAAGAACGGACAATCTTTTTGATTGCACTTCACTTGCCATCGGTATTTGTCAGAGTGGTCCACACGAAATTGGACTTGATTCTCCAGATGATAATACCCTACTAAATTCTTCAACTCAACCTTAGACCCAAATGTCGCTCCTTTTTTCATACCGCTTGGAGCATGCTCAATCTCATCTGCAGTTGGGTCATCAAAATCAGGTATGTCTGGAATGTGCCACTCAGCTCTCATTGTGTCATCGCAGAATTGCTCATATGCAGCTCGCTGCTCCTCATCCAAGTTTGTCTCCACATCTTCGTCCAGCACAAAGTCATCTTCTGCATCAATTGGATCTACCAAAATTAATAAATTAATATATATCAGTGATATGTTAATTGTATACACAAATATTCACATATGATCAGTACGGTACTACTGGATTACCTGTTCGAGGATCATGGTCTTCCTGTTCCTGTCTTTCTTCAAGTGGCGGTTCTTCGACCTCATTAGTTGGGGCCACATTTAGGTCTAAATAGTTCAACTCATTGTGTGGATCACATGTAGATGAGGCCGGCCAAGGTATACTTGGCTCATTTGAAGATGTTCGAACCAAATTGTCATCTAAACCCCATGCTGAATAAAAATTCTGGTCCTCGTGTAGTCCTAACGGAACATTTGACCAATCCAAATTTTGAGACTCCTCAATCGGTGTATCAAAACTTTGAGCAGCAACATGTGTCTCCTCATCTAATGAACAATGTTCTTGATGATAAGAAGAAGAACCACCTGATACTCCTGAGTTTATTCGTTTCAACGAAACAAACAGAACTAGTAGTCCATACTCCTGTGAAAAACACTCATGCAAATCAAAATCATTCATGATTTTCTTCTTCTTCAATCTTCCATTCACTTCTACTAGAGAATGGATCAAATACCGCCAACAACTCAAATCAGCAAGCATAATCTGATGCAGCGAAATCAATAAATCTTGATATGAAAATGTTTCGAGATTGATCATTGATTGAATGCCATTCACGTACTGCAAACCATGCCAGTAACCTCCATGACATATTGCCACTGAAAAAGTCATCCCTGAACAAATATGAAAAAAATGCTCAATAATTATCAAATCCTTAATCAACCAATTACAAAATTAATATCACAACAAATTAACTAAACAAAGTTAACTAATTAACGAATTACAAAATTAATATCACAACCAAAATTTAGTGAATTAAAAATTAACTACGAATTTAAGGAACTAAATTAACTAATCAACAAATTAAAGAAATGAAATCAATAACTAAATTAAAACAATTTATAAGGAACTAAATGGCCTTCAGTTTGGCCAACAAAAATCAATAAAAAAAGTTTGGCCAACAAAAATTTATAAAGTAAGGGTTGTTTCGTTAACCCTTATATTATAAGGGTTAACGAAATGTTAATGATTTTTCTAACTTTCGTTAACCCTTACAATATAGGGGTTAACGAAATGGTAAGGATTTTTTCTAAGTTTCGTTAACCCTTATAATATAGGGGTTAACGAAATTTTGGGGTATTTTGCTAAGTTTCGTTAACCCTTATAATTTAGGGGTTAACGAAAGTTTGGGATTTTACTTGGTTGTTTCGTTAACCCCTTCAAATTAAGGGTTAACGAAATCATAAAGATAATTATCTCAATTTTTGTAGAAAATAATTGTTACCAAAATAATTCTTACCAAAATTCTTACCAAAATAATTCTTACCAAAATAATTGTTCATAGAAATTTTATAGGAATTATTCGAAAAAAATTTAACAAAAGTGTAAATCTCTAACATTCAAACAATAATCAACCAAAATTAAACAAATACAAACAATAATCAAACAAAATATTATAGAAAACTAACTATAGCCATTTCAACTATAAACAAAATTAAACTTTAAAACAAATTAAAAGTGTTGTTATGCATTGAAATACTTACTCAATACTCTTGATTTCGATGAATCCTTCAAACTTTCAAATTTTTAAGAGATCTTCCCCGAATTGTTAATGTGAATGTGAAATGTGTATGGAATGAATTCAATTGTAAATTTGAATATTAATACTGAGGTAAATTTTTGGTTCAATGAATGAATATGATTTATCATATTCTTGTCTTATTATTCACGTGAAAAATAAAAGTAAAAGGAGGTAAAAATAGTCAAAAAAAATTTCTGCAAAGCAAAGTACATTTCAGAGAAAGCAAAGTACGAGTCAAAGTCAAAAATGGAAAAATGGGTATATGGGGATAATACTTTATATATATGGGTAGATGGGTACAAAACTTTATATTGATGGGCAGTAAAGTGAAGTCATTATATATAAATGGGTATACGGGGCTATTTCCTCTTATACCAAATATCACTTATTTTCTTATTAAAAATGATGTTTTAATTTATTTATTTTACGTTAGTAAAACAAATGTTTCATTATTAATGATCCATTAAACCATTTTTGGTCTATTCATGGAGTGTTTATATATGATATCATGTAACAAATTAATGATTAATAGTCGTACTGATCATATATATGTAATCTTTAGAGAATATTATATAAGTAGATGAGTGGTTAATAGTATTATTATATTGTAGCTAATTAGGGGTTGAGTAGGTCTTGTGTGAGACCGTCTCACGGATATTTTTTCGTGAGACGGGTCAACCCACAACCCACACTTAGTAATTCATATGAAAATTTATGAATATGGATTCACTTTATAGGTAATAAGGATCCGTATCACGAAAACTATTTGTGAAACCGTCTCATATGAGTTTTTGTGTTAGGGGTTTTATAGTAGTATTAAATCTTGAAAGATAGTTCGCTATGCTGTTGCTTTCTGAGTAAAAAGTGGTGTTAAGAAACTAAATGATTAATTGTGACCTAAAGTGTGTGTCCTTGCACCCAACATATATTAATTTATAATAAAGGTTGAAATTTGTGATGCTAATTATACTGTGTCACGATACAAATTTATTTAAATATTTTTGACTTTTGTAGTTGTTTCAATCATTTTAATAGTTTTTTAAATATTGTAGATTTTAAAGGTAGTTTTGGATTAATCGACATAATTCTGTGGTTACTTAAAAGCTTTTTGAAAAAATTTATATTAGTTTTTAGATTTGAAAATAAATTTCCATAGTTAATTAGTTTTGTATTTAACTAATATTCTTTTTAACTTTTACTTGTTATGTTTCTATTGTGAATGAAATGTCCATATTAGTTTTAAACTTTCTTACCAAATTTCCATTTTTTATTTTAATTAATTGGTGGAATTTAATTATAGCATGTCACACATTAAGACCATCTCCAACAGTGTACATGATTTTATTGTTAATCTTACACTGTCAATGATCTCCAACAATTTTCATTATTCTCTACACCAAAAAAGAATATTCCAAAATATTCCTTATAATTAATTTTTTAACATTAAAAAAAAAAAAAAACTAACTTGGCGCAGGCGTTGATGTATGGAAACTTGGCCCAAAACAGACGGTTGAGATAAGTTGGCGCAAAAGTTTTAATCACTGTTGGAGATGGAGAATACGCGCTATCACAATTTGATAGCGCACTGTTGGAGATACTCCATTAAGACCATCTCCAACAGTGCACATGATTTTGCTGTTAATCTAACACAATTTTTATGTAATAACTGTCAATGATCTCCAACAGTTTACATTATTCTCTGCACCCAAAAAGAATATTCCATAATATTCTTTATTAATTTATTTATTTAACATTTTATTTATTATCAATATTTGTTATTATTGTTAAATAATCTATTTTTCATCTTTATTATTTTAAAAGTGTAAAAAAATTATATATATTTAAATCTTATTTAATATAATATTTTAGCAATTTTTAAAATTTTTTTCACATTAATTAAGTTTTAAATTATAGTTTAAACTAAATAAAAACAATTTAAAATAAATATGTTGTATTCTATTTTTTTTTTCCAAAATCGGAATGATTATAATAGCACTTAATATAAAAAATAAGGAAAAAAATGAATACAAAGTAAAAATAATGAAAAAGAACTTAAAAACAAAATAAAATAAGAAAAGAAAAGGAATAAAATAAATAATAAATAATGATAAGTAAAAAATGAATACAAAGTAAGAATATCGAAAAAGAAATTAAAAATAAAATAAGAAAATAAAATGAATAAAATAAATAAATAAATAATAAAAGAAAAAGAAAAGAAAAATTAAATGACGCAAGGGTTGACCTGTAGAAAGTTGGTGCAAAACCAGCAATTAAGATGAGATGACACAGAAAAAAAAAATTGTTGGAGATGAAAACAAGCGCCATCAAATTGTGATGACGCATTGTTGGATATTCTTAAGTACTTTTATCAATGTAATAACTTGATGTATAAGTCCAATAGTTCAAATCTACATGGTACTAGCCTAAACTATCATCATCATCATTTTAACTTATATATATATATATATATATATATATATATAAAGAAGACCTCCAATAAAAATAGCAGTAACTAATTTTCCCTCTCAAATTAACATATTATAAATGGAAATAGAGTAGTTACAAGAAATTAAATAAATCAAAAATAACAAGATTTATACTTTTAAGGGTTGTGGGATCCACTAGGTTAGACTATACATATAGGTAGGTAGGTTATGATGTATATTTTATCTTTTTTACTCTATTTCATATAAATTATAATCTTTAAATTAATTATTTTTTATTTTAAATTTTGTTTCAATTTATGAAAAATATAAATTTTATATTTACATTTTGATGCAAAATTGTATTTAACAAGATTACAAATACAAAGATAAATGACTAAACTAAACTATAGATTAGGAAATTAAAAAAATAATTTTTAAAATAAAAGTCTTAGATTTTTTGAGAAATTAATAACAATGAAAAAAACATTTTGGTATAATTGTTTGATATATTTGTCAATACAAGTGGATTGAATATTGAACTAGCTACGTAATTTAAATACATACAAAGAAATTTTAGTTATTTGATGAGATTTATATATTTTCTTTAACTTGAAATAATTAAGTTATTTTCATTGGTTAGACCAAAATTTTTAAAGAAATATATAATTGTAAATGCAAAGGAATTATTTACTAATATATTTGTTAATAAGTATGAATCAAAAAATATAATAATATATTAATCATGATACTTATATATTAATCTACACAACACACAACTTTATGAAGTAGCATATTTTTTAAATATCAATTATCGTTTACAATAAATGTTAATACTAAATTTGATTTAATTTTTTTAATTTACAATATTAATTGGTGCGTGTACAAAATTGATGTTTATTTAACAACTTAATAGTTCAAATATAGAATTTAAAATTCATTGTTAAACATATATATATATATATATATATAGACACATTTATATATTATGTTTGCATTTTAAAATTATAATATATATTTTTTAAGATGTGACACATTAAAGATAAAGAATTGAATTCTTATTAATATATAATTTAGGTTAAGATAATATTATTACATTATAGTATTAGAAATTTTAAAATTAATCAATCGTATATTACAAATCGTGCATCGCACGGGTATACTACTAGTATAATGAATTATAGCAAAACTAATATTTTTGCTTAAGAGAAACATTAATTTACAAATACTTTGACTAAATCACAAATAAATATATTACGATTATACCAAAATGAATCTTGCATATAATTAAGAAAATGATGAGACAATATCAATATATATATATATATATATATATATGAATCAATACTTAATAATTTTGTTTTCAATTTGAAAAATTAATCCTGTAACCTCTAGATGCGAGAAGAAAAACTAGAGATCATGATATCCAATATATTTAAATTTCAAAATAGTACCAGTTACAGTATATAACTGCATGCATTTTTTTAATAGAAGGTGAAAGTATGTATATTGGTATATGCATGTAATATTAGGAGATTATTAATTACGTTATTAATGTTTATTAAAGAATATAGAAATGGATAACATATTTAATTTGCAGACAATTAATCCACTATTAATACTCTGGGGATGAATATATATATTGATAAATAAAAGGTCAAAACTAAATTAATGTGTAATTATAATATATATATATAGGTTAACTATTGATGCTAAAGAATTAATCCATACCATATCAGAAGTCAAAATTAATAAATAAAAAATGAAGATTAAGTCACACCAGCCTAAATTAAATTTGACACTCACTTTTGGACAGATCTTATTTATATTAATGTTAGAAAGCGAGTAACTCGTACGTACTATGTTATTGATGGAGACCACATGCAACTAATTTCTATTATGTGTCCATCAAAGTCTCAATCGATCATTATGTTACTTAAGTACTACACAATAAATTACTTGTACTAAAAAACAAAAAGACTAGTAGAAAAAATTATGAGTGTAACACATGACCTTCTATATTCACTTATATATATATATATATATATATATATGCTTTAATTGGTTCCCAAATTGAAAAGTAAACAAAAACTAGCTACTTGATAGTAATTAGTTGAACCATTTACCCAAAAAGGAAAAATAAAGTTTTGTAGTACATTATACTCATAAAATGACTGATTAAGAAAGTTCCATAAGAATTACAAAACTTAATTAATAAATTGATCATAGATTTGTCTTTATTTAAGTTTAATTCTTAAGTAGTCTTTACATTCCCAGTTTTGCTCATTTATCAACATAGCATTTATAATCGAGTTAATATTGGTCAATTTAGTAAAATTAAGGATAATTTATTAATTCTTGAATTTACGAAACAACTCTTATTGAGATTTTTTTGTTTGTTAAAATGATACTTAAAAAACTGAGTAAATGAATTTAGGTACATACTTTAGTTTGGTAAAACCAAAACTCGATTAAAACTATATATATATATATATGCATGTATGTATGTATATGTTCTTTGAAGTTCAATATTCTAATTAAAAACAAATTAAATAGAAGCGCATGGTCCCCTTAATAAATGGAAAAATAAATAAATTGAAACGCAATGATGATTAATTAACGTTGATAGAAAATAAGTTTGAAAGTAGTAGTGTACTAACTAAATTTAATTATATCCATTAATCCACGCAACAAATTGTACTTATGTTGAAATTAAGTACGTATGTTGAAATAGAGTTGGTACCAAAAAAAGGATTTACAAATAACTTCAAATAATAATTACATAAATCTTCAATATTATATACATACATATATATATATATATATATATTAAGGTCCAACTGTATTCATTTACTTGTGTTTAATTTTTTGTGAGCCACCAGTCCACCACGATCGAGTAAACAATGGTCCAGCCCAGTGGCGTGACGAATCATGAACCAGGCCAATCTGTACTCTATAAATGGACATAAGGTCATGATTAAAATATCGGTTATTTAACATAAATTGTTCTTTTTTGTGAATATATGAATTAGGCAAGCACAAGACTTTAAACCCAAGATGGACCTCCAATCTTATTATACATATATTAAGGACCATTTTATTTTATGTGAGTTGGTGGGTTATTAAAGTACTTTAACCTATTATCAATATCTATTCGAATGATTTTAAACCTAAGTTGAAATTAAATTATAATTGGACACAAATATATGTGTTTACATAATATATGAATGCAAAAGACAACACAAAAGGAGAAAAAAGAATGAGAAAGAATATGCTATATTTGAACGGGTTTATTGAAATTAAAATATTAAGATAAATATGATTATTGTAATTATTTATATATAATCTGCCGTAGTTTTCCTTGCAACTTTGAATAAAAATTTGATGAATTGCAATTTTGAAAAATCTTTTCTCGCTGCTACAAGAGCATTAATTGCCTATTAGATGGAGAAAAAATAATAAAATTATGAATTTTACAGCCTTTTTCAAAAATAATTGAAAATGAGACTTTACAAGTTATGATCAAACATATTAATATTCTCATGGAAAAACAAAATTAGACAAATTTGTATTTAAACATTGTTGGAGAAGAATTAATATCTCTACATAGTAAAATAGAAGAGATAATTTCTGCTATCAAACAAATAAGCAGTGGGAGTTCAGCATGTTTAGGGTTTGAAGTGGAAAATCAAACATCAAAATGTCTATATCTCAGTAAAATCCTTAGATTGGGAGTTTCTGTAAAAGATCCTTACGCCTTAATTCATGACCTCTCCTGGGTTAGAAATGGTATCAGAGCCATGTAAGAAGAAACTGTGATCTAACATATAATTTTCTAATTCAATGAATCTGTTTGGAACAAAACATACTATTAAAAATAGTATGACAGAGGAATATGATGTTCCTCAAAACCTAGATCTGCTTAATAAGTGAACTATTCCGAGGGTTGAACCCAGAAAGGTTTACCAGATAGGTACCTTTGAAAAAATTGGTTTAAAACAATTGGTAAAAACAACAGAATCTTCTATACCTCTTGATAGGCAAGAAATGGTTCTAAATCTTCTTGATAAAAAAGATATTTTACCTTTTATAAAATCACATAGTTATATCCATATAGGATTAGTGCAAATTGCATTTAGACCTTTAACTCTTAAAGGTTTACCTGAAAGTTTTATAGCAGCTTTAAGAGATGGAAGAAATATAACTTGGAATAAATATTTAATGGGAATAATACAATCAAGTCTGACACATGGACCAGTATATTTTGATGTTTATCCTGATTTGTGTTTATCTCTTTCAGATCCTAACATTTTAAGTGTTTTAACTTTAAATGTTAAAACAAATGGGTATGATTATATACCAGGATCTGAATTAATCTGCATATGTTATAGAATTTATTATAAACCTTTGTATACAATGAACCCAAGGTGTAAACTTCTTGATAAGATGTTAAATGAAACAATATTAATTGAAACAAATTTCAATAGATCTAATATTACTACTAGAAGATCTATAAAATGGGAAGAAATAGATTTCCCTAAAGAATGGATTATTGAACAAGGAGTTCAAAAAGAACCCTTGATAAGTAATGATTTAAAAAATATTTTCCAAAATGATGAAGGAAAAATCCATATTCAATTTTCTAATGAGCAAAGAAAATTATTACCTTCTTCTTCAAGATCTATGGTTAATACAATGAATAGAACTAGATCATCTAGGTCTTTCATATCACCTTTAGATTATTGGGTTAATGAACCAACACAGACATCTAGGGCTTCAACTTCTAAAATTAAAGAAGAAAAAGAATCCTATGATAAAGATCACATAGATGAAGTCTTTATAGACAGAGATAGTATTGTAAGAGATTTTGCTTACAAAGAAAATTTTGATAATATGTCAAACGCACCTTTTAGTCTTTAATGATGAATATTAAAATTAATTTTTCAAAAGGATCACCTGCTAGACAGGGTATCCAAAAAGAATTTAAAAGTCCGAAATGGATGCTTTTTAGAAAATGGTTTTTTGAGAATTTCTCAGATAATTTGAATTATATTGAAAACGAGTTTTATCAAACTTGTGAAAAACATAATAAAATAATGTTTTTTGTTCCTTGGTTTATAAAAACCTATATTATAGAACATATCGATGTTCTAGAAAGAACATATAAATTAATAACAGGACAAGAACAAAAGGTCTTCTTATCCGCCAAGTACTCCTTTCCAGATGGAGAAATTCCCCACTCTTCTACAGATATAATCTGTTTGATTATAAACTTTGAGTAAGCATAATCATTTTGGCTATTTCCAGGATTAGTGTGTTCAATATCCACACTTTTTAAAGAAAGAAGGAGGTTTTCATAAAATCCTCTTGGTTTATATGAACCATTTGTATAAAAAGTATTTGGAAGATATTTTTCCAAAACATTCCAAGGGTTATCAACCCATTGAATATCTTTTTCTTCTATAAGAAGAATAATTTCTTTATATTCATGTTTAATAAACATGATTGATTCACTCCTTTCTTCATTTGTAATTTTAGCATATGATGCTTGTGAATCAGAACTTTCAGGAATATCTTCCTCTTTTCTTTGTTCCAGGAATTTCTGGAAATCCTTGTATAAAGGATGATTTTTTTCAGGAATATTACCTTGTAAACTCCCAAAAATATTCTAGTTGAAAAGATGTTTTGTACCATGAGATATAATAGGTGATTTGCCTCCTCGAGAAGGAAATCTTCCTCCTCTGTTTCCTCTTCCTCTATAAGAGGAAAATCCATCATGGCCTCCAGGGCCTCCAAAAGACATATCCTGCATTCATTTAAGAAATTCTCTTGTTAAAAAATCAGGAAGATGATTATCTTCTCCTTTCTTATAAATAATTTCAAAATCAAAAGGGGCTAAATAAGTCTGCCATCTAGCAAACATTTGTTTAGATATATCATGTTTAAAATCTTTTTTAAAGATTCCTTTAGCTGCTTGACAATCTGTCTTAACAATAAATTTTTGATTATATAAATCATCTTGAAATTTTATAATGCTTTTGACAATAGAAAGAATTTCTTTCGCAATAGTAGCATAATTTTTCTGGGCTGGATTCCATTTTCCAGAATAAAATCTAACAAGAATTTCTTGTTTAGTTAAAGGATTAATTTGTTTTAAAATCCCTCCAAAACCTAATATCTGAGGCATCTGTCTCAACTATTTTATCCCATTTTGGATTTGCTAAAGAAAGACAAGGAATATTTCTTCCATCTCTTAAAGCTGCTATAAAACTTTCAGTTAAACCTTTAAGAGTTAAAGGTCTAAATGCAATTTGCACTAATCCTATATGGATATAACTATGTGATTTTATAAAAGGTAAAATATCTTTTTTATCAAGAAGATTTAGAACCATTTCTTGCCTATCAAGAGGTATAGAAGATTCTGTTGTTTTATATTTTTTGTTTTTCATATCATTTTCTTATGATCGCCTCCTGTATGGAAGGCTAGGTTATATATGTTAGATCATAGTTGATTCTTGAAAACATGGTTAAAATGTTATAAGCAAAGGAAAATCATGAATTAATGGAAAGGTTAGAAACTCAGTCAGGTTTGAGTTTCAGACTAAGATGTTTGTAAGTTCCTAATGTTCAGCCCGTTATTATTGCCGCTAAAGCCAGAGTGGGCGTTCAGACATGTTTAGGATTTGAAGTGGAAAATCAAACATCAAAATGTCTATATCTCAGTAAAATCCTTAGATTGGGAGTTTCTGTAAATAATCCTTAATCAATGTTACATTTATTATATATTTATATATATATATATATATATTTATTTAGTATAATCCATACTTTTAATTGTACAATAATATTAACAGTACATGTAAATTATTCATGTTTGATATGATTTATATTTTATATTGTACAATATTAACAATAAATGTAAATTATTTCCAACATAATTAAATTATATGCACCAGCTTAATATTTATAATCCTATTCGGGCCCTAACCGAAAATATATGGGTTTCTCACCAAATAATGAGCTACACTCCAAAGGAAAATGGGCTTAATTGCAAGGAAATACTGTTTGCAAAATCAATTGTCTAATTGGTTGAGGAGTTTTCTTCACGAACCCTGTTAAATGAGATTTAATAAATTTAATAAGACAACATAAGTGTAAATTTTTTAAAATAAAATAAAATAATTCATATAAGAAATAAGAATTAAAAATTAATATATCTGGGCCTTGATGGCACTAACCTTAGTGGGCCCGAATAACAAGTCCAACTGAATTGAGTATAAAGCCATAAACTGATAATAAACTGATAACATATGTTTAACAGTGTAAAAATCTCTTCCAAATTAACCTATGTTTGGAAGAGATTTTAGTGGGTTTGGAGAAATTCTTATTTTGAAATTTTGGATTTCGTAATAAAGATGAATAGTGAAAATGTATGTTTGTTTGAGAATTTAGTAGAGTAGGATAATATGATAAATGTCAAATCAACGCTGGAAAAAGTGGGTTGATTTAATAATTTATTGTAAAAGGTTGAATTGTTGTGATATTTTATTGTGAAAAATGTATTTAGTAATAATTGAATGATTGAATATAGGTAGTAATGATTTTTTTTTTTTTTTGGATTTTGAAATCCAAATTTAAATCTGTAAATAAACATACTTTAGGATTTTAAAATCCAAAATTCTGTCATTGAAAACATGTCCCAAACATAGCCAATTGATTGGATAGTTCTAATCTAAATTTGTGTACATTGATCAACAGTTAATATTTTAGCAGAAAAGGAAAACTATTATTCATAAAAAAACAAAAATCACATATTATATTGCTGCCTAATATCATAAGAAAAGAAAGTAATGAATTGTCATGTTAAGCTAAAAGAGCATAACAACAAAATATAAGATCATTACAACCCCATCAAACATATAATCCATTCACTTCATCACCAATCATACTTTCTCTCTTTACATCATTATTACATTACAGTCAATTAAAATAGACGTACATTCATTCATTTATTTAACCATTTTTTTATAGGTCAATTATCAACTCAACATTCTTTCTCATAACTTTATATTAAATAATTGCTTTATCATTTTGGTCCATTCCTCCATGCGCGCCCACGCGCGCCCCTAACTTAGCTGGTGTGCGTCCACACACACCTGATTACCTAGTTGATGATTCAGTGATGGGTATTACATGTATACCCTATAGGTATTACGCATATACCCTATAGATATTACACTTATATTTCTTGAGATTTAATGATAGGTATTATGTGTTTACTCTATAGGTATTACATGTATACTCTATAGGTATTACAAACTTACTCAATTAAGGTATTGATTTTTTGTTCTATAGGTATTACATGTATACTCTTAAGGTATTACATGTATACTCTTAAGGTATCATGTGTTCATTCAATAAAGGTATGAATTATTTGTTTTTATTTTTGTGTAGGTATCACAGGTTTACTCTATAGGTATCACATGTATACTCTATAGGTATTACAAACTAACTCAATTAAGGTATGAATTATTTGTTTGAATTTTTGTTTTATAGGTATCACATGTGTACTCTATAGGTATTACATTACTGTATGGTGAGTTTAATATTTCTAAACAATAAAAAGGCGATTTATATCATATTCTTCCTCTTTTTTTTCTGCAAATTGCAGAATTCATATGAATTATTATCACATAAACATTGTGTAAAGAAGCCCTAGAGCAAATCCATACAATTAATTATCCTCTGCAAAATTAGAGGAGGAGGAGCAGAAGAAGAGGAGGAAGAAGAAGAGGAAGAGGAAGAGGAAGAGGAAGAGGATCGGATGAGGAGGAGGAGGAGAAGAAGAAGAAGAAGAAGAGGATTGGACGAGGAGGAAAAGAAGAAGATGATCGGATGAGAAGGAGAAGAAGAAGAAGAGGAAGGAGAAGATTGGATGAGAAGAAGAAGAAGAAGATGGAAAAAATAGAGGAAAAAAAAATATATATATATATATAATTCGGGTCGGGTTGGGGGTACGGATCCTGGATCCGTACCCCGGGGACACCCAAGTCCTACTCTCTATATATATATATATATATATATATATATATCAAAAGGTATTGAGATTTGATGAGTCTCCTGAAGAATGAGTCAAATAAGACCATTTTACGGATTATTTCATATGAGATGAGTTAATCCATGATCTACATTTCAAAAATCACATGTAAATTTATGAATATAAATATGTTTAATGGGTAAAAAGAATATGTTAATAAAAATCATTCGTGGATCTTTCACATCAGTTTTTAGTTAGTAAATCTCCAAGTCCAAAAGTGTGTAGTGTCCAGTGAGAACAAAAATAAGTTAGTGAATAAAATAAGAGATAATTACAATATCTCATCTCACAATTATTACCATCAACTATTATTTGAGTCTCTTTTTGGTATTTTCCAAATTAATTAATAAACAGCACACGTGTCACGTGTCGGCACGTCTGGGTCAATGGATTGGATTGCCATCAAATGCTCACAACTCACTGGATTTTGTCGGCAACTTAATTTTATTTTTCAATTTTTTCTCTTGCATCAGTCACGAAAATAACACTTACTACATTGAATTATTTCTAAAATAATTATCACAAAGAGATAAGAGACTTTTTTCCTAAATATTACATAAATAAAGAAAAAAATTAATTATAGTCCATTTAAAAAGTTATTGTTCAATTTTCATCCACTATGAAAACGGTTTTCAATTTTAGTCCAATTAAGTCAAAAATCATCACTATTTGGTCCATTTTTAACTTAATTGGACTAAAATTGAAAATTAAAAACCACTTCCATGATGAACGAAAATTGGACAATGACTTTTTAAATTGACTAAAATTGAATTTAACCCATAAATAAAGTTATATAACAATAATAATAGAGTGACACTTGTGTGCCCCAGGGGCATGATGCCCTCAAATTAATCATCATATGATGTTAAATATATACTCTACAGGTATCATGTATATACTCTTCAGGTATCATATGAATACTTTTATATACATATAATACCTGTAGGGTATATTTATAACACCAAAAAATATAATATCTATATAATATATATAACATTTGAAGAGTATATATATAATACCTACATATATGCCTCTGACTATGCCGGGAAATATAAGTTTTTTGCAGGTAATGATGTGGGGAAATAGCACTTGTAAAAAATTGAAAATACTCACGCACACGGAATGTCCACTGTTTTCAATTAATTTAGAGTAGAAGAATTTTCAAACACCTAACCAATTGATGTAACGCCTAACAATCTTTATGTCCTACCCCTACTTCCATATCATTTTAATTTTACAGTTTGTGTAAATATTATTAATTAAATAATTAACAATTAGTATGTTAAAAGATGTAAGGTCATGAAGAAAAAGTAAAAAACTTCTCAACTTTAATTAACATTTATGCATTTGGCTTCGTAAAGTTTTACTTTTATAAATTATTTTATCATGTTTCAATTTGTTATTTCAAAATAATTATCGTGTCAATTCAAATGAGATGAGATGAATTTTAAAAAGATAGGTTAAGTTTTTTTAACTCCTTTTCATAATTCAAGTTACCTTGATGCTATATCTTTAGCGAAACTAATTTTGTACCTAATTCAAATGATGAAAATGGAAGATATCCTTGAATTAAGTTGAGAATAATAAAGTGATAAGATACAGTTTGATACTTGAAAAGGAAAAAGAAAAAAGGGCGTCAAAGAACCTGGTGGATTGCACTGAGTGTATCAGATGATAGTACATATGCAATTTTATTTTCTCTCACTTCAAATTCATCTTTAATATTATAAAATTAAATATATAAAATAAATAAATATAACACATGTAATTATTTGATATACCCGATGTAATCATCAGTTGTAAAATAGAAATTACCCTTGATAAGGGGATTCACAGGCCCAAAATTAGTTTCATATTTAATTATCACAATTAGTGGATAAGGGGACCCATGCCTTCAATCAATGACAATACTAGTTTACTTTACCATTTCTATATCCAACTGTAACGTGCAACTATTGACACGTGTTCATCTCTCATTGGCTTATCAATGTAGTGTATATATAGGTTACTAATTAAGTATTTAGTTAGCCTTAGAAAAGGATTACATATTGGTGCAAGGACCGAACAACCAAATCTAGATTTACATTTAAGGACTTGAATTTTGATTTATTGGAATATTAGCTTAATAAAATGAGTGAAATGTAGAATTGGGATTTTATTTTTGCAATCATTTCATTACAGAAGAGAAACTATCAACTCTTTTGATGCAAATATAATAAATGTAACTATATATGCAAATAGCATAAAGATGTGGACCTCAAATAAAATAAAATAATATAAAATAATAAAGAAGAAGAAAATATCCATTCCGTGTTAACCAGTCCACCGCGTACAAAAACGCCACTTACTCTCACACTCTCCTTCTCTCTTCAATTCCCTTTCTTCAAATCGGGAAGATCGGATCACATTTCATCGTTTTCTAGTCAAACCCTTCAAGGTTTTTTCCATTCTCTTCAGCTAATTTGATCTATTTGATCCCGTGTTTTGTTTTTCTTTGGTTCAATATTTTCTGGTGAATCAATTTGAAGGCTGGTTTTCTTCTTTTTCAACTCTATTTTGAAGGTTGTTTACTGTTGATCTTCGTACTGAACTTGTTATGCGATTCTGAGTTTGTCATCTTTGATTTGTATATAGTTAAACAGCAATGGCACAGATCTCGCTTCATGGTACTCTTCATGCCACGATCTATGAAGTGGATAAGCTGAACGTTGGCGGGGGTGGGAACATCTTCAGCAAGGTATATTTTTTATGTTTGATCAGACGAAAAACAGTTTAGATTGCTTCATCCTTGTTGAATTTAAATGGTTTTTAACTTACTTACCATGTCTATGTGACTAGATTTTTATTTATTTTTGTTCTGCTAGAATGATTGACTTTGATTCATGTAAGTGTTGATAGATGCCCTTTTCTGTGTTGGAAAGTGGATGAACTGGATCTCTTGTGCTGCTTGATGGACTGTTTTAGTATGCTTAGCAGTCATCGTTTCTGTGAATATATTGATTGTTTTTGCTAGATTTATATGCTTAGTGTAATGTTTGAGTCATCATTATAATGCGTGAAGTTAGTCAAATTTTGACTTATCGTGTTTGATTTCGCTTCCAAGTAATTTAATTTTAGCAGCTTGGGTACTACAGTGCTGCTTCTAATCTTTAATCTGTCGAGTCAAAACGTGACAGCCTTTATTGGAGCACTCCATTCTCCTGTATGATTGTGTTGTTGGCTGGCTCCAGATTCCGTAATTTGTTGTTAATGTCACCAATGTTGTTTGAGTTCAGATTTATGTGAATCAATTGATGTTAAATGATGTAATAAATTACATTTGTCCACCATGTATTATTAACGTTGCACAATTTCAATTCCATAGTATCCTAAGTGAGTGGCATGGGATTAGCCATACATGTTGTGGTCACGGCTGGAGTATTGAGTTAGTGGTTAGGTGTCCATAATTAGTCTGTGGTTTGTTTCCCTGGTTGCTTGATAAGAACATAAGTCTCTGAATTCGATTTATCAGCTAAAGTAAAAGGTTGTACTATGAGGGGTGTCCTGCAGAAACTTCTTCACTTTCTACAAGGCCCTCATCCTAAGAATTTCATGGGATGCGTTGGGAATAACTTTCAAGACTTCAGAAGTTGAGTGGACGGATAAATTTTTACAAGCACGATATTTAAGATGTAGCAGTAACATTGTGATGCAAATTCGAATTGTTCTCTGATTCAATAATATTATCACTTAGAGGTTCACAATGAAATCCCTGACGAGTTGTAAGGATTAAAGTGAGCTGATATGAAAGCACTAAAAGTAGCGTTCTTTTTATTTTTACTTTTTTGTGCTAATCCTTTTCTATTGAATACATTCTTATTCTGACAACCTTGATGATGGCTAAATTTTTGGTTGGTGTATTTAACTGTTATATTGGTCTTTGTTGCTTTTCTCATTTGTGGAACATCTAGTTGGTGGAGAACATTCAGGAGAAAGTTGGTTTTGGTGAAGGAACTCCCAGAATCTATGCAACTATTGATTTGGAAAAGGCTAGAGTTGGGAGAACAAGAAGAATTGAGGAGGAGCCTAACAATCCTAGGTGGTACGAGTCTTTTCACATTTACTGTGCACATATGGCTTCCAATGTAATATTCACTGTCAAAGATGATAATCCCATCGGTGCCACTTTAATTGGAAGAGCTTATGTACCAGTTCATGAACTGCTGGAAGGGGAAGAAATTGATAGGTGGGTTGAAATACTTGATACAGATATGAATCCTATACGCGAAAAATCTAAGATCCATGTGAGGCTGCAGTTTTTTGATGTTTCTAGAGATCGCAACTGGGATCTAGGAATTAAAAGTGCCAGATATCCTGGGGTTCCATATACATTCTTTTCCCAGAGAACAGGGTGCCGGGTCTCATTGTACCAGGATGCTCACGTGCCTGATGGATTTATCCCAAAGATACCCCTTTCTGGAGGCCAGTACTATGAGCCTCAAAGATGTTGGGAAGATGTGTTTGATGCAATAACGAATGCAAAACACTTGATTTACATCACTGGTTGGTCTGTTTATACTGAAATCTCTTTGATAAGGGACTCTAGGAGATCAAAGCCAGGAGGTGATATTACCTTTGGTGAGCTTCTTAAGAAAAAAGCAAGTGAAGGTGTTAGGGTTCTTATGCTTGTTTGGGATGATAGAACCTCCGTGGACTTACTTAAAAGGGACGGATTGATGGCTACCCATGATGAAGAGACTGAAAACTATTTCCATGGTACAGATGTGCATTGTGTGTTGTGTCCCCGCAATCCGGATGATGGTGGAAGCTTTGTTCAGGACTTACAAATTTCCACCATGTTTACTCATCATCAAAAGATTGTTGTTGTAGACAGTGATTTGCCAAGTGGAGAATCAGACAGAAAAAGAATTGTCAGTTTTGTTGGAGGTATTGATCTTTGTGATGGGAGATACGATACTCCTTTCCATTCACTTTTCAGAACCCTGGATACTGCTCATCATGATGATTTTCATCAGCCTAATTTCACTGGAGCTGCAATCACCAAAGGAGGACCACGAGAGCCTTGGCATGACATTCATTCCCGGTTGGAAGGGCAAATTGCTTGGGATGTTCTGTATAATTTTGAGCAGAGATGGAGGAAGCAAGGAGGGAAAGATCTATTGGTCAACATGAGAGATCTTGCTGAGGTCATCATTCCCCCATCTGCCGTCATGTTCCCTGATGAGCATGAGACATGGAACGTGCAGTTATTCAGATCGATCGATGGTGGGGCAGCCTTTGGGTTTCCTGAGGCACCTGAAGAAGCTGCAAAAGTTGGACTTGTGAGTGGAAAGGACAATATTATAGATCGAAGCATTCAAGATGCGTATATTCATGCCATACGGCGAGCCAAAAACTTTATCTATATAGAGAATCAGTATTTTCTGGGATCCTGTTTTGGCTGGGATAACAGTGACATTAAGGTTGAAGACATTGGAGCTCTACATCTCATTCCCAAGGAACTTTCATTGAAGATATGTAGCAAGATCGAGGCTGGAGAAAGGTTTACTGTCTACATTGTGGTCCCTATGTGGCCTGAGGGAATTCCGGAGAGTGCATCGGTACAGGCTATATTAGATTGGCAGAGGAGAACAATGGAGATGATGTACAAAGATATTATTCAGGCCCTTCAAGCTAAGGGCATTGAGGAGAACCCAAGAAATTACTTAACGTTCTTCTGCCTTGGCAATAGAGAAGTAAAGAAGGACGGAGAGTATGAGCCTTCTGAACAACCTGAACCCGATTCAGACTATCTGAAAGCCCAGGAGGCTCGTCGTTTTATGATCTATGTTCATGCCAAGATGATGATAGGTAACTTTCTAGAAACCTGTCTCTTATAATTCTTATAGTCCCTAATTGCTGGGAGATTTAGGTTGATGAGATTTCATTTTTGTCTCATGCAGTTGACGATGAATACATTATAATTGGATCGGCCAACATCAACCAAAGATCAATGGATGGTGCAAGGGACTCAGAGATTGCCATGGGAGCTTACCAACCTCATCATTTGGCCAACAGGCAACCAGCAAGGGGTCAGATACATGGTTTTAGGATGGCATTATGGTACGAACACCTTGGCATGCTCGACAACACGTTTCAACACCCTGAGAGCGAGGAATGTGTGACAAAGGTGAATGAGGTTTCTGGTCGATACTGGGATCTGTATGCCAGTGAAGAGTTGGAAAGTGACCTCCCAGGTCACCTGCTCCGATACCCCGTAGGGATTGCTAGTGAAGGCGATATCACTGAACTTCCTGGAACAGAGTTCTTCCCTGATACCAAAGCTCGCATTCTAGGTGCTAAATCGGACTACCTCCCACCCATCCTTACGACTTAAGGTGTGCTTTTCAATCTAGATGTCTTGTCTCTGAAATAATAAGCTTATATTTGCAGCAAATTAGAAACTGTGTTTGTGTTATGACGTGCAGATATCGTGTCATGCTTCTGCGTACTTTTTGTGCATATCAAGTTGATGAGGGTTGAATTTAGATTTAAGAATCACTTGATGTTTACTGATATCCTTGTTAATCAGTGTGCTTAACTTCTGTCTGCTACTATAAGACTCTGTTTCTTTATGTTTTCTATCAGTTTTTCTTATCTTTTATGAAGTGAATTTCATGTTGATCATTTGGAAGCTGACTCTGAATAATATTTCTAAGCAATTGGTTATTTACTTATGGACCTTACTTATCGTATCATATTAAATTTGTTTATTTGTAAAATAAAATGTGTCAAAGGCAACCTGAATGAAATGATGTTATTTACATGGTTTTTTGTTCCGGTTTTGGAACCCAAAGGCGACAAGGATAATACATGCATTGTAGGGTTTGCTTTCAGTTCCACCCTTAAAGATGTTATGACCGTCGGATTGGAATCGAAACTGGTGGTTCGAACTGTTGGAACACCTGCCTAGTAGACATTTTAACCCCTATTGTAAGGCAGCTAGATGTTCAAACTTTTGGTACCGTCAATCCCAAATTGTGATGAAACGTTGAAAGGGAAAGGGCAATAAGATTGTAGAAAACCAATACTAAATGGGAATCCACTTGGTGTGTGTACAAACATAATCTAAAAATGGAGGGTCCTGATTGGTCCCCTTTGAAAGCGAAAGGAAATGGGATTGATGTGAAATCAAGGGTGTGACATATTTTTCCATGTATTGCAAGAAGGATGAGTTAATTGAGTGACTATTCTCAATCTATTTCAATTCCTATTTATTGTTGAGAAACAAGTAACCTCTCTCATCACATCGGTCAACAACATTTACCTTATACACATATGGGTGTAATTGTTATTTTAGAATTTCTTTTTTTCTTTTCTCAAATTTTAGTTAAAAAATGACAGAACTATATGTTGTGGTAGAAAAATTGATTATATTTCCTCCTATCCTTTTTAAAGTTGTCTTGAAACTCTACACATAATTAGTGTATTTTTTGATTATACCCTTTATTAATTAACCCTTTTTTATATCTTTATTGAAAACATGAATAATATACACGTTAATTAATCAAAATGCAATTAAAAGAAAAAAAATTAGAAATTCCAAAATAGACACTTAAAAAGGGATTTGAGGGAGTAGTTCATTTATAGTATGAAAGGCTATTTACAATCCATCTTATAAAATTATACTCCCTTAAATATCTTTTTCTAGTTTGTATAGATTAATGAATATAGAATTCGATAAATATACTCTTAGATAATATTTATTTTTCTTATTCATTCCAAAATTAAATTGATTCTTTTTTTAATCTCTATTCCTTTATTAATTTATTATAATTTTCCCTATTTACTATAAATTAAAAAAGTCTTTTAAAGATTGATGTTGGGTAAAATTGAGAAAATAATAATAAAATAACCAAAAAGACTATTAATATGAAATAGAATAACGAATCGACTCTAAAAAGAAAGTAAATATGAAAGAACGGAACTACGGAAGTAGTCGTGAAATGATTTTATATAAATTCTTATAGATCGAAGAAATTAAGGGTCAATGATCAACAATGTCTATTCATACCATGTCTGAACAATTGTACTTGTTCAATTCAACTATAAACAAATAATTGAGAGGTCTGTCCAAAAGAGATAGAATGTGACTTAAGACTTTTTTAATGTTTCAAATGGACCTCTCTAGAATTATTGAGGAAGTTCGAAGTTCAAACATATATGGTTGTTATGATTTAATGTCCTTGCATCCTATTTTTTAGGGATTCGTTTAATTATCATATAAGATAAATTAAGCTTTAATTATCATACACATAAAATATGAAATGATTAAACACAAAAGTCCAAAATAATGATGATCGAACCTCAATCACAACCTAGGCCTTCACGATGTTTCCATACAAACAACTCAACGAAATTTAACGTTTATACTCTACTAAAAAAAAAGACCAATATTTGCAAGAAAACCCCACTCAATTTATTTAATTTTAGTTAATCAAATATTTCGTGACATTTACTTTGCTTGTGAATTCAACAAATTTTCAAAATTTAGTAAAACAAAGCATGATTTTAAGAAAATATTGCAACTCAAACTACTAATCAACTTTCATGGTAAATTATGTATCTAATTGTTATGTATAATTCAGCTTCTTATACTATTTGACCAAAAAAAGATAAAAATTCAAGGTCTATTCTAGCTCTAGAAGTTCAGAAAGAGTTGGAAGAGGTAAGATTTTAAGAGGTAAGGGATATTATCTACATGTTTTCCTTGATATAAAAACTTGTGTAAGACGCTCTTAGGAGGGTCTTAGTAAAACAAATTCTCTGAACTCATGAATCAAACTCATCTCCACTAATTTATATCTGAATTGTAAAGTGTGGATTGTAAATTAATTCATTAAATAAAACATGATTAATAAGAGAATCTCACCCGGCTCTTGGAGTGGAAGAGAATTGCTAGTGTTAGCACAAACTCATGATAAATGATTTCCATATCTCAAAATTCATTTCTATGAGTTAATGAGAAAAGGGTTGATAATATTTGTTTGGGTGGTTGAAGAATGAAAGTGAGTGGTGGAAGTAATTGGCGTGTTAAGAGTGGTACTAAAACTCATGAATTCTTGGACCAAAACTCAATTGAGTTGAGTTGAGTTGACACATGTCAATCAACACCACGCAACAACAATACTACTACTCTATCTCATTCTCTACAAACATGTCTTCTTGATAAACATCTCTCTCTCCTCTCTCTCTCTCTCTAAGAATCACACACATCATGAATTTTATGAGTCTCTCACTTTTCTAAACTACTTTTTCATTGTTTTCGGACATCTGGATCCCCCACTTTCTGTCTTCTTCCACCTATCTCATTTTATTTTGTCTTCCCAACTTTCACGATTATTGAATGAGTGAAAAGGGGATCAAACTGTACTTGTTATTTTTAAACTTCTTACCCAAAATTGAAATGATATTATAACCATGTATTGAGTTATATCATATGGGACAAAAAGTGTTTTAACTTATTTAAATTAGAAGTCCAAAAATAGTGACCTTTTTATTGTTCACAAGCAACACCTCATTTTCCAAGCTTCAAAGAACCAAATCCATTGAATTTGCTTCTTCTCCCTTTTCCTTCCAACTTCCATTTTCTTCAATTTAATTCCATTCAAACAAGGCCTACTCTATTAATATTTATTAAATTAAATTAGCCCAACTCCCCCACATAATTCTAGATTCTTATCTCTTTTAATTCAAATAAAGTAAAAAATAATCCCATGATCACCATATTATTATATTCATCTATAAAACATAGTCCACAAACCAACAGCCCCACCAGATTTGCACTAGATAAAAATCAATCACTTCAACTCATATATTTGAATTGACATTGAAGAAATTTGTGAAGCTTTGGATCATGTCTCCCACCTTGACTTCTCAAGGTCTGGTCTTGGCCACCGCCATGGCCGTCTCCGCCGGCACTCTTGTCCTCTTCGATCTTTTCCGGCAGAACCTCTTCCCCCCACAAATTCCTCCAAACCCATCTTCCCATCAACACCAACTTCTCAAATCTTGTCTATCTTCAGGTCTCTCTCTCTCTCTCTCTCTCATTTAGATTAGAGTTTCTTGAATTGTAATCAACGAGTAACATGAAAGCTTTGTTTTGATCAGGGAGTAGAAATGTGGAGAAAGAATCGAGGAGGAAGAAGAAGAAGAAGAGAGTGAAATTTGCAGAAGATGTGAAAGATTCAAAAGGGAATGGGGAAATCTACAGAAAAGAGGGTCGAAAATCTGCAGAAATTGGGAAGAAGAATTCATGCTGTGGTAATGAAATGCAGAAAATGCCTGCGAATCGTGCAGCTTTGTACAATGGTATTCTCAGAGATCGTGTGCACAGGATTCAATATTCACATTGATCTCTCTCTCTCTCTCTCTCTCTCTCTCTCTCTCTCCTCATATTTTTGCAGATTTTTTTTTTCTTTTCTTTTTTTAACTGCAAAATTATTTGTATAAACAGATTAAAGGTTTCATTGTAAATACGACGAATTTTTAGTTGTAGAAATCTGTAATTTGTGTACAGTTGTGGCCTCAAATCCATGGATGAGACAAAAGAACATAATATTGCAGAGAAGCCCTCGAGTTCCTGGTGGGATTACTGGGCCACCCCCTCCTTCCACTTGATTTTAATTTGATATTTGATATTCTGTTTTAATTCATCTATATTGTGTCAAACGATTATATTTTTGATATATTTTTTATTTATAAAATAAATGAATACAATATTAATGTGAATATGATATTGTTTACCTTATAGGAGGAGTCTTGGGATCTAGTAGTTAAAGCATGATCCTCTCCTTGTTTTGAATGTGAAATCAATAATTTATGTTCACATTATAAGATTAATTAATGCACACATTTCATACACAAAAATTTACATGATTTAATCTCATTATACTACCTAAAATTCATGAAGCTCATCTTTAAAGGTGAAAACTATAAATTTTAGGTTATGGATCAATTATTTCTTTTGTGAGATTGTTTTATAAGAGTTTTTTGTTACTTAATTCTATTCATATTGAGGTATAAAATCAGATTGAAGAGTTAACTAAAATGATTAGTTTTTAGAATACCAGTTGTTATGAATAGAAGTATCAAACATTTAATTTGTCTGTAAATTTTTTGATCGTATCTTTCTATGAGATGGAAAGATGAAAGTCGTTACTATAGCAAAATAAAATAGCCACAATTTATAAAGTTGTGGCTAATAAGCATTAATGATGCCAGCATATTATATTATTATTAAGTTTTAAATTTAATTTTTATGACATTTTTGGTTATGTAAAAACTAATAATTTCAATAATAACTTCTAAAATAGCAACAACATCGAGAATGATCACTTAATTGAGTAAGGTTATTCATGTGACGATAAATAATTAAAGCAAAACTCTTTACACAACCTATATACAAAATCTTTCTCGTGAAATAAGTGAGGGTAACATGTCATCACTATGATAAGGATATAAGATAACTATCATATTTATTATTAAAACACAAAAACTCATGTGAACCCATTTCATATGCGATTAATTTACAAAACACGTATTTATAATAGAAAAAAAATATATTCATGTTTATAAACGCATATTTGAATCATATCACACGTGTGATAGTCTCACAAGAAACCAACTTATCATAAAAATAGTAATAATTACTGTAAATCGTTAATTTGGTTTTGATAAAAGAAAACATTTTATTAAATATGATTTATAATAGTAATAAGTTGAATTTTAATTTTTTTTAAAAAATTGACTAATTTTTTTTTGAAAATATAAAAATGTATTTTATTTTAGAAAAATTTGTTGGAGGTTGCAAAACTTCAGATTGTAATATGTAAAAAGTAAAAGTTTAGATTGATAAGTATTTAAGTCTTAATTATTCTTATCCTACAAAATTAGAATTGGGTAACAAATATATATTTATCGCAGATCAAATTATCTCATTTGCGTATATAATAATTAACTTATATTTTTCAATGCAAACACAGCTTAATATGACGATAACTCCAGGAGAAGAAGAAACCTAAGAAAACAGCTCCGAAATCGAGAAGCTTTTCATTGTGAAGCAATCGATTTCAGGAAGGAAAATGATTGCAGAAATTTGCAATATAATTTCTGTTAGGTTTGTTTGATATTCATGCATATCTTACTATAACTCGATTAATTATTATATATTAACAAATAATAATTTTGGAAATTTAAGCTATGTTTCAGGAATTCGTGATACAGTCTACTCAACCAACCTTCCTGTAATCGATGTTTATGGTGGGGGGCCCTTTTACGCTTTGGATCAATTGCTGCTGGGATCTTTCATATCATTGCTCGCATGGGGTATGCGTTTCTCATTTGAATAACCATTTTTATTTTCTGAAATTGCATAATTTGTTCCATTTTTCGGTTCTTATTTTGTTTAATTCGATTTGTGATATGATTCTATTGCATTTTTATATGATTTGATTTGGACAAATACGATGGCTTTTCATTGAAATTAGGTTTTTTATTTTCGGGGTTAAGTCAATGTTTGTCTTCCTATTTATGTTTTCGGATTGTTTGTTTTTCAGTTTTCCCCTCCAAGTGGTGTAGAGTAGATTAACTTTGAGTTAGTGGTTAGATATTTCAATTTCTGTTCCTCGGCACATGTTCAATTGATATGAATGCTAGGTAATGACCGACATTTCATGACTAGGAAAACCTTATTTATTGGTCTTGAATGACTAGTATTTGGGTCAATTGCGTGTGAGATGTATTTGTGTTGTTTGGCTGGTTGAAGCTAAGAATGTTCCTAGTGGAAATAGGACAAATTATTCTATGTGATGTGAAGAGGCTGAAGAGTAACTGGAATGCTGAGATTTACAGAAAGATTGTATTTTTTGTATTTTGAAAAATGATATCTCAGAGTGTCCGTTTTGAATTGTGATCACTGGTACTTGCAGGTGTCCAATTATATAAGCCTTGATTCTTTGAGTATAGAATTATTTTCTTTCCCCCCTCTCCCAATCAAAGTTTTGGCTGCTTTGATGCCAATGCTAATTTTCTGTTTCTGTAAAGTATGAAGCTTTTACTGTATACTTCAGTTTAAAGTGTATGCTATTTACGATGGAAAAATTTGTCGCTAGTGTTATTACAGTTTGACATGATTTCTGTCATTAGTGAAGAAAAAATTTGTTGATTGGCGCCTTCTTTCTTGTTTACTGAATAATTGAATTATATTATAGTTACTCTATGTCAGATTAATTTGATTTTCTACAGCTTGTATTGTCAACTGGAACAGAGCAGTGGTTGTCTTGGGATTGCTACTAAGACCAAACTGATATCCTCATTTTAACAAGCTGCTAAAAGATCAGAATAACCACTCATAGTGAGAGGCGAGGGCTACCTTATTGGTGGATTTGATCAGCCAGCACTTGAGAGATGAAACCTAACAGAGTGTGTTTATGTAGAAGGAAATCTTCGACAGATGTGCTGACTCATATGCATGTTGCTTGTGGTGCTGGCAGTTCAAAAGAAACAACTGAATTTGTAAATCATGGTAAGCTGATTGCTGTCATTACTGGTTATGCTCAAATTGTTGTAATTGTTCAAAGGAATATGTTATAACTGTATTATTGTGGTTGTGGTTCTCTGCTTATTTTTCACTTTTTGTGAAGAAATGGTTGGTGGATGTTTAGTTGTTTAACAGTGCTATGGTGTTAGCATTTTAATTACTGTTCTGTATAGGGGCGTAAACAAGTCGATCCAGCCTGCAAGCTACTCGTGATTGAGTCACCTCAATTACACCCTTAGTTCTGCATGGACTGCTAAATCACAAATTCCCTCATCTCTACTGAAAATGAGAGGAAAATTATTTATGACCTTTTTTGTGATCCAATTTCCTGTATATCAACCCATAAACTATTCTTCTCACTCTTCTAATGATGATGCCTCTTCCCCGCCTCCCCTGACACTGCTTCATCATATGTTCTTACAATCTTTAAGAAAAGATTATCTTCAAACCAGACCTTCATGAGAATGTTTATAACTTTATAAACATTTGTATCTGTATCATCTCGTGCTCTTACTCTATTTCCCCATACAAATCTTATTCTTTTTCATCCATTTCTATGCTTACTCTTTTTTAATGAAAAGAAATCTTAGTTGGAGAGCCTTGGCTGTAGGTCTTCTTCTCTGGAATCAAGGCAGACAGGAATGGATAGGGCATAGAAAGTTATGAGCCGGTCTCGATTGTTGCATGCCAAATTAAGGTGAGAACTTTCACTTAACAAGTCATGCAAAGCTGATAACAATTAATGTAAACAGCAACCCATGTAAGCCTATATCAAATTAGCTCCAGTTAATCAGAAAAATAGTTTTGACATTTCTCCTTCGTCATTCTTCCTCTGGCAACATTGTTTTAACTTGTCCTGCACGGTCATTTTCTTATACATCATTTTTGCCATGAAAGATGAAATGCCCTATTTCTCTCAGAATTCTGAATTCTTCTCTCCTTTACTGAAATCTCAAATTTAGAATCTTTGAGGATTTCTAATTATTGGTGAATCAATTTAAGCTTTTTCTAGACCTGATGCTTGAAATGTTTTCACTTTGCAAGGCTTATATGGAAGGCAGATTGTCTGAATTCTATCTCCCTGTTGAACAACTCATGTGTTATTAAAATTGTGTCTAAATATTTACTTTGTTTTTCATTAATAAAGTAAAATATTCATGGTTCATTTCTTTGTAATTTTCATCAGAGCTTTACGTCTCCACATGGCTAAAAGGTTTTGGCTCTGCTGTTGGAACAAGTCCAACAATAGTTTGCTTAGAAGCAGCAAATCGCTTCCCAAACCTGTCCCGCTTAGCGTATGATTCTTCCCTCATCTTAGGTTGTATATATGTGCAACTAGAAGCTAATCACTACCATGATCTGATTAATTTGACGAAAACCTGACAGGAAATGGTAGATTTTCTGGTTGATATTTGGGAGCAGGAAGGAATGTGATTGAGAGAAATCGCATCAGTAGGTGATAGGACACTCACTCACCACAGGCTTTTCTAATTATGTAAGTATCTCTGAAATGCTTATTAAACAAGAAAATTGTGCTGTAATTAAAGAGTAGAAACAATGTAAAGTTGCGTTGTTACTGATCTCCACTACTTGGTATATGATGATGTTCGAGCCAATATGTAGGAATACAACTTTTTTTTTTTTTTTTCCTTCTAGTTTTAGTTTGCTTTGAAATTGATAAGCAATTCCCAATCTTTCATGTGGAGCTCATAAAGTAGACTCTAATCTATCCTACATCATTTTAGAAGAACCTTATATCAAACATTTCATTTCAATCAATTATGTTTAATGAAAATATGCATTCAATAGAGAAGGCTACTTTTTACCAAATGTACGTAACCTTTCCGTTGCTCTCTTGCTTGTTCTTTCAACCTTGGAAGAGACAGTTTTGGTTATGTTTTGTTTCTCAGATTCTAGTTTTCTGTACTTTTCACATTCTAAATACATGATTCAAGATTGTGTTGTTTTTTGTTGAGAAGAGATAGGTGGGATCCATGGTTGAATATGATGTTTTATTCGAATATATATATATAGCTCGAAAATGGTGGGTTCTATTGACTAATGAAGTTAATTTGAAATATGTTATAAACTTATGGTGGATCTCATTTGCTATATTTTTTGAAATTTATCGTTGTATATTGTATGAATATAATAGTGGTGCGACCAATCATATATATTAAACCTGGATATAATAATTGATTCGACAACAGTGGTGAATATAATGAGAGAAACAAAAATTTCAAGATTATCATTGTTTTAATCCCATTAAATCTCCTACAATCCTACTCGCTCATATCTCATCAACTACCTACTTGTAAGTGCATAAATAAATTTACATAAAATTTACTAAATCAACTTTCCATGAGCTCATAACTAACTCATTGCAACAATAATACTTTATTGAAAGAATAGGGGTAAAATAAAATATTCTGTAAAAAAATTTAGAAGCAATTTGAGTACCTAGTAGCTAGAGCAGTAGTGGTGCGCTAAAATGGCACAACATCTTAACGCTGCATTGGAGGAGGTTGGAGATGCCAAAATTACATTCATTTAAGGCCATGTTTAAAAGTGTTTTCCCTAGTTAGACCATCTCCAACAGTGTACAGGATTTTCCTGTTAATCTTACACAATTTTTATGTAATAACTGCCAATAATCTCCAACAGTATACATTATTCTCTGCACCAAAAAAGAATATTCCATAATATTCTTTATTAATTAATTAATTTAACATTTTATTTATTATAAATATTCGTTATTATTGTTAAATAATCTATTTTTCATCTTTATTATTTTCGTAAATCTAGTTCAGATATATCCTCATCCTTAATAATATTTATAATAATATTCAATATGGATATTTTACAAATATTTTCATAAATCTAGTTCAAATATATTTTTATATCCTTAATAAGTTCTATAATATTCAATATGGATATTTTACAAATATTTTCGTAAATTTAGTTCATATATATCCTCATCCTCAATAATATCAATAAATTTGTAGCAATCTTATTATTAATAAATCTTTATCAATTACTTACCTAATATCTATATATAGGTCATAGATCATACATTCATTTGCACTCCTAATTTCTTTTTATACATATTCTTTGTAATGTCTATATTTCTTTTTATACATATTATTTGTAATGTCTATATCTCGTGGTCAAAGTTACAAGACAATTAAAGATCGACATTTGTGTCGTATTTATTTAGATATTACACAAGATCCAATTGTATGGCGGAATCAAACCATGAAAATGTATGTTGTATGTTGTATTTTTTTTTTTCCAAAATCGGAATGATTATAATAGCACTTAATATAAAAAATGAGGAAAAATGAATACAAAGTAAAAATAATAAAAAAGAACTTAAAAACAAAATAAAATAAGAAAAGAAAAAGAATAAAATAAATAATAAATAATGATAAGAAAAAAATGAATACAAAGTAAGAATATAGAAAAAGAAATTAAAAATAAAATAAAATAAGAAAATAAAATGAACAAAATAAATAAATAAGAAAAGAAAAAAAAAAAGATGGCGCAAGGTTTGACCTGTGGATAGTTGGCGCAAAACCAGCGGTTAATATGAGATGGCGCAGAGAAAATATTTATTGTTGGAGATGAAAACAGGCGCCATCAAATTGTGATGGCGCACTGTTGGAGATGCTTAGAATCTTGTATTTTTAAAATCCAAATCAATTATTTCCGTTTTGAACTCGAAAATGAGATCACAAAAGAAAGAGGTATGGTAAATCCATAAGAAACAAGAAGTTGCTGGTTAGCCAGGGTGGGACCCTCTAAATTTTGTGTAGTCTGAAAAAGAATTTAAAAAAAGAAAAGCAGATATTAGCCCAAATTTAGAAAATAATGATGAAAACTTTTAAGTTAGGAGCATCAGTTTCCTCTGAAGTGGAAAGCAAAAGGGCCCAATTAAAGATGTAGGTGATAAATGAAGTTAAAAATATCAAAACCCACAAAGGGAAGTCGCATTGTCTTCATGTGCGACTCTTTAATTTTAGGTACAATTTCTCCCATATGCAAAAGACCCACTCACTATACTTATAGTGGACATCATTTTCCCCTTATGTTATTGCTACATTTCAGCTCTCTTATTCAGTCTTAGATGATCCACTTTTTCTAAGTTTTTATGGGTTATTAGAATTTGAAGTCTATAAGTTGAGATAGTTAACATATCAATATATAATCAATCATGAATTTTTCTTTAAATAGATGCAACCATTCTTATATTCATCATGAAACCATTCGTAGTTGTATTACAATGGTAATAAGATGTTAATAAAAAAGGGGGAACTAGTTAGACATACAGTTGTATTTGGATATTTCCACCATTTGTTTCGTTCTTAATTGAGAAACTTTTAGTTGGTGCTATGTCCCTTCGAATAATTGAGGTTGTTTTAATTGGTTGGAATTTTAAATTCAAGTAAAGTAAAATGTGATCTTTAAATTAATAATTTTGAAATTTTCCAAAATATATTTGCATGAGCTTCATGGCTCCCATAAATGTACATTGTATATCACCTTTTGACATGAACAAATTTATATAAAAATGTATACGTGTCTACAATTTCGAAAATCAATGTTTGATCCAAACTCTGAATATCTAAGGTGTGCCGTTTGATTTGTAGGTATATGATTCAGATAAATTATAGAGATTCATGTAAGTGCACATTTTTGACAAAGAAATTGCACTATGTAATCCTCCATGAAGGTGAACAATAAGTAGAAGATCACGTCGATTTTGACAGAGGGATTGTATTTCGGTTCGATTCTCAAAATGTTGGCTTTGAAATATACAAATTCAATTTTGAGAGACTCAACCTTAAATTTTGGTTAATTCGACTGCAACTCGAAAATGTCTGATTCCGTAACTTTTTCTAAAAGACTCTATTTAACACATGTATTTCTTGATGGTTTATTATCATCATCATCGTCATCATCATTTTTTTGCAAATTTTATTTATCTCGAAAGGGGAAAAGAGTAATTATGCTTTAAAACTTTATGGAGCTTCTGTGCACGTTATATCAGAAAATCCTTACAACAATATTAATGAATGACCAAACAATACTTCTGCTTGTCATGTACTAAAATTACTGTATCCTCTCTCTCCTACACAGTAATTTTACCATTGGATTCTCCCATGCAACCAAATCTTGTACCCCACCATTGCATTTTCACTTTCACTATTTTTTGCTTTAATTACTGTTTTACTGCTCATTTTGTCAATATGTAACTCTACATAAAAGTATATAAATTTCGATGAAATGTCTCACGGATATCATGTGGCTCCGCCACTGAGAGCAAGGGGTGCATTTGCACCCCATGAATTTTTTTGTATTAATTAAATTAACTAATTACAATACTGTCATTATAAATATATTTACTGTGGAATTTGCAAAAACCCTTTCCCACATTTTCATCTCTCTCCCTTGCCTCATTCTTCCCTTCCCGTGCGGCCGTGCCACTGCTGCGCCAATCAGGTTAGTTTTTTTTTTCCTTCTCTTTTATATTATATATAATTATACTTATTAAGGTTTTAATATCATATTCATTTGATGACTACTATTAGTTGGTTAATGTAATTTTATTTGTTTATAAATTAGGGTTTGTGTATTTTCATAAATGTGTATGAAATGTATTGATTTTATGACATTTGTGTTGTGATTTCAATGAGTTCATAATGTGGGTTGATGTTGTAGTTGTTAATTTCTTATGAAATTGACGCTATATATCTCATGTATTGTATACTTATAATTTACTATTAATTTAATTAGGAATGAAGAACAAAACAAAGGGAATGGAGAAACAATCCGATCTTCGACATATGTTTAAAATAAATTGCGAAATAGTATAGGTGATCAATTATTGAATGATTGTTTGGTCACTTTCATTGAGAAGGATGTGTTTTTACAAATTTCTAATGATGATAATGTGGTGGATCGCTTCAAAAAAATGAAGACTCGAATGATCAAATTGTAGTTTGTAATTATAATTTTTAGTTGAATGGTTTATAATTGAATTTGCATATTTTAGTCGAACAACTTTTACGTATAATGTTTCTCTATCATATATTTATTTATTTGTTCGTACCCCCATCATCCAAATCCTTGAATCCGCCATTGACGGGTATAACTTACGGTAACGTTGACCCATCATCAATAACCCACAACCAGACTCGTTTTCACAAGTCAGACTCTAACTTACGTATCATCAGATTTCCCGAAATTAAGTTGATGACACAGTACAAAAAGTAGTGTTACATGGTTATGGGGTTGGAGACAAAATTAAATCCAATTGAAGGACATATAATGCAAGAATGATAGCATTCCCACTTTGTTTTTATGTTAGGATTATAGATGGGAAAAACCCCCTAAATTAATGGGATTAACTATCAATATCCATTCATTTATTCTGCATTGTCTGTTGGGATATGAACAGTATGGCACAACAGTTTAGCCAGTTCTGTCTTCCAACATTCTGATGAAATCATTTTCCCAGCAACCCTTCATTGATTTCGAGGTCATTTCTTATACTCTTCTCCTATCTATCTACTTTAAATGAGCTAATTTTAAAACAAGTAGCCTATTTATAAGGTTATGATTTAAATTATTTGCTTTTGAGTTTATTGTAAAAGATGAAATAAATTACATGAAACTCTATTCTAAAGCGTGTGGGTGGTGCAAGCGACTATCATCCAATTAAGTCTCTATTCTAAATTTTTTTAATCTTGATTTTCCTTTTTGAGATAGTATTCAAGTCCTTTTATCTCATAACTTCAACATAACCGGACTATCTATAATTAACAAAAATATTTATTTCAAACTAAATGTATGAATATACGACGATACTTCCTACCTTATTGAATCCATCATGTAATTACTTTAATAAAAATATAGTGTTATTTGATAAAAATATGCAGCAATTATACATATAAAATTACGATATTTAAGAAATTAGGATACAAAAGTACGATGAAGTTAATTACTTCTAGACTTACCCTAAGACCATCTCTGAGCCCACCTCAAATATGGTGGCAAACTCAAATATATTGAAAATGTTAAATGTCCCTCCAATGTATAGCAAATCTAACAGCAAATACGACACTTATTATTCACAACTCAAATGTACTTTTTGCCCTTTCTTATTATTATTTAATTTAGAATTATTTATTTCTTTTTATGTTTTAATTACATGTATTTTTTTTTTATCAAGTATTTGTTGTATGTTTTAATTTATTTTATTAAGTTAAGTAAATAAACATTTGATAAAATAGGAAATTCAAAAGACAAAAATTAAGAATATTCTAAGAGAATATTTCAATTGAGTTAAATTTGAGTTAATGGGTATAGATGATTTTACTGTTGGTCGCAAATTTAGTGGCAAATTGATTGGTGTAAAAGTTGCCACCAGGGTTGGGATGTGTTTTTTAGACAAATTGAAGATCACTTTCCAATAGCCAATAGGCTAATCTGATAATGGAGAATTTGATAATACTCCATGGGAAACAAGTTTCTTGAGATATGGTGAGAATTAAATATATCCTGACCAGCATTTCCAAGAAAGTTTGTTAATTTTCCAAGAACTGATAAATTAAGACAAAGGTGGAAATTACCAATCTTTGGCCCCTCAAATGTCAAGTTGTTATTTATGTTATCTGGACACATTTCATATGTTGACTTCAGTTCTCAAGGCTGATTGACTCTAACCTAGAATTTACTACACATTTATCCTAATTGCTTGCTAGGATTTACCACTACATATAGATTGGATAGGAACAAGTATCATACCAGTTATTGGTCTTCAAATCCTAATCCTATAAGGAATGCATTGCATTAGTAACATATCCCAAATTTTTCTAAAGAAACTTTTTAGAAAAGAGGTGATATATATAGTGAGTGGCAAAGAGATGGAGGTAGGTGTGAATAGTAAAAGCCTAGTTAGTGTTGAATGAATGGATTAGATTCTGAAATGGTCACTTCAGCTTTGATCATCACCACACTCATGAAGCACAACATTTTCCCAATAAGAGAAAGCCAACATTATTTTCTGTGTGAGATGTCATTTAATTGGTGGGAAGAAGCCTATGATATCACAACACTGTAAACTGTCCTGTCCCTTATTCTGGATACAGTACTCAACAAATATTGTCTTCAAATACATAAAGAGATGTTAATTATATATATATATATATATATATATCCCACACAAATAAATATTATCTAGATCTTCTCACAAACACCCAATCAATCAATACTTCACAATATTCACCAATCCTTCAATCCAGCTTTCTCTCTTCACCAATCTCCACTCTTCATATATGTTTTCTACATCACTAGAATATTATTGATGGCTCTATCAAGAAAACCTCTCACTTTTGCAATCACAGCTATCTTCCTTTCTTCTCTCACTTTGCTACCTCCCATTTTAGGTAAAGAATAATCAACCCCCCTTTTTATCTTGTGCACAATATCTTTTGCAAATCTCATCTATATATCATGCAAAACTTGATTGATATTACTCAAGGACCCTTCTTTTATTTGGATCTTTTCTGCATGAAATTATGATCATGATCAGGTGGGGTTGCGGCAACAAGATATGATGAAGAGTTGGGGAAGATGGTGTTGGGATCCAGGCCACCTGGGTGTGTGAACAAGTGCATGAGTTGCAGACCCTGCGAGGCTACTTTGGTAATTCCACCACACCAGAACAAGATCAAATGGGTCAAGTATGATGAATCTTCCCATAGAGAAGATGATAGCTACTATCTTCTCTCATGGAAATGCAGGTGTGGGAATAAGCTTTATCAACCTTGATCACTATATTAATTATTAGTATTATTATATATTATCGATCATTCATCAATATTAGAACATATATGATCATTTAATGCATGGTACTGATGATTTGTGTATATTTATTGACCTTTATAATGTCATCGCGCGATAGTAGTCTTGATCATGGCATGAGTTGTAGATTATAACAAATTAATTAAAATATATTGTTGAGATCATTTTGAATGATAAGGATTTCGAATATCACAATTATACCAAGTGAGGTGTGCCTCTATTGCAAGGCCATATGGTTTCTGGATTCAAGGATAATATATATCTTCGTTAAAGCAATCAAATCCTCTTGCTTCTTATGTTTGAATTATTGATTTAATATTTATTATTTTCAATACATATTATGTGTTACCAATAATGTTATTTATTTGCTTGATATATAATGATCGTTCTGAAACGGCAGATAAAATACACATTGACATAAATGATTTGGATCAACTATAAAGTACGTGCTTGAAAATATGAGTATATGAATGAATTCACTATTGAAGGACCCATCAAAACCTAACTACCATCCAAAATTCTTATATGATCACTACTCAAAAACATTTTAAATTTTAAATTTGTTCATATGACCAAATGGAATATGGATTCTTATAACTACATGAAATATTTATTAAATAAGTATAGAGATTTTCTAGAAACTCTACTCACATAACTAACATTCATGCCTATGCTGAAAACAAAAACAGTATATATAGTTAACTATATATGTATGTGTGTGAATACAACATAATTGAAAATCAAGAATTGAAGAAAAATACATATTGTGGAGTCTGTCTTGAGGTTTGTACCCTATCAGCTCTTTTCCACAGTTATCTGTCATTTGAACACTTTCCTCGATTTACATCCCATCCAACGGATGAGAAAATTCTTCCTCCCTTCCTAATCAAAAGAGTGGAAGAAAGATATATATAGATAACAAATAAATGATGGTTATGATTTTTACCCCCAAATTTGTCGTTATTAGCAGTGTAGACCTTAATCTGGGGGTCAGGTGAGATGGTGGGGGCTATATTTGACTCGATTGGACATCTCACCAAATCACTTTTCTTTTCTTATCTATATGAAGAAGATGGGTCAGAAATGCAAGATATATATATGTACACACACATGAATTTCAACCAAACTTGGTGGCCTCTTTTCACCTTAATTTCCACCATACAATTTCCCTTCTATATTATCTCTTTCATATATATATATATATATGTTTGCAATATAATAATACCCTTAGAAATGAAATCACAAAGAGTTTGTCATTCGTGAAACCATCTCATGTACGACAAGATTAAAGTATGTCTTTTATAGATATAAGTATATGTTTTTCAATGATAAGTATATGTTTTATAAACATATTTTTACAGCTATAGACACAAGTTTTATGAGTATGTTTTTTCTATTATAAGTATGTGTTCTGTAAAATCGTCACACGTGAGACGGTCTCAAATAAAGTTTTGTGAATCATAAATTAGCAACGATTTCGATAAAGTAGGAAGCAAGATTGATTAAAATAAACAATAATGGAAATAATTTTTTTCCTTAATAATAGTTAACTGAAATTTTGTAAATTTGCACTAGCTAGGAGTGTGTATTGAGAGTTGGAATTATGCTGTTGTTTCTAGTCGTTTATAAGAATTAAGTACATATTGATTTGAAGATGTCTCGAATTGGATTGACGTTGAATGAATAGAAAGATAAATATGCATGCCATCAAATTTAATATATTAAACAACATATAAACTATCAAATATCAAATATACTCTTAAAATACGTACTATCAAACATTTTTAGAAAAGTGCATTATTACATTTATTGAATGAATTTCAAATCACGCACCGACACGTGATGACTACTCCACCAAATCTAAGAATCCCACGTGACACTATTTATGAGTCTTAACAAATTCTCTTTTTTGTTTATGTATTTATATAAACAAACTCTAGGTTGTTATTACATAAGATGGATTAATGAGGTGTTGGACTTGCTCATAGGTACGGTATTAGTTTCTGTTTGAATAAATATAATATTAGAGTCATATCTTAGCTACTCGTTATATTATCCATTTGAATTTAGATAACTTGAATTTAATGTACAAAAATATAACACAGTGAAAGTTTGTTTCATTTGTAATGATATAAAATGTCATCGTCCAAACTCCACAGAAGGCTATGTATAGTACTTTTGCTTTTGATCAAATCATATTAAAAGACTAAAAAAGAAGGATTTCTAGCTAGAAATTCATAAGATGGGACATTCTTCTCAAAATTTAAAAAATTCAGTAATAAAAAGTGAGGAAGCATGAGATGACCCCTTTGATTTGATTTGATTTGAATGAGGTTACCATTCTTACTTTCCTGCTCACCCACTATATTTATATATATATATATACATATCTATATATACATGTGTGGGTGTGTGATAGAGTAAATAACACAATTTATTACAATTCTTAGGGCACAAGGGCAGCCACATTAGCGTTTTTAGTCAAAATATTTGGGTGTTACCTATTGTAGATGAATTTTTAACTATTTATTATTGTGTAAATTGAGTTTGTAGTGTTAAGACATAAGAATAATGTTTCTACAGCATAACAGTAAAGAGTTGATTGACATTATGATTCTAATGCAAGTTTTGGTCCTTTAAACAATATTTTAATAATTTATTTAGAGTACAAACTGATATGCTATCATCAAGAGTGATAATGAAACTTACATAAAATTATTGTATTTATGTTAAATTGATGTAGAGATGTGTTTAAAATCGATATTTTTAGATTAGTGTCGTAGTATGTGGGCTCCATATAAAACAATATGCTTAAAACAAATAAATGTGGATATTCCAAGCGTTAGTTTACTAGAGGAATGTTATTTTTAAGGGTAGTTCTATAGTACACCAGGTGTATTAATATATCTGACTCTCAACTCATTTTCAGCCATCAGATTTGAGATCATTAAAGTCAAAGTCAACTCAGATCTAATGGCTGAAAATGATGGAGAGTCTGGTGTATTAATACACCCGGTGTACTATAGAAGGACCATATTTTTAAACTCTCCTCTCACTTCTTCTTAAAGAACTTTTTGTAGAACATGAATTTTAGCTTTTTAATAAAATAATAATTTTTCTTCTAAAAACTAGTGTCAACAATGGATTGATTCCCTTATATTTTTGAACAAAAATATCACCAATTTTTAATACTTGTCTAAAATATATATTCATATAATATGTGCTTCATTTTTATCCTTTTTTTTTTTTGACTCCTAAATGTGAGTAGTGCATGATGTGAAGATGATTGATATATTATCAATATTTATCACATAATAACAATTGAAGAAAATATCGTAAAATTTTTTATAAGAGATCTAGTTTTCGTGTAACCTATAATTAATTTTTTCTAGGATTACATGAAAATTAAACATATGATCAAGTTTGTTTTTTAAGATTACATGAAACCCAAATCTCTTATATCTATTTTTTTATATAGTATTTTTTCAACTGTTCTCATATGATAATTATTTGGAGTGGTCGGGGTAAAAGTTGTAGTTTGATATAAAATATAAATAAGTTGTATATTTTACATAAATTATAAATGAGTGGTATTTTTATCAAAAAAAATATAAGAATGGTTGTGTTTTGGGCTCCGGGTCATATGTGTCTATATAAATACAAATAACCCACATTATTTTTTCATGAATTGAAATTACTAATACGAGTTTATTACTTTTTTTACCTATTATTTTTTTGGTTTTGATAATTTTACCCATTATCTTTTGAAAATTTGGAAATTTTACCCAAATTCAGTCCGAATTACTAAATAGTACTAAATTCGCACGTAACTTGCACGTGCACCTTATTTTTTACACTTTTTTTGCCCAATAACTTTTCTGTTCTGACAATTTCACCCTTTAACTTAGTTGTTTTGACAATTTTGATAACTTTTTGAGTTTTTTGGTCCTTACAAGGTGTCACATGCCAATCACGTGCGAATTAAGTCTGATTTGGCTGTTTGGATTGAATTTGGGTAAAATTTTTAAATTTTTAAAAAATAAAGGGTAAAATTGTTAGACCTTAAAGATAATGAGTAAAATTGACAAAATCAAAAAGTTATTCGCTAAGAAAAGTAATTAACTCGTACAAGAACACACATGCTTAAAGAATGAGAATGTATATTATTTTATTTAAAAAATGTTACAAATCATGCACATGGCAGGTCTTTGTGCTACAAACAAGAGTAAAGAACGAGTGTGGTTTATTTGGATATAATTGGTGATGAAAGAACAAACACCACAATTAAGAGTCTACTTTTTGATTCAATAATAGTGACCATCATTTCCTAGTTGATACATGGGTAATATATTATGTGTTGTCATCGATTTTCCTAGTTGATGCCTAACAATTGGCATAATGACATTCTTGTGGGATCTTCGTTCAAATATGAGTTGGTGTGTGATGCTTATGGTATTGAGATTAATTATTAACTAATCTCCACTTTTCCAATTTTTTTTCTCTAATTGGTAAAGAAAGTCAAGTATCATTTTTATGTCAATTGTTATGCTTATATTAGTTTTGGTAACACAAATAATGTTATATGCAATGTTGGATCTAATTTGAGCTCATTATGGAGTCTAATCTTAATACTTAGCCTTAACTATTAACTAATTTTTACTTTTCTAATTTTTCTTTATTTAATTGATAAAAGAGAATTAAGTGTCATCTTTGTGCCGATTGTCCAGCTTAAGTTGGTAACATATAATGTTATGTTGGATGTAACCTAAAAAAAAAAAGAAATCCTAATTATTTTAAGAGTAAGTCTCTTGTGAGATCGCCTCACGGATTTTTATTGCATTGTGTGAGACGGGTCAACCCATAACACAATCACTCATAACCCAAGCCCTACAATTCACATGTTGTATATGGATAGATTGCGTCAAACCCCTCTGTGATTAAAAAATGTTGCGTCGGTCCCCCTGTGTTTTGAAAATTGCATGACTTACATGTGTGATAACGAGAATTCGGTACGTAAACCCCAAAATCGTTAGAATTGACGAATGTGTGGTGCACGTGCCTGATGTGCGAATTTTCTTGATTTTTGACCTTATTTGATTGCGAAAAGACCAAATTACCCATCCTTCACATTATATATGCTTGCATATTTTGGGGTAAATTGCAAATTTAGTCCCATAAGTCTAGGATTTATTTAAACTTATGTGGATTTTTATGTTGATATGGCATGCATTTCACATTCAAAATTAAAATGAAAACTAAATAAAATTCAACTAATTACATAAATATAAAGAAAATGAACAAATAAAAAAAAAAAAAAAACTTACGCACACCAACAATCTCCACCTCTTCTTCTTCCTCTTCACCAAATCAAATGCAACCCTATAAGCAAACACTTCTCGACCATCCATCACAAAATCGAGCCCTTAAATATCAATGACGGATGAGGTTGGCTTTGTCGATTGTAACTATGCGTAAGTTAGATGTTATAGTTTGTATAATAGTACTTAAATATAATTAAATGTTATTTATAGATCATATTTTTATTTTTCATTTAGACGTTATTTATAATGTAATATATACACTTTATCTGAATTGCAACAAATTTATGATGTTATTTTCAAAAAGTGTGTGTTATAATTTTATTAGTTGGACTTCAGAGTAAAATTTCAGGGTCCGTCACTAATTAAAAGATATTTAACTGAGAGCTATTGATCTATAATTCTCGTCTCTTCATTTCTAATTCATACAACTATATGTATCTTGTACTCCTTATTATCTAATATATAGATTTAGGAAATATATAGATCGATCAATACTGTTTTCTGCATGAATGTATTAGAATAAGAAAAAATATAGTAGTTATAATCTACGTACAACTAATAATTGTGTTATCATAACAAAAATATAACCTCATTCATCTTAATTAAGTACATGCGTTGTGCTTATGTTTAATATTGCCAACATGACTCATGTTTAACAAAGCCACATATGATGTGTACTTTTTCTTTCACTATTATCTAACCCGCGCGATGCGTAATTTATTATTTATTTTTGTAATATATACAATTTATAATAATATAATGAAGTTATTATATAAAAAGTTATATATATATATATTATTTCAAATTTCGTATAGTATAAAAATATGGTTTTCATATTTATATTGAGTTTTAAAAATGTGTTTTTATAATCTGAAAAAATTGTGAGGTAAAGCAGAGTTTTAACTGAAAATAACAGAATTTGGTTGAATTAACCTCATCTCTTGTGTCTTTTATGACCTTAGTGGCTTGATATTCTAAATTCAAAAAACAAAAATTGTATATGACATTCGAAAGTAAACTTGATAATATTAAAAAGTTGGAATACAAAATTTATAAATAACTTAAACAATAAACTTGAAGGCTTATATTCTATTTGTTTGTATTTTATAATATTTTTTTCCATGACTCAATAGATAATTTGAATATCACAATAAATTTTGGAGTTAGTTAAAAGTGATCAATTAACAATATAAATTTTAAAATATTTATTTATATACAACATTTCTCATAATTAAAAAATATATATTAAGAATATAATAATTCTAAACATATGTAATTACAGTTTATCCCAAAAAATAAAATTTAAAACCTAATTGCATCCTATTTATTTTCGTATTATGTTGAATATTTGTCATGGTTCAATAAATAATTTAATAAGCCAATAATTTTGGATCTAGTTAAAAGTCACCAATTAACAATAAATATTACTTTGTATACAACATTTCATTTCTCATAATTATAAAAAATATTTTATGATTTTTTTAATTATAAAATTGATAATAAGAATAATTCTAGTCATTAAGTAACTAACATTCACAAAATAAAATAAAAATGAAAGCATACATTCTATTTATTTCTATCTTTTGTTGAATTTTTTTTTTGAAAGACTCGATAAATAATTTGATAAGAAAAAATTGTTGTAATTGGTTAAAAGTGATAAATTAACAATATAAATTTTGATATTTATTTATATACATAATTTCTTATAATAAAAAAATATATCGTAAACTTTAAAGTTGATAATGAGGATAATTCTAGACATTAAGTAATTAAAGTGAACATGTTACAAAATAATTAAATTATTGTTGAACAATGAACGACGAACAACATCAACAAATAATAATAATAATAATAATAATAATATATTACATTGGAAAATGTGCTAACTAATATGATTGAGTTTTTACATAATACCATTATCTTTTAGAATTTTTTTATAAGATAAAATTTTGATGTGATATTTTTAGGAGGGAAAATAACAAACTTGTAATTTTTTACAATGATATTGTTATTATATAGATATATATAGATGACAAAAATGACAAACAACACACCGGGCCGGACCTTATGTAAGGCGAACGAGTTGATAGACTCAAGCCCGAAAAATTTACTAATTTTTAGGGGCCCAAAATATTTTATGAATTTTTATATATTTATATATATGTTTTCAAGGAGTTACTTGTGAGATGCTTGGTTTGGGCCAGTGGAATTTGCCTAACTGGAATTATTGAAGGTTGTGAGTTGATCTCTGTTAGTGCACTGCATTTTATTTATTTTATCTATATTTTAAAATATCCATTTTTATCTAATTGGATTTAAGCAATTCATTTTTGATTCATTTTTCTATTCTTTTATTTTAAACTAATCCATAATTTATTAATTAAGTTTATATTACAATTTATATTTTTTGTATTATTATATAGTGCAATTTTATGTGTTGATCAATGTATGTTTTTGTTTTTCAAATACTTTATGGTTTGTTTATATTTCAATTTATTAATCAATGTATGTTTTTATTTCTTAAAATGTTTTATGATTTGTTATTTTAATTTACATTTAAAAAACGAGTTGGATTTAAGTAATTATTTTAAATTTACTCTTTCTTACTATAATATAAATATTGTGATTATAATAAATGCTTCAGTTTTTTCAATTTTACATTCTTAATGTATTTTCTTTGGGACAGTGTAAGTATTTTAAGTATTATAAATTCTTTTAAAAAATTTATTTTACATTTATTGTATAGGATAATATAAACATTTTAAATATTATAAATGCTTCAAATTTTCATATTTTACTTACAATTTGTTTGATACATATAAGAGGTCTATTTTAAAAGTTCGACTTAGGCCCAAATATTAGTAGGTCCGGCCCTGACATCCTTTATATTAAAGTTTTGGGGAAATAATTGTTTTATTCTCCTTAAACCTTACTACTTTAGTTTTTTCGTATTTTAAATTTTTTATCTGAAAGTGATTGCTTGGACAGTGAAGAATAATTGTAAAATACGTAATATACATTTCGATTGGAAAATATAAAAATCAAGTAGGTTGGCTCGCAGCAGCCCAGTTATTCATCCAATAAATTTAGAAACTTTTAAGAAAAATTATAATATATATCACAATAGTGAGGTTAAATTTAATGGCATAAATCAGGAAATAAAAAAAGATCAAAATTACATTCATGTTTGGCGCGCATACCAATGCGATAATAATCTGGAGCTGGACTCCTGTGAGACCGTCTCATGTGCGACGGCACTCTCGCACGGTCGTGCGCTGGGCACGGTCGACCGTGCGCGGGAACACATACTTATAAACATATTTATAGACAAAAATCACATACTTATCTTGACCGTGTCCCAGGACACGACCGTGCGCCACAGATTGCTCTTAGTTTTCACGCGAGTCACGGTCTGTCCCAGGGCACGGTCGTGAGCGAGAAAAAAAAATCACATACTTATTATTGAAAAAGACATACTTATACACTGCAGTCGCGCACGGTCGTGTCCTGGGATATGGTCGACCGTGCGCGAGTGCCGTCACATGTGAGACGGTTGCATATGAGTATTTGTGAATACTCTGAGGAGGGATACTTGTTTACTACTGTTACTTAGTTTTGCTTCATTCTTATTTTTAAAAAGAAGCCAAAAATAGTGGTGTAGCTGATGGGATCCTTTATTTAATTTTCCACCCATTATTTCATATATTATTTATGGAATATTTGGTAATGTTATTTTACATTAAATCTTCTCTTAACCGTCATCATAAAAAAATATACTTTTTATGAAGTTTTATTGGAAAAAAGAAATCCGAAATACTTTGAAAATTATTTATATTATTTTTTGAAAGGTGTAAACAATTTTCTTGTGATGTATTAACACCATATTTAGCTTACACATATTATTTATATGGAATAGAATTTACGCTATAAACTGCATATTCACAAATACTCATATGCAACCGTATCACATGCGGCGACACTCGCGCACGGTCGACCGTGTCCCAGGACACAACCGTACGCGACTGTAGTGTATAAGTATGTCTTTTTCAATAATAAGTATGTGATTTTTCACTATAAGTATGTGATTTTTTTTTCTCGCCCACGACCATGTCCTGGGACAGATCGTGCCTCGCGTGAAAACGAAGAGCAATTTATGGCGCACGGTTAGGTCTCAGGACACGGTCGAGATAAGTAGGTGATTTTTATCTATAAGTATGTCTTTTAGTGCTATAAGTATGTGTTTCGGCGTACGGTCGATCGTGTCATGGGAGACAACTGTGTCCCAGCACACGACCGTGCGCCAGTGCCGTCACACATGAGACGGTCTCATAGGAGTCCAGCTCCTGCATATTACATCATAAATCTTGTTTTTCTTAAGAAAATAAATCTCTGTCCTTTATATAGGGTGAATAAATATTATTTTCAATCACTCACTATACACATAGTACAAATACATAATTGGAAGAGGAAATCAAACTTAGCTATACCATTCGGCCCATTATGAAGTGGTGGGCCGAGACCTTTTCTGTTGAAAAAGGATGTTTCTTTAGACCTAGTTAATAATTAATAAATGTGTAAATAAAAATATTATACAAAAATAAAATTGAATAAAAGTAATAAACTTTTAACATTTTATAAAATACAAAAAGAATTTGGTCACTTTTTGGTGTATTACAATTTTTTCTCGTACATAAAGAACCTAACCTATCAATATATTTATTGTACCCAAAAAAAAAAAAAAAAAACTATTCCAATTTAGACCTAATCAATTAATTTAGACTTATAAATTTGATTAATTGGGTTGGATCCAGGCCCATCCACAGATTATAAGATTATAGAGCCACCGATTATCGGGAACTTTCGCTAAACCCTTTCTCCGCCCCAAACGCCACCATGCTCCGCCGCCATTGCACCACCACAACCACCAATTGAATGGCCTCCCTCTTTTCTTCTTCGTTTAAATATAATCTCCATTATTCATTTCCCTCCGATTCGTCTTGCAATGCCTATATCCATTTCCAGGTGTTCTTTTCCCCAATTTTTATCGTTGCTATAAAATCTTGATCATGACAAATTACTATCGGCAAAATATTGTATAAGTTGTAGAATGATTTTATATATGCCTTGAATTGATTGCGACTACTCATCTGTTCTTAATTTGTAAGTAGCTTTGAGTTGTTTAATCGTTGTTCAATTGATTGATTTGAATTCATAAATTTAGAAGAGCATTTTACTTATAGTGATGAATTCTTCAGATTGAAAAGCATCTTGTATGGATCACGAAGATGTGCAAAGCGTTGGACTTCTGATGCTCAAGTAAGTTAAGGGCTTAATGAATCAATCATCAATTATTCAAGTGCTTTTTGACTGCATTCAAATTGTAAGGATATGTTATGCATAACAAATGATGTGTGTATAAAGTGTGTATGATGGAATTCTGTAATCTTTCCCTTTCACTTGGAGACCCTTCTCTCTTTATAAGACTTTCAACAAGGAGAAATATATTTGTTGATCACTCCAGGCTTTGAATTTCCCAATTAAGCCTTTTCCTAGTGCTAGATTAACTATAAGGCAAGCATAAAACTCTTCAAGAAATACAACCTCGAAGAAGCATAGGTCGAAGGTACTAACTTTGGTGTATGCTAACTAAAATGAGAAGGCATTGAAGTTAAATGGACAAGAGCAGCCTGTAAGCTTTACCCCACCCGTATTACCCACATGTATGTTCGGGCAGCTTCTAGACTTTACTGCTTTGCTCATATTAAGTTCTTGCTTTCATTTCTCTAATCTTGATTTCAAATGAAAGAGCTCCACCTTTACTCAATACCACTAACTCTGAGTAGATGAATTTAAACATACTGGAATCATTGACAAGATATTTGGACTATGATTTATTAAGGACTGAATTCTCTTCGTATTGGAAAGTCAATGAATAATAAGAATCTTTGTTAGTTGCACAACTAAGATTGTGTACCTTCTACTATTATGTATAGTCGTATTTTTCTAAATATAGATATAAATCAATAATTGTGATTTAGTTGTAAATCCACATCATGTTAGAAAAGTGATTATGTATTATTATTTTTAATAGAAGGTAAATTAAAGTTGTGGATTCTAAGTCCACAAAAATTGAGCCATACAACAAACAATGTATGGTATTTGGAATCCTAATCCTAATTAAGAATATTTGTCCAAACATACCATAATACATTTTGAAGGTATTAGGTTTATAAATTGCTTCATCAACGTGTGAAGACATCTTGAACATAAGAAGATGATTTTAGTAGACTAAGAGTGTTAATGAAGTTATGGTGGAGCCCTATGTTTATGTTTCAATATTTGAGTATATGTGAATTTTGAACCCCCCCCCCCCCCCTCCTTTTGTTTAAAATTTCGGATATGTAGAATTGGATAAAAAACATCCAACATTAATATATGGGTATGAGGATGCATTAATGCATAATTAAATAATACACACACACATAAAATGGCTTGAATTTTCAAATTTTAACTTATAAATTGTTTTGAAAATTTTTATTACTCAGTTGATGATAAGAACAAAGAGTAAAAGCTGTAGAAAAGGAGGAAAATTATTTGACGCTCTGGATGCTTTTATAGAAATGGAGGAAAAATATTGTTTTTAATGTTTAATACTACTCTTCCAAAAGTTCGACCTCCACCAAACCTACTCACATGCATAAACGGTAAACGTTAAAAATCTAACCGTAAAGTGTGGCCATAGGATTTTGTTTCTAAAATGTAATTTTGACTTTTTTAAAGCAATTCTCAAAATAAATTTAAGTCTATTTGTAATAATTTTAACATTTTAAAATTGTTTATAGATTTAGAAAATAATTTTAGGAGTTTTAAAATAATTTTTTATATTCTAAATATATTTTAAATTTTGAAATATGCTATGATTTTTAACAATAATTTATATTAGATTATGTCTTGGCTATATCCTAATATACATTTAAATTAGTTTTAGATTTTATATTTGAATGTTCCATATTTTTCAAACAAACACATCATATTTTATTTAAATTATTTAATTACACGTTAAATAAATAAATTAAAAGAGAAAGTTAATGAAATGTTGGTATCAAGACTTTTTTAACAACATTTCCAAAGGTAAAAGAAATTACTTCTAAATAATAAAGTAATTAGACATTCTCATCAATAGTTCAAAGGTAAAGAACATTTTTGTCAAATTTCCAAAATTTTAAATACTCAACACAATAGAATAAATGATAAGATTAAAAGGTAACATTTAATGTGTGGATTTCTAGAAAGTGAGAAATCGACAGAGAAAGCGGAAAAGATGTCGGATTTGTTGCATAGAAAGGGGGAAACTTGTTGTTTATTAATATTTAATGCTACTTTTCCAAACTTTCAACCTCCACCCACCCTCTTCACGTTCTTAGAGAGTAAACGTTAAAAAGCTAATTGTAAAATAATTTGAAAGTGTGGCCTTAGGACACTATTTAATCCCCTCTCCACCTTCCCCTTTCAACACCAAATCTTTTCATCTCTATTTAATCCCCACTCTTCGCCTTCCCCTTTCAACACAAAATCTTTTCATCCCTGTGATATCTTAAGTTAGTCATTTGAGGGTATTAACTCGCTGTGGACATGGAGGATCTCAACCATGATAACATTTTCCAAGTGTTGGCATTTTTATCTGGGTTGTGGTCCTCCATGCCCGTAGCAAGAAGGGTTGGATATTCTCACATGATTAACCAACTTAAGGTATCAACATGGTTCTCGGAGTTGCAATCCCCCTAAGCCACATCTTTGGAGGGTTGGAATGTCCATTCCGACCAACTTAAGATGTAGCAATAGGGGATGTGGCGCCTATGTCATCAAGGCCTCAAACCATTAAGAAATATTTGTTCCATCCGAGACCATTTAATTCATGCTTCTTACTTCAATTGAGCTCTATGGCCTCATGATGAACTATTGGTTGATTTTTTGAATAGTTAATTGACATGAACATCCGAGTGTTTGTGTTGAGTACCCCCAAAATGATTTGTAGGACTCTTGAAGCTGGTGAATGAAATTAATTAATCTATACTCTAGGTACTTGATGCTCTTTCACCCGATTAATTCATTATTAGTACAAGTAAAATTTTCTTAGCAAGTGTATACTATCCAAGTTAATGCATTTTAACCATCAAATTTATTTTTGTTGCACTTTACTTTTACAACTCAAAAATTTATCAAATTACCTTTCAAAAATATAATTTAGTTGAAATAGCAAAATTTAAAATTTTAGAAATATTCTGTTCTAGAAGGATTTGATTTCATTTGAAATATTAAGATTTGAATTATAGAAATAGTTTATAAATTATTTTATTCTATATATTAGAATTATTACAATTTCAAAGTAAATCTTTTTCCTATATTTAAGGCTCTTAGTATTATTAGGTACTTATTTGAAGAACATATTTATTGTTTTATTTCTAATACTTGTAACAATATAGATTCTAAAATATGTTTTATCATTTTTATCTTAATATTTTGAATAAAATATGTATGCTTTAAAAATTAAAAATATTATAAATTGATAGTAAAATATATTTTAATAGTTTTTCATTTCAATATTATACATAAGTCATAAAAATATATTGCTTCTATGACGGTATTTTTGGAAGTTTGAAAGTTGAAATGGCAAAGTGCAAGGATTTATATAGTTTTGTGAGTTATGCAACAAGAAAAGTTTGATATGTAAAAATGAAGAAACTTCGATAGTTTACAAGCTTTAGTGTAATCACCCATTTTAAATATTTGAAGGACATCAACTGAGAATTTCAATTGGGCTTAGTGTCAAGGACTATGTGCCTCCAATTAATAGTAGAAAGAATCTCTCATTCACTAGGATTGGTGAGGTTTTGAGCTTAGACTCTTGATACATTTAGAAATGGACACAATTGCAAGAATTCTTAACTACTGAAGTTTGGTTGTTGTATTATGTGATGTTGCTAAAGCCATTGTTATGTAGTGACTAAGACTGTAGACTAACGTTGAAGATAACCTATAACTATTTACTCTTATATAATTTTGATTTGTATAAAGAATGATTTATGGTTTTTATAGTCAGTTTGATATGTGGTTAATTGGTGATTTATTATCGAGATGTCAACTATTCCAATTAGTCAGACGGATAAGCATGTTATTTGTAACTGTGACAACATAATTTCCAAAAGCATCATTTTGTTATGTGAATTCCTTCATGCACAAAGTAATTCAGCAATTATCTAATTAACTTTGTTCATTACGAGTGAAAGTTAATTTGTTTAGTTTATGTGACTTTCAATGTTAAAATACACGTCAAATTGTTGAATATTTACCTGAGGAACAAATTTGTGAGTGTGCAAGCCTGTGTGATGAGAAATACATTGGAGCTTTCCTGATTTACTACAGATATACAATATACTTTCTATTGACTTAGTTATACCTGAAAGCCAACCTTATACGTTAGTTCGCCATCAAGAGTTTTCAAGTGCTACATACTTATAAATTTCAGCATTGTTAATTTCAGTTGAGAAGGTTTATTTTAGTTGCTCTTAAATATAATTCAAGGCATAGCATTGACGTAGCTCCTCATGATCTAGGATCTTGATATCACATTAGTTGGGAGGGTCAGAGTTGTTATAATTAGTTGCATAATACATATAGTATATATGTGTGTGTTGTATATGCAATTAAATTGACAAGAAATTACATAAACATAAGTAAACTGTATTCTAGACCAAAAAATGTCAAACACACACTAACTTAGCATTATCTAAATGGATAAATAACAAAAATATTTTCCTGATGTCCTTTAGCATACACCATAAACTAGTAAATGTAACACAAACTTAACCAACTTATACTTAGTGTCCTACTAAGTGTATTTTAATCCCTAAAGCTTGTCTTATAATATGATTACTACTCATTATCCACTTCTCTAAATTTTTTCATCATTTTCATAGAGAGAGATGTTGAGAAAGAGAGTATGACTTGCAAGAGATCACTGTTGGCCTGAGATTTCTTCACTTTTTCTTTACTATACTATGTACTAAAAACTTTAACTTATTTTTATTTAACTAAAAGGTATCTTTATATATATAAAGATGACCACATGTGCAACATGACAAATCTACATTGTTTTATATTAATATCTTATTTTTACAAATTAAATATGTAATAAATAGAATTTTAAAGTTAATTAATATAACTAATTAATTATATCAAGTTTAATGTTGATAATAAACATTACTAATTAACATAGGAATTTTAGCTGAAATTTTTAAAATGACAGGCTCTAGATTTCAAATATAGCAATCATTTTGAAAATTTTTAGCTTAAAAAATGATTATTCAACATTATCAGTCTTTTGAAACTTATTAATTATTGTAATTGAATAATTTTTGTGAAAATGTGTTTTGAAATAAATTGACTTTCATTATTTTGTCATTGATTAGAAAGACAATTGAGGGCTATTTAAAATATTAACAATAAAATCAAACTAAGATAATGGTGAAAGGGTTTAGTAATATAGTAGACATAACAATATATATTTTTTTTCCGAAATAATAAATAAAAAATCATTCATGTTACTTTAGAAATGCAACATATACTTAAAAACAATTAAATAATATTCTAACTAGATTGTTTTATAATTAATGCTAAATTAGATGATGTGTATTCCACACAATCATCTTTATATTTTTTATTGTATAAATAATATTTAATTTTTTCTAATTTTACTAGTGCTAATTTAATTTCTTTTAAAATCCGTGTATAAATCTAATCCTATACCAATATAATTTATAAGCCCACGACCATCTACATAAGGTTAACCCAAATTTACATATAAATAAAGGATAGTTCTGATCCCAACCCAAAAAAATTCCCTTAATCGCAACCAATTTTTTTTCCCTTAATCACCATATATCTAGAATATTCAATTTTCCCTTCAAACACACAACCTATAGTCTCCAACTGTAAGGTTTTCTAGACTACCCACCCTACCATTATTACCATTAGAATTTATTCTTCTTTATTAATTAAGCCGCCATCATCATCATCATCATCATCATCATCATCATCATCATCATCATCATCTATTTCTCTTCAATTCATCATGCAATGTCTTCATACGTGTTTTAGGTGTTCTTTTCCTTAATTTTTACTACTGCTATAAAATTTTGATTTTTTGTGAAGTGGTATTAGTTTTGATTAGTTTAATCGTTGATTGTTTCTACATCTTGGAGGTTCAATGATTACTTGTGTATCCAAATATTTTGAAGCTCATTTTACTTAAGTGATGAATTAATCAGGTTAGAAAAACATCTTAGTCTTTCAAATTCTCCATTAAGCCTTTTTGTTGTTTTATTTTTTATTTTTCAAAGATAAAACTAGGTGAAGAAAGTCAAACCTAAGATCTAACCCAAAATTTATACTTCTTTGGGTCATATGAATATATTTTGGTGGTATTGATTTATATCTTAAATTTATGAATTGTTTTTAAAATTTTCAAACTTGGGGTTGATAAAACTTGTATTATCCAATTAAAACTTAAAATTGTTTTCAAAATTTATATTTCATTAAACATTAAGTTTTTAATAATTAGTAGATGATAAGAACAAAGAGTGAATTCTGCAGAGAAAGAGGAAAAATTGTCGGATGCAAGAGGAAAGTTGTTTGTTTTTATGATTTAATGCTACTTTTCTAAAACTGCAACCTCCACCAAACGTATTCACATGCAGAGTAAACATTAAAATCTCAAACTAAAATAATTTTAAAATGCAGTTAAATGACTTTGTTTTTTATAAAGTTATTGTCAAGTTTTAAAAAGTATTTCATAACATTTAAGTCATTTTTTTATAATTTTAACATTTTGAAATTAATTTAGATTTTATAATAATGTTTTAAGAGTTTTGAAAATAAGGTTTCATATTTTAAATTTACTTTTTAGATTTGGCAATATTTGTTGATTTTTAACAATAATCTAATATTTTGGAACAATGTTTTCTATTGGTTTATAATTTTGTATGCATTTCAATTTTTTTTTAGATTTTATTTTAAATTTCGTATTTGTTAATCAAAATCATAAACTTAATACTAAACATTTCAATCACACATGCGATCTTAAATGAAGATTTCAAAGCCAAATAAGCAAATAAATTGCAACATCAACAATAAGTGGATGAGTTAAAGTTTGTAGTCGATATCAATGCATTTTTGGCAACATTTCCAAAGGTAAAAGACATTACTTCAAAATTTTAGTATTATTGGCATTCTCGTCAATAGTTCTAACTTACAAGCATTTTTGTCAATTTTCCCAAACTTTTAACACTTAGCGTAACTGAATAGATGATAAGAACGAGTAAAAGCCGCATAGAAATAAGAAAAGCTGTCGGATTTGTTACATAGAAAGGAGGAAAATTGTTGTTTATTAATATTTAATGCTACTTTTCCAAAACCGCAACCTCCACCCACCCTATTCACGTTCTTAAAGAGTAAACGTTAAGAATCTAACATTAAAATATTATCAAAATTTGGCCGCAGGACTCTATTTAATCCCCACTCTTCGTCTTTCCCTTCCAACCCAATGTATTTCATCCATTTGGTTCCACTACAATTAAATGTCTTCATCATCCAATGTAGGCACCAACATTGGTGTTGTACCCTAAAGACTCAAGTTCTTCACCATTTTTGTAGAGTTTAAGCATTAGGGTGGAGTCTTAGTTCGAAGTGAGAAACATGAGTGTAATGCTTCTAAAGTAGTAATTTCTTGGGTGATTTTGAGGTATTGATGGGGATGATGCCACATTCTACCTTGCTATCTTAAGTTAGTTATCTGTGGATATTAACTCGCTGCGGACATGGTGAATCTCAACCATGATAACATTTTCCAATTATTGGCAAATTTATCTGGGTTGTGGTCCACCATGCCCGTAGCAAGAAGGGTTGGATATTCTTAGACGATTAACTAACTTAAGGTATCAACATGGTTCTCGGAGTTGCAATCCTCTAAGCCAACATCTTTGAGGATTGACAAATTCCAATCCAACCAAGTTAAGATATAACATTAAGGGATGTGGCATCATCTCCATCAAGGCTTCAAAATCATTTAGGCTATGTTTGGAACAAGATTCATATGGAGGATTTGAGGATTTGGACATGAAAATCCTAATGATAAGTGTGTTTTCATATTTGAATTTGGATCACAAGATCTAGAAACAATCATTAATATCTATATTATAAGCATCTTACCAAATATACTCTCATCATACAATATCACATCAATTCACCTTTTTACAATGAAATATTGCATCTACCCACTCTTACACAATGAAATAGCACATCTTACCCACTTTTTTACAGTAAAATATTACATCATTCCATTTTTACACAATATAATATCATATCAACTCACATTTTTACAATAAAATACCACATTAATCCACCTTTTCAAGTATGTATTTGACATCTACAATATAATCTTAGCATATTAAATCTTTAAACGAACATACATTTTCATTAAATGGTAAGATTTCCCAAATCCCTACGGTCCCTTTCTAAATGTACCCTAAGAAAATTTGATTCGTCTGGGACCATTTTAATTCATGTTTTCTCACTTCAATTGGAGCTCTACCGCCTCATGTTGAATTGGTGGTTGATTTTTTGAATAGTAAATTGACTTGAACATTAGAGTGCGATATTGAGTACCCTTGTACTTTGTATGACTCTTGCAACTAGTGTTCCACACTAATTCGTCTTGCCTTTAGGTACAAGATCTTGGCTCACATGATTAATTAATCATTGGTGTGTTATTAAAACTTTCTTGATTGTCAAATTTTGCTGTTGAACATTATCGACGACACTATGTGAATGATTGGACATTATCGACAACACTATGTAAATGATTGTTGTATATGTTTCAACTCTCAAATTTTCCCAAATTACCTTTTAACATAAAATTTATTTTAAGTAACAGAAAATAAAATAAAATGTATGCAAAAATTATATTTTATTCTAATTATAAAAATTAAAATTTTAGAAATATGTTTTTTTAATCTAAATTGATTTTTATTTGAAAGATTAATATGAGAATTATAAATATATTTTATAAATTATTTTGTTCCAGATATTAAAATTGAAATTTTAAAGAAAGTGGTAATTTTTTCTTTTTGAAAAGTTTCTTTTTTTCCAAATATAATAATTGAAATTATCACAATTAAAAATAAAATAATTTCCAATATTTAAGGTTCTTAGTAATTATTAGGATATAAAAAACTCTTTTAAAATTTTAATCTCAATATTTTTTACAATATAGATTTTTACATAGTTTATGTAATTTCGATTTTAATATTTGAATGATATATGTATTCTAAATTTATATTTTGAATACATATAAAACATTATAAAATATATGTTTCTTAATTTGGAATTTGGTTTTTATTTAAAAATATATTACCGATAATGGTATTTTGGGAAGTTTGAATGTTGAAAATGCAGAATGCAAGGATTGATATAGTTTGTGGATTATATGGAACAACAACAAAAATTTGTAAGTGAATTTTTTTTAAAAAAAACTTAGATAGTTTATAGAGTTTAATATAATTAACCATTTAAATATTTGAACACATGAGGAAGGGAAATGGAAGTGTCAAGAAATATGTGACTCCATTAAATAGCAGGAAAGAAATCTCTTTGACTTGGAGAGTTGAGTTTTTTAGCTGCAGACTCTTAATACATTAAGAAAAGGACAGAGTTGTAAGAATTCTGAACCTAAGGAAGTTTATTTGTAAAACCATTGCATGATGTGATTATTCTTCATGGATTTGACCCTCTCGACTAATGTTGAAAAGAGCCTCTATCTGTTTACTCCTAATATAATTATGGTTGTTAGTCAATGTGATATGTGGTTAATTGGTGATTTATTATCATAATGTCAATTCTTCCAATTAGGACATTGACAAATAATTTCCAAAAAAGCATTGTTTTGTAGTGTGAATTCCTCCATGCATCAAGTATTTTTAGAAAATATCTAAATAAATTTGTTAGTTATGAGTGAAAGTCTATTTGTTTTACTTTATATGACATCCAATGTAAAACTCACATCAACTTGCTGAATCTCTTTAACCGCCGAAAAAAGCTGAGTCATTACACATAAAGCTTGTAATTGTCCAATTCAGGATTTTAGTTTCAGTGTGTATTTTCTGATGTGGTAAATTAATTCAAGTATTCAACCAACTTGCTTTCCCCTATTAATCTGTCCATTTAGTCTTATTTTGTTCTCTATCCTCTCAATCTCGCTTGTTCTATGTTCATCAGGTGCAACAGCAACTTTCACCAAATATCAGGATACTATTCTTTTCTGTTCTATTTTTTATGTCTCTTTTCTTCTGGTCTTCTATCTGGGATCGAGTAAGGGTTGCAGACGAAATAACCCGTCTCATTTTAGGAAATGATAATCAATAAAATTGAGCATTTGGAGTTATGAGAACAATGGATAAGATTATTATTTTAGACAAGGTAGAATTTGTACATCCACCACACAGGGACTTAGCCTTCTTGATCTACTGCTTGGAATGTTTAGCGTCTTTTCTTCAATTGCAATATAGCATAACTTGAATAATTATTTCGCTAAATGCAGAGGCTGTGTTCATTGTTTCAAAACTAGTAAAGATAGTTCTGGTTTGAAATAAAATGACCCCTTCATGTAATTTGTTATCTTTCAATCTCTGAATCAGATAGAGATGGTGCTATAAGCCTTACTGGATCCAACCCGTACCCAACTTCAACCACTGCACACGCACTCACATGCGCGCACATCCTTTTGCCTCTACGCTTTATTGTTAAAATGTCTTTTCGTCTTCACTTCACTCAAAATAAGAGTATAAAATGTGGAATCCATGGCTTTCATTCAGTAGGCTTTATTATTAGCTGGACATAGATGAAAATAGAGTGCAGTTTACTTTGAGAACTTGCATGTTTTACTTATCCTATCTGTTTGTTGTATTGCTGAATTATTGACAGACAAAACGAAAAGGCAGTTTAGCGGTCCCAGTTTGGACAATGTCTATATCTTACATGAGGAGAATCAATGACGGCACATGTTTCGGTCATGTAAATTGATCATAGTACACTCCTGGCTTCGGCTTATTGGCCCTGAATTTGCAGCTTCGCGAGTCATCCACAACCGAAGCTGACGGCTTTTTCCGCTCTTTTCATGTCGTGTCAATTCCTTATTTGATCATCAAACTAGTGAAAATAAGGTCACATCCAAGCATGACTGTAAATCATTCGAGTCGAGCTGAATGGACATAGAGCTTATAAATTATATTTGTGTTTGTTTGATAATTAACCAGGTCTAGCTTTATTCCAGTCGAATGCTAGTTGAGTTTGAATAGTTTGACATTTTTACACATATTTTATCCTTTTGTACTTATCGAGTTGAATTTTAGATTTTATCAAATATAAAAGTATGTTCAACTTTGTGTGATATTTATATCAAATATAAAAGTATGCTAAAAAAAACTTCTAATGAATGATCTCAAATCGAGTATCGAGCAGTTTAGTTTGGTATCAGCCTTTGATCTATGTCCTGTCTTGGCTCTTTCAAATTAGCGCTTGAGTCTGTTTTTATTTAGGGGTAGTTATTATCCAGACTATTTTCTTTCTAGCCGATAACCATTTTAGCTAATCAATTTTATATTTTATGACAAGATGATGAAAGTATAACAAAAAAACATCAAAATCAGAAGCAAAGTGTAACAAAATATACACTTCAATATCTCACTTGTTGAAGGGTGACAGTCTTTGGCTTAATTAATCCTTCATTGGTAGGAAATAGATGGTGAAACACAATGAAAAATGTAAAGAATGAAAATAGTTTAGATGATAAATAATAATTTCTCCTTTAATGTAATGTAAGTTCTCATTTCAATGTAACATTATAAGAAACAGCAGTGGAGAGTGGTTAGCAACTTGTCTTTGTCATTCCTGCAAATATCTAAATCAATTTGCAATTATTTGTTCACCTTTGGTGGTGGGTCCCATGTTTACTAGTATAGTATATCATAGTAACACATTTTTTACTTTTTGTGCTTTGTTTAGTTCCCGCTTGTTAGTTTATACCAATGTTGTAGATCATGATAATCTTATCTAATCCTTCAATTGTTTCTAATTACCAATTTAAAACTGTAGATGATTGTTGCTTTCTGAATTATCTATGGTTGTAGACCATAATCTTTGTATTCATGATTTATCAATTTCAAGACCCAATATATCACATAATTGATAATAAATATTTGTGGCCAATTGCAAATAAAAATAGAGGTAAAACTTTAATTGATCAGTTTTTTCTCCATACGATCCTTTTCTTATTTCACCATGAATTTCAAAATATGAAGGCGTAATTGCAAAAAAAAAAAAAAAAATCACCACTTTTTAAAGAACTACAAATGTATCCCCACTTTTCAATAATTGCAAAAAAAAATCACAACCTTTGTTTACTGTTGCAATTTTGGTCACTTTTAAATTTTCCGGCAACTGGAGTCCAAGTATCCGGTAAACATGCCACGTCACATGCCATATTGGATGTCATGTCATTTCCAACCAAAAAAGATTTAAAAATCAAATTGCAAAATAAAATCATCACATTTCCTAAAATTGCAATTAATCCCAACCTTTTAAAAATAAGGAAAAAAAAAAAACTACATACTTCATTTTGCAATTCGAATTTATTCTTTGGTGTTTAAATTCATCATGAAGACGTTGCATAAACTACACAACCATAAAAATTGTTTATCTACATCGAAATAATGTCGTCTCTAGTATATTAATTTAAATATTTTTCTTTAATTTGAAGATAATTAAAACACAACTCTCATTTACAACATTTTAGAATAAAAATACAATTTCCTAAATTAACATAGAGATCTTAATTTCTTTAATTTCTTGAAATGGATCGAGCCATATTAATAATGCTCTTTTCTTTTAATTAGCTAGATCAAATATGAATATAATGATTCATCTCTATATTATCTTCAAATTAAATGAGAGTTGTAATTTAATTATCTTCAAATTAAAGAAAAAAATTTAAATTAATATATTAGAGACAACATTATTTTGATGTAGATAAAAAATTTTATGGTTGTGTAGCTTATGTGAAGTCTCCATGATGAATTTAAACACCGATAAATAAATTTGAATTGCAAAATGAAGTATGTGGTTTTTTTTACTAATTTTGAAAGGTTGAGATTAAATTACAACTTTAGGAAATGTGATGATTTTATTTTGCAATTTGCTTTTTAAATATTTTTTGGTTGGAAATGACGTGACATCCAATGTGGCATGTGACATGGCATGTTTGCCGGACATGTGGACTCCGGTTGCTGGAAAATTCAAAAGTGGTCTAAATTGTAACAATGAACAAATGTTATGATTTTTTTTTTTTTGCAATTATTATAGGTGAGCATAAATTTAAGTGATTTTTTTTTTTTTTACAATTACACCAAATATGAATGACCGTCCTACAAATAATAGCACTGATGAATAGAAAAATAAGAATAGTATTTAAAGAGTTAGTCTCCTGTGCAACTGGTGCACATACAATTCGGGTTGGGTCCGGGTCGACCCGGATCCGCGCACTTTTATTTGTTTTTTTTTTTAAATTTTTTTTCGCTTCAGGTTGTTACCTTTATGTTATATGTATGTGACCTTTATGTTATATAAGTGTGACCTTTATGTATAAATATAATGACCTTTATATACTCTAATTTAGAAAAAAAATGAAGAATTTTAGCAAAATTTGTACATATTTACGTTTATGTAATATTAGCTGCACATATATCCATCCTTAAAATGCACTGAATTTTGAAAATTTCCATTTTTTTTCAAAGTTATGGATTATAAATGTCATAATATTTGTACATAAAAGTCACAAGAATTGTACATAAAAGTCACAACAATACAACATAAAGGTCTCAATCTAAAACGAAAAAACTTGAAAATCTTCATTTTTTCCTAAGTTACTGAACATAAAGGTCATAAAATTTATATATAAAGGTCACACTTATATAACGTAAAAGTCACATCCTTACAACATAAATGTAACAGCCTGAAGTGAAAAAAAGAAAAAAAAAAAAATTCAGGTGCGCGGATTCGGATCGAGTCGCCCCAGTTGCACCAATCCAGATCCGTGCACCTGGTGCACAACATCATTTGCGGTATTTAAAATAGGAGTAAGTCTTGTGTGAGACCGTCTCACAGATCTTTTTTCGTGAGACGGGTCAACCCATAACCCACACTTAGCAATTCATATGAAAGTTTATGGATTTGGATTCAATTCATGGGTAATAAGGATCCGTCTCATGAAAACTATCCGTGAAACCGTTTCAAATGAGTTTTTACGTTAAAATAGGCTATAGTCATATCACAACATATCAAAATAATTGTGATACTCACAATTCTAGATCATATAATATAAAATATGATATGAGAGATACTTAAAAAAAAGGACGATCTAGATAGTTCACAAGTAAATATCTACAAACTAAAATAGTAAAATGTGAAAAAAACAGAATAGCTAATATGGAAAAAAATTATTATTATAGTGTCTTTGTTTCAGTGCAAAACCCCATACCCTGTTCCTCCGTCTGAAATCGGGCCCTCCACCGCCCTCACCAGCGGCGCCTCTTATTGCCACCTATTGCATATTCACGTGAACACACTTGCACTCACTCCTTCGTCCATTTCCTCACACACTTGCACTCACTCTTTTGTCCATTTCCTCACTACACTCAATCACCTTTCAACCCTCCCTTCCCTATAAAACGCCACTCCGCCATATTCTTCCCTCCACAACATCTGCACTGACTCTAACTAACAATGCTACTGCGAAGCGCTTCGACACCGATCTTGAATTCATGGCTACCCAGTTCGGCAAACGGGTCCGGGTCATCGCCGGAATCAGACACCCTGCCCCAGTTAACTAGAACTCGATCGTTTTGCTTGACGATGTCGTCCGAGGATTGTTTGGGGAGGAGCACCCCGACCCGGGGCGTGTTTGAGTCGGATCTCAAAGATCCGGCGAAAACCAAGAAGAATTTGAGGTTGCCGGCGACGCCGAAGCCGGCGAGGATCAGGGAGAGAAGGGACGGGCAGGATGTGCGATCCATTTTGCTGTCGACCTCTGGAATTGGCTTGCCGGCTGCGAAGGAGGGGTGTTTGGCGGCGCCGGAGAGGGAGAGAGCGCCGCAGACGCTGGTGGTGGGCGACGATGTTCTGGGTGGCGTAGGTGGAGGCGGGGGTATGTGTGGTGGTGGGGGAGGCTCCGATGACGGATCGGGTCGCGGGTCGCAGGATCCGGGGAGTTGGCGTGGGCGGGAAAGTACGGATGCCTACTATGAGATGATGATTCAAGCTAATCCAGGGAATCCTCTCTTGCTCGCAAATTATGCCAAATTCTTGAAAGAGGTATTTTTTAATTGAATTACGAAATATTTTCATATTTTTGAGATTGCATTGCAAGCAGCTTTGATTCATGGTGGCATTTAGGATTTTATATATTTGTATTTGTCTTGTTTCTAAGTTGTACTAGTTTATGTTATCAACTTTATCAAAATGCTATAATATTGAGTTGAGATTTGATAAATGGGATAATTTGTAGGTTAAGGGAGACTTTGCAAAGGCAGAAGAGTATTGTGGAAGGGCGATTTTGGCGAACCCGAGTGATGGCAATGTGTTATCGCTCTATGCTAATCTAATATGGCAGACACAAAGAGATGCTGTTAGAGCTGAGGCTTATTTTGATCAAGCTGTCAAAACTGACCCCAATGACGGGTGAGAATATGATTCCATACTTTTCCCTCCTCATTTTCGTATCTATAAGTTTGCTATTATACTTTTCTTGTTATGCTCTATTTGTGTTTCATAATTCTTCTATATGGTATTTGCATTCTCAAATTATAATATCTATCTGACTTTGATTAATAATGGTGAGGAGGACCTTGTTATTCAGTGTTTTCGCCTATAAGAAAAAGAAAAAATCTTGATTCTCTTGATCTCTAATTTGTGGTGAAATATGTAGTGATATTGATATGTCATATTAAATTAGACTGGGAGGATTGGATACTCGACAATCTTTTCCTATTTTGTTAGGCAAATTTGATATGTAATAGAGGGGTTTTAAACCACATAATAGATTCAAGTTATTTATATTATTTGGATCTTGATTTGTCTGAGGAAAACGCTAAATTTGACTTTTTCATGGCTTGAAGTTAATATAGATTTTGTCCAAAAGAAAACACAACTGTATTTTGTTCTTTATGCTTTCCTTTCTACTTTGCTAATTGAGATCAAGATAATGGATCCAGTATAATCATGATTTACTTAATTTCCATTTGAGCTTTGTTTAGCTGAAGCTGCATCAATGTTAATTTCCTGCAGTTATGTTCTGGCTTCATATGCTCGATTTTTGTGGGATGCTGAAGACGATGAAGAGGTAAAAGGCCAATATGAAACAGGGAGGAATAATTCACCGTCTAACTTCTTCCAAGGTGAATCTCACTGGCCTCCTATAGCCGCGGCCTCTTAATCGTTGTCTAATAGCATATGTTTTGTACTAATGGAGTCGAAGGAGGTCAAAGGGTTATAGCTAACATAAGAAAGATTTTTGCTCCTCAGTATGTGGTCTTGAGTTCTATTGTAAATATGAATCATAAAGATACTGACTGTAACATCTTTCTATATATCAATAATGTGTATAGTGGTTTTCCTTTATTTGGAGCTGGCAAAGATAAATTGATGTTTCTAATATGAGTGGTTTAGCCCTCATTTCCTGTAAATTTTGGAATGGACCTCTTGGAATCCTTTTAAGGGTCACCATGAACATGCTCTCTCATTCGTCGTCGCCATAATTTAATGTATAGATAAGAAAGTCGATTCCAAGTAGGCCCATAAGGTTGAAGAGATTTCCTGCTCATTCAGATGCTTGTTTTTTTCCTTGTTTTGGATGTGAGGTCATTTCCAAGTAGGGGCCCCAACACCCAATTATTATTATTATTATTTTGGAAATCTTGAAATTTGCAGCATAAATCTCAGGCACACTAGATGGGGTTAGTGGAGGGGAAAAATATCGAATTATCGAAATATCACACTTATTGTATAGAAATTTACCAAAGAAATTGAAATTTTTGATGGTATTGGTATGAATTTTTTTGAATTTTCGGTATATACCGAAATATAATAATAAATAAATAAATATATATATATATATATTGTATCAAATGAGAGTAGGGTTTCAAATTTCATGTCATTTCCCCCTCAAAATAACACAATCTCACCTCCTTCCTCAAATCCATCACCCCTATCACTAGGGATGGCAGTGGGGCGGGGATCCGCCCCGAAGGGGTAGGGATTCCCCGAAATGTACCCAACGCGGGGGTGGGGATGGGGACAATTTTATTCCCGACTAGCGAGGTGAGGACGGGATCATACTCCCAACCCCGTTTCCCACAGGCCCCATCAATTTATATATATATATATATATTTAATATATTTTAATTAAATTATTATAAAATGTATATTATATTTTATATACACATCAATAATATAAAACCCTCGTTTCTCATCCTCTTCTAAATGCATTGAAGTATTGAAAAAATTAATGAAAATATAATAACATAATTTATCATTGTACATTTAAAAGATAATATAATTGAATAATATATTATTTTTTATACGAATTGAATCATTTTTTTGTGATTTTGTTGACATTTTAGTTATATATAATTATGTGGATTATTTTTAAATATTAAAATATTATTTTTTCTATACATTAAAAAAATTAAATAAAAAAATATTTTGTGGGGCGGGGAGGAAATTTTCCCCGCCCGAGAAAAAAAAAATCCCCGCAAAGTTGGCGGGGACGGGGATGGGGATTGATCCTCGGCCCCGCCCCGTTGCCATCCCTACCCATCACCACCACCGGACTGTAATCGCCGCCGCCATCGGACTGTAGCTGCCGCCGCAGCCATGGACTGTCGCCGCCACCAGGCTTCATCAACAAGGGTACGTCGTATGCTTCTCTGTTTCATTTGTTCCACTGTCTTTGTTAAATTAATGTTGAGAAATGGTTGGAGAAATGGTTGAATTTTTGTTTAATTAATGCTGAATCAATCCTTGTTAATCATTTAATGACAAAATTCACTGCATTAACTTTTTTCCTCCAATGAGAAATTGACTTTTGACTAAGAATTCCAATACTCTGTCAAATACTCAATAAGTGTAGATATTAAAAACTTGATACTAAAAAGATACTATAGTAATTTGTAGTAATTCTTTGAATCATAATAAATTACCCATAAAAATCAACTCGTTTATTTGGAAAACCATTAATCATATTGGTGCAGAAGAGTGTCTCCAAGACTTAAATCAACTCGTTTATTTGGAAAACCATTAATCATATTGGTGCAGAAGAGTGTCTCCAAGAATCCAAGTCCAACGCACCTATATATACACAAAATATACGTATCTCTACCTACATAAATTTCATTATTTATTATTTTATTAAAAAATAATAGTAGAGTGACATTGAAATTGGTGCAGAAATGTGGAGGAACAAATTATGCTCGTTTATGATGTGTGTTGTACTTGATTTAAACATATTGTTTCATATTATATTTTTTTTGTTTCATATCTAATTGTAAGTTCTCTACGAAATGCAGTTCTAGATACCTCTTTGAGAATTGAACATGGAATCTGATTATTCTCATACTCCTCAAGCAAGTCAATCCGAAACACCAAACACGGTGGAATTTGAAACACGTGATGAGTCTATAAGTCAAAAACAAGCAAGAAAAGATGTGATATCAAGACCTCCTACAACTCCTGAACAATCTAGGAGTCAATATTGGATGCATTGTGAAAAAGTGATGAAGAAGTTGGGTGATCAAAGTTTAAATATGCAATTATTGTAAAATTGAGATCCCAACGGCTTATGGAAGTACAAGTGGGTTGAAGAACCATTTGGTGAATAAGTGCAAAACAAGTCCACTTTACAAAGCGAGAAGGTGTGAGAAAAATCAAGCCGTGTTGACAAATGAGACTATGGGACAGGGAAGTGCATTGGTTCCTCACACTTTTAATCAAAAACGGTGTGAATTGAAGATTACAGAGTATGTGATTATCGATGAAACGTCCTTTCAACTGAAGGGAAGAGATTTCTAAGTCTTCTACATGAGTTACAACCAAGATTCAAAATTCATGATCGAAAGAAAGTTGTAGGTATGGTTTATGATTTATTCTTAGTTGAGAAAGCTAAGATTAAAAGTATGATTAGTGGTCAAAGATTAAGCATTACAACTGATATTTGGACATCGATTCAAAACATAAATTAAATGGTTGTCACATCTCACTTTTTGGATAGTGATTGGGAATTGCATAAAGGAATAATTAATTTCACGAAAATCACTAGCATGTTGGGGAATAAATTGGTAAGATGATTGAGGTTTGTTTGAGGGAATGAGGGATATAAAAAGTACTTTCAATAGTGACGTTGATAATGCTTCTTCTAATGACACATCAATTGATTACTTGAAAAAAAGAATGAAAAGTGAGAATACATTGTTTGAAGGGAAATATTTGCATTTGAGGTGTGCATGTCATATACTTAACTTAATTGTGAAGGATGGTTTGAAAGAGCTTAATGCATCAATTAAATCTATAAGGAATGCGGTAGTTTTTATTCATTCTTCTCCTTCAAGATTGAACAAATTTAGGGAGTTTGTCGTGCTCGCAAAGTTTAGTAGCACGTCAACAGTTCCTATGGATGTGAAAACAAGGTGGAATGCAACTTATAAAATGCTTGAAGTTGCATTGAAGTAAAGAAGGGTGTTTGAAAGAATGGCCGAAGAATGGTTGTCTTTCATGAATTATTTTTGTGAAAAGGATGAGAAGGGTAAGGAAAGAATAGGGTCTCAAACTTTTGAAGATTGGGAAAATGCAAAAGTTTTTGTACACTTTTTGAAAAAAGTTTTATGATGCCACTTTGGAGTTAAGTGCATCAAAAACTTCTACATCTCAATTGATATATCAATCTATGATTGCATTACAAATTGAGATTGAGAAAAGGAGAAATGATGATTCTGATCCAATACTCGAAAAGGTTGCAAGTGCTATGAAGTTGAAATTTGATAAGTATTGGGGAAATTGAAATAACATGAATCATTTGGTTTTTATTGCCAATGTTATGAACCCAAGAAACAAGCTTCAAATGATCAAAGTTAGCATCAAGAAATTGGGAGGCACTCCTACCAAAGTCCAAGATTTCATTGATGTGGTTAGAAAACATTTGGTAACATTGTGGATGGAGTACAAGTGAATAAATGATGCTTTGTATAGTGAAAAACCATCTATGCAAGTGAAGTGTGATGGTGGAGATGATACTACTAGTAGTGGTGGTGGCCTTTGGGATGAATTGTTTAATGATATAGATGCATAAAATGAAGAAGAACAATTTCAAGAGTATCAAATGAAGTGGATAAGTACCTAGCAGACAAGATTGAAAAACGATCTAATCCATCTTTCAATCTTTTGGAGTGGTTGAAAGGAAGTGAAACTAGATATCCAATCCTTTCAATTATTGCTAAGGGTATTTTTGCTATTCCAAATTCAACTGTTGCTAGTGAGTCCGCTTTTAGTCTAGGGAAGAGAGTTGTGGATCCTTTTAGGAGTAGTTTGAGTCCTAAGATGGTGGAGGCACTAGTGTGCACTAATGATTGGCTAAGAGGAAAGGAACTCAACTTCTATAAGGATCAAACCGACGATGACCTTGATTTATACAAGGAAATTGAAGAGATTGAAAAGAGTAAGAACTTCTGTTCTTTATATTAATCTAATAAGGATTATTTTAAACAACTCTAATGCTTGTTTTACAGCTACAAATGTCATTTTGTTTAAAGTGCAATAATTGTGTAGGTATGTTTATTATTTCAACTACATTTATTTGTAATACTTTTAGGTGTGACTTTGACTATAAAATTGTATTCATATATTTCAATTTCGATTCTTTACTAATCTATTTTGTAACTTTTACAGGTCATGTGTATTGATTCTTGAGAATTTGGTTGTTCAAGATGAATTGGGTTTTTGTATCTAAAGATTAACTTGATTGTTCATTTTGTCATGTTAATTGCTACTTGAATTGGATTTTTTTAATATTTGTTATGTTGGATTGTTGGGATATGAACTTTAATATATTATGTTCGGTATTATATTGTGAATATGTTATTGTTGGTTTGTTAATTTATGTTACTAAATTTCGGTAAGTTTTGGTAATTTCGGTAAGTTTCGATAATTTCGGTAAAATTGTAATTTTCGTCAAATTTCGATATAAGGTTTTTCGGTACAGCGGTAAAATTTTGGTATATTGAAAATTTCGGTAAATTCGGTATGGAATGGTATAGACTATTATCATATCGAAAATTTCGGTACGGTATCGATAAGAATTTTTTCATACCGAAAATTTAGGTACGATATTCGGTATGTCATATAATTTTTGGTATACCGTACCGAACCACCCCTAGATGGGGTGATCCATGTAGAAGATCTTTTTCTAGTTCCTAATAACTTTGTACCTCAAAAATATTATCATCTATTTCTTCCAAGAATATTAAATAGAAATATTTGAGTAAAGTGACATTTTAGCTGTAATTGTCATCATCATTATCATATTATCCACGGATTAAAATATCATGCTGTTATTATCATCATCATTGTCTGTGTTATCCAAGCTATAGGTAAATGGTTTAGTCCAAGCATAACTTGAGCCTGATATTTAAAATAAGTTTTAGTAAAATTTGATTTCTTATAAAATACACTCGCTAAAAAAATAGAAAAATAAACCATAAATGCCAATACTTTGTACAGTTTTATTATAAATTCTCTAAGTGTAAATTCTGTTATAGTTTTCTATGAATAATTCTGAACTCATATTTATATAATCCTTTTGTTTCCCAAATTTTATCAAGAAAATCCGAATTATGTACAACTATATACTGCAATTTGATTTTCAACATTGATTTCACCTTTTGATGTGAGCTGCAACAAGATTAATACAAATTATTTGTAGAAGTATAGTACCATATCATGTTATTGACATGTATCATTTAGCATTATTATGTACAAATTTTAAATATTTGTTTGTTTTGTTTTGTTTAATTTTAATTTACAAAACAAACATGACAATGATAAGGAAACAAGAATTACTGAGTACCATTTAGATGTGACATGCTAACAAAACCAAAAGTCCAAAAGAGAATCACTAACAATTTAGGACTAGCAAACCCAAAAGATGAGAACAATCATACCTTATTTTAAACCCACACCAAAAAATTAGAATATGAGTTGTTTCTTATAAATTGATGCTGATTAAATTACCCTCATCCTAATTTTTTTAGGGTTCATTGCAAACAAATGTGGTGCATTTACAAATTTTTACAAAGTAATCATAAGATTTTAAAATATACAATTTAAATGCATGAATTATTAAATTAATCATGGTTCTTGCCGATTGGAGCGTTTGCCACGGCGGCGATCTCCGCCACACTCAGGTTGTCACTCAAGTGTTGTGTAATGTGTATCATGTTTGGACTGAAGCATTACAACATGAGGTTTTTTAGGCCTGGATCCTTGATGATTATCACCTTCTTTCTTCCTTGTACCAAAATTAAAATTGAAGATAACAAAATATAATAAGAGAAAATGTAGAAAAATACCACAATCCCTATAACAAATACATTTTTTTACCATACAATATAACAAAATGTCACTTTCTACCACTAAATATAACAAAATGTCACTTTCTACCACTTATTTGACTTGGTCTTCTTTCAATAATGAGGGAATGATTACTTTCTTACACAATATTCGGATTCCATTTTCTCTTTGGTAAAAGTGGAATCCTTTTTTTTTTTTTACTTTTTTTTGTTTCTTCATATGCATTATTAGATATGAGAAAGATGTTCTTTATTTTTTGTTTTATTTGATATCACATACATTCACATTCACGTGAAAAAAGTAAAAGATTGAAAAAAATTTAACTTTTCAGTGTGATTTGATATTACATACATTCACGGGAAAACAGTAAAAAATTTTGTGCTTTTAAAGAGAATAGAGATGAAAGTGTAGATTCATTCAAAAACAAAAAAATTGAAGAGGCAATCGTTGTCACAAACTTCCTGAAGAATCAAGTAAGTTTTTATAAATTATTTTATCCGTTTTAATATTTAGTTAGTGTACAAAATTGTTAATGGTACATTAAACTGTGGGATATTATTAGTTTAGATTAATAGAGGGTTTCATGAATTTTTTTTGTTACTCGAAAATTAGTGTTGGACACATATATAATGTTAGTCGAACATTGAATTAGCTTGCTCGAACATTTTGAATTGAGTTACTCGAATATTTTATGAAGATTACTCGAACATTTTTATTAAGGTTACTCGATCATTTCTTTAAACTTACTCGAAAATTTCATTAAACTTACTCGAAAATTTTACTCGAAAATTAATATAAGGTTACTCGAAAATTTTGATGAAGGTTACTCGAAAATTTTGATGAAGGTTACTCGAAAATTAATATAAGGTTACTCGAAAATTATTATAAGGTTACTCGAAAATTATTTTAAGGTTACTCGATCATTTTTTTTTAAATACTCGAACATTATGAATTAGGGTTACTCGAACATTATTTTAGGGTTACTCGAGTATTGCATAATGTTCGAGTAACCCACTGGAGTTTCTGTAATTTTAAATTTTCCTAATTTTTTTTCACTTATATAGGTCAAATTAATTAGAAGAAGATGGCTTTCCCAGTGGTGGTGCGGTTTGGGGGTTATTGGGAAGGTTTACAATATGTAAACGGTTCTCAAACATTGATTCATCTTCAAACAATGACATATATCGATTTATTGAACTTAGTTCACGGAGTTGTTCTAGCCGATATGAATTGTTGGGGCTATGTGATTCATTATCTAGTTGAAATCAATGGAAGATTGAAGAAGAAGAAAATTAAGGATGATTTAGATTTGAAGCAGGCTTTTTCAACCGTTGATGAGGTTGTAGTTGTTTTTATTTCTTTGAAAAACATGCAAGTCGGAGCATTAGGGGGATCCACATTTTCCGGCCATGAACAATATAATGAAGGTCCTCAAAGTTTTTTTCCGTTAACAGACGAAGTGGAGCGTCAAAATTTCAATGTCAGCATGGGAGAGAACTGGATTTCTTCAAATATTCCCTTAGGGCTACAGAGCGACGAAGGATTTTATTCAACATGGGGTGTTGGAGATGGGCTTGAAGACACTTTTGTTGGAACGTCTTCAAATCAACAAAGGGAGCCTTGGGTGGCATCATTCGGACGAGTTGATACTACTAATTTGAACAATTTGGACTTGAATAGACTCTCAACTGATGAATTAGAAGATGTTGAGGCACACGAATGGTCAACGCAGCAAGAAGAGCAGGATGATCGAGTCGGTATGTGAACATTTATGAACTTAGCATATTGTATTGTTTGTGTTTATTGTGATTAACAATTTTCTGTGTTTTTGTTGTAGATCCAAACAATGAAGAAGATGATTTTGCACTTGATGAAGATGTAGAGGCAATGTTGGATCAGGAGCAACGGGAGGCATATCAGCAATTTTGTGATGACATAATGAGGGCGGAATGGTATATTCCCGACATTCCATCATTCGATGAGTTACCTTCTTCTTCAGAGATTGATCGTGCTCCCCAAGGACTGCAAAAAGGATCGACTTTTGGTAGTAAGACCGAACTAAAAAATGTTGTTGGGTTCTATCATTTGGAGAATCAGGTTCAATATCGTGTGGATCATTCGGACAAACGCCGATGGTATGTGAAATGCAGCCAAAAAAATTGTCCATTCATACTCACGGCCTCTGAAAAACATGGTATTTGGAAAATCTCCAAAGTTGTCCTGCCCCACACTTGTTCATATGAGTTGAACGCCGGTGCTCCCCGTAGACTTCCATCCACTTTAATTGGAGATTACTTCGTCGAGAGGCTCCGAAAAGACAAATCAGATGTTTCCACTAGAGACATAATTCGAGAAATGAGCCAACATGGCTTGAATTTGAACTACAGATTTGCATTAACTGCAAAACGTCACGCCATGCGAACTGCATACGGAGATCCGAAGAAGTCATTCAGCATGCTTCCTGCGTATTTACAGATCTTGAAGGAAACCAATCCGGGAACACATACTGCACTAGAGACGCATAAAGGAGGAAAATTCAAGTTCGCATTTTTTGCATTAGGTGCATCCATTCGGGGATTTGCTCAGTACTCGAGACCTGTGATTGTGGTTGACGGTTGTCATTTGAAGGGACAGTTCAAAGGAATTGGTTTCGTTGCTGTTACGAAAGATGGAAACGAGCAAATTTTTCCACTCGCTGTTGGGATAGGAAGTGTTGAGAATGATGAATCTTGGACATGGTTCTTTCGTAATGTTCGAGAAGCATTTGGGTGTCCAGATGATCTGTTGATTGTGTCTGATCAACACGCGAGCATCAGTAATGCCATTCAGAATGTATACCCGGAAGCAGCCCATGGACTTTGTTGTTTCCATCTTCAACAAAATTTGTCCAAGTATGGAGCACATTTAGTCGGACTATTCCACAGGGCTGCTTATTGTTATGATGACTGTGATTTTGATAGGTATGTTTTCCTCCGTTGTTTTTAAGCTACGTTTTTTTAAATAAGTGTACCAAGCTGCCGAGTAAAAAAGTTTATTATTTCTACAGGTACATTAGTTTTGTCCAGGAGAGTGGAATTTTGGGGGCTATTGAAGCCTTAAAAAAGGCCAATAACTCCAGCCGCTGAGACTCAGCGGCGACCTCGTCTCTGATGAACCCGTGAACCTGGTCCGATAGATCGCTGAAACGCTGGGCCGTTGATTGCTGTAACTCTTCGAACTGAGATCCCATCCAGCGTGTCAGCCGTGAAAATAAGTCATCGTCTCCTCGGGACGACTCCCCATGATCCACCGGAGCTTGTTGTGGGGACTGATGATATGTAAACTCCGGCTCCGGGCACCTCTCCGCAATGGGGCTAGCGCGAATGGGCACCTCGTCATCGAAACTCTCATGAACCTGGACGTGCGGGTCCTGCTCGGTGGTCTGAAAGTCCTGGTCCTCATCAATGAGAGTCGTGGTGCGTGTGGACCGTCTATCGGCTGCCCTAGTCGTGGTGCGTCTGCCTGCACGAGTGTTCGGTCTCGTGGAAGGACCGGTTTCATCCCCCTCAGTCTCCTGTGCAGGTCGACGAGCTGTACGAGCATTAGTGGGACGACGACCACGCTTCTGCTTCACAAGCTGTACTCCCTGGGCGATGTCCTGGTCAATGTCCCTCATATAGGGCTGCAACATCTCCTCAGGTGTGGGCATGAGACGCTCAATACACTCCAGACCCTACGAAGAAAAGACAAATGTTGTGTTCTTAGTGAAAAGTTCTTCACAAGTATATGTTCTGGAAAAATATATAATTAACATTAATATAAAATTTATACCTCTTCATCCAGAAGATGTGTGACGTCGACCACAGACCTCATGGTGGACCACTTCAAACACCTCGGCATGTATAAGGATGTGGCCATTCTGGACCCCGTAAACTCCACTGTCCTGGGGATTGCTTCAAAAGCCCATAACTGTAAAATAAACAAACATGATATAATTTCAGGGCTGCAAAATCAAAAATAATATTTTAAGAACATAAATAATCTTACACATACCAGGAGGGCGTTCGAGAACCCGTAGAAGTGGTATGCCTGGACACCAGATGAACGCAGGGGCGTAATGGTGTTCGGATAGTTGTCCATGTAGTGTAACAAGGTGAGATATGATATCTTACCCCATGGGAAGGTCTCCCATAAATCAGGCTGCTCAACCAAGTCCCAGACCCACATATCAACGAATTTATTGCCGGCGTCCACCCCAAGTAGTATACAATACAAAACAAGGATCTTGGCGATCTTCAGTGAATCAACCGCACTATCCATAAACTCGCCGGCCTGAAATCTTGATCGAATCTGTGCAATGCTCACTCGAGAACTGCCGACAAAGACCCTATAATAAACAGCTCCCTCAGGTGGACAATGATCCCCGGACGGGTCGAAGACCGAATCACCGAATTTAAGCCCAGTGATCAAAGCGAACTCGATCTTCGAGAACCGACAAAGCTGATGGTCTCGACCAACTGCAAACCATCTCTCATCCGGAGCCGTGCCTGGAACACGTACCTCTCGGGACATGAGAACATGAAGGAGGGCCTTACAAGAGTCTCTATTAGTCCCCCATCTCAGAAAATGCCCGAATGAGGAAGCGACAAAGTCCTCCTCACAGCGACGACCTATAGCACGCAGCTGTGTCTTGATATCATCAAGGACACTGAGTCGGACATATCCATTAATATAGGCCATGCGACCCTGGCACAACTCACGAACCCACGAGTACCCGACCTATACATTTACAATAATAGAACACAGATTTATATCATATTTATCAACAAAATACACTTTACAGAAACCTCAACAAAAAATAAAACGGTTTACTGATTTTCAGATATTCGAACAAGTTAAAGGGTTATTCGAACAAAATTGAACCCTACTCGAACATTTTAAGGGTTATTCGAACAATAGGGTTATTGTTCGAATAGCCCTTAAAATGTATGACTTTTACTCGAAAATACAACCCTACTCGAACATTTTAAGGGTTCAATTTTAAATGTTAATCCAAAATACCTAATTGTTCGACTAACCCTTCAAAATATTCGAGTAACGAACAATTAAAGGTTACTCGAAAATTATGAAGACTAACCCTTCAAAATGTTAGGTATTTTGAAGGTTACTCGAAAATTACGAACAATAACCTCAGGTTCCTCGAAAATTATGAAGGTTCCTCGAAAATTTTCGAGGAACGAACAATTAAAAGCTTGCTCGAAAATTATGAAGGTTCCTCGAAAATTTTCGAGGAACGAACAATTAAAAGCTTGCTCGAAAATTATGAAGGTTCCTCGAAAATTTTCGAGGAACGAACAATTAACCATACTCGAAAATTATGAAGGTTCCTCGAAAATTTTCGAGGAAGGAACAATTACAGCGTTACTCGAAAATTATGAATTGTTCGAGTAAGCAAGAATTTTCGAGGAAGTATGAAAATTTTCTGCAGATTTCACCCTAAAATCTAGATGCTTTTCCAACAAATTCCTCAACAAATTCCAACAAATTCCAACAAACATTCAATATAAATAACATGTAATACATTTTCAACTTCACAGTTTATACATGCTTAGACATTCTATCGGATGTTTCGACCTCTATTCTAATACACATTCAAAATTTTCGAATGAGATGGAATCTAACCTGGTTTGCCATTCCTCGATAATTTGCGTTCCAAGATCTTCCTTCCACGAATTTGAGGCTGTAAATTTTTCGAATAGTTCCCTCTTTTTGCTGTAAATTTTCGAATAGTTCCCTCTTTTTGCTGTAAATTTTCGAAGAATAGAAGTGAAAGTGAAAGTGAAAGTGGGGGGGGGGGGGGGGGGTTGTGGGGTGCGTGTGGGGTTGGTGTGGGGTTGGTGGGCCATAATTGCCCAATTAACTCTCAATGATAGGAGAGAGAATCCTACTTTTCAAATTTAGTGGTATTTTGTGATATTTTGTTATAATTAGTGGTATTTTGAGACATTTTTTTATATTGAGTGGTAAAATTCAAATTTTTTATATCAAAAGTGGTATTTTTGGTTGTGCTCTCATATAATAATGCACTATAGTCAAATAAAAAATAATCAAATTTTAAAATCATACTGGACCAAAATAAAAGCTTGGAAAGCTAGTCAATTGAGAGGACTAATTTTCTTTTTTCCTCTCTATCTCAAAATATAAAGTTTCGTAACATTTAATAGATATAATCATGTGTATAATATATTTTATTTTATACTCCCTCCGTCCCACCTTATTTTGCCTACTTTCCACTTTTGCTTGTCCCAACTTATTTTGCCAACCCAAAAATGGCAAAGAAAAATTTACTTCCTTACCCCTCCATTTCTTTCATTTTACAACTTTTGCACTCAAAAAACACACATTAATTACAAAATTGTCACTCAAAAATATTAAAATAACACATCACATCAAAGTCAAACAATTTTTTCTTAGGAACCGTGCCGGTCAAAGTAGGCAAAATAAGAGGGTACGGAGGGAGTATAACTTATTCTAATTAATGTAATACTAAATAAATTTTATTTTATATAGTATCGTCAAATTCTGCCTATAAAGGGCTCCTAATTCAACTTCAAACTGGAATTGCAATTGACAAAACCTACAATTTTTAGATAAGTTTCAAGATGTGTAAAGACAATAAAGTTTTGATTTTTGATGGTTCATCGACGCAGTATCTTCTACTCTTCTCCTCTCGGAAATCTGCCCGATCATGCATCTTTGAAGGGATATTCTTGTTTGAGATCAATATTACCGAATTTGGGATTCAGTGATGATGAATTGTTGCTTTTGGAGAAAGCAGTTGCAATAGGTAAATTCAAAACAGATTTTTCAATATGTTCCTGGGTTTTATTTATGCAAGTGAAGATTGGAAGAAATTAATCATGGTTGTGAATGATGTCTTTCTATCATGTTTTAGATTAGTTCTTCACTTCACTGGCATGGGCCTATATATGTATGTGCTGAATTCTTCTTCGTTTTGATTTATTTATTCTGTGTTTCTCTAATGAATCATAGTGTCTCAAATTTTATGACAGTTGATGCCTTTGGATACTGAAATTATGCTGATTTAGTATTTTGCTGCCAATTGTATTCTGGCAGGAAACACGGCATTGATGATGCACAGAAGGCGACATGACAAGCGTTGGCAATGGCTGATGCTTGATGGGTTTGGACAGTGCTGGTTTTTTGAAAGTCACTGAAGTAATGCAATGGAGTAAGCAAGAGAGAGATTGCCTTTGGGTATGAACACTTTAGTGAAAAGTGTATGTTGTCATATCATGTATCCATGTCTATGTTTTGTGTATGTTGTTCTAATGTGTGTTTACTATAATATATTGTTGGAGAAGTATAGTACATGAGATTCCTGATAGATTGGTCTATAAAAGATTGAACTCGGAAAACCATTGTAGGAATAGGTTGAATATTGGATAGCACTGCTCATCTAAATGTTTCACTACTTCAGGAGATTGTATGTTGCTAATATATACATCTGGGAGATGAGTGTCCACTACATGTTGATGAATGATTATGCTCAGGCAGTTTCACAAAGCAGTAATTCAGATCTCTGGTTTCTTTTATTGTGATCTGATAATTCTGTAAGTGCTTGTAGTATGCCATACTTTAATATGTTATATTATTAAGAGGAGAAATATTAACTCATCTATTTTAGCAAATGAAAATGCTTTGGTTGTTTCAATGTTCATCTAGTAATATTAGTTTAGTTTTTTCCTTTGCACTGGGAATTTTAGAGAGGAATAATATAATATAGCATTCTTGCCAATTATCTTCATTTTGCTCCAGGTTGTAATCTCCAATGAAAAGAGGAAGGACCAAACATTTGATGGTCTCAGATTTGTCAGTATAAATCGTGCTCATTATTTTAGAAACTTCTATGCATATACTGTGTATGAAGACATTATCTGGTCTTATGGAAACAGTGGTGTATATAAAGATTCGCAATCCAGTACATATTTTCCATGTACATAGGAAGACCTGTGCAGTGAGTGTAGAGGCATGCTCTCTTAAGTAGGCATAGGTAATCGAATGGAAGGATTTTAGCACTTGAACAGAAGGAGAAACTTTGTGGAGTGCCAAACCAGGTGAAACTACAGAGAGTTTTAATGTATTGATATAAACTCAGATAATTACATCTTATAAATATCATTTTTCCCCTTCTTTAATTGCCTCAATTTTTATTTTTATTCTTATTTACTACAGGAAAAGGGAAAGTGATTATAGTTTGTAATCCAATCTTTCCTGTCACTTCACTTTACCCTCTGATGGTCTGCTATTCGATCTTTGTAGGTCTCTTCACTAGTTGATAGTCTAAACTTTTGGATTTTAAGAGTGCATCAAGCTGTCCATAGATAAGCACTCCCTCTTTTTAAATAATCAAGTAAACATTGTATGCCCAAACAACTCTTTTCGCCTATCAGTTGTCATCCTTTTTCATTATCTAAGTAATTGTGACTAATGCTCAAATTTGAAGATGTTAATTTTGAGTTACTTTAGACTTATGCAGGATTAACTCAAAGTTTTGATTCCTAGGACTGGTGCCCTAAATTCCACCAAGGTGGCAGCTTTGGCCCCTTCAATGTGCCACTCTTGCCTAAACTGGCCTAAAAGTTGCGACAAGGCAGACACCATTTTGGTCATGAACAAAATTATAAGATAGATTAGCATAAATTATTAGTGTCTTCTAGAACATTGCCAATCTGCTCTCAAAATTCGAGTGAATTTTAACAGATGTGCTGTTATGAGAAGTGAAGACGCCCACCTGTCACCAGCTTTCTAATTAGCACGTGTTTGTCACGCGTCTTCCATGACACATATAGAAAGTAATTTAATTGTAAATATATGTGTGGAAGGCTTATAAGGGGCCGATTCTGAAGCAAATCAGAAATGGTGATGCCCTAGAAGGTGGCGCTGATTTTATTGCAAGAAATACCTGGGAGTCAAAGGATCTGCTCCTTGGTTTTAGAGAGGATAATTAACGTAGACAGGAATAAGATAAGGAATTAAACAAAAAGGAGAAGAAGAAGAGACATTGGGCGGATTCTGACTAGTCATAGATAGAAGAAAGAATGACGAAAGGTATTAAGAATTGAAAGATAATCTTTTTGTTAAATTGTGTATATGTTATGTTTGCTGACTAGTTAATAGATCTCTAATTAAATTGAGAATTAACTATCAATCTTATGAAAATGATTGCTAGATGTGCATTTTAAAGGGATTCTGCTCACATTCCTGTAAGAGTCCGTTTATTTCTCTTGATTGAATACTTTGACTTATTTGTATAATTCATTCTTATAGTGTTATTAAGAAGCCATTTTAAGTTATGTGATTGCAGTAGCTGGTTATTTATTGCTCTGGTAATATTAGAAATCAGTATCAAAATGTTATAGAGAAGTGTATATTTCTTGAATATTACTATTACATTTTAAAACTTTCGTGGTCATAATTGAATAAGCATTCATTTTGTTGCTGAGCAGGAATCAGATTTTACACTGCTTGGTGGATGAAAATAGGAGATTGAGGACATTTTAAGAGTTTATATAAACACACACATATGATTACATGATAAGAATCATGACTGTATTACTTATACGATTTGATTAAGATTTTTTTTCCCATTTTGGACCTTGTGAACTGTAACTGAAACCTTATTCAATAAAAGTGTTCGGTCATATATTATGTTGTGAATACCTCATATTCCTTTATTAAATATAAACCCCCATTTCTTTATTCCCTCAAGGGTTCATTATCCAAGGTGTGATACATGAGTGTATTTGCTTAATCAGCACTTGTTATCTAAGCTGAGATTCATGAAGCTAATATAATTCAAACTTGTGATCATGTAACAATACTGCAGGTTATATCCTTTCATGTTATATTTCATAAATTATGGTGGCAGTTTGTACTCACGATTACACAGAAAAAAAAAGGATTACAAGGATGCTGAGTATAAGTTTAAACTAAAGAAAAAAAGGCAGATAATTTTACAAGTTTATTTTCACAGTTAAAGTGAGTTTCTATATTATTTCATTCATATACTATTTTTTGTTTATTTTAAATTTTCCAGGGAGGGTCTGGAACATTACTTCTTGAGCAGCACATGTGAGTTCTCTGAAGGAACCAGGTGAAGAATGGATTATTTTTTGAATGCAAGTCAAGAAACAAACCACTTCTGGTAAAAGCTTTGTTCATCACTGAAAAGATACAAATGTTCATTTGAAGGCTTCTTTATCTCTGTCAAAGTCTTGTTTAAAGATTGGAGGATACTTTTAAGCCAATGGACAGTATCCCAAAAGGTATCCGATCTCCTGAATCAGCCCTAGAGAATGGAAAAACCATGGATGATGATGGGGTAGATAGAATAAGTAATTTACCAAGTGATGTCCTTTGTCATATCCTATCCTTCCTGCCCACTAAGCATGCAGTCGGTACATGTATCCTCTCCACCAAATGGAAAAACCTTTTCCCTTTAATCCCTAATCTCGCACTCCAGTTAGATGACACCTTATTTCTACAACCAGAATCAACATCCAATACCATCAGCTTTATGAATTTTGGAAATAAGTTACTCAATGTCACTTTGTGCGATGTACCTTCTATCGATGTCATCCATATAATTTGCAAAACATTTAATGATGGACAAGTAATTGGTGATTGGATTTCTGCTGCATTACGTCTTAATGTCAAGAGGATGGATCTACGAACCCGTAATCTTATCAACTATAACTTTTTGTGTGACAGTCTTTTTGGGTGTAATATAGTCTCTCTTAACCTGTATCTTGACTTAGTTGATGAAGCTCCCGAGTGCAGATTTAATCTACCTAATCTTACGATGCTCTCAGTTCAATTTACAAAATTTAAGGTAGTCAATGCTCTCCTAGCATGTTGCCCTGTGGTTGAATTCATTGTGGTGTTTAATTGTATTCCCTCCGCTGGAGAAAAGCTACAGATCTGCATTCCTTCACTGAAAGCTTTAAGATTAGTTAATGACATCTATTATGCTGAGAGTGAACTTGAGCTTGATGCTCCAAAACTTGAATATCTGTGTTATGGTGGCTTCTTGGTTAGTCGGTATTGGATACAAAGGCTGAAGTCTCTTCGGATTGCTTATTTTAATCTTGATTCAATGGATGATGAAAATCCATTTGTGCCTGATGAACCAGCAATGGAGCTTCTAAAAGCTTGCTCTGGTGCTGAAAAACTGTGTTTTTCTGACAAATTCATCAGGGTAAGCTTCTATATTCACATCTTTTGCTGGATTAAAGGATTAATCTTATGGATTAATAGGTATTCTAATTTTCTTATGCAGATTCTGCACCAGTGCCCTTATCCACTCCCTTGGTTTCCAAAACTGGTAAGCATGGTGATAAAAGTTATAGACTCGCATGGTTGGGAACTGCTTCCAAGCTTCCTGTACTCTGCACCTAATCTGAAGACGGTTATTTTACGAGAAGTATGTCTATATACCTTTGTGCTTGCTCTAATATTGTTGTTTGTTTGTTGTTACTGACTTGTACCCCTTTGATGTGCTTTTCTCCACTAGGGTTTTGACTATGAATGCTATGAAAATTTCAAGGCCTCCCTAGTCGAACCATTGTCCGTTAGCTTGACTCAACATGACAAATCAGTTTTTCTTCTTGCAATTCAATGGAAGGTGGAAATTTGAGTTCATTTTTGCCTACTCGTCTTCCGGGGCATAGCTGAAGTTGAGACTGTAGTTGTTTGAAGAGGCGGGTAAGGATTTTTTGAGTAGTTTTATCTGAAATATCAGATCCTCTTACCAGTCATGCAGTTGATAAAGTATTGTCTTGTCCAGATTTATTGAAGTTTATGAGTGTTGGATTTCTCCTATTAATGCTGACATTATTTCTGATGCAAGATTTAGTACTTGATGGGTTTTATACATTTTATATGATGGATTTCTCCTTTTGATACCAACCGTGGTTTTGATTAAAGATTCAATCTGTTGTGGATTACCACGTTTTGTGTGTTAGATTTCACTTTTGATACCAAAACTAGTTTGTTTATAATATGAAGACTCTTGATTGGAACAGAGATGGATAACGTTATGATCTGAAATACAAGGATTTGAAATGAATTAAGTTTATATAGGTTCCCGGTTCCCAGTTCCCATTTATTTTAGAACTGTGAGTGGCAGTTCTCCCAGTTTTATTACAATAGTGTAGGCCCCACTTCCCCCCTCACTTTCACACACTTATAGAAACTTAGAATATTAAGATATCAATTATTCAATCTAATATAACAATACAATTACACCTATTTTTGCAGACATCAATTCATACAATATTACTGATTCTCGAAACTCTCAAATAGTTAAGTTTTGAGAAGTTCTAGTCCAAACACGACATTCAGCTTTTATGCGAACTTAAAATATTTCCATTTCTACTATAGTGGTATGGTTCAGGATGATAATTAAGTAATTTGGTGAATATTTGAGAAATTCTTTTCATCAGTTTCGAAGTCTTGAAAACGTAAAATTATATATTTGGATAACACCCATTAGCCGAAAAAAGGTATAATGTGAGAAATGTGCATCCTGATTATTTAAAAAGAAACAGGATCGAAGAGAAAGGTGGAAAGAAAAGCAGAAAATAAGTATGGATCAAGAATGAAAAGCATGGAGAAAAGTATACTTTGGAGGGCATAAAAAGCTAGGAATCTAATTCCAACCCCACAAACTTAAACATCAGTTTATTTCGCGGGAAACCCATATTTCTCAATCATCTTTAGGTTAAGGTTTGGAATCTTTAATGATTTGGTCTATCATCCACGACAATGGCATGCCTGGAGAGGAAGCATTTCATCCCACAAGCTAGCTACCCTTTATGTGTCCATTTATGAAGCAATTATCATCATCTTCAAGTTGTTATCAACAATAATTCTATTGCAAAGTCTGCGAGAAATGAAATGGTCTTCTGTATCTCCTCCTCATTTCACGATGACGGGCTTCTTTTCTTTCTTCCTTTGGTTCCTTTTCCTATTCAGTCATCCCTTTTCAGATGGTATATATGTGCCTTGTTTCTCCTTTATTAATCTTGGGATGTATCGATGAATGTGCAATTGATGATAATTTGTTTATTCTGTACATGTAGTTTTGGTTGCACATGCTTTCACAGGTACATATGGAATAAACTATGGAAAGATAGCTGATAACATCCCACCACCAGAGAGTGTAGTGACCCTTCTGAAAGCGGCCAAGATCAAGAACGTAAGAATCTACGATGCTGATCAGGCGGTCTTGAGGGCCTTCAAGGGCTCTGGAATCGAGATCATCGTTGGACTTGGGAACGAGTTCTTGAGGGACATGAGTGTAAACGAAGATCGGTGTACAGAATGGGTGAAACAGAATGTGGAGCCATTTCTTCCAGGCACCCTCATCACAGGAATTGCTGTTGGCAATGAGATTCTTGGAGGGGGCGACATGGAACTATGGGAGGTTCTCGTCCCAGCCGTGAAAAATGTCTACAATGCCCTTGACCGGCTAGGCCTCTCCAAGAGAATAGAGGTGTCAAGCCCACATTCTGAGGGCGTTTTCGCCACTACATACCCTCCATCAGCAGGGGCCTTCAAGGACTCTGTCCTCCCTTTCATGAGGCCACTCCTTCAGTTTTTCGCGCAGATTGGCTCCCCTTTTTACATCAACGCCTACCCTTTTCTAGCCTATATGAGTGATCCCTCCCACATTGATATAAACTACGCCCTTTTTAAGAAAAACCCGGGCATCTATGATGCTAAAACCAAGCTTCATTATGACAACATGTTTGAGGCTCAAGTAGATGCAGCTTATGCTGCATTGGAGAAGGTTGGTTTTAGTAGGATGGAAGTGATCGTGTCGGAGACAGGTTGGGCCTCCAAGGGAGACGACAATGAAGCCGGGGCCAACTTGAATAACGCAAGAACATATAACCTCAATCTAAGGAAGAGGCTTTTGAAGAAGAAAGGGACTCCATATAGGCCTAGAAGGCCAGTCAAGGCTTATATTTTTGCCTTGTTTAATGAGAACTTGAAACCGGGGCCCACTTCCGAGAGAAACTTCGGATTGTTTAAGGCTGACGGCAGCATTTCATATGATATCGGCTTCACTGGACTACGACCATCTTCTGCTTCCTCTATAAAGGTATGTATCATCTTTGTCAACAAATCTTCCCTTTCCTAATTCTCTTTCTCATTAACCTGCTTATCAAAAATGGAACTCATGTGTTTGCAGATGTCGCTTACCCTAATATCTGCTGCTCTTCTGTTGCTTCTCACTTGGTAGCCACTGCCATGCCCAAAACAGGACGCACATTCTATTTATACTTGTTTATCTCTCTTTCATTATTATATCATTCTTTATCTTCCAAATCTAACCTTTTTCGGATAAATATTCATCATTAACTTCTGTATGTATATTCACAAATGTATATGGACTCGTAGAAGAAGATATTCTATTGTGAATCCCCATTTTCTTACATGAACAAAAGTTGCTTTTCTTTGGTTTTTTTTTTAAAATTAATTTATCAGAATATTGTAGGTAGTTTTTCTTTTAAAGGGGAATATGGTGATATCAATCTTAATTTTTTTAGTAAACATGAAATTTTAGAGATTAATATTATAAACTATATAAGATTAAAATCTTAGAAAAAAGAAGAAGAGAGAAGATGTTTATGACAAACACACACATTTATAATATAAATATATAGTTTGACATTATGAAGAATTTCAAAATTGTTTGAAACAATACAATTAAAACCAAAATGATGATGCATGAGGAGCAATAAGTCTAAACCACAATTTTTTTCTATCAAATTACATATTAATATTTCTTAATTGTTTTAACTTTTAAAAATATCCAGATATTTTAGACAATTAATGATTTTTATGATATATTCAATTACAAATCAACATTGCAAAATTCCTAGCTGCAACATTTATTTTAAAAAGACCCGAAGATTGTAGATTTTGTCACAATGTTTGGTATATAACTATGCAGCCCATCAATTGGAGATTAAATCCAAGTCACAATTTCAATTTCTTCATAACTCAGACTTCATTTTTTTCGTTTTTTTTTTTCAATGACTCAATCCAAATAAAATATGAACAACTTATAGCCAAAAGTTCTTAAAAGTCCAATTCACAATCCGAATACAAAATCATCACAAATCCACTCAATCTTACAAATCCCCAAGCCAAACAAGCGTAAATGAACTGTTCTTGAATTTGAGTACTCATTTGATTGTTTAATTGGAAGGTTAAATAACATCATTATCAACTCTAAAACATCTATACCACCGATAAGTTAATTCTTCTAGACATCTCAAAATAAGATCCCATTTCTTGGAATCTATATATATATATATATATATATATATATGGGAAAATCAATTTATATATATATATATATATATGGGAAAATTCAATTTTGGTCCACTTAGAAGGCTACTGTGCATTTTACGTCCACTATGGAAGCTAAATTCAATTTTAGTCTACTTAGACCAAAATTCGTCACTATTTTGTCCAATTTTCGCCGGAAAACGGGTTTTGCCGGCTAGTGTACTTCAACCGCCCCCGGAGTTTTTTAATAGCCTAGGTGGCACACCGGATCCCATGTGGACCAATCAGAATAATCCGAGTCAAACATATCTATATAAATTAATTAAAAATAAAAAAATAATTAAAAAAAAAAAGCTTTCTTCCCCAAGCACCCCGGCCCCTCTCCACCCCCCGCAACTCAGCCACTTGGCCGCCGAGATCGCCGCTGCCAGACACGCCCACCACTTGGGTCTTCTTCCCCCACCGCCGCGTTCGTCGTTGCTAACTGTTTCTTCTTCTTCTCGCCGTCGCGCTCGCGTCTTCTTCCCACCACCGCATCTTCTTCTTGTTCTCGCCGCTGCCACTCGCATCTTCTTTCCCCACTGACGCGCTCGCCGCTGCCAACTGCTTCTTCTTCTTCTCTCCGCCGCGCTTGCATCTTCTTCCCCCATCGCCGCATCTTCTTCTTCTTCTCGCCGCCGCGCTCCCTTCTTCTTTCCCCACTGCCACTCGCGTCTTCTTCCCCCACCGACACGGCGACACTTCCATTCTCCTCCGGCGCCACTGGCAGATCTGCCGTTCTGGTCTCTTCGCGCCTGCACCGCCACAGATCTGCTTCCTTCAAGAAACTGATGAAATCCGACGAGACGCTTCTACCGGAAGTCGAGATCCACGCAGACGACACGGCGGCGCTGCCGTTCTCCTCCGGCACCACCGCAGATCTGCCGTTCTGTTCATTTGTTTTCAATCTGTTTTTTCATTTTTAATTATTTTTAATTTACATTTTTTTCTTATTTAATAAATAAATAAATAAATATATAGGTGATTCAGATAATTCTGATTGGTCCACGTGGGATCCGGTGTGCCACCTAGGCTATTAAAAAACTCCGGGGGCGGTTGAAGTACACTCACCGGCGAAACCCGTTTTCCGGCGAAAATTGGACCAAATAGTGACGAATTTTGGTCTAAGTGGACTAAACTTGAATTTAGCTTCCATAGTGGACGTAAAATGGACAGTAGCCTTCTAAGTGGACCAAAATTGAATTTTCCCATATATATATTTATAAATACACACACTAAAAGTAGTTAACAAACTTAATTAAGGGAGACTCATATTTGTATTTAAAGCAAAAATGATCTATATATTTTTCCATAAAGAATAATTGACTATTCAAAGTGAAGTGGGGATAAAAATAAGAGGGCAAGAAAAATAGTGCTAATTTTAGGGGTATATGACCTTTTATTCCAAGCATACTTAGTCATATACTATATTACATTATGTAAAAGTCAAGTAATTGGACTCTAGAAATTAAACGTGGAAATGGGATCAATTGACTAAGAAATTGGAGCCTTTCGAGTCCATATTTATACGGAAAGTCAATGCACAAAGCAGCAGGCCATGCACACCAATTTCTCTATTTTAAATGAGTTAATTTAATTAATATTTCAAAATAACTATCACATGTCACGTGCATATATGACATCATTAATATTTAATATGTAGTAAGTATACGATGAAATATATTAACACTAAAATGTAATGAAAGATCTGGGTCAATCCCAATTATTTTACTGAAAATTTGGTTATTCTAGACCTAGCACCTAACGATCTTTTTATTGTTGACCACTCGAATTTAATACGTAGCAAGTATACGATGAAATATATGACATCATTAATATTTAATACGTAGCAAGTATACGATGAAATATATTAACACTAAAATGTAATGAAAGGTCTGGGTCAATCCCAATTATTTTACTGAAAATTTGGTTATTCTAGACCTAGCACCTAACGATCTTTTTATTGTTAACCACTCGAATTTAATACGTAGCAAGTATACGATGAAATATATGACATCATTAATATTTAATACGTAGCAAGTATACGATGAAATATATTAACACTAAAATGTAATGAAAGGTCTGAGTCAATCCCAATTATTTTTCTGAAAATTTGGTTGTTCTAGACCTAGCACCTAAAGATTTTTTTTTGTTGACCACTTTAATTTGCCAATTTCCTATGAATATGAGTCTCTGTCTATATTTAATATCCCATAGACTTTATTTGCTTTATTCAGTATTGGTCAAAATGGCTTTCATTTATAACTTTATTATAAGTCTAGGCTAATTTGTAAGTTTATTATTGGAAGGCAAAAAACAAAAAAACATGTACATATACAGAACTATATAGGTGGTGCAAATTTGGATTAATAGGGTATTTGATTAAATAACTCAAAAGATTTATTATCGGAAGAAAGAAAATTGCAAATTTAGTCCTTTAATTAAGGCTTAATCTATTTTAATTTGTTACCATCAATTTTACATATTTCAATTTTGATCATGTAATTATCATGACTTTTTCAAATTTTCAAATAATTTTTGAAGTTTCTATTTTTCCCTATGTGGACTTTCGAAATTGCTTACGTGAAATTTTCAACTTCAACATGTACACATCGACATAAATTAATATTTTAAGCAAAATCAAATTAAAATATTAAAAAAAGGTTAAAGAATCAAAATTGTAATACTCACAATCTGTAGTTAAGAAATGAACAAGAATAAATTATAGCAAATTTAAATTTGAAGTGCTTGTAAGTGAATCAAAATCAACCCCCCATTAAATGTAATTAGTTACATAAGGCCTTAAATTGTGACACATGCATTTCAGACATATATTAAAAAACTTCTTTTTCCTAAAGGGGACTTTAAGCTAGATTGTACCATGCATACAAGTCAATCTTAGTGATGCAAGAAACCAGCTTCATAGAATGCAATATTTCATCATAAAGTATATATATACATACACTATTAAGTCTATATCTTATAGTTGATTTATTCAAACTTGGAACTTTAATTAGTTCATCCTTATTGCTTTGCATGTGGGTTCAAATAATTCTAAGTAGGACTTTATTTCCACAAGCTATATAATAAGAAGATATACAGCTTTTGAGGACCAATTCAAGAAACTTTTCACTATATATAGTTTCATTCCAAGCACTTTGCAAAACACAACCTAATTCTACCAATACTTCTTGCACTAATTTTCACCTTTATACATATTTAACCAAAATTTTGTTAAGCAAGAACTATATATATATATAGAAATGGAAAGAGGTTCAAAATTCTTGATTCTTTGTAGTGCTATTCTTGGCATAATTGTGCAATTTGCAGGAGCACAAAATGTGCATATAGTTGGAGATGGTTTGGGGTGGAGAATACCCCCAAATAATTCTGCATACCCTAATTGGGCTACTGGCAAAACATTCATGCTTGGTGATATCTTAGGTATATATATTCCTAAACTCTTAAACTCCTACTATTTCGTTTCATTATTCACATGTCATATTTCCAAGGTAAATATAGCAATTTTCGTCCAGTAACTTGAATGTTTGAATTGTTAATGTTGATTTTTCAATTCGGGGGCGTCTACGTAGGCAGAACCTCGAAAGTTAGAGCAAAATTGGTAGTAAAAGAAGGACAAAAGCAGAGTTAGAGAATAAAAGAGATATTCCCAGCTAGCTACTTACAATATATATATATATATACTAACCTTAATTTCCTTTTCAACCTTCTTCTCAGTGTTCAACTTTGCGACCAACACACACGATGTGGCTCGTGTGCCTGAAGCATCGTACGATTCATGCACAGGAGACAATGTTATTGGTGATATAATCACCACTGGACCGGGAAACATGACACTGAATTCTAGTGGCAATCACTACTTCATTTGCACCTTTGGTACCCACTGCCAAGCTGGACAGAAGTTAGCCATAACAGTTGGCTCATCAACAACACCAGCTGCTCCTACCCCACCCATGACCCCTACCACCCCTTCACCCCCCACCCCACGTCCTAATAATGATTCTGCATCTTCTTCTCTACTTACCAGTTTCTTAATTGTAATATTGTCTGCTGTTATAGCCTTTCTTCTCTGAGGAACATTTTGATTTTTTGTATCCTTCAATAATCTTTTGTTTGAATTTATCGTGTTTATCATTCATGGTTGATAGAATAAACATTGATTTAGTTAGCTATTTATTATAAATTTGAACCCCTCTCTCTAATTTAATTTGAATCTAAATTTGCACTCCAATTTATGTAATAAACAAATAGCAATGGCAAAGGCCCTTCTAACACTCAAATTATCTAGTTAAAAAATCCATAGACAGAATATTATTATTTGGACTTAATTAAGCAACTGAATAGTAATCTTATAAAATCATATTCTTATTTTGGGTGTTTGGTTTGGTTTTGCAATTAGCTTAAGAATCTTCTGAAAGAAAACGTAGGAAATGTATTCATACTTTTAAAAACTATATGTGAAATTAATTAATACGAAGACTTTCTTACATAAGCAAGTTTTGTTGTTAAAATGGGTATAAGTTGAAAACATTGTAATAACAACACAAAATTATTTCTTGGATTTAGATTCTGTTTGGACTGCGTAAGAGAATTTAAAACGGGTAAATTATAGTAATACTTAGGCTAAAATAAAATTTGTACTAAAATACCCAAAGTTTGGATTGATATTAAATGATCGTTGGAATTTGCCAACGAAACAAGTTGTTAGCTAATTGTTGTCTAGCTTGGAAAAATATTTAATTACAATACTCTGGACGATGATCAATCTAGAAGCATTTAGGATGAAATAATATTCCACCATCGAGAGTATCTCTGCTAACATGTCTTAATTAACTTGGTTCACATTAGATTTAATTAATCAAGGAAAAATAATCATAAACATGTCGTACTCACTAGTGTGATTTATAATCTCAAAAAATTGCAGGATTATAACTCAATTTTCAATACAATATCATAAGTGAGATTTGATGGCTTTATGATAGTGCTACTTTCATTTACTTGAACCCACCCCCCACAATAAAAAAAAAAAAAGATCACTATTATTAGAGAGTGGAAAATTTTAAATTCTACTATTTATATTGAAAACTCAACTAAATTAGGGCACCAGCATTGGTCATTTATAAGAATATAGTATTATAATGGAACAAAGAGGTAAAAAGGGAAAAAAAAAAAAATGATTTATTGTATTTTATTGGAAGGTGCAGAAGTTTATGTTTTTCTCTCTCCTCTAAGAATGTTAATGCAGGAGAATAGTGACATACTGCTAAATCATCCATTGTTTACTTTATCATTGAAATATTAATTTTTTATTTAATAATATTGTTGAAGTGAATGAATGCAGCTGCTCTAAAACATAAATTGAAATATTTAAACTGGCAAATCAAGTGTAGCTTTAGTGAAATTGAGTCAATTATTGTTTAATCAAGACGGGGTAGGTAAACTTTGATACGTTGCTGAGGTGTAATCTGGATAAATAGTACAATATTAAAGAATCTGAAGAAATAGTAATACTGAAAATTTAAAAATAGTAATATTAATTATTATTGGAAAAAATAGACGAAAAATAAAGAAATAGTTAATCAGAAAGAATTCTGAAAAATTTTAAAGAATCAAAATATAATTTTGAAAGTCTAATTATTTTAAAAATCTTAAAAGTATTTAAATTCCATAATCAAAATACAAAATGAAATATGGTAAACATTAAATATTTTTAGTAAAAATTAAAATTAAATAATAAGAATTATAAATAATTATAAATATAAAAATAAGGAACAAAAAATGTAAATATAGATTATTAAGTATAACAATTTGAACATATTGTTTTTTACGATAATTTTTTATAATCATGCATGATTGAAATATTTTTAAATTATTCATAATTAAAATTATTTTAAAATAGATCACATGTATATAAAGCAGTAAACTAATAAAAAACTTAAATAAAATTCTAAAAATTGACAACAAAAAAAAAATGAAACAAAAAAAGAAAAAAGAGTATACAAAAGAATATTAAATTTTAAACTCAAAAATTGAAAAGGGGTTTTCTCCAATTTTTACAATGAATGATATGATAACCAAAGTTAAGTTCAAAATAACCAACTTACAAAAAAAAAAAAAAAAAAACCAACAAATTTCGCATGTTAGGCATGTGTAATACACGTTCGTTAAATTTAATGACTTCGGAGATGACGCACCGATTTTTAGATAGCACACGTGTTAGTCATGCAATTTCGAAATCATAAGGGTTTCAGACAATTTATCCTAAAAAATTAATCAAAATGGCAACCGATTGTCCAAACTCCATACATATACAATTTCAAAGAATTAATTTAGTTAAATATGAGAAAACTCGTAAAAAATGTTATTATTATTATTATTTTCTAATTAGTCCATTTATTTATAAATCTATAAAGTCAATCTCCATTATTAATGATGAGAAGTAAATTCCGTTGAATTGCAAAAATACTGATTTTTTCTTCATAAAGAAAAGTAGAAAGCAAGGCATAGTTGATTTAGTCTTCCAAGTGTTCGATAAATTGACTCACTGAAATCGACAACTAAGTACACAGAACAAACCGTTGCTAAACCATTAATTACGTTCTAACTGAGAAATCAAGAGCTCAAGTTCCCACTACAGCTTCGAGACTATTTCAAGAACCTTCTACAGTACTATATATATGCATGCTACAAACACTTGAAAATCACAACAATCTTCTAAAACTCACAAACAATTATCACATTTTCATCGTCGACATTACAAAACAGCAGATCATCATCATCATCACTTTCTTACAAGAAGTAGAATTAATATTGCAATGGAGAAGCTAATTGCAATAGTGTTGGCTGTTTTTGCTGTAACGCTGCATTGTTGTGCAGCACAAAGAGTGCACTTTGTTGGAGATGGTGTGGGATGGGCCATACCACCTAATAATTCAGTGTCCTATCTTAATTGGGCTTCTGCCAAAACATTCATGGTTGGAGACATCTTAGGTAATTATATATAATTGCACTTCATTTCTTCATATTTTTTGTTTCTTATTATAGGCACATTCATCACGTGAATGTTATTTACTTGAATGAGGAACCTTAATTAAATTAATGTCTACTATTCCAAGAAATCATTATGGTTTTGTTAAAGAAAGTCGAAAATCACAAAATTAGTCTTGTTCAAAAGGAAGTCTTGCATAGCAATATGGTTAATCTAATAATAGGTACAACATATATAGTCTAATTGGATTCGAGCCCTGACCCTTTTATAACTTTAAACAGGAAGTTTTAACAATTTTTTTTCTTATCGAATTCAAATCATGATGAAGCCCAACAATATTTAATTTATTTTGGATTGAGTTCTAATTTAAAAAGATCATTGGCCCAAAAAGTGGGCCTCAATTGTAGTAGTAGCGACATCTTTATGAACTTTCCTTTCAAACTGGCCAATTGATTTCAAGCTGACATTAGAACTCAAAATGTATATTCAATATCAAAATGCAACTTGTTATTTAACACTTTATATCTACTTGCACCTTAAACCAATTAAAAAAAAAAAAAACTATAGTTCCTCAAAGTCAATTTTATTAATACATTTTCCGATCAAAGATAGTTGTCAGAAAACTTGAAAATACAATTCACCTTCAAATATCAACCGAAATACATTAATCATTCGCTAAAATGATTATCTTTCAAAATCAAATCACATGAACACTACTAACTCAATTTCATGGTTCCTTCGATCTCGAATCAAGCAAACACCGTCGATCCAAAACCCTAAAATGATTTCTCCATAAGAAGTAACTCAGCTTATGTTGGTATTTACAGTGTTCAACTTCATGACGAACCAACACGACGTGGTTGAAGTACCTCAAACCTCGTACGACACATGCTCACAAGACAACGCCATCGGCAACATCATCACCACCGGGCCAGCAAACATCACACTCGACTCCACCGGCAATCACTACTACATCTGCACCTTTGGGAGCCACTGCCAAGCCGGGCAAAGGCTAGCAATAACTGTGGGCTCATCAACACCTGGTGCAGCCAATCCACCCATGCCTGTGGCACCTCCGGCCACCCCCACCACCCCCTCGCCGGCTTCTCCTCAGCCCGAAGATTGTGCACCGACGCCTTCCTCTACTCCATCCGCCGACAGGCCAGTGGCTGCGGGCCCCACTTCACCTGCCGGACCTCCTCCTCCTGATTCCGCCTCCACTTCTGTGGCTGCCAGTTTCTGGCTTCTTTCATCGTCGGCTTTCATGGTCTTAATGTTTTAAGAAGAATTCTAGCTGGTTTTGTTTGTTGCTTTTCGTTTTATTACAATAAATTTGTTTGAGATTTTTAATACTTTTCTAGTTTGTATAATATTGTTGTACGTCCTGGACATGCATTGAGAGGAATATTCACTTGTTTTTTGATCAATAAATTTATGGTTAACTGCTAGAAAAATCATAACTTTTATTCAAATTGCAATTTTAACCAATTTTTTATTATTGGTCAAAATAACGTAATCTTATATATTTAATAAGTTTTTCGACTAAGATAGTGAGAAAAATATTCATTATGTATCGATATACAACTTTTCACCTAAGTTTTATTAGTCTTTTTTTTTTGTCTCTCCCCCTCCCCTCCACAACCCCGAAACTTATTAATAAAAAATACAACTTTCCAAAAACTGATTTAGATCAAAAAACATACTAAATATAAAAGGTTGTGTTATTTTGACCCATAGTGAAAAATTTGGTTAAAATAACAAATTGGGTAAAGGTTGTGATTTTTTTGGCAATTAACCCTAAATTTATTGATATATACTACTAGACTTTAATAACATTTATTTTTGTAAATGCATGATCTTTTATATATATATATATATTGGCATTGATGGATTAATGGTTTGGAAGTCATGAGAATATGAGCCAAAAGATAGAAAATTGGCTACAAAAGTTATCTTACAACCGATCAAAAGAGAAATTGTAAAATGTAGCCATGAAGATTAAACCCCAATTTAGCTTGCTATCAAACCAATGTTCAACATCATAACAATACCAACATTTTGCATTAATATCAATGATTTATACTATTTGCAAAGTTATTTGAGGGTGTAACTGTACAATTGTGTAAATCTGTTTATAAAGTGTGGATATCCATAATCCATTCGAAAAGAATTTGGCCGGTTTTGACACCAAATGAAAAAAAAAATGATTAAACTACTTGTTTATTTTTATATAACCTTTAATTTTGTTGTTGTAGTACTTTATGAAGAATTGTAGTATTGATCTATATTACAGTTTATGCTATTTGCATTAAAAAAAAAAGAAAAAAAAGGCACTTCTAATTAGAAAAGACTATTATATTATAAAGTGTTAACTGGCCGGTTATCTTATTAATTAAGCGAACTTAGTTTTTGGAACTTTTCTTATCATGTTCATATCGTGTCAAGTCAATATATACAATAATTTTGGCCTTTGTGTTTGTATTTATAGGACTAAATCATATAACTTGCTTAATTTTAGTTTTTGTGACCCATGCAGGTTCCCCGTTCATGTCAGTCTGCCAGCTTCAGCAAGAAATAATAGTCGCCTTCATATTCGAGTTGGTGATGTTTGTAGTGATATGAAAAGAGATCATCTAACAAAGCATGTTCAAACTTTGTGTGAGATAATTTTTCACAGAAATATTGTGAAGGTTAGTACTGAGGTTTATATTATGATGTTGGCTCTCTCCTACAAGTATCTGTCACTTAGATATATTTCTAGATTTACATGACATCTGACAATCGGGGTTACGGTCAAGTTGGGAGAGTTCTTCTATTTTTAGCTAGTCTAATTCTCAGTTTATGTTTACATGGACCCATGAAATATTGCAGATTTCACATAAGAAATTTTGGTGTCTCCGTAAATAAAAATCAAAAATCAGATCAAAAATTGAAAAACAAAAGGTGATTGTTATACTAGAGAATCAAAATTTAAATACAAAAAAATTATGTTTTAAAAAATGGACAAGGTTTAAGTTACAAGAAGAAAACTTATAATTTTCCATTAAAAAGAATTAATGTTTTTTCTTCCAACATTATTCCTATCTAGTTTATGTACACTAAATTTTTATTTACTGTTATACATTAACAAAATTTGTTAAATATTGGATCCTATTGTTATATTATTTATACTCATCAAAAATATGTATTAAGGGTTTATTTTTGTTTTAAGTTTCTTGAAACAACATGAAACCGGAAGGAGTATTATGTTACTAAAATGAACTGTGTTCTTCAACTGTGTATAGATGTTAATTAATATATTATTGGGTATGAAATAAATGTGAAAAGTCAAAATCAGTTAACTTAAAATGAATTAATTAATAACCTCGATTTTTTTCTTAGCTACAAGTTGAGAAATAAATGGTCCAAAGTCTCCTAACTAGGAACTGACATAATTGAACAAAAATATCTGAATATATGCGACTTTTTCTGTTTATTCACGTCCATAACTACATAAAAAAAAAAAATCCTAATAAAAACGACGATTATTATGTTGACATTTTGGTTGTTGAAGGTGTTTAATTAATTGTAAATTGTAGACACCTTAAGTTCCATGTAATTAATTAATAATCTTTGTCTCTTCTATTATTTACTTAAACTATAAAAGAAGAAAAGTGGAGTGTGTAATGCAATTCTTTGTGTTTATTAGTCATGTCATGGTTGGTAGGTTCAACAACGATGTTTCTCTTGATTAATTAGTAAAATTGGGAATTGATCCCACTTATACCATGTACATGTGCATTAATAGATGGTATATTAAGACGTGTCTAAAATGTTTGATGGAACATTTTCCATTATTATCAATATTGTCTGCCTAAATAATGTTGATTAATACCAAACTTATTCAGTTGAAAGTTATATACAGTAGTTCACCCAATTATTTAGTTGGAGTGCTTAATTTTTTGGAGTTAGTTTATACGAAATATTATTACGGATATAGTTTTATGAAAATATCATTTTCTACAAATAAATTCATATATATAATGTGAATTATGAATTGTTCATCTTGCAAATTAAATTAGACGTAATTTTACAAAAAATCCTACTCATAAAACATCGGCTAGATATTCAATTTGCATGTCAAAGAAAATTACTTAGTGCGTCTTCAAAATATTATCTTCTAATTGTACCCATAGTCCAGTGACAGTTACATTTCTCGTCTTGAGCAAGGTCTGAAGTTCGAGTCCCTACCCCATTGTAATTGTAATAAAAAAAAATATTATCTTCTAATTTGGAAATGCTTAGTCCACATTAATATGGGATTGTTATCAATTCATTAGCTTCATTTGGATGTGGTATCTTTGTTGGTTGGCTATCATTGTCTCAACTTAAATATTGTGTTATTTTTATTTCTTCAATTACTTACTTTCCAATATCCTTAGTAGTTAGTACAATAAGCCTAATTAGCTTTTCTAAGATTCTAAATTATATATGATCAACTGTTTTTTTTTTACATGTATCGTAATACAACAAGCACACTACATGAATACTATATTCCATGAGATTGACTCATTCATAAATTCATTCTCATAAGTCAACTTTTATTTTATAACTCATGAATTACGAGTTAATCTATCTTTGTGAGACAGTACTGTAAAAACTTTATTCTTCCATCATAGAAAGTTCATAAATATTGTTTTTCTTGACTTAATTACCAGTTAAATCATAACATTTACTTTAATTATAATTTAAACCAAATGTTTGAATATTTGCAGAACAAAAATAATGTAGATATTTCGTGCAATTTGAAACATCAATAGCTTTCAACAGTTATTCACTAATTAACATTATATGTTCTATGACAAACTATACAACAATCTATATACGTACGTATTGTACATTGAAGTTTATCGATGATTTGTATTGTACAATATATCTAAAATCATGTTTGTTTTATTAATATCAACTTAGGTAAAAAAATTCCTTTAATTTCCTACGACAGAACTTAGTACACTAAAATAATAACGATGATAATAATAATAATACTTTATCGTATAAGTAGTATAAATGAAGATCTGAATTGATACCCATGCACGTGTAACGACTACAATATCGTATAGTTGGTACAGCTTATATTTTTCTAATGGGACATAAGATGTCATTTTAATTAAATACATATGATCTCATTTACATATTGGAATGCAGGGGAATTAATGAAATCAGGAATTTTTTATTACTAAATCCAGCCATGCCCACGCCTGAAGGCCCATAAGATTTGCAACACGATTAACCCATTTAAGATAAGGCTAATTCTACTGTGCATTGGTTGCATGAATTCGGGTCAGATCCGGACTACCTGACCTATTTCTCCTTTTTTTTTTTTTTTTTTTTTGGTCCTATTTTTTTCAAATTTTGGTCATGAGTTTTACTTTATATTAAGGATACCTTTAGGTTATATTAAGGATACATTTATGCCCAATTTCATACATTTACGTTACATTAGGCATATGTTAGAGATACTTTTATGTTATGTTAGAGATACATTTATGTTATGTTAGAGATATCTTATCCATAACATAGTTGTGTTACACATTTTATACACAAATGTATCTCTAACATAACATAAACGTATCTCTAACATAACCTAAATGTATCATTAATATAACGTAAAAGTTGTGACCTGAAGCGAATTTTAAGGGTATCAAATCAGGATTTCAAAGGTATTGTTAACATCACATAAATGTATTTTTAACATCACCTAAAGGTATCCTTAACATAATGTAAAGGTATGTAACCTGAAATCAGGATTTCAAAGGTATCCTTAACACCACCTAAAGGTATCCTTAACATAACGTAATGTGTAACCTGGAATCAGGATTTCAAAGGTATTGTTAACATCACCTAAAGATATCCTTAACATCACCTAAATGTATTCTTAACATAACGTGATATGTAACCTAGAATCAAGATTTCAAAGGTATCCTTAACATAACCTAAAAGTATATTTAACATAATCAAAATGTATTCTTAACGAGCAAATTTGAGTGAATTTAAGCGCATCTACTCAGGCTCGTGGGAGTGCATGGACAGATTGACCACGGTGCATGAATCTCATATCCGTGCAACCGATACATAAAAGTTTTTGTGTTAAAATATATTTTAAACACAACTACTTTAGTAAAATGGTCAAGTCTATTTTATTAATTTCTGAAATGTTGTAAGTTTTACTTAGGATAAATTACAAAATTCTATCAAAACTAGCCGAACTTTGAAAATTTACTGTATAACCATCTTTGCGAATTTACCACATGACCGTCAAAATGCCTTTTGCCGGCAGAATATGCTTAGAATATACTCAGAATATTCACCGGTAATGAAGGAATATTTAGAGCATATTCCGTCGACGATGACATTTTAAGGGTTATGTGGTAAACTTGCAAAGGTTTGTGTTTATACAGTAAACTTTTAAAACAAAGTGTAAAAATGATCATAATTTAACTTGAATTTTGTAATTTACCTAAATATTGTTCTAATACATATATGAATATATTACTTATTCGGAAATTTCAAATCTAATCCAATTAATTATGCTCAAATTAAAGGAAGGTGTTACAATAAAGGGACAATTCTTTACACACCCCAAACAATATTAAACACACCTCATCTGTACATATACTCCTCTAAACACACTTCATCTATACACATACTCCTCTAAACACACCCACATACTCTCTTTTTTATTATTTTAATTTTCATGTATATAAATAGGGTGTACTTAGTATTGATTGAGACATGTATAGAATTGCCCACAATAAAATCTTTCAGCAATAATAATTGTAATTCACGAGAAAAGGCTCAAGTATATAAATATCGTGAGTCCAGGGGAGCTAATATTACATGGGCAAATAGTTAAGGGACCAAATTGTAATTTACTGAGAAAAATCTATTCTAAAGAAGAAGCATCTGTTTTCTCACCAATGGGTTCCACACCGACTTTGCTTCCATTGACACTGTCGTGTTCGTCTTCGTCGTCATCATCGTCGCCGTTAATTTGATCGAGCACCAGAACCAGCCCCATGGCGAACGCGCCGTCGAATCCCGGCATCAGCGATAGTACAAAAACCTCCTTTCCAAGCACCATGTTAGTAGTAGCGTCCACCTTGCGGCGGATCTCCGCCACCACCTCTTTCTCCGCGTTGAAAATCGTGCAGTTCCGGCAGCCGAAGGAGCCCTCGATCTGGTACTCCTCTCCGGGATTAGTGTACACCTCCACCGTCACGCTCGATCGTCCGATTATCGAAGATCTACGGACGCTGAAGAGCGGCCTCTTCCCCTCGGTTCCGTCGCCGACGAAGCCTTCCCACCGCTGGTGCAGGCTCGGCCTCTAGAAAAAAAAAATCGGCGATAACGGTAAAACTTATCACCAAACGGAAATTAGAATCGCAAATTTCCATGAGAAGTTGAAAACATCATCTTCCATTGGTTTTACCTTGCGGTGGACGGTGAGGATGCATCTACCAGCAGCATCCATGAGAACGAGTTCATCGGAGCCACCAGAGTCGGGGCCGTACGAGTCAACTCGGAAGACAACTTCGCCTTTGGAATCGTAAACGGTGAAGCCATCGCCGGAGAAGAAGAGAGAGGTTTTGAGCACAGTGAGGTGAGTCTCTTCGCCGTGGACGTAACCTTCTTCCACAATCGCGCCACTCTTCATGCTTCTGTGTGCGTACCGCTTCGTTGCTGAAGGCCAGACCATAAAAAATGTGAAGTTTAGAGAGAGAGAGAGAGAGAGAGAGAGAGAGAGCACTTGAAGAAGATGAGAAAGAAAATTGATTTAAAATGGGAAAAAAGGGAAATAATGTAGAGTAAAATTATGGAGCTGAATTGCAGGGACACTTTACATCTTAACATGTGGAGCCCATTAATATACACATGAGGTACCTCGTGAGATATTCCAGACGAGTTTATTTAAAAAATTGGAACGTAAATGAATTTGATGTGACATTAAAATTTGTCAACATATATTTATTTGTAAAGTATCTCTACCTTTAAAATTACATCATTTTGATGAATAAAAATTTTCACATTTAAGTTATATTTGAATAGTGTTATATGGTCTGGAGTGAAACCTTTGTGTCCCGGTGTCCCCAACTTAACTTATTATATGGTGTTATATATATATACTCTACAGGTATCATATGTATATTTTTTAGGTATCATATATATGTTCTTATATACATATGATACCTATAGAATATATGTACAGTACCAAGAAACATAACATTTATAGAGTATATATATAACACCTAAAGAACATTTATACAACACCTAGATTTGTGCCCTATATGTGCAACTGGTATATAAATTTTGTTCCATAGCCTCATATATATGAGGTTACAGTGATCTCAAAAGAGTGGTGGGGCCTGCCTACTGTAGGAGAAATAATGGGGCTACTCTTGTCTATTAAATAATTGTAGTGAGATTAGTTTAATTCATAATATAACTTTGCTTTTGCAAAACAATATTTTTTCTAAGAAAGTGTTAGATAATAGAAGATTAACTCTATTTAATTGGTTTTTGCCTAATCATCAAGTGTTATTTATATACCTTTTACCACACCAATAAATAAAAAATAAAAAGTTATGGGTCCACTACTGTAAGTGGGTTTATTAATTAAGATTAACTCACCTATAAAACAAGTATATTGATATCAGATCCATGCATCGGGTTCGATCCGAATCGCTTGACCCACTTTTTTTTTTTTTTCACGTCATATTTTTTGAATTTTGGCGTCTGATATTACTTTTTGTTAGACATACATTTACATTATGTTAAATATATTTTTACGTTATATTAAACCTACCTTTCTACCCAAATTTCATATATTAAACTTAAACAAAAACCATAGTTTTAACACATTTTGTACATGTTCCATTATATTGTATTACAGTAGGTCTAACATAATACAAATGTAGGTCTAACATAATATAAAATTAGGTCTATTACAGCGAATTTGGGTGTGTTAGAGAGTGAATATCAGGCGCATTGACTGGATCAACCTTGATGCGTGGATCCTGAATCCGTGTGTTCGACTCATATAAGTTTTTGTCATTAATTAAATCGATTGTTTTCAACTTTATTATGTCACTAGACATACTTCAAGCACAATTGCATAGCGATAGTCGAATTTCCAAGTGGTGGAAGAAGTTATACTTTAAAGTTTTGATTATTTTTTTCCCGAGAGAATAAAGTTTTGATTATAATTATGTGTAATATAAAAGTGGGAATCGAAAAGTTTACAAATTTGGGACACATATCGTACGTCAAATTAACTGATAATATTAGCTTACTACTTCATGAAAATATATTCACTAACTAAAACTAATGAATACTAAATACAATGATAATTACGATGTCTTCATTAATACATCACCTTTTTTTTTTTTTTCCTCAACAAAACATCAAAGTGTTACTATTATTTTCCACATACTATGTTTTTAAATAATCCACGAAAATTGTAGGAAATATGGTAAAACCAAAGAATAATGCATTGTTTTAGTAATAAAAGATTAGCCTTATAATTAAAGTCGCTGATCAAACTCTACAGCTATGATTAGGTAGCACTTAGCAGAGTCAAGGAAAAATCGACATTAATTAGTAACCGACTTACGGAAACAAGAAAAAAAAAAAAAAAGAGTCAAATTTCTAGAAAGAAAGAAAATGAACATGGAAAATTGAGATACAACTTAGACTTAAAGTAGTCGTAGAAGTTACAATTTCATCTTATTATCGAAATTCTACCATCTAAATTGTAGGATATTGCATTGAAATTATTATTAAGGTTATAAACATTTTGAATTGCGTGCTGTAATTTGATACTTTACCAGTGATTTGTAATATATATGTAAGACCAGATTGTACATTGTGAAGTGCTGGATAAAACAGGCACACAATTGAACTTCCAAAATTTGCTAGCTGTTCATAATATCATAATTAATGCCAGATTATTAAGATATTTTGGCTTTTAAAATACAAAAAATCAGATAGAAATTATAATTAAATAAAATGTTATTATCAGAGATCTCAACAAACAAAAAATTTCAATGTCAATGTGGGTACTATTTATTCATAGTTTAGTAGAGAGGTCACCCACCTACCTAACGATATCCATTATATTAATGATGCAATTACGTAATTAATTAATACATACATATATATAAATATATATTTTTTTTTACTACAAATATCAAGTCTAGCAACGATGTAATAATTAACTAATAATATTTTACTACAACATGCATCATATGTTAATTTGTCAACAAGGATAAAGTTATAAGATCTATTATAACAATCAATTATGACTAACACTTGTAAAATTATACATGTAAAATCCAAGAAATAGAAATGCAACAAATTAAAGTGTTGGGTTGTTGTTGTTATTATTATTATTATTATTATTATTATTATTATGATCATCATCATCATCATTATTATTATTATCCTTCTATAAGAGGAAACAGTATTTAAATTTATTAATTTAGACCAGTCATAGATTTGCACACTTGTACAAGTATAGTATGTATATCTGGGCATTTGAAAATTAATATGCCATGAGGTCATGTGCCTTATTTTTGTTGTATCTCGTTTAGTCAATGAAGATCTTTATAGTTTGATGTTAACTTCATTTTTGGTCCGTATATACTAACCTAGCAAGTTTGATCTTTTTATCCTAATTTAATTTTTTTTGTCACTATTACATTTTAGTTTGGTGTGTTTTAAGTAGTTTGGATCTTCTAGTTCAATAACCCTATATTTCACTTTTGTATATATCATTATTAAAACGTTATGATTCTAACAATTGATTTGAATTGTTGTTGAGACTACATCATTTTGACAAAGAAAAAAAAAAAATTTGAGATACAAGATCGTGGGATGGAGAATCTCGTTCGAATATATATAAAACGATATCATTTTGAAAATATAAGAAGAATTTAAAAAAGGGGTTAACCTCTTAAAAAAGAAAAAAAAACTAACAAATAGTCATGAAAATACAATATATTTGCCTCTTTTTTTTTTTTGAAATAAACAGAAAGATTGTGTTAATAATCAATAATACAAGAAGAACAGATATTGAGATGATCATCCACAAAGTTTATATTGATAATTTGCTTCGTTACTCTCTGTAAACAGAAATTGAAAATGTTTATCTGCACTTAAAGATTCAATTAATTAGATCAAAGGTATAAAATTGTGGCTCAGTTTCATATTGAAAATAGAGTGTCATTTTCTGTTCCTAAGGCTTAATTAAATTGTAAAATAGATTATCTCAAATTATATTGGAGATTAAATACACTTTGAGTTTAAATTTTAGGGAGCAAAAGGATATTAAAAAGAAAAAATAGAATGTCATTTAATGAGGTGACTATATATCTTTATTTCAGAAACAGAAACCAAGCTTCTTACACGTACTATGATTAATTCTTTAATCAGAAAATCCAAAGACTTTTAAAGCACTAAGATAAGATTATGTATTCAAACAGATAGGTTAAAATATATTAAAATGGTAGGCCAACTAATGTCGTTTGCATGAAAAAACAAATATATGTTTATGTACTAAGATGTTTTCTTAAAAAGATTGTTACTGAGTGGTTTATTTCACTTTAAACTTTTAATGCATAAAAAACTACTATTCAATAGATAGGTAGTCTGTTATTTGGTAATCAAATCTGTTGGAAAAGAAAGCAGAAAGTGATTTGTAGTAATTATTAACATAATTAAACCAATGATTTAATCATGGTAAATAAAATGCTTTAGTCCAAAATCCAAATATTTTCTTCTGTTTATTCTTAATGGAAACTTATCTTAAATGTTAAAGTCGGGGATGAACAACGCCGTCCACATCATGAAGGGTGTCATATAACGAAAGAGTCTTAGTTACCAAGTGAACATCTATACTAAAACTAATTGGTGATACGAGGTCTTATAAAGGACTCCCTCTTTAAGTATTTTATCAATGTGAGACAACTCACATGTGAACATTTGTCAATTTAACTTCAATATTCCAACACGCCTCCTCACATGTGAGTCATTCGTTAATCCAATATAATCTGAACAAAATCACCCAGCTCGACCCGAGTATGGGGCCCGCTCTGATACCATGTTAACCATGAAGGGTGTCATATAACGAGAGAGTTTTAACCCCCAAGTGAGCATTCATCCTTAAACCAATTGATGATAGGAGGAGTAGCTCAATAGTCTCGTAAGAAACTCTCTCTTTAAGTATTTTATGAACGCGAAATAACTCATCTGTAGACATTTATCATTTTAACTTCAATATTCCAACATTAAAGCACTTTAATCAACTTTTGATGTGATAAAAGTTGTCCTATAATTATAAGAGTCTTTATCATTTGTTGGTTCACATTTGCTTTTATAAGATGATTTTTTGAAAAAATTTGTTGCATATCCTACGTGTTAATACTTTTAAGAACCTTTTAAAATAATGTGTTATATTTTAAAGACCTTTCAAATAAAATTAATTTCAGCGACTTTTGATGAATTTAGTGTGTGTTGTCATTTGTTTAAATGAATGAAAAAAAAAGTTTTTCTTTTCATATTTTTGTGATTGGTTTCTAACTTGTTACGTTTAAAAAAAAGATTCGAGCTATCTTTTTCTCACGATAAATGAATATATAGAAACTTTTAGCATCCATCCCCATGATTCTGATTATATTCTTACATAATTTGAAGTCCCCAGAAGTCGGTCGCAAAGATTTTATTTTTATACCTGAAATTCATCGATCATTAGTATAAATGAGATAAATGTATAAAATATGTCATTTTGATCGATCGTGTATGTTATACGACACAAAAACTTGTGTGAGACGGTTTCACGGATTATTTCCGTGAGACGGATCCTTTTTATCCATTTACGTACCAAACCCATCTCCATAAAAATTTATGTAAATTGTAAGGTGTGGGTCATGGGCTGATCCGTCTTACATGAAATGATATGTGAGACTGTCTCACATGAGACTTACTCCTTATACGATTATATGATCATGTTCAACACAAGTACAATAAGTCAAGGTCTAAATTTACCCATTCATGTGAAAGAAAAAAAGTTCAAACTCATAAAAGCTCATTAAATTGACAAATTAAATATCCTAAGATTGCATCAAAGGAATTGTAAAAAAAAAAAAAAAAAGAACTCTCAATCGTGTGATAGGTTGTTTGCATTTCACCAAAATCAACCATTTCGATCGGGTGACGATGTGAAACGAATCATCATTTTGATGGGCTGTTAAAATCCAAACGATGTTCTATGGCTCAATAGGATAGCTTTTCCCTCTTCTTTTTTCATTAAAAGAAAAAGATATGCTCAACATTTCTTCGGATACCTATGATGGTCTCACAAAATGTTTTTGTGAGATGGATCCTTTTAACTCATAAATCAAACTCATTTCCACTCATTTATATGTGAATTGAGAAATATGGGTTGCGGGTTGACCCGTTTCATGGAACAAGATCCGTGAGACGGTCTCAAATAAGATTTACTCAAAACCAATATATTAGCGCATGAAACTAAAACTTAATTGACTACAAAACATAGTAAGACTGAAAAATATTTCTGATAAATAAAACAAAAGTTCTTATTCAAATATTTAAGTGGGCCATATGAATTAGTAATATAAATAGACTCTATTGGATAGGAATTGGGCCTTCTATCAGACCTTAAGCCCAGCCCACCTGCCACTATGTCCATATGATGTTCCAATTATAATTACTACGCCTATCATTCAGCAGCCCAATCGGTGCTTGAGAATAGTGTTCTCTTTGTTTCATCACATTTGCATGACAACGATAATCGGGAATTACAGTTTTCTAATTATGTGATTTACACGTCACTAGTAGATTCTTTAACACGGACAACATTAATGCATTTTATAAGAAAAAATGAGTATTAACAATTAGATTTTTTTGCGACAACCGTTAATTTGTGCGACAATTGTAAAAAGTGTTAATATAAATTGACAACACGTTGTCACAGAAAACAATAAAAATAATTTATTTACTACCGAAGGAAAAAGAATTGCGAAAAAGAATTGCGAAAAGAATCTGCCATAATAATTTGAAATAAAATGTTGTTACAAAATATTTTACAACAATATTTTATTGATGATTAATTAGTATATAATTGTTCCCGTTATATGTATACACACATTTAATATGCTATATATGTATTATATTAATCATTTGAAAAGTCGATTGGTCCCGTTAAGTTGCAATCTTTTGAAACATGTGCTAAATCGTAAAGTAATAAATTAACTGTGCTTCTTTTTTTTCTCAATTAACTATAAAACATGATTTATTGGTTTTAGAAATTTAAAATAATTTAACATAAGTATGTGTGTAAAATGACTAAAATTTCTTATATTGAAACAAGAAGTTATAAAGCAGCTTTCTTGATCAATAAATATTACATATTTAGTTGTAATTAAAGTTGCTAGTATTGATTTAAAGAGACTTCACTTCACTTTACATAAACTGATTGCTTTGTTCAGTGGTTGTTTGGCAGCACAAGAATGCACTAATAACAACATTGATTGAGAGATAGAATATATGGATGGTTTCTGGAATACACGAAAAAGTGGGATTTACCAAAAGAGAAAGCAGTAAACAGAAGAAGAAGAAAAGAAGCTCTATGCTATCCACCAAAAGCTGAAACCCTAGTAAACTTTATAATATTCGTTGCCAAACAACCCCCTATTCAAGTTTAAATGAGGAATAATATCTAGCTATCTCTGCATGAATTTAATGCCAGGTGAAATTCTGCATGTCACTATCACATAAATATCAACACCTCTTTTAATTTCCTTTGACTTTTTGCCTCATCTTCATCTGAATAAATCCATCTTCTTTTAAGGGTTGTTTGGGTGCTGCTGTTGTTGCACTGGATATCTCACTGCACTTGCTAACATCCTTTGCTGCTCAATCTGATCATGATTGATTTACCACAAAAAAAAAAAAAAAATGTTGATGGGATTAGCTCGTGTTAATGAATCTCGTGCTTGTTTTTATCTTTATTGCATGACGATCAGATTCTTCTGTTACATGTAATGTTATGTTGTGTGTATGTTGATTTAATTTGTTGTAAGTAATATACAATTGAGAAAATAGAAATGAAATATGCTTAAAATAAAGGATTTTGTGTGAATTGTGTGTGATTGATATATACCTGGAATAGCTCATGCAGTTTGTTCTTGAGATAACAATACTCGTATTCCAGCAGCTCTAAAGCTCTTAGGCACCTATCAATTAAGAAAAATATAATTTTTGATCAAAGACAAAACAAATAAATAATGAAAAATAAGGAGCTAGCTCAATGATGTCAATTCTCTTATAATTCAACACCATTGGTAACTAATGATACATTTTAATTTGCACATCTCATTGAAAATTGAGATACAAAATGAGACGCTATTTGGAACGTGTGATTATAGTTTCTTTGTCGTACAATTATGTAGCCCACTTTATAGAGCAACTTTAACAAGTTAGACATTTGGTATAACACATGAATTGAGAGAGAGAGAGAGTGAGAGAGAGAGAGAGAGAGAGAGAGAGGTAACCCGGGGCGGTTATTTTGGTCGGAAGCGGCTCGGAAGGCAATGCAGACATTTCGGACACGATGAGCACCGATGCTAGAGCTGCTGCCCATCAGCTGATTCAGATGGATTCCCATTTTGGTGTAGTCTGAGAAGTCTTTATCCACTCTATATATATATATATATATATATATGTAATGCAGTATCAAACACATATCAATATAAAGTGTTTTTGTGTTGCGCGCGTGTATAATCAAAAGCCGATAAAAGCATTATTTATATATATTGAAAGGAACTTTAGTAGTCATGAGAGAGAGAGAGAGAGAGAGAGAGAGAGAGAGAGAGTTGATTACAGCAATGATCTGAGGTTCCTAAGGAGCTTCTCGGATTCGTGGAAATATATGTTGACAACCTCGGAAACAAAGTTGGGAGAAGACTCATCCTGGAGTTGTTGAAGCTGCAAGAATTGCTCATCCAATACTCCCTGCAATCATCATCATGATGTTAGAGAGAGAGAGAGAGAGAGAGAGAGAGAGAGAGCTAGACGATGAGGGAGAGAGAGACCTGGTGGAAGAGTAAGTTGAGCAAACGATTCATGTCAGCTCGGAGGAGGTCCACACTGAGTCCCAACATCCACAATGGTAGACCCGTTTTGCCAACTCTTTTTATGATCTTCAACACTTGTGTATAATAAGACAAAGGAGCTAGATCCCAAACAACACAACACAACAACAAAATAGATTCTGAGAGAGATGGAGGTGTGTTTGGTTTCAGTTCAGGGGTATTTATAAACTCTCTCTCTCTCTCTCTCTCAAATTGAATAATATATGAGAAATAGTACCACTGCGCCGAGAGCACGTTTCATCATGCCTCCTGCCTCCTTTTCTTCTTCCCTACCCTCTCCTTTTTGCCTTCTCTACTTCCTTTCTTATTTTATTTTTCACCATCCATTTTTCGCTTAATTGCATATATATCATGATTTCAATTTTTCTTTTTGAATGACGGAGCAAGCTAGTATTAAAAAGAGTCAAATGGATTCTTAAAATTAGGCACCCAAAATTCCGAGCTAGAGTGAAAAATGATGTCAGTGTGGAAATAGTTACGTGAAAATCGAGGTAAATGTGGGGCATCTACCGGACCATAACTTTTTATTTTTACACAAATCATTTCCACTCCTATTTACTCTTCACATTACACTACTCCTCTCCTCTCCCTCCCTCTCCCACCCACTATTTAGGGTCTTAATTGCTTTTTTTTTTTTTTTTTTCTTTCTAATATTACCTCCATCCCAAAATAAATATCATTTTAACAACTAAAATTTATTCCAAAATAATTATGATTTTCGTATTTCAAAGCATATTTACATACAATATACCAAATATGCCCCTATTTACTTATCTCACATTAAATGTGTTAAAGAGGTAAAAACTCCTCATTAATTAAATTTAAATAGGGGTAGATCGGATTTTTTATCACATTTCTTAATTTATGCGTAAAAGACTAAAACGACATTTATTTTGGGACGGAGGTAGTATATAGCTTTTACAAGAATGAAGTAAATTAAATAAATTTTATAAAATAATACTAATAGTAATATATATGACACATGATTCTCAAAACAATATATTTGATACATGAATTAATGATCTTGAGATATGTGTTGGCCTGAGATTTTAATTTTCAATTATGATATTTAGGAAAAAAATCAATGAACAAGTATTTCAACTGTTCTAATAATGATTAAGTCAGGTCAACCTAATATGTACATTATTAATTAATGTATTCTTAAATAGATAAATTACCGAACAAAAGTATTAATTTATTTTTATAATGGAAAATGTGGGTATTCCTTTGGTATCTACAATTAAAGATTTCATGTTTTTGTTACATGTAGTATGTTGTATGATTGTATCATATATAAAATACCGTTTTCCAGAACAAAACTAATGTTTTATGTTTAGAGATTAAGTTTGTGGAATAAATATTTTGGTTTCCTTGAAAACAACAAGCAAATCACGGAATTTTTTGAAAATTACAATTTAATCACAATTTTTTGAATTCTTCAAAATAAAAAAAAACTCACCATTTTTTCGATAATTATAATTTAATCCATTTTTTAAAACGTAGTAAAAAAATCACGATTTTAACAAATTACTGTAATTTGGACCACATTTAATCTTTTTTAGAGATCACACCTTCAACATTTTTATATAATCAAAGCTGATTACCTAAAGAACTAGGAAACTGCAAAAGAGACTTAATATCTACTTTCACTATAATACAACATCCACTATTAAATTCATATTTCTTTTTAATAAAGTTCATACACATGTGATTTTAATCCCATATTTCATTATTAAATTACATAAGTATTTTTTTAATTGCATACAAATAAAGACGATTAATTAATTGAGATTAAAACTTAGATTTTGTTAATTACTCCCTCCGTCCGAGTCGAATTTGCCTATTTGCCATTTTCGTTTTCCCAATCCAATTTGTCAGCCCATAAATGACAAAAAAATTATAAAGCAAAAAGTATAAAAAACATTTTTTAATCAAAAAGTAACCTAAAACAACAAGTTAACTGTATTTTCTTAGGTTCCGTGTCCGGTCCAAGTAGGCAAATTGGACCTGGACGGAGGTAGTACTTTTCATATATATGTAATTAAGCATAATTAGCTTATGGCCATGGAAAGAATATACAATACGATCTATGCTCCTCTGCAACGTTTAACTCAATCCATTTATCTAAATTAGATATCGTTTAATGAAAAAAATATCAAAAAAAGGAGGTTATTATAAAATTTCGAAAATGTCTATTATATCAAAATTGCTCACATTTAGTATAATCAAATTAAATGGGAATAAAATGAAATGAAATAATGTATATTATATGAAATAAAAGAAAAGAAATAGTAGTAATAGATAAGTTGGGCGTGCAGGTGAATAAGGCTTTTAGCCGACCATTCAGTCTATTTCTACTGACTTCTTCTGCTGTTGTTGTTCTCTTTCCTTTTCCTTTTTTTTTTTTTTTTGCCACTTCCTTAAATTTCTTCGATTTATTAATTATTATTAGTTGTAGAAGTAGTGTAATTTAATTATATAAAGGTAAAAACTTGCGTAACCCCAGTACACCGTATTCCAAAGGTATTATTAGTTTATATTAGGTATATATCCACAAGGTATTATTGGTATATTCATAAGATATTAGTGGTATATTCTTGAAGATATTAATAGTATACTCATAAGGTATTAGTTGCATATTCATAAAGTATTACATGTATAATTGAAATATATGTTTTAGTGAAGGTATTATTAAGGTATTACTTGTTACATGTTAAGGTATTACTCATATTAAGGTATTACCATAAGTGTCTGGGGGCACGATGTCCCGGGACACGCAATACCTACTCTTGTATAAAAATATACAATCCTCAGGTTTTATTTGTAACAATATGAATTATTAATTTTTTTCCAATTAAAACATTGACTCACGGTCTAACATTAATTGTGATATCACTATCATTGTTGGATAAGTTTCGATGAAATTGTCCCGGATCCACCAATAATTTTGTGATTCATTACTACATGAGTTATGAATTAAGGATATAAATTAGAAATTTTGCTACTTCCATTCTCAATCACGATGATCGTGATGACAAATACAAATGAGTGATAGATTTGAGATGCTCCCACTTGATCCATATCAAATGATGATGACATCGCAATCCGACCTAGTCGGATCATATGATCTTTCAATGAGACCTTGGTAGGCCTAACTAGAGGAGCCGATTGAGAGCCAGGACTCAGGCTGGTGCACCCAGGTTCTGTCCTCAGCAAGCCCATTGCAGACCAAGAAGCTCATTTGAAGGAAATAAAAATAAATTAAGATAGAAAACTTATTGTGATAAATCAAATCCCTAAAATCGTATTACTCTATGCATAACCAAGAGTATCTAAATATCTGATTTAGGCTATAAATAGAGCCTTATTTATCATTCAAAGATTCAAATTTCACTGTAGTTCACACAATCTAACAATAAAATACCGTTCGACAGGACTGTATCTTCCGAGCTATATTTAGTTAAATTTCTTATCATATTTAATTGATTTTAATACAACTATTAACTACTTATTGTTGTTATCATTATCATTATTATATGCTGCCAAACAAGAAAGTATACCTATCGTCCAAATGAAAAGCACCACATATTATTTATTGTTGGCATTATACTAATTTCTATAGCCTTGATGTTTGGAGCTCTGTAAATCGGCGCTGTTGTGCTGTTGCTGTTAACACCACCACTCTCTCATCATTTTGTCAATTGTAATCACACTTATATCAAACTCAAAAGCAATTCTACTTTTTAATATATACTATAATATATATATATATATATACTCAAAATCATTAAATAATAAATAATATTATAAGTTTTAATGTTCGTCACAAAATTTTAATACAATTTTGCAGTCCTGACAAACATTATATCATCCCGCCACTAACCCTCATTGAGTATTAGATACTCCACATTCTACCCGTTTATACTCTTATAATTATTTAATTGTATCACTTATATTACACTTCTCCCTTCTAATATTTAAAGAGGACCAAAATTGATATATATTCAGCTACTATTTAATTAATTTAAAAATCTTAAATGTAAACATGAACTTATATTTTATTTACTCAACAATTAACTCTTAAATTCATTTAAATACTATGGGACTTATAATTGGAATAATTTTTTTAAGCACGACTTTTACGCTCTTGGCAATTTAATCAAATAATTATGACATGTTTAAAACAAATTTAACCATAGCCAATGATTATACTTATTATATAAATTTAAGTGGTATCTCTTAAAATAAACTAATTAAACTTGAGACACAAAATTCAAATTATTCCCACGGGCCTTATTATATAAGACTTGAATCACAAATGGATTTAAGTTGAGAAGAGATTGAGCCCTTCAACATTGGATATAATATTGTTACATACTATAATTTATCACTAAGAAAACGCACGCATGGTTTTCATGTATTCACTTTTTATGGCTTTCCTTATCACATAATACTAAATTGTAACAAAGTATGTAGTAATGTGTTTTTTAATAAATATAGATTAGGAATTAATAATTAATTAGAGACCTCGATTTTCTGAATGGGCATGCTTTCACCCTGACGTAACCCACGCATAATAAAGACAAAATTCCAATTTCGTTCTAATTACCCTACTAATTAATACAAGAAAAAGGGAAAATTAATTATAATAATTCTTGATCTTTAATAATCTTGATTTTACGAAACTACTTAATCATTCAATCGTTGCGTTTTATTAATTCACATCGATATAGAAAATTTATTTTATTTAATGTTAGGCCAATCAAGGGCGTTTAATCTTTTGTAATTGAATATTTTTAGAAAATATAGAAGGATACAATTTTATTATTAAACAAATGTTACATTAGTGAATTTATAAATCATGCACGCTTTGATTTGACGTAAGCAATTGGTGTACTAATGTTTGAGAAAGAGGGAGAAAAAGAACAAAAAGTTATTGGCAGATGAACTATGGAATATTAATAGTACTTATTATCATAATTAAGTACTTGTATTATTATTCAATTAGTACTAATAATCGAGAATAACTATGTGGTAATAATTTAAAGGAGATTGTACAACAAGTACCATGCGATGATGCCAAATGGACCATAATTATTTAATACTAATTACAACTAAAGATACATAGAATTCATAGTCATAATCATAATGCTTCTTTTCTGTTCCCCTCCATTTCTTATCCATTCAAACATTAATCACTCTTTTTTAATAGTAACACACTCAACTAAACGCTTTTAGCTTCGAAATTCCAAATGTTGGGCTTCTGCTTTTCAACCTTTTCCTTGTAAGTCACTACTCCTAATTAAGTAATCAATAATCTAATAATTCGTGTGCCTTTCGAAAAGCCATAACATTGCTTCTTATTAGTGGACTCAGGCTCGTTGCTCAAGAGTCGAACTTCATATTAGGGTTGAAAATAGGTCGACTGGAGTCGGGTAGTATTGGGCTCGATCGAATTTTAAAAATTGATATTCAAACTCGACTGAATATGATTTTTGTTGGTGTTTGAGGTCAACTCGAACGATAACTTGATAAGTTTGAGTTCGACTCAAATGTTGCTTAAAACATTGAAAATTTATATTATATTATAAAATAGTAAATTTAGCATATATTTGATTATTCTCGATTAGATTGACGAGCTCGTTGAGGATCAATATGCTCAATCTAATTTTATACCTTGTTATTTTATTTGGGTTAAATGTGGCACTCAATTAATATATAATTTTGGTCATGATAGCCCTAACGCAAGGAGAATACGAGAGTAGGTGTTACTATATAAAATAGACAAATCAAAATAGTTGAAAGAAGAGAATGACAAGTATAATATATATGATCTTTAAATCAGATAATTACACTTCTAATTTATACTTTCAATTCCTAAAATTTATTCTCTATCCAAGCCCTTCTTTTGAAGATATGTTAAATCTCTGTTAAAATTTCTGTAAAAAAAATACTATATCGAAAAAGTGTTTTAACTAAGATAATTAGGAAATTTTATTTAAGTTTGGTCTGGTTTTGAGAGAATTATCAAATAATCGAAACTAATTATCAAATAATCGGACCTAACCCAGAATGAGGTTGTGTTTGTGGATTGGGCTTTATACTAATAAGCACTATTAGTTATGGGCTTGGAAAAATAATATTTGGCCCAAAAGCTATTGGCTAAAGGGTGATTCTAAATACAGCCATTAAATTTCTTAACACAACTATATTAAAATAAAATTCCTTTTTTGCCCTTAAATTTTATTTTTTCTAATATTCAACACAACAATACATCATCTTCATTAATTTTCCTTTTACGCAGCAATAGACATGGTACTTGTTCACCTAATTCCTTAAGCTACTCCCGCTAGTGTACGGTGTAGATCGTAGACTCGGCAAGCAAGGTCGATCCCACAGAGACTAACGTTAGAATTAATTAATTACCTAAATTTTATCCCTAATTTTATCTAGGAATCGAATTCAAAAGATGTTGAATTAATTAAACTAACTAAGAATGTAATTAAAAATCACGAAATCAAACAGTTATTCTAAGACAGGTTCTAGAACATGCTTTCACCAAATTCTCCCCTCAACGTCACTTTGATCAATCCAAATTCATTGATCAATAATCCTATATGAGCAATCACGAAAATCAAGTTAAAAGCTCTCTCGAGTCAATTTAACCGGTTGATTATTATGTTACCAGAGGTATCTCTACTCGATCTGATATAACACAACAACTCCCAAAAGCACCTAGGATTGAAAATCTCATCACATATGTCATTCATCTCTCGATCTCATGTTACATATATGTCATGTGTTTACTTTTCCGTAATTAAATCTCCTCTCTCGAATTTTGACTTAATTACTTAAACATGCTCAATTAGGGGCCCTCCAATCAAACAAGCAATCAAATCATAAACACACGAATAGGATCAAGAATCAAGAAATTGAATTAAAATCAAAGATCCATCAAGGTTTGAATCGAACTACTTACATATCCTAGAAACCTACGAAAATCTAGCCAGACATAATATTAATCAAATCCATAGACAAAATTGATAACATCATGTCAAAACCGAAATTCAACAAAAAGTAGAAAAGTAAAAAGAAAAACTCTAAGGCGACGATCTCGTGATTCTCGATCTTCGAATTCTCCTTCGTACTTTCTCCTGGATGCTCTCAGAATTTGTGTTTTCTCTCTATGAATGCTTGTGTTCTTCAATTCTGGACTTCTTGCGGTATATATATCTTCTTGGGAGTCTTGGAGATCAAGAAAATCGGGTATAAAATCATCCAAAATCGTGTTTTAGTTGAAATAGGACACCCGGGCACGGTAGTGCCCCACGGCACGACCAGACCGTGCCCCGCTGCACTTGCGCGTGCCAGCCGCGCACGACCGTGCCCCCAGACACGGCCGTCCGTGCGCGGCTGCCTTCCTCTCTGGACATTGGCGCACGGTCGTGCGCCAATGCAGCCCTGACCGTGCGCGGCTGCATCTGTCCATGCCCCAATGCACAACCCCGTTTTTCTTCGTTTTCGGCCTCGTTTCCTCCTCGTTTCTTCCTCAATCCTTAATCACATTTGAAATTCATACTTTTTCCACTAAAATCATGAAACTTAGCAACCAAAACGTCAAATGCAACTAATATATGAAAAGTAACAAAATTGCTATAAAAACGTACACAAACGCAATCAATCGATCATAACATTGTACGCAAAACTATAGCAAAATTGACACTTATCAATTTCCCCCAAACTTAAACCATTGCTCGTCCTCGAGCAACATCAAGAACTCTTCTTCAACACAAATCACAAAAGAATGAACCAAGTTTAACAACCAAAGACTCAAAATACTTAATCAAAATCGAAACTTTCTAAACTTAAGCAAACACTCCAACAATCCACAATCATGCACTTCAAGGAGTAATGAACCTCTCAAGGTAAAAGTGTATCACTCACGCTCAAAAAGTGTATAAAATAGGTCGTGTATACGCTCGGATCAATCAATCAAGTAACATCTACCATAAGCTTGCAAATCGTCTCACTTCTCCACCACTTTCGTACATGTGAATATAAGAATCAAAAAGGACTTTTATTTGGACGCAATGAGGCTCTTTGGACAAGGTAGGAAAATTTGGATTAAAGTGACTATAAAAGCATATGATTGCAACTACTTCAACAATTTCTTCCTTGAATCACAACTTTTTACATTTCCATGAAATTTCTTCAACCCAAAACAAATCACCTATTTCCACATGAGTTCCAGAAATTATCTCTGAAGGACTTACTCAATCGAGTTCCAGAAAAAGGCACAACTCAACTAAGTGTCCAACTTACATCAACAAGGCACAACTCATGCACAAATATATTTTCCACCAATCACTTCCTCTTTTTTTTTTTTTTTTAGCCACACATTTTTTTTTTCAACACTACCAATTCTTTCAACTCTATTTACTTTCCCAACTATTTAATTCAAGCTCTTTTCACCCGATCACTTTTCATCCAAGCTTTACAATCATATAAAATAGGTAGGCTTAAAAGATACAGATTATTCATACGATTATTCGGCTAGTCAAAGAAATAAGGCTTAAAGGCTCAAAGGGGCTAACTAGAAAATTATAATGATTTTGGTAGGGAAAATTTGGCTAAGTGACTAAAAAAAATCAAAGATGGTCTTAGATCATTTTCAAAAATTCACACGTACATGTAGTCTCAAAGGAGATACCAAAGCAAGTTCTAGAGATATGTACAAGACGATTGATACTCACTTAATCAAGAAAACAAGACTCGATGTAATGTCAAGTCAAGGCTCAAATCTCACTCGGCTTGTTTTCATACTCCTCAAAATACACAATCATTTCATGCTCAAAATATTCACCAAAATCAGAAAATTCCAACTCAATCAAGCAATAAATCGTCAAGATTATTCAACTCAATTCATGCTTTTCAAAGATCGAGAATTCATATCACATATTCTTCCACAAAATCAAAAGATCATCATCTATCCTAAAAAAATCTAATCCTAGAAAAAAAAAATCTACCTAAAAAGCAATGAACGTGCTAAAGCAATAAAATCCTATATGCAACTAAAATGTAATGCAAAAATCCATTGTCATTTTTCTTTAATCTCACAACCGTCCCCCCCAAACTTATTTGTCATCAATTCCAAAGAGGACAATTAATAAAATCAAAAGAGAAATGCAATGGAAAACTCACAAACTTTTTTTTTTCTTTCTTTTCTTCCAATTAGGTTGCATCTCAATCAGTGTGAAATTTGACGGCATCATCCACTCACACAATTTTGCACACTTCAACAATTTTTCCAACGCACATACAAAAGGAATTTCAAAGTCAATTTTCTCAAAAAAATTTAAAATGTTAACAAATTGATCATCGAACTCTTTCTTGTGAACTTTTTGAGGGAAAAGAATATAAATGATAGTAAAAGAAAGTGTAGCGTTAAGAATTGATTTAGGCTTCTCAGCCCCTTTTTGTTCTTCTATATGCACTTCTTTCTCCATCAAAATATTTTCTCTCTCGTCTTTAGTTTCCTTCTCATCTTCAACTAGCATGCTGGGCTCATCCTTCTTGGTCTCTTCCATCAACGTCATGATCATACCTTCTTCAGTTGGATATAACTCGGTTGTACTAGAATATGACTCATCTTCTTGTTGATTTTCAAGAATAGTGACTATTTGTCCCATTTGCACTTCCAATGCTTTGAGACGAGTATCCAATTGCTTTTCCACAGATTTGGCACGAGCATCGGCTTCTTTTAAACGCTCATCCGTACTTTTTATGAATTCTCTCATCAACTCCTCAAGTGGCTGCTTCCTTGGCTCATCAATCATTCCATTTGTAACAGAAAATCTCCTATTTTGGAAGTTGTTGTAATATTGTCCACCTACATAATTGATGTCTTCAACCTCCTCTTGTGGTGCAAAATCACAACTTTGATTCCAGAAATTTCATACTGGTGCAGTACGAGAAGCCAAAACTTGTCTTGTGAGAGCTGATATCTGTGCAGTTAAAGCTGTTAATTGATCTTGATTTTGAAATTCAAATGTTTTTTTGTATGTAGTCCTTTCAGATGGCCATTGATAGCTGTTGATTGTCATATTGATGCACGACCTGAAAATCCACGAAAGAGTATCAGATAATCCCTAAAATAAAAATTAAAAAAAATTAAAAAAAAATCCTAGATTAAAATCAAAAGAAGAATTCAAATATCAACTATCCTAAATTCTAGTCCCCGGCAACGGCGCCAAAAACTTGTTCACCTAATTCCTTAAGCTACTCCCGCAAGTGTACGGTGTAGATCGTAGACTCGGCAAGCAAGGTCGATCCCACAGAGACTAACGTTAGAATTAATTAATTACCTAAATTTTATCCCTAATTTTATCTAGGAATCGAATTCAAAAGATGTTGAATTAATTAAACTAACTAAGAATGTAATTAAAAATCACGAAATCAAACAATTATTCTAAGACAGGTTCTAGAACATGCTTTCACCCAATTCTCCCCTCAACGTCACTTTGATCAATCCAAATTCATTGATTAATAATCCTATATGAGCAATCACGAAAATCAAGTTAAAAGCTCTCTCGAGTCAATTTAACCGGTTGATTATTATGTTACCAGAGGTATCTCTACTCGATCTGATATAACACAACAACTCCCAAAAGCACCTAGGATTGAAAATCTCATCACATATGTCATTCATCTCTCGATCTCATGCTGCATATATGTCATGTGTTTACTTTTCCGTAATTAAATCTCCTCTCTCGAATTTTGACTTAATTACTTAAACATGCTCAATTAGGGGCCCTCCAATCAAACAAGCAATCAAATCATAAACACACGAATAGGATCAAGAATCAAGAAATTGAATTAAAATCAAAGATCCATCAAGGTTTGAATCGAACTACTTACATATCCTAGAAACCTACGAAAATCTAGCCAGACATAATATTAATCAAATCCATAGACAAAATTGATAACATCATGTCAAAACCGAAATTCAACAAAAAGTAGAAAAGTAAAAAGAAAAACTCTAAGGCGACGATCTCGTGATTCTCGATCTTCGAATTCTCCTTCGTACTTTCTCCTGGATGCTCTCAGAATTTGTGTTTTCTCTCTATGAATGCTTGTGTTCTTCAATTCTGGACTTCTTGCGGTATATATCTTCTTGGGAGTCTTGGAGATCAAGAAAATCGGGTATAAAATCATCCAAAATCGTGTTTTAGTTGAAATAGGACACCCGGGCACGGTAGTGCCCCACGGCACGACCAGACCGTGCCCCGCTGCACTTGCGCGTGCCAGCCGCGCACGACCGTGCCCCCAGACACGGCCGTCCGTGCGTGGCTGCCTTCCTCTCTGGACATTGGCGCACGGTCGTGCGCCAATGCAGCCCTGACCGTGCGCGGCTGCATCTGTCCGTGCCCCAATGCACAGCCCCGTTTTTCTTCGTTTTCGGCCTCGTTTCCTCCTCGTTTCTTCCTCAATCCTTAATCACATTTGAAATTCATACTTTTTCCACTAGAATCATGAAACTTAGCAACCAAAACGTCAAATGCAACTAATATATGAAAAGTAACAAAATTGCTATAAAAACGTACACAAACGCAATCAATCGATCATAACATTGTACACAAAACTATAGCAAAATTGACACTTATCAGTACTATCAATTTAAAGACAATTGTTTCAACAATAACAGAAGAATATTTCAGCAAAATACCAAGTTTTAAGAAGAAATTTAATCAAGTTTATTTTGGAGATATGCGTTGAACTCAATGCACTAGAAAAATGATAATAAAAGAAAATGTTTACAATCCTTTCGAGTAGTTTATGCTATAATTTTTTTGGAGATTTTAGTTGGGTTTCTATTATGATTTCCTAGTACTTTAATTTTAGAAATATCATAGGTTACATAATTTTAAGTTATTAGGTTCTTTCAATTCTTTCAAAAATTGCACATGTCTTGTTGGATGAAATGTCTAAATGGTTTTTCATATGTTTACTACATTAAAAAGTCATGCTCATCACAAAAAAAGAAAATAATAATAATAATAATAATAATTGAATTATAATATATTTTACCTTATAAAGTTTTAAGTCCTCTTCCAATAATTTTTTTTGAATAGTATGATTGAAATTTAATTGAATATATTGGTTGTGTGAAGAAAAAAAAGAGAAAAAGATGAAAAAGAATTAGGCTGTAAAAAATATCAATAATTAGGTTTAAGGGCAAAAAAGGAATTTTATTTCTTGGTGGTTGTATTGATAAATTTGTTGGCTGTGTTTAGAATTACCCTTGCCTAAAATGTACAACCTTAAAATTTCAGTTAACTCTTTTACAACCATATTGATATTTGGTTATACATATGGCCCAAAAGCTATTATGTTTTCAATTTATATTTCTAGTTAATGAGAATATGAATAAACTAAAATCCAACATCATTTCTTGCTTCTGTTGAACGTTAAATTCACACAACCAGTTGGATCAGTTCCACGTGAAGGTAAAATCTTTATAAATATATCCTCTCATTTTCTTCAACGATAAATTCTAAACTTTTAATGATTTTAGATTGATTTCTTCAACTCTATGCTCAATTTAGGTATGTTAAATGAAAAAAAAAATGTAAAAATTTCTTTGATCTTTTAGAATAAAATAACAAACAATACTATTGAAAATGTCAATATTAATTATACAAATTTGAGAATAATAAAGGCCACCAAGTTATATAAGACATCAATAGGTCACTTACCTGGTTATATCACGCTTAGAAATTAAACTAAAAATATCATAACTTATATATAAATAAAAAAATGAAATATATATGATGAGATATTCAATTGGGAAAAGCCATTGTTTGCATGTGTTGTTTATTAGGCAACTTGATATTAGTAGCCAATCCAATGGTTTGAAGAAGCATAATCACATACCAAGTCATATCAATTTGCCACCATTCTAATCCATGCATGTCTTTCTAAAATTAATTCTACACAATTCACTTTTAAATTCCATGGATTTATAGAGGATAAATTTTTGAGTTAAAATATCTTCTTCTTTTTTTACACTAAGGTAATCAAACATTTAATTATTACTAAATTACTGTTTGAACAATGTGATCGAGTGAAACATATTGTCAGTTTCGTGTTCCAATAGTGATTATATTCTACGTACAGGCCAAAATGATAAAGAGGATTTAACTTACAACTTACTTTGTTGTAACTTTCACCATTCATTCAGTAAGAACTTTAATTTTTGGTACTTTAATAGGAATATGTATAGTTTGGATCGACAATTAACTTAGTCAAAATCGAAATTCAAATCTCGTTTCATTCTCGTTTCATGTTTCATATGGATTCCATGTAATTACGAAAACAAGGCCAGTTGTTTCGAGATAAAATGTAGGTACCCGTTGTTTCGAGATAGATCAGCAGTGTTCCATGCCTGGTGACCCCAAACATGACAAGCTGGATTCACCAACCAAGTTGAATGGTATACGAACACGATCCTCACACCCTGATATAACACTACCTAGCTCAATTACATTCCAATTTGAACATCAAAATATCATTAATAAATGCATTTTGGTAATTTTACATAATCAAAAAAACACTATATAAATCAATGGTCTCAACAATACTATAAATTAATAATTTCTTCAACTTACAAAATAACCAGAGCAATTTAGAGAAATAAGAATTTATTATTGATTACTTGTTAAAACTCAAATTTATTAGAAGCTCACATATATATGAGACAACCAACCAGAGAGAATCTTTTTTTAAATAAAGATGTCGTTAAGAAGTACATGTCTATGCATTATGACTTATGAGTAGATTAAAATTTCTTCTAAGATACTTTTTATACTTCATTCATTCCACAAAGATTACCCACATAATGATTTAGTCTAGATATATAGAATCCGTGGAATACATTGGATTACAAAAATTAAATTAAATTTAGTAATTTTAGAAAGAAAATTAATTGTTAATTATATTAGAAAATATATTAATGTTGCATTAGCTTTCTAATGTGAATGACATCTAACTATAAACTGTAAAAGAACATGGTTAAATTTAAATATTTTTGAATCCATTATTCAAACACTCAAATTTTATTTTTATGAATTGATACAAAAATTAAAGTCAACTATTTTTATATATTATTTTAAAAAACATATTCGAAAAAATTATATAATTTTAATAATTAATTAGTTTGAAACGTATGGATAATTTTTTTTTCAATCAACCCACATTTATTTTTCTTCATTATTTATTGATTTATATTTTATTCTAAACTTTTTAAATCAACAAATTTCAAATTTATAAATCATTTTCATAGTATATGTTATTTTAACAAATTTAGTAAAATTTTTTATATTATTTACTAATGTATATTATCAATATTAATCTAGATAGCATTTAATAGCAACATTAATTAGGTTTTAAATAGATTTAATTTGTAAAAAGAAAATTAAAATGAGAAAATTCGTGGGATTGACAAGTGTTTTTTATGGTTATTCCTTTATTATATATAAAGATATATAAAATGATAAAATAACATTTTCCATATTAAGTTATTCAATTCAATTTTCAATTCTATACGCTCCAACGTACGTCCTTTGATATTACTTCATAGCAACTATCTACGTCCAATATATAAGTAATGAGATATAAATGATTATATACAAGGAAAAAACATAGAGAAAATTTAATATATATAGTGAATATATTTGTAACTATTTAGTGGGACGTCACTCGCGAGGAGTTTTTAGAGGAAATTAAAATGTCATCAATATCACTCTTAACCTAATCCGATTTTCAGAATGTGTTTAATTCGAAAATTAAGTTGTGAAGACAAGAAATTAACAGTGATTATAGTTGCTTACCATTCCCCACACAAGATATGGAAACCCTCCAAGAAGAAAGAGTAAAACTCCAAGTGATCATATAAGTTTTTTGAAGAAACTGATAAAATGGTTGCTTCTCCAAATCTCTAACGTTGTTGCCCTTCCCACGCTACAATATCACATTATCTTGTCAGTATTGTCTTCAAAATATATCGTAAATGTCATATATGATGGAATCTTCTAGAATCTAGCCAGAATATTTCATCATCAATTGATTGGACTAAGTAAATTTATTGTAAAATGTAGAAACTCGTATAGTTTGGAGTTAATTAATAAGAGTGTTTTACTCATGATACCTTTTCAAAGAAAGATTTGGCATCAAAAAGCCAGCCAATATGACTGAACCAAAATCCTTGATTTGGCTGTGTGGGTCTCTTGCTGTGTCAGTATATTGATGATGAAATCTATGTGTTCTAACCCAAAATATAGGATCTCCCTGCAAATGTAATACATAATTAATGTCGTATGCTGGGATTTATCCGATTCAATAAAATGTATCAAATTTAAAACTTATCATATGACAAATTAAGTATAATGATATATACCAAGTTTATATATACCAAATTATGAAATCATGCATAATTCGAACGAGAAAATGTAGATCAGACCTGAAGAGCATGAAGGCCGCAATATGTAAAAGTGTATTCAAGCCATTTGGGAAGCTTGAAACTGTTGTGAGAAAGATTTCTATGGAAACAAAGAGTGATCCCAAAAGGGCCAGTTATGATAGCCAATCCAAATGCAATCCAAAATGCATTCCAAGTGAATGTGAAAGGAGCAAATACACACAATATATGCATTGGTAATATCACGAAAAGTCTAACCACATCCAAGAGGGTGTTTGACTAAACTTATAAGCTTCTTAAAATAGCTTATAAGATGTTAATAGTTTATAAGCTCCTCATAAGTGTTTGACTAACTTTTTAAAATAAGATCTTATTTTATGAGCTTATAAGATGTAATGAGCTTATAAACTCTTTTTTGAAAAGTTGGGAAATCCCAATTTTTCAAAACACCTTCAAATTTAATCACTTATTTTTCAAAACACCTTCAAATTTAATCACTTATTTTTCAAAACACCTTCAAATTTAATCATTGAAATTACACAAATATCATTACTAACAACTTATATGCTCCACCATCTTATTTACTCAAACACTTCAACAACTTATATTAAACTTAAATTAAACATCTTATAAACTCTAAAAACATCTTATAAGATATGAGAGCTTATAAGCTCTAAAAATAAGTTTAGCCAAACACCCGTAAATAAATCCACTCTGATCTCTTCTTAAACTCCAAATAAGACATCTTAATTTTTGTTCTGGCTTTGTGTTGTGAGTTGTTAAGCTTATGTAGAATTCTGGAATTCTGAAAAAAAATTCCATGTTATTTTGATTAAGAATTGAATAGTGGGAGTACATGTTATCAAGCATGTTTAATAAAGTACAAAACCAGGAACTTGAAGGCCTGTCCAATCACACGAGCCAGATTTTCCTAAAATATAGTGATTTGACAGCTCAAGAAGTGAATATATTAAAAACACTTATACTTTTAAAATGGTTACTTGGATAGTTTTCGTGTGACGATCATTTTTACACATTATTCGAACGCATTTTTTAACAAATTTATATACGAATTATGAATTAACACATCTCACATAATATGATATTTATGACGATATCAAACATACTCTATTAAAAAGGAAGAAATAGTTGTTTGATGTGGCTTTTCCAAAGTACTTTTGATTAATGAATGTAGTTGCCTTCATTAGTAAATGAAAAACTCCACATCTGACCGTAGAATTGGGTGGGGAATGTACAATCGAAAGATATGTCTAAACTAATGATATATGGGTGAAATTTATATCAAAGAGATGTAACATGACATACATGTAAGAAAGAATCCATAAGATATGAATCTTTAATAAAACTCCACAATGTTTCAATAAAAATTAAATTGTCGTTTCGAAATTTTAATCTGTAATACAGAAGGATCGATCTCTTCCCAAATCTTAATTCCTACCCCCGAAGCTAATTTTATTTCATCCTTAATTTCTTATCAGATATATAAACGTATTACTTATCCTTGGCTCATGACGTGAAGAGATTAATTTCTTGGTATTTTAGATCAACAATGGGTTGACTTTGTTTTTTTATGAACTGGTTTATCTTTGATTTTAAGGTTATTAGATGATGATGATGATTATTATTATTATATTTTTTAAAGTTGGAATAAAGGTGCATTAGCGCCAAATTTACGGAATCAAATTTACAATTTCTCCTTTGATTAGTTTGAGGATTCTAAATTATGTGTTTGGTGGGACTAAATATGCAAATTTTAGTTTTATAAGATTAAAAATCAAAATAAAATGTTCTCATGATCGGTGGGATCAAATTTGCAATTTGATCAGTAAAATATTTGCAATTATAGGTAGCAGTAAAAAAAATAAAAAATCACATGAGCCCAAATTTCCTTTGCGATTTGGGGTTTCTGAAATTGCATGTCACCTAAGCGATTTCGATAGTGACGTCAATCTTAAAAAAAGGGTCAATATCAAACTGAAATTAGTTAAAATCAATAATTATAGAACCAAAATTGAAAAATACATGATTATTGTATCTATATTGGACAAGACCTAATTACATATAGAACTAAACAATATTTTCTCTATAAATTATAATTTATAAGTTATTAAGATATATTTAGTGAGTAAAACTGTAAAAGATCAAAATCTGCATAAAAATACCTCCTTTAAATATGTCATGTGTAAGTCACGTGTCGGAATCCCACGAAAATGGTCGGAAAGAAAAGTTTAGTGTTTAAGCGTCAATCCCAAATAGTTTATATATATCAGTGCAATAAAAAGAAGTCTGATGGTTTAAGTGCAAAATCACTAATAGTTTGGTGGTGTTAGTGTATTAATTAACCTTTAATTAATTATAGTATTTCTTGATGTTAATTATCATGATTTTACAAAATTCGTTACTTATTTTTTCGGTAGTTGCGCTTGATTAATTAACATTGGAGATAGCATATAAGGTTAATATGCAAGAAAGAAAAAATAATGAGCCATCATCTTTGTGCATGCATATATTTTCTTCATTTCTCTTGAATTTATTCAATTAATTTAGGCCAATAAATAGCGTTTTCTTTTAGTAATTCAAATATTTTTAGAAAATATATATGGATAAAAGTAATTTAATTACTAGTATACTAAGGGACATTCATGTATTTACTTTTTTAATCGATTATGAAGGGTATCATTTTCACTTACATTCATACTCCATACATACACACAGAAATCTGAATGATCAGTGATTGATGCCAAATTCAGCTTATCTTAAATAGTTTTGATTTTCAAGAAAATAGAAATGATTCTCTCAAAAAAAAAAAAAAAAAAGAAATGATTATTTTGTGCTTGTGTGATAATGCCTAATATTTATGGATATTGAAGCATGAATCTAAAAGTGGATGTGATAGTAGTTCCTTTATGTAGTACTCCATATGTGAACATTGGGTCATTTAGATTTTAGCAGCTAGCTATTAATTGCCAATCAAATTGCTAATAAATTGAAGACTGTTTTTATAATAAGAGTAATAAATAATAAACTCATTGTTTGGTGAAAATAACGTTAATTTGGTAATGCCACACTCAAAAAAAAATATATATATATATATATATATATGTTATTTTGGTCATGTTAGCCCTAAAGACATTTTTGTACATTACATTGACACAAGAGTAGGTGTTACCTATATAAAATAGACAAATCAAGATAGTGAAAGAGAATGACAAGTGTAATATATATAATCTTTAAATCAGATAGTTACAGTCCTAATTTCTACTTTCTCAATCCTAAATTTATTCTCTATCAAGCCCTTCTTTTGAAAGATATATGTTTAATCTTTGTTAAAATTTTAATAAAAAAATACTATATTGAAAACTAATAGAAAACAGATTTTTCAGACATTATTCAGAAAATGAAATTAATATATATTTTAGATATCAAACATGTTAGTGATGGACGTCATATATTGATGTGCCCATAATTGGAAAAGTGTTAGGATGACCCTCGATGATTATGTTGTATTATTCTTTCTATTTATATTTGTAGTTAACGAGAATATCAATCAATTCAAGTCCAACATTATTTATTGCTTGTGTTAGAATGCTAAACTCATTACAACCTGTTGGATCAATTCTATGTGAAGGTTTGAAAATATATATCCTCCCATTTTCTTCAACAATAAATTTTACACGTTTAATGCTTTTATATTGATTTCTTCAACTCTAATGGGAAAAAAAAATGTAAATTATTCCTTTTATTTCTTAAAATAAGATAACAAAAAATAGCACTTTCAAATGTGAACCTTATTTATATATGTTGAATATACAAATTTGTGATTAATAAAATTAAACCATCAAATCAAACATGGCATCTACCTGTTATTATCAGGTTTAAAAACTAAAAAGTGTCATATCTTAATTACAAATGAATTAAAAAGAAAAGTGAATGATAAATGATGAAATTTTCAATAAATCAAATTTAGAGGAGTAACCACAATAATTATTTGAGGATATTGAAAGGGTTCAATTGGGAAAAGCCAACTTTTGCATGTGTTGTTTAGCAGGCAACTTGATATTAGTAGCCAAACCGAATGTTTGAAGAAGCATAACCATATACCAAGTCACATCAATTTGCCACCATTCTAATCCATGTCTTGCTGAATATTTAAATGCATGGTGGTTATTATGCCACCCCTCCCCAAATGTAAGCATTGCCGTCCACCTAATTAACCAACATTTATTTTTTTAAAATAATTAATTAGTGGGATTTATGTTGGATAAATCATAATTTTCAAGTCAAACAACACTTTTTTCTGCACTAAACAATGTACATATTGTCAATTAATGCTCCCAAATGTGAATATATCCAAGATGACTAGAAGATTTAATCGACAACTTATTTCATGAGCAAAAAGGGTTAATTGTAAATATATATATATATATATATATAAATTGTCATTTTAACAAAACTTTTTACTATTGATCAATATAACACAAGTTACACAACCTTATATATTTAATATGTTTTTCGACCAAAATTAGTTTTCGAAAAGCTGTATGTTTTTTATTAATAAGTTTGGGGAGGTTGAGGGAAGGGTGGAGAGACCAAAAAAAGATAAAAATCCTTCAGAAGTTGTATATCGATAGGAAATGAACATTTTGTTTCACTATCTTAGTTGAAAAATATAATAAAAGTTATACTACTTTGTTCAATAATGAAAAAAATTGATTAAAATGACAATTAATCAAGCATATGTTGTGATCTTTCTAACAATTAATCATTTATGAAATTCAATAAAATTTTACTACTTTAATACAAATATGTGATAATTTTGATTGACAATTGACTTTGCCAAAATCAAAATTCACATCTCGTTTTATTCTCTTCTAACTTGAACATACAAATCAGTTGGGTCTTTTAATGCCTATAATATTTCCATTAAATAAAGAAAGCAGAGGTAAAGAAATGAATAAAAGTACCAGTTGTTCCGAGATAGATCAGAAGTGTTCCATGCCTGATAACCCCAAGTATGACAAGCTGAATTTACCAACCAAGTTGTATGGTATAGCCACACAATCCTCACACCCTGATAATATCACCACAATAACATTAATATTTACTTTAATCAAATCTAAAACCTAAGATGAATGGGTTTTTCAATTACACAGAAGTTAATGTGAAACGGTCCCATGAATATTTTTTTAGACTGATCTTATTACTGATGTATTGAACTCATTTTCACAAACTCTTGTACGAATTATTAAGTGTGGGTTACAGAATGATCTATCTCACATAACAAAATCCATCCGACGATCTCACATATACTCTTTCAATTATACATATGTCTATATATATTCCAAAGTCAAAATAATATTTCATTATTGCATGCACTAATTTGAGTCCCTTAAACTCTCATTTGTGGTAATTGTACATACTCCTCCATCTTAACGCAGCACATGAGATTTTCTATTTCATTTTTCGTATTTCATCGATCATTCTAAAATCACCACAACACGTCACATGTAAATATGACATTATTATTTAACACATAATGTTTATTAATAAAAGTGATGAAATACAAGATGAAACAAGAAATTAATGAAACAGGGGATCTAATTCCATTTAATTCAAAAATTATGTAGTTCTCAAGAGAAGAAATAGTGATTATAGTTTCTTACCATTCCCCACACAATGTAGGGAAACCCTCCAATGGCAAAGAGTAAAGCTCCAAGTGAGATATGATGAATGATGTAAGTGTTTCGAAGAAACCTATAAAAGACTTGCTTCTCCAAATCTCTAACGTTGTTGCCCTCCCCACACTTCAAAATCACATCTTGTAGTTAGGGAAAAAAAAAAAGGAGCTTTTATAACCAAAAAAAAAAAAACTAAAAATTTGGTGATGAGAATAATTATCAATTAATTAGTACTTTAATGGGGTATAATATATGTGTATATATCAAATTCCAAACTGTATATTTGATCTTTCACTCTTTTTTCTCTACAGTAATCTAATTATTTAAATAATCAATCAAGCTATATTATAATTGCAATTTGTTGAATCATTCAATATTTCAATTGCATGCCAACAAAATATTCCATGTTAGAATTCCTAAAATTTTATCTTATGACACTCATTTCACATCTTTTATATTATCCTTGCCGGACATTGTTTCTCTCATAAAATAACGCTCAAGAATTTATGTGACATATTTCCCAAAATTAAATGGTCTTTTTCACATATATGTGTTTCATTACTGAAATTTCTCATTCACATAGTTATCATTATTATTACTCTTTTTTTTTGTGAGAGGATGAAAAAGTAATAAAAGGAATTTTGTGAATGAGTAATTTTGGAAATGAAATCACATACACGCTTGCATATATGACATAATTTCCAGGGGAAAACATTCAAAAAAAATAATATTATCTTCAAAAAATTATATCATGTAAATATAACATATGATGAATCCTGCAGATTCCAGTCAAAATATTTCGTCAACTGATATATATGATAGAATAGAATTATTGCATATTTTGGAGGTTAAGAAGAGTAATTTATACCGATTATTATACCTTTTCAAAGAAAGCTTTGGTATCAAAAAGCCAGCCAATATGACTAAACCAAAACCCTTGGGTTGGGCTGTGTGGGTCTTTTTCTGTGTCCGTGTATTGATGATGATATCTATGTGTTCTAACCCACGAAATAGGATCTCCCTGCAAATGTATAAATTAATACCTTAACATAAAACACTGCTTTATCATATGAATCTTAAATTTGATGTATTTACAATGAAATGCATTAAATTTAAGATTGAACAAAGTTTATACCAAAAATATAAAACCATACATAGTTCGAACGAGAAAATATATAAAACCTGGAGAGCATGAAGGCCGCAGTATGCAAAAGTGTATTCAAGCCATTTGGGAAGCTCGAAACTGTAGTGAGAAAGATTTCTATGGAAAGAAAGAGTAATTCCAAAAAGGCCAGTTATGATATACAATCCAAAAGCAATCCAAAAGGCATTCCAAGTGAATGTGAAAGGAGCAAAAACACACAACAAATGCAATGATAAAATCACCACAAGTTTAACAACATCTAAATAACACCACCCTGATCTCTTCTTCAACTCCACATCAGACATCTTTTTTCTTCTGCTTTTGTGTTGTCTGAGCGTTAAGCTTATTATATAGAATTCTGGGATTCTGAAAATTCCAACTTACTTTATCTTTATCTGAGAATTGAATTTCACGTGTTATTTAATTTGGTATAAAATAACATATTTAATAGACATCAAGCAACTTCAGTTTGACTCTATCTCATGAACTAAGTCCTGTCAATCACATCATAAGATATAGGGATTTGACAACTCAAGATGTGAATTATTCTTTTGATTTTTTGTGTTTTAATCAGATGGAACAAAAACTTCTTGTTGGAGCATAAATTCTTAGTGGTTTTGTAATGTAAATTGAGGGATATATTGGAATTATATAAATATTTGTATGAGTGAGCCAAAATATCTCAATGAAAATCTACTTCATACGTACGTTGTCTAAAAATTTATCTTCATATTAACATAAATCTTACCAATTCAATTGTGTCCTTGGACAGCCTTCCATAGTATCTTGCAAGATAGACAACTGTATTTTTTATCCTTAGCTCATAACGTGACGGGATTAATTTCTTGATACTCTAAATCGACAAGGGGTTGACTTTGATTTTTATGAACTGTTTGTCTTCGATTTTAAGATAATGAATTTAATTAACTATCTTTCAGCGTGACATGTACGGAGTTTTTTTTTTTCTTTTTTTATAACAAAGTATATCAAACAACCATACGTAATTTAAGCAATAACTAATACATATTTATGAATATGTTTGATGTGAGGTCGTCTCATAGATCATGTTATGTGATATGAGTTAACTGATCATAAGTTATATCTAATAATTTATACAAAATTTTATGAAAATCAGTTCAATTCATAGATAATTGTTAGTGTTGGATTTTCCAACAATAATAATTTTCCTTTTTCAAGTTTATCCTAAAATCAAAATTAGATTTTAAATAGATTTTATTGGATATATTTATTTGAAAAGATTTGGAAAAAAATTTGACACTCTCTTATGGATTTGACTTATTAAAATCTCACGTGTTATTTATTTTTGAATCTCTTTTCACTAACAAACTCTCCTAAGGTTTAGGGAGTTGTTATTTGCTCATGTGTTTTATAGGATTCAAAGAGATATAAATACAAGTGAGATGAAGAAGTCAAAACGTGATTTTTGAGAGTGAGAACGTGATGTTTAAGAACGTGGGTTGAGAGAACAAAATTCAGAGAAGAACAAGTCAAGATAGAGATCAAGAAGATTGAGTTGAAGAAGTCAAGTGAGATGAAGAAGTCAAGAAGAAGTCAAGAACAAGTCCACTCCATCTTCCCCATGTTGCACGTGAGTTATGGAGGACATGGAGCACTCCAAGATCATGGGAAGTGGAGTTCACCAAGTGTACTTCAAGGGCTATAAATAGGTGAAGCTGCAGAAGATCAAGGATGCACAGAATCGAGAGCTTAAGCAATCTAGTATAAGGCAGTACACTGGTGTCAAGGGTTGTGTTGTTCACACCGATAGGCAACACCGTTTTCTTGTGTGTCATAGAGTTTGTATACTCGTGACTTTTAGTATAGGTGTTTTTCGGAGTGTTCAACTGAGAGTTTTTGTATACGTCCCTAGGTTTCATATTCATCTCATAGGACGTATTGAGTCGTTTGTTCGAAAGAGTCTCTTTTAAAGATCTTTCTTTCTCCTTTGTATACGTACACAAATCAATAAAGGAGTTTTTGCCCTGAAGGCATTCCACGAGTATTTGTATACTCGTGGATAAATCGTTTGTATTCTGCAACTTTAATTTCGATCCATTTTTCCGATGTGTGTTACGCTGGTGTTGTCGACACCACTGACATAACCGTGTACTTTGATTGGGACAATTTTTGTTTTTGTTTTTGCAGATCCACGTAGGACTTTCACGTGGTATCAAAGCCATCACTTGACATACTAAGTGGTGGATCTATCCATGCAGGACGCGGACAATTGCAATCCTAACTTTGGACGTCTTCCAATTTTGGATGGCTCAAACTATGCGTATTGGAAGATTCGTGTACGATCGAAGATCAAGTCTATTGATGCACGTGCTTGGACTGCTGTTTTGGAGGGTTACAATTCCCCTATGAAGGAGGTACTTGGCGAGCTAGTTCCCAAACCTCAAACCGAGTGGACAATCGATGAGATCCATAGTGCCAACTACAATGAAAAAGCCATCAATGTCATCTTCGAAACTGTGGATTACAAGGTGTTTCGGTTGATCCAAAATGTAGTACATGCCAAGGATGCTTGGGATACTCTCCAAAAGCATTTTGAAGGTGCAAAGTGTGTTCGTGATGCAAGGTTGCGTCTCATCATGTCCAAGTTCGAGAATATGTGCATGGAGGAGAATGAAGACATTGGAACCTACTTTGAGAGGCTCCGGGACATCTCGAATCAAGCCCAAATGCTTGAAGAACCAATTGGACGCAAGCAACTCGTATCTAAGGCCATTCGAACGCTGCCACCAAGGTTCAACATCAAAGTATCCGCCATTGAGGAGGTCCACAATCTTTCGATAATGGACTTTGATACACTTCAAAGCATTCTTCAAACTTTTGAGCTCAACCTTCAAAGCCAAATGGAAGCGGGCTACAAGACTAAAACCATAGCCTTGCAAGCTCAAGACAATGAAGAATCTGGAGAAGATGATGAACCATTGGAGGAAGTCACCGAGGGGCAGAATGTAGCTATGTTGACCAAGAAATTCAACACCATGATGAGAAAGTTCAACAAGGAGAAGCCTCGTTTGAAAGGGAAGGAACCATTCAATCGGTCCACTGATCGATCTCAATGGAAGCCAACTGGATCATCATCTCAGTCCAAACGTCAGCCTAAGAAGACAACTTCAGATCATGGATGGAATGATCCCAAACATCTCGATACCATCCACTGTCGAGCTTGTTCGGGTTGGGGTCATTATGCGAATGAATGTGCTAACACCTTGAGAAAGTATGGTCTGAAAAATCACTGGGTATCCATGAGTGACGATGAGGATGATGAGGAAGTTGAAACTGAAAGTTTCACAGCCCTGTTTGCAAAAATCGCTACTGGTGTTACCGGCGGTGTTAACAACACTGGTGTTATGACGCCGCAGACAACACCGACGACAACACCACAGAGGTATGAACTGTTTGATTTTGCTAACATAACTTGCATTAATGTTGTTTGTGATGATACAGATTCTCTTGCTGGAGATGACTTAGATAAAGATGAAGCCATTGAAGAACTTCATAGTCTTTATAACTCCTTGCTTAAGGAATGGAAAAAGCAATGCAAGCTTGTAGAAATTGTATCCAAGGAAAAGGAAGCCATTTCCAAGGAAAATGAAGCTTTGTCTAAAGAGAATGATGTGCTGAAAAACTCAGTTGCAAAGCTGGAAACCGCTCTCACCAAGAAGGACATAGAACTTGGAAAGGTACAATTTAAGCTTGAAGAGACGGAAGCCTTAATTGCAAAATGGAATTCGAGTTCTTCCAAGGCAAGTGAAATCATGGGATCAGGTAATTCCACAAAATCAGGTATTGGATCAAGTAAAACTGTTGAAAATATTTTTCCAAACCTTTTTGTCGATTCACATACAAAGATTAATTTTGTGAAAGAAAAATCGAAAGAGTCCATAAAATCCAACGATTCAGGTCGTAGGAAAAGAAAATATGTTTGTCATTATTGTTTTCAACCTAGACATATAAGACCATACTGTCGAAAATTGAAAAATGATCGAGCAAATGGTCTGGTGTTACCTCCGGTGTCACGCAACACCGCCCGCAACACCACTGTTGGAAAGAAAGTTTGGGTTCCTAAACAAACTGCTCAAGTCTGCCAAGTTGTTTTTACTGCTCTTAAGACTAACATTTCAGGTTCTTGGTACTTTGATAGTGGTTGCTCACGTCACATGACGGGCACCAAAGAATATTTGTGTAATTTTGTGCCTATTACCGAAGGATCCGTTACTTATGGAGGAGGTGCTAAGGGTAGAGTATATACATGATACCTGTAGAGTATATATTTAACATCATATGATGATTTATTTGGGGGCACCATGCCCCGGGACACACAAGTGTCACTCTAAATATAATAACGGGTTGTAATCGTTATCTCTACGACTGTTCAAATTGCTTGTTTAGTCCCTTGAGAAAAATAAATAACGTAAAAAAAAGGCAAAGGGTTGAGACTATCTTATAATTTTATTTTGTGGATTATGTTGAGCAAGTGGAATATAAGAAATTCTATAATACTTTTGTGAGTATAATTGAGTAATTTTTTTTTATATATAATTATTACTTTATGTTATAAGATGCGTTTTAAGTTGAGTTGAACTATTTTTACATACAGATATATAATACCTTTTTTATATATCAAGTAATAACTTTATATATATTATAGGATACGTGATCAGAAATTGGATCGAGTGAATTCAGATGCTCTCTCTCGTCGTCCAACATATATACTGTTATATAATATGTATTATATTTTAATATATCAAATTATATTTCTATATTACATATTATACATACTAGATAAGGAGTTCAAATTAACAACTAATATTACTGAACCAAACTCCTTATATTGGGCTTGTGGGTGTTGAAGCCCAATCTTCTGGTTGAGTGTGAGCCCAATCCATTTTAGGACCAAGTTTTTTGGATTGCTATTTGGTAAAAATGAATAAACATATGTATGGTGGGCCCTAGGTGATCACCTTACTAAACTATGGTGTGATTCATACGTTTTCCATATCTAATAGTAGTAAATAAGTTAATAATAATGTAATATATCCTAGATGCCCATAATGTTAAATTAATCACATTCTGGATTTTATATGGATTGGTAATATTCGCACTTTCTCTTTATCAGTTCTAAAATACCATAATTACTCTTTACAAATATATACAAACATAGAATTCCAAACTATTGAAATTATAATTTATTTACTCTATCAGCTGAAATTGAAATACTCTCAAAAAATAATATTTTTTTAGTGAAGTAGCATTTTTCAAATTTAACACAAAATATTTAAATTTTATGGTGGTGCATCACATAGATAATAAATTAGTTGAAGTTTTCAGTAACATTTATTATTTTTATGTCCAACATTTGCATATCAAAATATATAAACAGTTACATTTATATGCTACGGAACTTATACCAACGTGTACGTATGTATATATTATTTCATAATATTAAAATTACAATATTCTTTTACAAAAATGATAATATCAAAATCCCAAAACAATTAAACGAGGGTAGAACATTGATTTATAAACCTCGCTTTAGATTTTATATATAACATCTTGACTCTAGTTAACACAACGTTTCTCATTTAACTATAGATTACCCTTTTCTTTTTTAATCAAGAAATTAGTATAGAAACCCTTCTCATCCAGTCCTCATGATATAAATGTGGGCTATGAATTAATCAAAAATACTAGAATGATTCAAAGACTTGAATTGCAAAAAGCCATTCTTTGCTTGTGAGTTGTGTTGGGCAACTTGATATTAGTAGCCAAACCAAATGTTTGAAGAAGCATAATCACATACCAAGTCACATCAATTTGCCACCATTCTAATCCATGTCTTGCTGAATATTCAAATGCATGGTGATTATTATGCCACCCTTCTCCAAATGCAAGTATTGCTACCCACCTAATCAATCACATTTTTCTAAATTTAATCTCACACCATTCGGTTGAATTTAAGGACAAATTACATTTTTCAAGTTAGTGCGAATGAATGAAACATATTCCCATCTAAGTGCGATATCATAATTAACCAAGACGATGGGGGATCAAACCGACAACTTGTTTCATTTGCAAAATTCAGATATCGCTCAATAACAACTCTAACTTTTGATGCTTTAATACAAAAAATGTGTCTGAATTGAAACTTGAGTTTGTCAAAATCAGATTCAGTTCTTGTTTCAGTCTCTTCTAAATTGAATATGCAAGTTAATTATTAATGAGTCTTTAATGTCTATTATGTTTCCATTTAATAAAGAAAGCAAGAGTAAATAAAAATATATAGGTACCAATTGTTTCGAGATAGATCAGCAGTGTTCCATGCCTGGTGACCCCAAACATGACAAGCTGAATTTACCAACCAAGTTATATGGTATACAAACACGATCCTCACACCCTGGTAACACGACCTCAATATTAATAATGTGTGTATATATATATATATATATCAATTTTACTTTAATCATATCCGAAAACCAAGGTGAAAGTAAGGAGCAGATGAGATCTTATACATGTCACTTTCGTATTTCATCTAATATTTTAAAATAACAACCACATGTCACGTCTAAATAGTACATGATTGAATTACCCGTGACATGCATGTATTACATGTAATAAAATATGAGATGAAACCAGAAAAGTGGAACAGAGAATCCAAATCCATTTAGTTCCAAAATTAAGTAAATATAATTAGAAGAAACAGTGATTATAGTTGCTTACCAATCCCCACACAATATAGGGAAACCCTCCAATGGCAAAGAGTAAAGCTCCAAATGAGATGGGATGAATAATATAAGTGTTTCGGAGAAACCTATAAAATCGCTGCTTCTCCAAATCTCTGACGTTGTTGCCCTTCCCACACTTCAAAATTAAATCTTATAGTCCAAAAAGGAAAAAAAAAAAAAAAATCTACAAAGAACAAATTTAATGCTCATAACAAAAGAACCCAATTTGCTAAGAAATTAATTATATATTAGCATAAAAACTCACGTGTGACGGTTTTGCAAAACACATCGTTATAGTAGAAAAAAAGATATACTTAATTACAAAACTCATGTTTATACCTGTAAAAAAAAAAACGTATACCCATAAAAGACATATTTGAATCTTGTAGCACGTGAGATGGTCTCACAAGAGACCAATTCATTATATTAGTTAGTAATGTAATTTAGGTAATTATTATACATGCATCACATTCCAAACTAATTGATCTTTTGCTCTTTTTCCATGGAAAGAATAATTTATTTATTTAAATAATCAATCGAAATATAGAATAATCACATTTTTTCGTATCGACTCAATATTGCCAACAAAATAATAATATATATGATTATATTCCGGTTAAATTCCCCTAAAATTTCAATCTTTTGACACTCATTTCACATCTTTTATATTATATTTGTTGAATGTTTCACTCTGAAAATAAAGCCTCAACAACACACGTAGCATATTTTTAAAAAATTTAATGTTCTTTTGCACGTTTCATTCCAAAACTTTCCTATTCATATAACTCTTTATTTATTATAGTCTTTTCATTTTGTGAGAGGATGAATTAAAGAGTAATAATTGAAGAAATTATGTGAATGGGTAATTTGGGAGATGAAAGCCAAATTACAAGTCGATCTGTATAACTTGGGAAAATATGCATGTCACGTGTACGTTTGCACGTTATTTCCAATGAAATGTTAAAAAAAGATAATACTACTGTTTTCAAAAGATATTATGTACTTGTCACATATGATAAAATCCCACAGAACCTAGTCAAAATATTTTCTCTAACTGATACGAAACGTAGAATTATAATATAGTTAGGTTTTTTTTATATGTAATGAGCTTGGGAGTGGAAGAGAATAATAAATATTTGAAAAAAAATTGTGTGACCCGATTCAAACCCTGACTATCATGCAATCTGCGTTTTTACCTCTGGAATTGGACTCATAGTTAAGTATAGTTAAATTTGAGTAAGAGCTAAAAATTATCTAAAGAATAAAATGTAAATATTCGAATTGTTAGGTTAAAAAGTGTATTTTAGCCATAATACCTTCTCAAAGAAAGTTTTGGTATCAAACAGCCAACCAATGTGACTAAACCAAAATCCTTGGGTTGGGGTGTGAGGGTCTTTCTCCGTATCAGTATATTGATGGTGATATCTATGTGTTTTGACCCACGAAATAGGATCTCCCTGCAAATAAAATATATAAATATCTTCACGTAAAACGCTACTTTATAGTATGAATTTGAAATTTAATGTATGTTATTATATCAGATAAATCTTAACTGTTAAGTTTTGACATGTGTATGACTAGGATTTATCCGATACAATAAAACAACATTGAATTTAAAGTTGAACATACGATAAAGTACAATGATTCAAAGTTAAAACCAAAAATATTAAATCATATATAGTTTGAATTAGAAAAATATCGAAACCTGGAGGGCATGAAGGCCGCAGTATGCAAAAGTGTATTCAAGCCATTTGGGAAGCTTGAAACTGTAGTGAGAAAGATTTCTATGGAAAGAAAGAGTGATTCCAAAAAGGCCAGTTATGATAGCCAATCCAAATGCAATCCAAAATGCATTCCAAGTGAATGTGAAAGGAGCAAATATACACAATAAATGCAATGCTAAAATCACGAAAAGTTTAACCACATCTAAATAAATCCAATCTGATCTCTTCTTCAACTCCACATCAGACATTTTTTTTGGTTTGGTTTGGTGTTGTGTGGGTTGTTAAGCATTTATAGAATTCTTGAATTATGAAAATCCTTAGTTACTTTAATTGAGAATGAATTTTTTATGTTATCAAACACATTTAATGAAGTATGAATTAAGAAATACTATTTATATAAAGATCATTCAAAAAATTCAACATAAAGTTAATGAATAAAAAATATGGTTAGACGATTTATTAGAATTGAATGAAAATGTGATTAGGGAGCGCTAGAAAACAGAGACCTAGATAGGCATGATGTATTTTGAAGGAAAGAAAGAAAGAAAACAGAGTGCTTGCAGGATGAGATTAATATGTATTTTCAGTAGTGTTAATATGTTTATTCCAGCTAGCTTAAAAATCTTTATAATCTTTATTCAAAGAGCAAGCCATCTGTTGTGATATGTATCTCAAATCCATGTATCCAGGTTGAATCCGGAACAAACCCAACCCAGTTGTCTTTTTTTTGTTTTTTTTCCGTGCCTACTACTTTTGGTCATGACCTTCATGTTATGACAGCCATATTTTTATACTATGTCAATAATATATTTATGTTATGTTAATCCTATTTTTATGCTCAAATTTCACACTTTTAGTGCAATACTACTTTAACTTAAAAAATCACTGACTTTCATGTTATGTTAAGTCAATAGTCATATATTTAATTTATATTAGTCATATACTTATGTAATATAGTCCTACCTTTATGTACTACTTTAATTTTAAAAAAAGACCATAATTTCGGCACAATTTTACATGTATACCTTAATGTGGTTTTACTCAACGTTTATGTGATATTAGTTGTGTCATTATATTATCATATTCATATCTTATGTGATATATTAATGTACAATAATTAACATAAGTAAAATGTATAATTAACATAACTAAAAAATATGTCTAACATAACTAGAAAGTAAGAAATGTATACATGATTGTCTTAATATATGTTTAGGCATAGATAAAAACTTAAAGTTATGACTAATATAACATAAATGTAAAACTAACATAGTATAAATGTAGGTCTAACATGATATAGAGATACAACATCCACATCAAATTTGGACAGGTTTGGATGCGCCCACCAACCGTGTTTGAGCATTTGGGAGAGCGTTTTTAAACACGTGAATTGGGTCAAGAATGGTGCATGGATCGTAAACTCATATGTTTCGATAATAAAAGTTTGTGTGATTCAAAATAAAGATATACCAAACTCCTATAATTGGCTGGTATTTAATTCCATAATTACTTGAGCTTATAGAAACGGCTGCTTTTATATATTCTAATATTGTTGGCCTCTCTAGACTCTGCCAACCTATATGTTCTATTTTTAGAAGATATTCAATACTCAAAATAAGTGATAAAAAATTCACTCAGTTTTTAAGAAAAGAGTGAAGGATTTGTAGTTAATTTACAACCTTTTCAACAACAGTATTGGTTAATGTTAGTATTAAAAGGCCAACTAATATTACTAAACCAAACTTCTTATATGGGGCTTGTGGGTGTTTAAGCCCAATCCTTTTTAGTGGCAAGTTTTATGAATTGCAATTTGGTAACAGTAAATAAACATGTGTATGGTGGGCCCTAGTGATCGCCCGACCAAACTATATGTAAAAAATAGGTTGATCGAAGGTATTAAAAAAAATTAATTGGACCTGAGTTTTAGGCTCGAATCTTTGTAATACTCCAAATTATAATTCAAATAAGTTAATAAGTAAGAGTAGGTTTTACGTGATATGATCTCACATGGGATATTATATAAGATGAAGTTTAAAGTTGATAAATGAATGTGGGTCAATCCATTCAACAGAGTTAATATTGATCTCATATAAGCTATTTTAAAGTATATATACTTCAAAATATTAAAATTATAACAATTTTTAAAAAATGGAAACATCAAAATCCCAAAACAAACAAGGGTTTTAGATATATGAATCCAAAACAAACATACCTTGATTGATTTCCATATTGTATAAATCTTGATTTAGAATGTATAACATCTCGACTCTACTTACCACAAAGTTTTTCATTTACCAAAATATTACCTTTATTTTTTAAAATCAATAAAGTACAAAAACCCTTCACTTCTACTCTTTATATAAATAGTTCCTCACCTATATATGGGCTATGAATCAAAAATACTTCAATGATTCAAAGTAGTATTAATGACTTGAATTGCAAAAGCCATCTTTTGCTTGTGAGCTGTGTTAGGCAACTTAACATGAGTAGCCAAACCAATGGCTTGAAGAAGCCTAACCACATACCAAGTCATATCAATTTGCCACCATTCTAATCCATGTCTTGCTGAATATTCAAATGCATGGTGATTATTATGCCACCCCTCTCCAAATGCAAGCACTGCCACCCACCTATATATCATCATCAAGTTCACAATCACATTATCTTTGGTCATGAATTATTCACTTTTCAAGTTGGTATTCGATTTTGCAGTTGTCCAAGTAGGATAAAGAAAAGCACGGAGTATACCAGTTGTTTCGTGATAGATCGCCCGTGTTCCATGCCTGTTTACCCCAAACATGGCAAGCTGAATTCACCAGCCAAGTTATGTGGTAAACCCACACAATCCTCACACCCTGCATTCAGACAAATGTGATAAGTCTTATCCTCAATATTTATGACCATAAGCTGGTTTTGTACTTGACAGACACAACTTGCAAAGTTAGAAGATGTTTCTACTCTATCTTTTGACACTAGAGTACAAGTATAGCCATGAGTTTAATGTGTTCCACAAATCACAGATGGGCCCATCACTTGGAGATTGAAAATCACGTAGATTCACACTTATTAGGCTACACTGAAAATGTTCAAGATGGTGGTCCAGAATAATATTATGGTTCACACTAGCTACTATACATATACAAGTAGGCATGCATATATGTGTAGTTAAATAATCTTTATAGCCCAAACCCATGTGAGATGATAGCCCACCATAGCACACAAATAATTCTTTACTGGTATATTTGTTGACTTCTTGTACTTTATTTCATCACAATATCAATAGAGTGACTCACCATTCCCCAAACAATGTAGGGAAACCCTCCAAGTGCATAGAGTAGAGCTCCAAGGGCCATAGGATGAATAATATATGTGCTTTGAAGAAACTTATAGAAGGGCTGTTTCTCTAAATCTCCAACATTCTCTGGTTCTCCACACTGCCAAATTATATCTTTTAGTAAAATAAGATTAAAAGAATTCAAGGAAATGATGAGAAGAAAACTGCTATCTGCTTTGGAAAAAGAGAAATGTGATGATTACTCTTTCAAGAATAGTTTTGGTATCAAAAAGCCAACTCATATGACTGAACCAGAATCCTTCAATGGGACTGTGTGGGTCTTTTTCTGAGTCACAAAACTGATGGTGGTATCTGTGTGTGCTCACCCAGTCAATTGGATTTCCCTGCATAATTATATTCAAAAAGCATTAAATCCAATCATTCACCTCAAAAAACAGTTTCTTTATACATAGGAAATCGAACCTGAAGAGCTTGAACACCACAATAAGCGAAGAAATACTCGAGCCATTTGGGAAGCTTAAAACTCCTGTGAGAGAGATTTCTATGGAAAGAAAGAGTGATTCCTAAGAGGCCAGTGATGAAATACAATCCAACAGCAACCCAAAATGCAGCCCAATTGAATGTGAAAGGAGCAAAAACACACAGCAAATGCATCGCCACCACCACCCCAACTGTTGCCACGTCTAAAGAATTCCATGTTCTTCCCCAAAATACGTTCCTCTTTCTCTCCACCACCACATCAGATAGCAGAATTCTACCAAATCTTGAATATTTTCCATCTCCTGATTGTGGGACTGATGTTGCTCTCACGATGGGCACAGCCCTCTTCATGTTTGCATCTTTTCCTTTGGAAAATAATCCGTTCTTGAAGCAATTGTGTGTGAATTCTCTGTTTGATGGGCAATGTGTTGAATTGTTGTGCTTTTGTGGGGTTTTCGGGGTGCTGAATTTGGAGTTAGAGGAGAGAGAAGGAGCAACTTGGAAGGGTTTGGCCTTGGACGGTGGTGGAAGTAGCATAGCCATTTTCTTGGCTTCAATTTGAGTTGTGTGTGTTTTTGGGCTTAAATAAAATTGTGGGTTTCTTAGAGACCATGGTGTTGAATCGATGTTACAAGAGAAATCTACGTGGCAAAGAGAGTAGATAAAGAAGATTTTAGGGCTGAAATTGGGATTTTAGATGGTGATAGTGAGTTGAAGATTTTGTTTGGCATACTTGATATTCCATATCCATTCATACCTCTTTTGTCATCTTGTGTTGATGAGATATTTCCATGGAATTCAATGGTTGTGTGGTTGGTTGCCTTTATATTCCCAGATTTTTATATCCTTTTATCTCAAGCTGAGTTCTTGAGCTATCCTTGCAAGAATGGCTGCCACAGCAGCTACAAGTGCTTCACTTTTCAATTCTTCTAAGCAAATTGCATCTGCTTCTTCTACTACAATTGCTTCAAGATCACATGGTAAGCCATCTTTTGCTTACTATATTGATTAACATATTTGTAATTAGGTTATTTTCTAGTCTCTTACTTCAAGAAATACTTCAAGAAATTTATGGGAGATGAATCTGTTTCTTTTGATGGAAGTGTGTTATTCCTAGAAACTGGATTTATTTGATGGTTTTAAGTAGTTTAGGCAACGCCTGCACCAGTCGTAGATGGAGGCCCGTATCGAATTGATTATCAAATCTATCTGGTATTTCAAAATAATTTGGTGATATATAGTTCTTCCTTGGCTTTAATCTTGAGGATTTGTTTGAATGTGAAGAACTAAGACTTTATGAGAGACAGGAAGACTCATCAAAGAACTTTGCATTAAATTTGTAGTTCTATATTGATGTTCTTTTATCTAATCTTGATACTCATGCAACTATTGTTAACTTATTAGCATAACATCCTACTAAATTTCATCCCATCGTTGTCTGATGAATAGCAGTTGTTAGACATTTTGGTGCTCCCATTCGAACAAATGATTCAATCAAGAGAAAAACGACTAAGAACAGAGGAAATCTCATTTTTGCTGCTGCTGCCCCAGTTGCAGCAGCTCCTATCGAAGAAATCACAGAGTAACTTCTAATCTTATATTTGCTGTTAGAAAATTTGTTTATTGGAAAAACAGAAGTGCTCAAACTGGTTTCTTGAATTCTGTTGTCCAGATATGTACTTCCCTCATGGGCTGAATTTGACCTTGGAAAGGCTCCAGTGTACTGGAAAACCATGAATGGCCTTCCTCCTACTGCTGTAAGTATAAACACACACACACACACAATCTACAATTTCTGAGATTGTTTCGCCTATAAAACTTCATGGTACGATGTTTGACAGGGAGAAAGACTAAGGCTGTTCTACAATCCAGCTGCAAACAAACTTGTTCCTAATGAAGAATTTGGGATTGCTTTTAATGGTACTCTTTCACATGCTATCTGAACAAGGCTTATATATGTTGTGATTTTGATAGACCCCTTTGTTCAATGCTGTATCGATCCACACGCTTTTTTCAGGAGGTTTTAATCAGCCCATCATGTGTGGTGGTGAGCCAAGAGCAATGCTCAAGAAAGTTAGAGGAAAAGCCGATCTTCCTATTTACACCATCCAAATATGTATCCCAAAGCATGGTATCATCTTAACCAGATTAACCTCAATTCTTTCTGCATATGGTTTCATTTTCATCAGTCTGATGTTATCTATTGCAGCATTGAGTTTGATATTTTCATTTACAAACGGAACCGACTGGGATGGTCCATACAGACTACAATTTCAAGTGCCAAAGCCTTGGAGGAACAAACCAATCGAATTTTTCTCCAAGGTATCCTTTTTTTAACTCGAAGACTTGCTTTATGTAGAGAACTTAAAGATCAGTAGCTCAAGTGTTCATCAAAATCATTGCGACCTAATAATATTACTCGATCTTAGAACTGACTCTGAAGAGTTCCCTCAGATGATAGGACTCTCAAGAACATGATTTCCCAAATACTTCCTCCTTTTTTGATGTAAGTTTTGCTTCAAATTATCGGTTTATTGATGCAGGGTCTTGCAGAGGAGTTGAGTCAAGAAGGTGCTTGTGAAAAAGCTATATTTCCCGATACAGATATTGTCGTCACAAGATGTGCCATGATTGGCAACTTAACAGTGGAAGGAGTGAGTAAACTCTTATAAAAACTTCAATGAATTTCTCAGCTTCAATAAGCTACTTCAACTTGTTCTGGTTTTTCTTGATACATTATTCTAAGGTATCTAATTATGGGGTTTCTTGCCAATGCAGGGTGACCGGTGTGATCTTGATCTCGTATTAGGGTGTACAGATCCAAGCTCGCCTATGTTCGATCCATTGGCCAATGTTGATGATGGCTCTTGCCCTCCTTACTCCGGTTCTGAGGACTAACATCGCCATGTCCTCTAAGTATCCGATATAGAAAAACACAGCGTTACTTTTATGCAAGCGACTGCTTGGGATTGGCCCTTCTACTTGTCATACATATTGTGTATACTAAAAGAGTATTGTACATAACAAACACTCTGGAAATATTCCCAGCAATTATTTACAGACATACTCTGATTTGATGCACCACCTGTTCTTTGAAACCAACATAATTTACAATTGAAAGTATTCCCAATTTGCATTATTTCTATGTAAGAGAAAAAGTAATTGAGTGGTTAATCAACTAGCTAGTACACTAATATTACATTATTGTTATATATAGCTACTCAAATCATGTGCATTTTGTCTACATATATATATATATATATATCATGTAATTTCTTGAGACTTCAACAAAACTTGTAGATGAGAAAAATTGCAAATTGGAATTGCACCAACTACCAATTTTGCCTGTTCGTTCTGCTTAATTCATAGTCTTGAACCAAGTTGGTGAAATGTGTTCATTTGCTGACTTTATGTTGTCTTTACTTGTACACTTGTGACTAATGTTGGAAATAATTGTGGGTTTTGCTTTACAAGATATTTACCCTTATGTAAATAAAATAACATTATAGTAAATTAATATTTATAAAAAAAAATGAAATACTAGATTGCTTGAAGCTTGCAGGAACAAAAGATATATGGCTTGATATGCAAAATTTGTCGTCAATGCATTTTTTTAATATTGTCATCTATAACTTTCTTTTATTCATTAATTTTACCTAATATTCTAAACACATGTATAGAAATTGTGTACAGATGTGAAATAGAAAAGAAAGACAAACCTTTAAATAGATAGTAGAGTTCCAAATACACGTATAGTTTGAGGACAAAGTGTACTTTTAAATTACCAATATTAGTAGGTTGATTGTTTTGAAGTTGTCTAACCAACCTGTTTGAAAGAAGTGTGTTTCCTATTTGGTCAAGGTTTTATTGAACCTTAATGCAATTCTAGGTTTAAGACAATGCTTAAATTATGACAAATTGGAAATTAGATAAGACAAGATTAGTGGTTGGCAGATTAGTGCATCATATGTGGGATTTTTAGAACGTATATTGTTTTGATTTTTTATGTTATAATCCATCCAAATTAGACAAACAATTAGGTAGGGAGTAGGTCTTGTGTGAGACTGTCTCACGGATCTTTTTTCAAGAGACGGGTCAACCCATTACTCACACTTGACAATTCATATGAAAATTTATGGATATGAGTTCAATTCATGGGTAATAAGGATCCGTCTCACAGAAACTATCCGTAAGACCGTCTCACATGAGTTTTTGTGTTAGGTAGGACACGAAGATGATAAATAAACATCACAGAACATTCTTACAAAAACAAGCCCATACCAAACATCTTCTTAATTAGGCTCATTTTAATACAATATTGATCCATTCACCATCGCAACCTTTTCAATTCTACAACATATCATCTGCATCCCATCTCTCTACATAATCGTGGAATTAACGATTCATTATCTACTTAATCCACACAAAATCAACGATCTTTATCTCCTTAATTCACTCGAGAATTAAGCACCATTTGTGTTGCCATTACATAGCGTCGTGGCTGCTGCTGTTTTCTTGCTATCCTCGTACTTCCCCGCCAGGGAGTCGAACAGCATTCCGGCCCCCACACCCACTGCCAAGTCGATCGTATAATGGCCCCTCGTTGTCAGCAACCTAACAACTTGCAACACATTCAACATGTCGAATGTGTATGCCAGTCCCCATCTTTGCATGCGTTTCATGTCGAGTGATGCGATGACTGAGGCAGCAACATGTCCGGAGTAGAACAGGAAAAACGAGACGTTTCCAACCGGGAAATCTGCACCCGACCCCAAGAATCCCTATCAAGAAATCAAATGCACATGATATCTTTTCTTCTTTTTTTCCTTTTTTGAGTTGCAAGTTACAACTGCAGAATGAACAACTCCAACACTAATTAGCAGATTATGCATGTGTATAAATAATTTTAACATATACAGTGGGATGGATGAAAGTAGAAGTGTGAGAATAAGTGGTGTACATTAAAGCTTATTGACTAGGATCCACCTGTTTTATTTGTCCTAACATTAATTGTTCGATTTCTCCGAGACACTTTACAAGAAATATTTATGACAGTTCACGCTACACAAGGCCCATGTCACATGGATTTTATAATCACCATTTATTCCTTACAAACTCCAATCCCTTTCATGAACTGATATACAAATATGGTCAATATATCTTGTAGTATTTCATTTTATATTAACTTCCACCACATCAATATATATGATCAATTTCTCAAATGATTTTACTAATTAACCAAGCACCTGGTCTTCACAAAATAGGTAGTAATAAAAAGAAATTACTCTGTGGTAGGTCACGTGCAGTTAAGGTACAACTTATTTTGTTTAGAATGTTGCTACTTTTTTCACCACAAGAAGGAAGTTGGAACAAATTTTACAACAACCTATTCATCACATCACATCTAATTTTGTACACGCAGTTGCAGTCTTTTAAAAAGATTGACAATCAAGAATAGTACCAGAAAGTTTAAATGTGGAATTAATTAGGTTAGTTAAGTAGGGTCATGACTAAGCACCTCATTAATGCCAACTACGGAGTACTACTTTTCTAATCTTTTAGCAGTCCCATTAGAAAAATATCTCTCTCTCTCTCTCTCAAAAAATATATATATAGAGAGAGAGAGAGACATAGAGAATATTGAAGAATAACAGAATAGTAAAAAAAACCTGAGGCAAAGGGAGCTGTGTAGCATATCCAAGAATTCCTCTGCAGGTGAACATGAAGAGTGCTGAAATGGTGGCTCTTGGTCGACCCTCTATTATCCACGTCCATATGATGTATGATGTCTGCATTCCCACAAATACCTATCCATGTACATATATATATATATATATATATATATAATCCATCTTCATCAAGATTCTATAAATAAATACTTCTAAACGACGATGCTAAAGAAATTTAATTTAATCACGCAAGACTAAAGTGTACAAAGCCCATTAATTCTTCACCTTTTTCCAAAGCCCATTAATTACTCATCTTGAGCATATCAAAAGTTGAAAATTTAGTGGAGAGAGAGAGAGAGAGAGAGAGAGAGAGAGTTGAATTTCAACATTGAAATTATATTATAGCCACAAAAGAAGCACTTTCTTCTCACAGGGATGCTTGCCAGCTCACACATATACATATAGCAATGCATGTATGTATAACATACCGTGTTGAGGCCAGCTAGAAGCGTGTTGAGAGCGGGCCTGGCGGCGAGCAGCCGGTGGAGGGCGGCGGTGGCGACGAAGCCCAGATCGAACGGCGGGGCCATTGGTGGGATCATGCTGAGAGTGTACTCAACGCCCATGAAAAACAGGAGCGCCGCCGCGAAGACGCAGGGTACGGGGTGGTGGCGGGGCAGGCCCAGCACGTCCGCCGCCGTCCATTTCAGGAAATGCGCCTTCTCTACGAAGCCGGTGTGATGGGTTTTCGACGATGCTCTTTTCTTCATTGTGTCTGGAGAATCTGGGATGACGCCGTTAATGTGACGCGGCGATTGGGATTTAGTACTAGGAAGAGAACGGAGACGGGCGGTGGTTCCGTTCATGGGTGGTGGTGTTACTGTTGGAGGCGCCGGAGATCAGCATTGAAAAGAAGTGGTGGTGGGAGAATATATATAGGAGGGGGGGCCTATTGACGGAGTGCTCGAGGCTTGCCCTTCAGCAGAGGTGTAGAGAGAGAGAAACTGGAGAGAGAGAGAGAGAGAGAGAGAGAGATTTGGGGTTTCCTTTGTGGGGTTGGGAGCTGAGTCATATTTGGAAGCGTAGTAAAGGAGAAAGAATTGCACTTCCGTCTTAAAAAAAAAGGAAAATTATGTGTTAAGTGATATAGTTTTGGTGAAACAGATTTTTTTATTCATTAATTATATCTATTAAATGATTTATAAAATTTTCTCAAGTAAAACTTACTTTATTTATTTTTATTTAATATTGTTCAACTTTTTTGTGGCATAGGTTAATATATATCAATTTCACTATTTTTTTTTCATTGAATAAATGTTCTAACACTCTTTTTTTCTTATCTACTGAAAGATAATTACTCCCTTTACTTTAATTTTGATTAATTTTTTAGCTATAATTAGCACTAGTAGGTTGATAGGTATGGGCTTATTAATTATGTCAATAGGAGGAGATGGATTTGAGTCCTCCCACACAATCATTTCTATAACTGTATTAGTTAAATATATTGTATGACATGCATAAAGAATATAACTAATTTCCTAGAAATTATAATTTGCTATACAATTTGATTTTAAAGAGTATCCATAAATATACATATAAAACATTATAAATATATATATGATAATATATAGAAGTTGTAGATTAAACACATATGTGTACTGATATATTGTGGGATATTTGTCTCCATCACACACTCTTTCAAACCCATCTTCTCTCTAGAGATGCCCCATTTGGAAATCAGATTCGAGTCATAGTCAATAGTTTGAAAATCATTAATCTGATTTCTGTTTAAAATCAAGATCATACATAGTGGTTACACGTTTGGTTTTTATTTTGTAATATTTTCAAAGTGGGAAACATCACTTATTTCCATTTAGTTGGATCGACATAAAAAAAAGTGAAAATTGTGTGAGACCGCTCACGAATTATGTTACGTGAGACGGATCAACCAACAACTCACATTTCAAAATTATTATATAAATTAATGGATATGAGTTGAATCATAAATAAATATGATCCGTTTCACGGAAATTATACGTGAAACCGTCTCACATATTTTTTTTTTTTAAATAGTGTACACCGTTATTGGAGAGTGGAGACGAGATGAATAGACCAAATCTTAATAGTTAGTATTTCTTTTTCACAAATTTCCACCACCGGCCATACCTTTCCAAATAAATTAATCTAGAGAAGCAGAATACCTAAATAATACTACGTCCGTCCCACTATTTTCAGCCTACTTTGATCGGCACGGATGTTAAGAAAAAACTGTTGACTTTGATTGGATGTGTTATTTTAATATTTTTGAGTGACAATTTTGTAATTTAAACCAACTTTTTGAGTGGAAAAGTTGTAAAATGAAAGAAATGGAGGAGTAAGAGAGTAAAATTTTCTTTGCCATTTTGGAGCTGACATATTTAATTGGAACAAACGAAAATGGTAAGTAGGCTGAAAATAGTGGGACGGAGCGAGTAATAATGAAACACCTTTTTCTAAAAAAACAAAGGAAAAAAAAAAAAACACGTATCACTCAAGGAAGAAGTCAAAGATGAGTGTTATAGATAAACACATCAACCTAAAATAATATCTCAAGTTAAATTTCTTTAGCAATAATTTCATATTATTAATAAATAGAGTGGACTGTGGACGTGTCGCAAAGCTATTAACTCGATCACCAATCAAATTAAAAGTTTTTTTTTTCTTTTTTTTCCTTTTTGTTTTCTGAAGAAATGAGCTTTTGTCCAAAAAATAGAAAAAATAGAGAAAAAAAATCTTCAAAACTGCAAATAGAGCTGTTAAAATTGGTTAATGGCTGGACCATTCCACATTTTATCATAACCCATCATTTGACAAAGCAAAGTGAAGCGAACTTTTTTCATTCTGGGTTTTCAAGATCTAAATTCAATTCAACTTAGTAATGGACCGTGAGTTAGGTGGGTCGATCTATCAAACAAAATTTTAAAGGAAAATTGATATAAATGTAATATACATATATGCATTCAATTATATATAATAAAAAAGAATAATTTTTTAAAAATAGTTTTTCCACTAAAATATTTTCATATCTTAAAATAAATTAATTATATCAATATTTTATTAATCATTACTTCAATCAGATAAGAATCCTAGTGAGGTAGACTTTATGTGTGGTGACTTTTGAACTTATGGGCCGTTTAAAATCAGCCCAAATGGAAATTGGGCTCCAATAGTAACCCAACAAAAATATTGCTCATACATAGAGAAATGGTCTATCGATGGACGTGCAATTTCGCAAATGAAATTCCAAGACCTTAACATAGCCAACTTGTACGTTTCCCTAGCTCCTATTAACCCCAAATTCAAATTTAGTCCAAAAAACCACATTTATTGTAGAAATTGATGCAATACTTAAAAAATAAAGTTTGAATCATTAGATCAACAAACAAGGAAAAAACCTTCAAATTTCATTTCTCAAAACACCAATATAAGGCAATTAAATAGAGGAGATCCCATGATTGTATAAAGAGAAAAAAGAAACTAATCTTTGTTCATAATCCAAAAGGGTGGTGATGCAACCTTGTGGACATGAAAACCAAGAAGTGGCACAATCCTTCCATCTTGAAGCTTGAAGATATATCCCCATTGTCATTCATGTCCTCCATGATCATCTTCATCCATTGGCGTCTCCCTTCAACTCAGTGTGCACACTCGTCGACACCATCACTGACTCATATCCTCCCACGAACATGGCAAGATCACCCAGGCCAACGAGTCCACCTCCACCCACTCCCACTGTCCTGTAAGAACACACCACATCATTAGGGTTCTCTGTTTCATGCACCAACGTATCTCACTGCAACCTGATCTCTGTTTCACGCAGTAGTCGCGTGGGAGCTAGGGTGCGGTTGGGGCTCGCGAGAAGGGATTAAAGAGAAAAGGGTTACCACTTTGTTTTAAGAAGGCTAGCCATCCCTGAGCTGAGAAGAGCCCACACATTTGAAATCTTTGCTTGAGTTTGAAGGGTTTGCTGTACGTCTTTCAGGTCGTAAAGACAAAGATGGTCGGATTGATCTTCACCTTTTATTTCTGAGGGATTTTTCTCTGAGTTTCTTGTGTTGAATGAATGATCAAATGTGTGTAATCTCGGTGTGTATATGTAAGCTATTAATAGCAAGAATCCTAGAAGGATTTGGTTTCTTGATTAAAAAGACGAGAACTTAATCCTAGTCCTAGTAGAATTTGTACTAGGGTTTTTCTATCCTGAATACACTATCATAAATCTTTAATTCATACGCTAATCATAAATCTTTAATTTTCAGTTTATATCCTTAATAATACAATAATCAAGAAGTGCACGTATCGCCTAACAATTCTCAATCATCATTTTCAGTTAATTCACTTAGTATTCTGATTTATTATAATTAAACATTTAGTGAGATAATAATTAGAAACAAAGATGGTTTCTAAAAAAATTGTAACTTGCACTTTTGACAAAATATTATTTTAATTGGAGTTGATTGATGCAATATTGTTGAATGATAAGTGAAATATCTTGTATAATTAAGTTTAATTCACATACTAGTTAAGTTAAGAATTAATGATAAATAATAATTAAATTTATTTATACATAATAATATCTACTCAATAATAAACTTGTCAAATTTTGGTCATTTTGGTCTCACTTTCATTAGAACCAAAATCATAAATATCACGAGGAGCGCGTTACTTCAAATTAAGTTATCCATTGCTATATGCTCCATAAGATTGTAGTGTGATTATATATATAGAACATATATATCGAAGGAAAAATGGCTACTAAAAGAAAATTTCTTGGTCCTTTCACCAAAAAAAAAAAAAAAAACAAATCTTGTCCTGTAAAAACCCAGTTCTGTTAGAACCAAAATATGTACATTACACAGAGACATACCATAAGGAGAACCTCTGAGTTGTTGCTCCTATATTACATAAGAAACATGAACACACACAACCTTTAACTAACATGCATTGTCCTCTCAAAATAGTTATGTGGTCTCAGACAGCATCCAAACCCGAATCACTCTGATGACATCTGTGAGAGATATTAACCCAACAAGCAAGCCTCGTTCATCCACAACCCATGCTCGATGCACGTGGTTGTTGACGACCTTGTCCACTACCTCCCCGAGGAGGGACTGAGGGCGGCAGGTGATAAGTTCCTCAGTAGAGTTTCTCAAGCCAGAGTGTTCGTGCAGTGGAATCTCCGACAGTTTATTGATGAAGTCAACAATGTCTGATTTCAAGCATGATCGGAGCAGTGATAACGGGCATCCTCTAAGATCCGTAGCCGAGAATGTGCCCACAAGCTTCCTGCCTTGGCCCTGAAACCATGTGATAAAATGAACATGACTTGAGTGGCTCCATAACAATTGAACTTTACTGTGAGCATAAAATCAAAATTCAACCTCAAATTCTTCAATCCAAACGTGACCTTAGTGTCTAATTAACTTTCGAGTTTACTCTCAATGATTGTATTCTATAAGTTTTGATAGTTAGTACAGATAGACCTCTAACTAGTTTCAGATTAGTTCATCGGATACATGCAAATCGCTCGTTCATTGGTTCCTTATATTAACTCTTTACCATCCCAAGTTAATCTCATCACGCCCATGAAAGCTAATCATTATCAGATACTCTGCTTCCAATTATTGAAAATTCATATCCTAACAGCAGTCACAGTGCCCAAATGAACAGATTATGGAGGAAAAGGAAACTATTTTTGGAGTCAATCGAAAGGAACTTACATTTATAAGCTGTCCATGATCCTCTTCAGTGCCCCCATTAGATTCAACAATTGGAACAGCATGAAGTGCAGCTTTGTTCATGCACCTAATAGCATCGATCACCTTGGTTTTATTGAACACCCCAAAAACAACATCACTTACCGCTCCAAGATCCTTCACAGGGCTTGCAAGAATACCACTTAGCTCATGCTCGTGCACCTTCAAGTATCTGAGCACATCCATCTGTGTGACCATCCGATAGCTGGATGCCGATTCCATAAGCTCGACTCCACCTATATTATCCATTTGACCGTCCACTGGAACTAAAGCTCGGTGTATTCCCTTACTAAATACTTCCATGCTATCTATCAGGCTGCATGAAGAAATATACAAGTTTAACTAATTAACCGACTACATATAACATATTCCTGCAGGCCTGCCAGGCCTAAATGAGTGGCATCTCAATACAAGTATAATTTCTCCAAGACTAAATATGGAGAATCAGAAAAGCAGATACAACTCATATAGCAATGAAGATTGCAAGCCTAAATCTGATCTGATATATTGTATTAAGTGACTTATCTATCAGCACTGTCATTCAATCAAGCTGCTAAACATTGAAAAAAGCTAGACTAATGTGAAGACATGAAACCAACTAAATTTGATTACTTCAAGTTGTTTCAGAACAAATAAGATTTTTCAAAAAATCGGAGATTTCCATAAGCAGCACTATTAAGTCAATACATTAAAAAAGTGGCTACATTAGCATGTTCTCATCTTTTACCAGGATACTTGCATGCATTCATAGACTTGAAAAAACTACAATTACACCATCATATTCTGTGGCTACACAAAAGAACTTTACATAGATTTAGAAGGGGAAAAACAGGGGATTATCTTGATGGTTTGAAATTAGGCCTATGTTTGTTTCCCAAAAACAAACAAGCTAGAAAAAGAAATACCATGTTGTTAATCACATTATTACCAACCATTGTCTTGAGATTAAGTTTAAAATAGCACCTGGTAAAGTATTTCTCAACCAATAAATATGTTACAATTGCAAATCAATCAAACTAAACGACAAATTGAGACATATATACAAAAGTAATGTGAGAAAATAAGACCATTAGATATAATCTCGTACCCAGTATTAGAATTAAGCGTCCACAAGCTTAGGCTCTCAAGACAATGTCCGATAATCGACGACACCGGCACCTGCATCCTCCGATCAAGATCTCCGTCGTCGCCATCCTCCGGTTTATCATCCTCCCCGGCAATATGAGCCAACACATCCAGCATGGTAATCATCCCTATATAGTGCTTCCTGGCAGCCCCGGTCTGCTTATCCGACTCCAATATCATCGAACCCCCGGCGCCGATCCAATGCCCCGGAGGCGCCGCCACTGGGGCCGCCACGATCCGGTTGGCCATCAGGGCGTTGATCGTGTCGGCCAGAGAAGCTGTGTACGGCACCTCCACCAATCGTTTCTGGTTTGCTATCAGATCGCTGACTTTCTTGTCCCTCAGGGCGGCGGCGGCGCCGTGAATTTGGGTGGCCTTTTCATCGGGTTTTATGGCTTGCATTATTCGGGAATTAGGTTTGAGACAGAGAAATGGAGACGAGTTAATTTGGTGGGAGGGATGAAGGATGATATGACGACAAGGTTGGTACTGAGGGAAACAAGACACGTGGCAGCTCCTCGAAATGCATGAGCGTCAGGACATTTGGTTTTGCCACGTGCTAATATGTTGGAGGTGGCAAATTCTATCTTACGATTTTTTTAATGTTTGACAAAAGTGTTATAATCCAAATCCACTATGGTCCCACCAAATTGAACCCTAGAGTGACAAGTTTCATTTAATTTGGGACACCATATTTTCGAATAATCTTTTTATTATTTGAGGCTTTTGGTTCTCTATCTTGTCAAAGGGTTTCAACAATAGATCATCATGTTGTCAAAGATTTGCGAACAAGAAAAATATATATCTGAGTTATTGTTCGAATTTAATTGGGTCATATCGGGACAAGCTCAAGCCTACCTTATTATATATATATATATATATATATCCTACTTGTATAAATACTCTACAAATTATTGAATGCGTGATATGATTTGAGAAAAAGAATTTAAAAATTGATCCTTTTCAAATTGTCACATGTCACACCTCTTATGACTTGCACCATAAACATATGGATAAGGTGGACAAAACATTCACAAACTTTCATTTGAATACAAAAACATAACATGCTCATTTTCCAACACAATATATACTCCTAGATCAACTTGTTTATTGTTCATGCATATGCATATACAAGAATGATTGTGAACTAAGTGGTGAACACATTTTAATAGTATCAAGACAGGTGGATATATTTCATGCTTCAATATAGGTGAATAATATCATGTGCGCGACTAGAGAAATGAAAAGGTGCACACATAATGTGAGGATATCCATAATTAACAACAATTAACATTGACACCTTAGTTGACACTTTGTAATTCCACTAAAAAGATAGAAATCAATTGCAGTTCCAACATTCAAAAGTCTGATTCATCAAACTAAAAAAAAAAAACTATTCTCCTTCCTCCAATGTCTACCATTTCTTTTAACCTCATCACCAATCTATGCTACAGCCCTAAATAGACTGGAAAACCACCCTTTCATCTTAGCGCTGGCACTGCTCATTTTTTCGAGCTAAGCCACCAACATATTCAGCACTAATACAGGGAGAATTTGTCGCTAGTCAAGCAGTCTTCACACCAAACATTGCTACCTCGATGATTGATCCGCATGAGAGCTCATGCTTGGACCCCCCACACCATTTTCTTGTGGAAGCACGGTCCCCCACTTCCCTTCCACTTCAAGGGGCTCTAGCACATGCACTCCACCATCAGTGAGCCCCAATGCAAACTGGTTAGGCTCACTTGGATGAGCAGTGATGATCAACGGATATACCCTCGAGCTGTGTTATAAAGTAGAGAGACCATTAAGAATGAGAAAAAATGGTGTAAACAAGTGGGTACATTTTGTGAATGGAAATATGCATCACCTTGGAGTAGAAGGTAAATAGGCTGTCGGACTTATCCGACACCTTAGTTTCAGTCCTGAGGAAGTGAAAACGAACACACTCCCATCTTCGAAGCTAGTGTAGATTGACTGGCTGTCACACGAATATGTAGCATCTGTTATTGCAGGACTTGAATCCGTAGGTAGCCACTGCCATAAACCAAATACTGTTAGTTCAAGATTTTTAAACTTCCTCATGTTTTTACTTAACTTTTCTTTCCTCATTGGTGTCTGATTTCAAGATACAACTTAACAATGCTTGTAATGGCATTGAGCCATCAACAGATGTGATAATGTAAAAGAAGTTAACTGCAACTTGATATGATGCCTGAATGAGAAATCCTAACAAGATAAAGCACAGGGTTAAAGACCAGGATGTCACCCTCATACCTGCGTGACGCATTCCAATTTCGAAGCCTCATAAATAGCTATTTGAGTCTCGTGAACAACCAACACGTGAGTCTGATCCTGATGAAATTGGACACGTGTCTGTGCAAGAGAATTTGATGCCTGTCCTGAGGGTATCTGCAAAAACTTACTTGCCTTCTTTTCCCATCCATCCAGACTCCAAACACATATCTGGAGTCCACAAGATAAAAGATACAAGATAACTCAGAATAAAAAACACGAGATGCACCTTCTAAAAAAAAGCAGAATACCTCGGCATGGTAGAAATTACTACCTGGAAGAGGCTTTTATATGCTCATGGTATAAAAATCTAGCCCAAGTACAAACTAAGTATACATATTTCATGACATATACATGATATTCTGTATCATAACTAGTGGTGTAGAATTTCGACATCCTTTATGACTGATATAACTCTCTTTCTAACAATACTGTCAAGTAAAGCCTGATCATGGTAGAGAATTTGGTATATAAGTGGTACCTGAGCATCAGCGCCAGATGAAACTAAAACTTTTAGAACATTGGAAAACGCAAGGCCAGTTACTCTTTTCTGATGACCTTTGAGCTTGATTTTTACCTGCACCACACAATAAGATCAGGATAAGTACGAGAGACCATAGATAATGAGCAATCAAGTCTACATGACTGACCTCATCCACGCGAACATTGTAAATTTGGATGGAAGAGTCCTCCATGCCAATAGCAATAATGTTGTTGTCCTGAGGGTGGAAGGCCAGAAATGTTGTTGCAGGTGGAGGGGGCATAAATGTCGTCATTGTCTGCAAAGAAACGAGTATTATTAGAATCCCTGTAGGGAAGGTCCAATATATGAAACAAAGCAACTAAATTCAGCCTCTACTGCAACCAGAATGATGATATAACCTTAAATGTCATCATATTAAATAGAGAAATTTTTCCTCCAGATGCTGACATAACATAAGAGTCATTTTTTGAAAGTGCAAAGCACGGAACAGCTTCCTCGAGGTTTGTCTCGCTTATGTCATTGGTCATCAAAATTCCACTAGAAGGTTGCCAAAGTTGTGGTGGCACAGCAGTAGTCGCCTGCAGAAGAAAAAATAATTATACAAAAATTTGCACCAAAAGGCATGGGGGACCTTAGAAAACAAAACCTCCAAGTGAAGTTAAAACCTTTCCAGTGATATTGCTATCACTTCGTTGCCATTTCCAAAGTTTGTGGACAGCATTATATGCTAATGCTAAGATAGCACCCCCAGAGTTTGTATATATTAACCGAATAATCTGAAATAGAAAGGGAAAAGCTGAGGAATGAATAGGAAAATATTTGCAAAACCGATACCGACAACCACAAAACATAAATCATAATGATAGAAAGAGTAGTTTATCTGTTAAGGTTTAAAAAAAAAAAATGTACACAGTGTATAATGATACCATTACTTGTACTTGGCTTACCTTCAAGGCATATTTAAACAGCTTAGGTACCTTGATGATTTAGCTATGAAGTAGACACAAATGGAAGACTTGCATGACATATAATACTTTAAAATGACACTGACCACTCACTGCACTATGAACAAGGCTCTTACACACACACACACATAAATTCACATACAGAAACTTTTAACTTTAGGCAACAAATCATTTAGCAAGTTTTTACCCTCACTGACAATAAACTATCAGGCAGCCTCAAGGAACGAAGTTTAGAATGCTCATTAATTTCAGTCAGCTTCAAAATCTTGGATGCCTCCACCTCATCGGACATTCTGGATTTTGAATCTGGCAAATTCCTGCTATCCCCATTCTGTCACATAGTAAGAGTTATTAGGATGTTTGTCACAGATATAATTCAAACTGTGTACTCCTAACTAAATGTGAGACCACAGACACAAGGCCTATCGATTTTAGGAAGAAACTCTGAATTCCTCAAATAACACAGAGCTGTGATACCCACCAATCTAATAACAGGACCCATTGAAGGACTTCTATCTACACCAACACTGGTCCCTGCTGCTGAACCAGAAGCACCAAGTCCAATCATAGATGCCTGCAGAACAAATTATCGAACTTCAGAGAACATACTGATTTTAGGTCCACTAGAGAGAGAGAGAGAGAGTGTGTGTGTTTACCTTTGAGGCAACTCCAGCATGGTTTTCTGAACGCATCAGTCGAATACCTTCAGCATTGGCAAGTATTTTAGCACCATTATCACTTGTTGATACAGCCAAAAGTGTCCCTGTCTGATTGAACCGAATACAGGGGCAAGCCTAAAAGATGAAAAAGATTGCTACCTTATTTCAACTGTTGCACCTAAAGAGAAAGAAAGTAAGAACATGAAAGACATCAAGAAGTGGTTACCGGTAAACCACCATCAGCATCTGTACTACTCAACAGGTTTACATTGTCCATTTCCCAAAATTTAATCTTAAACTCATCACCAGCGGCCAATATGCGGTTCTTTGTTGTATCAAACTGTACCACTCCCACTGATCGTCTGCCCAAACCAAGATAAGTTCTCTTTACAGCTCCTTCACTCTCATTCCATTCAACAATGTATGATTCACCATCCTTGCTTGTACCACAGGAGAATAACCTAATATTTCCAATTTAAAAAGAGGGGAAAAGAACAAGTCATGTAAAACATGTCAAGAGCTTGAAAACCAAATTAAGGTAAGCAAAACATGGATAAGAAGTACAGAAAACAAAGTTATACCTTGTCCCATCAGCACTGTATGCCATAGTAGTACAAGAATGACCTGGAGCATCATAATCCACCCTTGAACCCCTAGTATCGTATAGCCATGCCTTGATCTTTCCATCAACAGAAGTTGAAAAGATGAACTAAAAAGAAAAAATATATTATTATGAGATGAAAATGCTACAAGGAAAACAAGAAATAGAGGAGTACTATAGAAGTTAAAACAATAAAAAAATCTTGTCTTTGGCAGTCTATGTCTGAGCGACGTGACAATGTCATTGTTAAATCCTTTAGCACATAAGTACCTGGATATTTTCCTTCTCATGTGGGCATATGGAATAAACCGGTGCTTCATGACCTTCAAAAGTAAATTGCTTTACACCAGTAGCTGCATCCCATACCTGCAGAAAAATATTTTTAGAGCATCTCCAGATAGCCTAAGATTCATCCAATTGTCACATAGATACTATTGAATCCAAACCTTGATTGTCTTGTCCTCCCCACAAGTTATAAGACACAATTGATTGTTCGGATGGGAGAAGGCAAGATCACTCACACTACCAATGTGGGCATCAATCTGAAATAACAACCAAACAAACTCAAGCATTACCATGTATTTTTCTAGTAGAGTGAATGCCCTGACATATAGAAACATATTCCTAAGTTTCCCCAACACCAACCTCAAGGTGCTCCCTTAAATCATCACCCCCATAGTAAGCATACATTTGAACAATGTGCTTGGAGTATGCAACACCTGGATGAATTTAGGCAAAAATAATTATTAAGTGATAAGAAGCATCCATACGCATCTGAGCCTCTTTAAATTGACAGGAAAAAGAAGGAAGAGAGAAGTCTGGTAAACATATACATCAAAGAATCTTCAGCTAAGTTAGGCCATGGAAGCTCTCCAAGATAGGACGTGAAGAAGATTTGGTAAAAAAAATTACTTTTAAAATTTCTAATTGGAGTTGGTCGAGTTAAAGAAGTTAATTTTTGAACTACAAGAGATTTCAAACAATCCAAATTCTAACAAACTATGGAGGGAGAATTAACCTACCAAGTTGGATTATAAAATTTTCTGTTTGTGTTTACTTTTTCAAAAATAATGAGAATTTGGCATGTCGTCATGAAAATCTTGTTTTCAACCCAATTCCTGGAGCCAGTTACACCAACCAATGGTAAGAGTACTTCAATATAATCAATCAGAAAAGGATTTTAAGAGCCTCATTTCGCTAATGTAGAAGTATTACATAGATTTTTCAAAGAAATTTCTGCATGGACAATTTAGCTCCAACAAAGAATTAATAATTTTCAACTACATACCAAAAAGATTTCCATCAGAACTCCAGATGACCCGGTTCACAGAAGCAGTGTACTCATTAGCCAAAGAAGCCTACAAGCAAAAGCAATTTGGATTCAATAAATATCATATCCCAAGTATGTGAGCTATAGAATTCTCAATAGAAAAAATATTATACCTGAAGTGTCATTGAGCAAGCTCCAAGGTTCCATACTTTAAAATTCTTTACCATGATTTTCTCACCGGTGCTCACTTCCCATATAGAGATATCACCATTGTTTGTTCCCACTAAAGAAAGAAAAAACACACAGAAGAATATTAAAGATCCTCTGTTCAGTACACATGCATGCGTGTACAACTCTCAAGCACTATATCACATTCATTGGTGAAGAATGAGTTCCAAAAGGTGGAAGAAGTAACCAAGAATGTGGTAGTCATTTCCAATTAAAAATAATATTAAGAAGGCCAGCAGAAAGACAAAAAGACAATTATTTCTATATACTTCTTATCCTAACCAGCAAATGGCTAAATAGGTGTAGGAAAAAATGCCGAAAAGTAGAAAGAGCAAACCTAGAAGAATAGTTTGCTGGACTGGGTGAAAATCCATACTCTTCACAGCAGAACAATGATTCAAATTTGCCACTGCAGTCTTGGGTAAGTCATCAACAGAGTACAGGGATTGGGCATGGCTCTGACCAGGATAAATGACAGGCAATGCATTGACAGGCAGATTGTTGACCTGTAGATGATAATCATATGAACTTGATACAATATTGTAGACATCACAAGATGGAAAAGGAATCTAACAGCAAAGTGAGAGGCAATTAAAACTTAACAGTCACAAAATAAGAGCAGCAACTAACATGGTATATATATCTTCAAATATTTTTCAAGTAAAAAGTATGACAAGATTTGCAGTTGAAATACTTGCCTCCTCTGGAATCCCAAAAGGTCTTGACCTCTTGAACATATGCTCAGAATCTGCAGTTTGATATTCCAGTCCTGGATTATTAGTAGGAGGAGTCCTAGGACGCTTTAGCATAGATGCTTTCATAACATATTGACACAAAACAAACACGAATTAGGCAGAAGAAGCCTTTTCAAAGGGATGATATTAATATGGTAACAAATTACAACATTGACTACTGAACGTGATTCCACCATTGTTCATTTCATTCATTAAGCTACAAGAAATTTAGCAGAGGAAGGTGTGTCTGACCTCAGAAGAATTAAGCAGAAGACCAAAATACTAAAACTGAAAAACTGTACAAGCAAGCATGGAAAAAAAAAAAAAAAAACAAATTACCAGCATTATTAGAGGGAGTTAAGCCCATTCCCACAGAAACAGATTGGTGTGGCACAGAGGATGGATTGGCCATCCATCCTGCAATTGAGGTTGTCAGAGGAGCTGGAGCATGCTGATAAGGCTGTTGAAGTAAACAAACAATATAATATATTCTCATCTTATATTATATCTTCCACTGACAGATAAGGGCAACAAAGCATATGATTACACAAGGACTTACAGAAACACCTCCAATTGGGGGGAACCCACCAACTCTAGGAATTGAACCCATCAACGGATTAGTGACAGGGGATGGAGCCCGAGCACCATTTGGCTGTGCACAAGTATGGTCCACAAAGAGAGATTTTATATCAGGATTGGGTTTTGGATTCTTACAAAGCTGGTGCTGCCAATTTAAACTGCAATACAAAGAGGAAGATTCACAATTCTGCCAATTTTGGCTCTAAGACTCAATCAAATATTTAAAAACCAAAAAATTCAAGCTAACTATTTGTGGCTTCCACAACTCACCTCTGGTTGATCAGAGTTCTCAGTCTTGAGTTCTTTAAGGTGGGAAACTGAAGCTTATCACGAAAGAGAGGATTGGCCTCAATCAATTTCTTTAGCTCAACAAACATTATAGCCCGAGCTGACTTGGTATCACCATATTTAGATAACTGATCATTTTCCCTGGTATGAAGGGTTCTTCCATCATAAGCAAGAAGAGACAAAAAAAGTACAATGCTGAATGCAGAAGAAATATGAAGCTGGATATCCATCTCTAGGTCAAACAACCAAAACCATAAACCTAAGGAGTTTACCAGAAACGTCATAAAGTACTCTTACAAACCAAAAAACCTCATAAAGTACTCTTAAAAACAATTAAATAAACTCCTTTAATCAAGCTAAAGTATTTGGGGGCTGATTCCAAGTTTACCACATACAAGAGACACACTTTACAGGAATTGCACTGTGTAGCTACTTACACAACAAACGAAGTAATTTCTAATCAAAACCAATATTGATTAGATACAACATGTCCTTCCATTTCGATAAAACACTGGAAAACAACAAATACAGGTCCAAACAAAATTGAGGACGAGAGAACGCTAATTAGCTTGTTTCCAATTTTCATTATCTGACAGATTTGTGAACACCCCATTGAATGCACTCACCATCAATATAATTGAAACCTCCCACTTAAAATCCTCCAAACCCACATTAAATTCCATCCATTAAACTCAACACAGGAAACCGAGAATCACTCCACCATCAAACACATAACAAGATCAAAGCAGTTGAAAATATGTACCTAAAATTCTGCAAGGTCAATAGCATAGTAATTTCCTTAAAGAGATCCTCATTGAATGCCGCAAATACTTTCAAGTCTTTAGTAAGAATCTCCACAGCCCTTGCATGATCATGTCTGCCATAGCAGAGACAATTAAATTACCAAACAAGAATAAAATACAAACAAAAAACAAAAACAACAAAAAAAAAAAAAAATGGCGGCGTTCTCTGATCACCAACTACTTGAAAACGATGATTTTTTTTAACAATAAAAAAATGCCTTAAGGAAATACACGCACTTATCGAGGGCTTCAAGATACTTCTGCTTTCGGATCTCGAAGAAAACTTTCATGGAGTAACGGTTGTCGTCAACCTTGGTAAACCCCGACAAATACCTCTCCACCTCATCCCATTCTCCATTAGTCACTGCATCCTCAAAGTATCTCATATTGAAGTAAAACCCCGATTCCTTCTCCAATCTTCACACATTTACAGCACCAAAACAGAAAACAAAAACAAAGTCAAAAAATAGCGCCATTAATGAAAATTAAGCACCAAATTTTTGGGGAAAAGTAATAAATGCGCATATATTAAAAAAATCATCAATACAAGTGGAGAAAGGAATCGCTCTTACTTGTGCACGGTTTCCTTAAATTTTTCTTCATCTAAAAACTGAAGAATTAGAAAAACAAGCTCTCTGCTCAGAGAAGACATCTTCTTCAACGATCAAGAAATCCCAACACTCCAGAATTCCGCAGATCGGCTGAAACCGAGTAATTCAAAACTTCAAAATCCAGAAAAACCACATCAAAATTCGCATACAAACATCACAAAGACGACCAGACGGGGAAAAAAAAACAGGGGGAAAACACTGAACACGCGAAAAGCAGATAAATTGAACGGAAGCCCCGGGAAAACACCGGCGAACACACAAACACACACAAGGATTTACCTCGGAATTGGTGAGGAGTGAAAGCAAAGTACAGATCGAGAGAGTTTTTGGGTTTATTTCTGGCAACTTTCCCCGTTATTTTTGACCCATCAAATACCACCAATCTTTCTCTCTCTCTCTCTTGTACTCATTTTTCCTCACTGGGGCTCTCATTATAAAGGGGTGAGGGAGGCGCTGTGCGTGTAGTGTGTGAGAGAGAAAAGCGAGGTGCTTTTCCAACGCAAGAAAAATGAAGGAAAGAGACATAATTAAAGAGCACAACGCGCCACAAGCGCGTATCATCCAAACACTTACGTAACGGATGTGAATTGGCTGCACGTGTCCTCTTACCTACGCGCGTCTAAGTACGTGGGCATAAAGATTAGATGCCACGAGGGATACGCCACCGCTGCTCCCCAATGGGGCGCGCGTGGGTCTTCTCATTCTCTTCTGTTCGCATTTATGGGCAGTGATAAGTTGATGGACTTATGATAAGTGAATTTTCATTTGACTGATATGTAATCCGGCTTATACAGGGTAATAGGTCAACTAACTTATCAGAAGGCAAATTATGCGTGCTTCCAGAAGGAATTGCGTGGAAGCGGTTTTTCCTGGGAAAACTTTTACACTGAGAAAGTGACGTGACCAACAACTTTTAATGCGGTGGAGAAATAATTTCCTGTTACGAGCTCAACGATCTTCAAGCAATTAATTCTTATACATTTTTGGCCTCTTCAGTTTAAATTTTGTATTACTCGATTTAATTTGTAAACTCTTGTTAATTGTTTGGCAAATTAGTTTTACAAATATATATAATATTTTAATAAGATAGTATTAAATATAAGGTTTCACAAAATAGGCATGCAATTATATATATACCAGATAAAGAGCCCTTAAAATGTTTTTTAAGAATAATAGTAATTGTCATTTTCTTTAGAATATTTCCTTCTTTTAAAACAAAACAAAACATTTATTATTATTCTTCTTATATATAGCATATTTAGAATATGACTTTTATTAAATTGCCTTATTTATTTAATTACTTAAAATTGACTAATCCACAATTTATTATATTTCTCAGTTGAATTTATGAATTCAAAATTTGATTCTTCAGTCATGGACTACATTCATATCAATTTTGTGATTTTTAATATGCCTATTTCAATTTATAAAAATTTAAACAAAAAGCATATAAGCATGTTTACCTAACAGAAAAAAGTACTTCATTTCACTTTTATGTTAACTTTTGTCACCAACTAAGACAAAGCATAAGATTATTTTTAGCAATACTTGATAAGAAATAAAATTTTAACAATGAAACAACACTTATTTTGAATTAAAAAAAATATTAATGTAATGTGTTGAGTATTTGCCATTTTCCTTTAAGTGTATCCCAATTCATCTCAATCCCTTAGGGTAGGTTTGTAATGAGTTTTGGTGGGTTCGAGAAAATTATGTTATTGAAATTCTTGAATTTTATAGTAAAAGTTAATAGTGAAAGTGTATGTTTGTTTGATAATTTAGTTGGATATGATTATATTGTAGATTTCAAATTAATGTTGAAAAATGTAGATTGATGTAATAATTTATTGTGAAAAAGTTGGTTGATGTAATATTATATTGTGAAAATGTGGGTTAATGTAATAATTTTGGCAAAAACTTGTGTACCCCGGGGTACGGATCTTAGATCCGTGCCCCCAGATCCGACCCGGCGCGTGGGCAGCCTCCACGCGCGCCCACGCGCCGCCACGCGCGCCCATAGCAAGTCTGGTGTGCGCCCCACACACACCTGATTACCTAGTTGATGATTCAGTGATAGGTATTACACCTATACTCTATTGGTATTACACATATACCCTATAGGTATTACAGAAATATCTTTTATGGTATTACACTGATACCTTAATGGTATTACAGAAATGTCTTTATGGTATTACACTGATACCTTAATGGTATTACAGAAATGTCTTTTATGGTATTACACTGATACCTTAATGGTATTACAGAAATGTCTTTATGGTACTACACTGATACCTTAATGGTATTACAGAAATGTCTTTTATGGTATTACACTAATACCTTAATGGTATTACAAAAATTGATAAGGTATCATATTACTTATTTTCCAAAGTTTATAAAAAACAGTGAATATCTTAAAGGTATTACACGAATACCTTAATAGTATTACACAAATGTCTTTATGGTATTACACTGATACCTTAATCTGTAAATAATCTAGCAGATTGTGATTTATTTACAATACCAATAGAACTAATATACAATACCAATAGAACTAATATACAATACCAATAGAGGAATCCACAGGACTCGCTCCTCCATGGATGTGGGACACAAAATGTGAAACTGTTACGGTTGCCATAGTAACACCTCAGTCTGAATAACAACAAGAAATCATAATAAACAAACAAAACATTTGCCAAACAGGAATTTGGAGTGCATGTTAGAAATTAAATGACTACCAGTTGAGAGAGGAGGTGGAGGAGGAGGAGGAGAGGAGGAGGAGGAGGAGAAGAAGAAGAAGAAGGAAGAGGATCTCCACGCAAAATCAAGTAATGTTAGAAGGGAAATAACTCAGAGGGAGGTTGTAATGAGTTGGAGGAGCGAGAAGAATAAGATGAAGAGAAGAGCTGAATTCTTATAAGTAAAAGAAAGAAGAAGTCGCGAAAGAAGAAAGAGGAATGAAGAAGAAGAGATTAATTTATTATGAAAATGTGTATTTGGTTATGATTTGATATTGTAATATACATAGTAATAATTGCGTCCAAATTTTGTGGTCCAAATTTAAATACAAAAATAAACGCATATTAGGATTTTAAAGTTTAAAATTTTGTTATACGAAATCTCTTCTCTTGGATACTTGGATATAGGTGGATTGGGTTATAGGTGGATTGTGGGAACTCAGATTTGGGATTTAAGTGGATTGACAAAAGGTGGGTTTTAATAATCTTGTATTTGTTATTTGATTTTAGATAATAGGATTATAGTTAAAACCTCACGTTATATTAGCAATTGTACATATAACAGATAATGTTGTAATTTTTATGTTTGAAAAAATAAATGTTCTTATATTAAAAAATGTTTTTTTAAGTATTAAAAAAAAGTGGAATAGAGTTATAAGATAAGACTTTTATCGTGAAGCTTCATATTATTTTCAAATAAATGGAACGTGGATTTTGCGATAGCATATTATGATTCTTCTTTTACAACACGAATAGTGTGGAATCGAATGTTTTTATTGAATGCTTTTCTTCATAGTTGTACCACAAAACTTATGTGAAAAGCTATCAAACTCTTACTAATAGTTAGTGAGTCATAGTCTCATCACCTATAAACACATATGTAGTATATGATTTGGGTTGTGAGTGATTTGATTGTGGGTTCGACCCACATAATATATTAAAAATATGTAACACGGTCTCTCACCAGAGACTTACTCATTGTTTAAAAAAAATTACAAATCAATTAAATTGCAAGTAGAAACTAATTTGACAAGCTGAGTTAAAAATATAGAAATGACCAAATGAATGCATGGGGAAAAAAAAGGTAAGTGAAATATTGAAACTATTTTGAAAGTCTATTTAAAACTTACTTAAAGCTGAATGACCAAAATAAATGAAAGAAAAAGGTAATGGGAAAAAAATGGTAAGTGAAATAGAGAGTTGGAACTAATTTGAAAATTGAATTAATAACCACTGACCAACCAAAATAAATGGAGATTTACTTTGAAAAATTAAAGGCCACTGACCGAAATAAACACAGGTACAAATTATCATTTATATTAACACAAAAACTCACGTAAGACGATCTCAAAATATGGGTTCTTCCTAATTCGATCAGTAATAATAAAATTGTTTTTAACAATATTTAATAAGTTCCAGATATTATTTTGAGTCTAAATGCCTTATTATTAACTTTGAAACCAACAAATTAATCATTAGGTTATGCATGAGAGACCTAAGCATGACATCCTATCAAGCCTTCTTAATTAGCATATTGTAAAAAGTTATACTTTATTAATACTTTACTCATTATTCTATTATACATAACTGACATACATTATGTAATTGAGTATGGGTTCAAAAATATGATTATATATACTTCTCAAAAAGGAAAGCAAAAAAAGGTGCAGTGATTAAAAACCAAAGTTAATTATCCATTTAAAAATCTATTAAAGCTGGTCGATTTTTATTTTTATTTTATAGAACAACGTACTCATATTTATTTTTATATAATTTAGTTCATCAATTTAATAGTATGATTATTTTATAGGGTAATTCTATAGTACACCAGATGTATTAATACACCAGACTCTCCACTCATTTTCAGCCATCAGATCTGAGATCATTAAGGTCAAAGTCAACTATGTTCTCAGATCTAATGACTGAAAATGATGGAGAGTCTGGTGTATTAATACACCTGGTGTACTACAGAAGAACCCTATTTTATAACATCGATAATATTCTTGTTGTTGCTCTTCCTTCTACGGTTTTTTAGACATGTCTCTTTCATATATATAATAACAATTATAAGGCATTAATACACGTCACGTATTGAGAAATTTTCCAATATATCTAAGCTACAAATAATTTTAATTATTATTGCTATTTAATATTTATTTATTGTTATTCTTAATTTGTACAATTATTTAAATGTCTATTTAAGAATGATACAAATTAATCTGTCCTATATGTGATATATTATTCGTCAATAACTGTTGTCTTTTAAAATAATAATTTTGCATTATTCACATATTGATTTAACAGTACCACTGGTTATTCGAGTAATTAAATTAACTACCAGAACTTGCATTTTCGTTTTTATTAAATTAAAAGAACCTAGCCAACTTGAACTAATGTATAGGTGATTTGATTTTGATCATATGATATACAGTACTATGGTTTGAATTAAACCGAAACATTTTGGAAACCAAATTAATAAGAATACATACTAACAATTTCACTTTTAGTTACGGTAATAATTGCGTACGATATGTGTCACTCGTGGAACAAATTTGTTCTCCAAAATTACGATCCATTTTTATTATAAAAAATTCATTTAATACCCCACTGACTATTGGTGTAATCACATTAAACAATTAATCTAATTTGTATTTAGATATATATTGTTCAGTCATATGGTATTAATTAGATTAGAATTAAACCACACATTCTATAAATCAAATTATATGTGCATATATATATATATATATACTACCTACAAAACTTACGACTTTTATTATTTGTAATACATATGTTGGAGCATACTAAATGAGTTGTAAGAATTCGAGTAATTAGTTATGATGGATTTCCAAAAAATTAGTGATAATATAATACTAGTATCTTCTATGATAGAATTTCTAAAAATTAGTGATATAATTAAAAGATAGAGTGACACTTGTGTGCCCAGGGCATGGTGCCCCCAAATTAATCATCATATGATATTAAATATATACTTTATAGGTATCACATGTATATATACTCTTATATACATATGATACATGTAGAGTATATTGATCGATAGTCTATCTCTAGCCTATACCGCAAGTGTACGGTGTCAACTATAGATAGGGCGAGCAAGGTTGATCTCATAAAGACTAGTGAATTAGAACCTAGTTAACTACCTAATTAATTTACCCAATTTTATTTAGGTGACCGAGTTAAGAGAATTTAATCTAATTAACCTATGTCTAGAAACAAATAAATGGAATAGAAATATCAAACAAGAAAATATCAAGAAAATCAAGATTCAAACAAGGATACTAAGACAACGATTTCATTCTACTTCAATCAAGTTTACTAATCTAGCGAAAATCAATCTCAAAGCCAATTATTTTATGTGAGCAATCACGATTGTAGATTAACCTCTCTCTCGAGCAACTTAACCCGTGGATCGATTATTAATGTCTGTATCTCTACCTCGCAGTCAATAACTGACTCCTAAAATTAAAGCTCATAAGATCGTATTCTTACCCCAATTATTTACCAAACTCTCGATCCAGGCAATTTAATTGAGTCATGCATTCCCAAATCTATAATTAGATATCATCTCTCGATCTCAATCCAATTAATTAGAGCATGCATAAATTTGATCAGGATTCACACATGGAATAAGCACAAGGAAGCATGAATAAAATATCATGGATTAGAGGAAAGATTAAAACTAGATATTCAGCAAGAAATCCATAAAACTACTCTCGTGTCCTAAGTTCACGAGACCCCTAGCCAAAAATCATGTTCGTAAAGCAAAATAAATTACGAAATGACATGATCAAAACTAGAAATAAAATCAAAGAAAAGCTTATTCAATTTGTGATTGTTGGTTGCTCATCTTGACTTTTGAATCTTTAATTCCTTGTTTTCTTTCTTACTCTCAAGATGTGGATGAATCATTCCTGAATTTTGGATATGTATGGATCTTTTTGTATTTTTCTCTCCTCACAAAATCTCAATTTATATCTCACAATTAGGTTTGAAGTGGAGTTCTAGTCGAAACGAGGTCTGAAACAGCCAAACGAAACGTGGTCCGACCGGATCCGGATGACCCGGCCCATATTGAACAGAAAAACAGAAATTTGGGGCATAAGACACGTGACCTGGGTGGGTCACCAGCGACCCGGCTCGGGTCGTGTCTTCGAATTCGACTAGTTACTCAGCTAATGCATTGGGACCCGACCTCACCCGGGTTATGACTTCCAAACTCTTTTTAACCCTTTTTCTGCTCGAATTGGACTTTGATGTCTTCATAAAAGTTGTAGCCCTTGAAGTTAGATATCCAATGACACTAATTTCAGCCTAAGATCCATTTTATACACTAAGTTATTCCCAATTTACTGGAATCCTATCAAGACGAAGATCAGGACATTCTCGCACGACTTTCAGCTTCTTGTGATAATCTGCTTTCTTGGTGGCCGAATTGAAGAAAAATTTCAACATGAAAGTTGTAGAACTCTCTCTTAGATTTCCAACAAGACAAGAATCCTTGAATTTGGACTTCTAGATATTGAGATATGAATTTTCTTCCATAACTGATATTGAGATATGAATTTTCTTCCATAACTGCTCGTTATCGACTTCCTATCTCGACTCCAACTTGACATTAAATTCCACTGGACTTTCATTTTGTGCTAAAAACTATCAAATTCCTTTCAAATCAAGCAAAACGTGAAATCTTAAAAAGATGATGAAATCTAAATAAAATCCCACTATTGCATGCTTTTCAACACAAAATGATATGAAATTAAGCCTCAAAATGCATCAAATAACGAAGTTATCATATATTTATAATACCAAGAAACATAACACCTAAAGAGTATATATATAACACCTGAAGAGCACGTATATAACACTTAAATCTGTACCCCTATATGCCCAAGGGTATATAAGTTTTTGAATAAAAGATAACCTTTTGAGTCTCTCTCTCCTCCTACATTTGAAATCTCTGGTTGGTATTATTTTAGACAGAAACTTTTATGCATCAGGTGCATGGATCTAGATCCATGCACCTAACCCGACCTGCGCGTGTACGCGCTCCCACGCGCCTGGGCGGATGAGCTCAAATTCGCTCGTTAAGGATATATTTTAGTTATGTTAAGGATACCTTTTAGTTATGTTAAGGATACCTTTGAAATCCTGATTCCAGGTTACATACCACGTTATGTTAAGAATACATTTTAGTTATGTTAAGCATACCTTTAAGTTATGTTAAGGATATCTTTAGCTATGTTAAGAATACCTTTTAATTATATTAAGCATACATTTACGTTATGCTAAGAATACCTTTAGGTGATGTTAAGGATACCTTTGAAATCCTGATTCCAAGTTACATACCACGTTATGTTAAGAATATTTTTTAATTATGTCAAGCATACCTTGAGGTTATGTTAAGGATACATTTAGTTATATTAAGAATACCATTTGATTATATTAAGCATACTTTTAGGTTATGTTAAAAATACTTTTAGGTGAGTATATAAGTTTTTGAATAAAAGATAACATTTTGAGTCTCTCTCTCCTCCTACATTTGAAATCTCTGGTTGGTATTATTTTAGACAGAAACTTTTATGCATCAGGTGCATGGATCTAGATCCATGCACCTGACCCGACCTGCTCGTGTATGCGCTCCCACGCGCCTGAGCGGATGCGCTCAAATTCGCTCGTTAAGGATACATTTTAGTTATGTTAAGGATACATTTCAGTTATGTTAAGGATACATTTTAGTTATGTTAAGGATACCTTTGAAATCCTAATTCCAGGTTACATACCACGTTATGTTAAGAATACATTTTAGTTATGTTAAGCATACCTTTAAGTTATGTTAAGGATATCTTTAGCTATGTTAAGAATACATTTACGTTATGTTAAGAATACCTTTAGGTGATGTTAAGGATACCTTTGAAATCCTGATTCCAAGTTACATACCACGTTATGATAAGAATACTTTTTTGTTATGTTAAGCATACCTTTAGGTTATGTTAAGGATACCTTTAGTTATATTAAGAATATCATTTGATTATATTAAGCATACTTTCAGGTTATGTTAAAAATACCTTTAGGTGATGTTAAAGATACCTTTGAAATCGTGATTCTAGGTTCCTTTGAAATCCTGATTTGATACCCTTAGAATTCGCTTCAGGTCACATACATTTACGTTATATTAATGATACATTTAGGTTATGTTAATGATACTTTTATGTTTTGTTAGAGATACCTTTGTGTATAAAATGTGTAACACAACTACCTTGAAGATAAGGTATCTCTAACATAACATAAAAGTATCATTAACATAACCTAAAGATATGTTTAACGTAAAGTAAATGTATGAAATTTGGGCATAAAGGTATCCTTAACATAACCTAAAGGTATCCGTAAACATTACCTAAATGTATACTTAACATAACCTAAAGATATGTCTAACTTAACGTAAATGTATGAAATCTGGGCATAAAGGTATCCTTAACGTAACCTAAAGGTATTCTTACATATTACATAAAGGTATTCTTAAAGTAACTAAAAGTCATGACTAAAATTGAAAAAAAAAATTAGCGCAAAAAAAAAAAAGCGGGTCGGATTACCCAGATCCGATCCGGTTGCATGGATCTAAGATCCATGCACCTGATGCACAAGAGACTTACTCATTATTTTAAGGAGAGTGATCCTAGATTTGGAATATTTAAAAGGTTTATTTATGTGTGCAGCATTAGACACGCCCAAACGGTTCGGAAAATCGGTGAACCGGGACGGTTCGAATCGACGGTCAACGGTTCGACGAACCGTTGACCGGTTTCGAATCCGAACCGTAACCAGAAATCGGATATAACCGGTTAGGTTCCGGTTCGTGAATTTTTGAACCGCCGGTTTTTTTTTTACGATCTGCCACGTGGACGGCTCTGGTTGAATCTGATATAGCCGTTGGAGATCGACGGCTCGGAAGAAGTAGCCATTGGAACCGCCGAACCGGAACCAAAACCGAACCGGCGGTTCGAACTGTTGTTTTAAAAAATTTTCAAATTGGACGGCTCAGATCTACGAGCCGTTGGAGATCAACGGCCCAGATGCAAAACCGGATCGAACCGGTGGTTCGAACCGAACCGGAACCGCTGGTTCGAACCGGAGCGTCCCTTTTTTTTTTTTTGTTATTTTTCGAAGTCTATAAATAGAGGCTGTGTGATGGTGATTTTCCACACCTCTCACTCTTGCTCTACTACATTTCTACTATTTCAAAGAAGCATTTCAACTATTCTACATTTTTACCTTACAACTTTACGTTTCTACTTCTACATTTCTATTTTACAAGTTTACGTTTCTACTTCTACATTTCTACTATTCTATCATCATGCCTCGAAGAGGATCTTCATCTCGTGGGAAGGGTAAGTCTCATGCCCCCTCCTCAATTGCCACGAGATGATGATACTTACATCGACGAGCTTTTGGGCGAGGATATTGATTTGGGGACCGATATCCATGCGGCCTTGGAGGGGAGTGAAGATGAGATGTCGCCTCCTCCAACAACACAAGAAAGTGCACAAGAAGGAGGTGGTGCCTCTAGTCAAACCACTTCAACTAGAGCCGCATCATCACTTCGAAGTGACATTTTCTCCGTCCACTTCAAGAAGGAGCCGGTTCCTAATTCAAACATCGACTACATTGTGTCTTGCAACCATTGTTCGAACAAATACAAGTTCAAGCATGGAGGGGGATATGGAACTTTCACCAACCATATCTTGAAGAAGCATCCGGACAAGATGGGATTGGACCGGTCTCAAACGCAACTACGAGGATCGACCGGCTCGTCACTAGGTATGGATTCTTTAACTTTTAAATTTAGTCAATTAGAATGGAGGAAAGGAAACTGTGATTTGATTGCTATGAAACATTTTCCACTAGGATATCCATGCGATGACATATATGAAGAACATATTAATACGTATTTGCAACCACCTGCTAAAGTTATATCTAGGAGCACTCAAACATGTGATATGGCTAAAAGAGTTATGGAATTTAAATTTGAAGTAATAGAAGAATTAGCTCAACTTAAAACAAAATTAACTATTTGTGCTGATTGTTGGAAGGATCCTTTCAAATTAAATAATTATATGGGTATTACTTGTCATTGGATTGATAATGCATGGAATCATCAAAAACGTTTAATTGCTTTTGTATCATTTCAAGATAAAGCAACCGGATTTCATATTGCTCAAGTACTTATTAAAGTTTTAAATGATTATAAGATTTTAACTAAAATATTTGCCGTTGCCTTTGATAATGCGGCAAGTAATACCGCTAGCATACCAACCCTTGTTGAATTTTGTAAACCTCCAATCCAAGGTATATTTTTTCATACCCGTTGCATGGCTCACGTTTTTAACTTATGTGTTCAAGATGGTTTAAAAGTTGTAGAGAAAGAATTAGTCTCGGTTAGGAAAGCAATTAATTATATAACTTCTTCCGTTGCTAGACGTAAACAATGGGCTAGGTTTTGTAAGGATAATGGTATGGAAGTTAGAAAATTTGCTAGAGATGTCGAGACAAGGTGGAACTCAACATATTATATGCTTCAAGATACTTATGATTATAGAGAAGTTTTATGTGCTTTTTTGTTGGAACAAAATGCTCATGATGTTATGTTACATAGTGATTGTTGGGATTCTTGCACACATTTGTTAGAATTGTTAAAGGTTTTTGAACAATCAACTAAGGACATTAGTGGATGTTATTATCCTACTTCTCCTATAGCATTAGATCAATGTGTTAAAATTGCTTTAATTTTTCATGCCTTTGTTGAGTATGAATCTTTGAGCCATGTACTTATTTTGATGAGATCAAAATGGTTAAAATATTTTCATGAAATATCCCCCTATTTTTGTGTGCTAAATTATTAGATCATAGGATTAGAGAAGATGGGCTAGAAGAATTATTAACTATGTATTACAATGCCTTGTTTCCAAATGGACTTCTAAATGATTATGATGAAGTAGAATATGTGTCTAATCCTAGGGAAGTAGTTGCTAGAGCTAAAGGATATTTGTTTGATTTATTTAGAGAATACAAAACAATACATAGTGGTGAATCTAGTGAAAATATAAGTGCTAGTGAAAATGTAGGATCTAGTAGTTCTTCTTCTTCTTCTTCATCTCACTTTGGACCGGCCCTTAGTCAATTCTATAACTTTTACGACATTAGAACACAAAAAAGAGCTAGAAGTAACCATTCACAAGAATTAGATAATTATTTAAGTGCCACTTTTGAATCAATTGCTTTTGACGACCCAATAGATTTATTGAAGTGGTGGTCACGAAGGGCCACCATGTATCCTATTTTAACCATTATTGCTAAGGAACTTTTTGCAAGTCCCGCCTTGACGGTTTCGGTTGAATATGCATTTAGTATTGCGGGCCACGCATTGGCTCCAAGACGTGCAAACTTGGCAATTGAGAATGTGCAAAACCTTATGCTCCTTGGAGATTGGTGCAAAGCCAAAAGACGTTCACAACATTTGTTTAACGAAACAACATTCGAAGATGGTGGTCCCGATTTGTTTGGCTACGACTCGAACACATCATCCTTCGGCGGCGGCACACCAACCAACTTCGAAGATTATAACTTTTGGACCGGCGGGTAAGTTGAGGTAAGAGAACTACGTGAGCTTTGATTCCTTAATTTTATAAATTAAGGATACGTAGGCAATTTCATTATAAATTTGGAAATGAATTTCAATTCCAAAATTATAATGAAACTCAAGCTCTTTCAATTTTTTTCCCCCTTCCCAATCTTTTATTTACAAATTTGTAGATAGAATTGAAAACTTGTAAACTTGTAATAGATAGAATTTTTTTATGTAAATTTGTAATAGATAGAATCTTATAAATCAAATACATTTTTTTATGTAAATTCAAGTTGTAATTTTCCAATTTTTTATCAAAAGTTTGTTCAATTAATCATTATTTGTTAGATTTCATATTTTGTATTCTAAAAAATCGATTTAGTCGAAAACAAGTATTAAAAATCAAAATTGGTGATAAAAAAAAAAAAACCGGCCGAAACTGACGGTTCCGGTTGAATCGGCGGTTTCGGAACCGGAACCGATTTTCCCCTCCCCCCGGTTCGGTTCCTGTTCGGTCATTCCGGAAACCGGAACCGGAATCGCCGAACCGGATGAACATGTATATGCAGCATGCTAGCTAGTGTAGCACTCATGTGGCACATCCCATCTATATATATATATATATATATATATAAACAGGATATTCTGCCAAAAATAACTACAATAAATTATCTACCTATTAAATAATTACTATTTTAAGAAATTTATTAATTGCTTTCATATTGTATTTATTGTAAGACACTCAATACAAATAAATAAATACAAATAAACATATTTATTGTATTTTAAGAAACTCAATACAAATAAAAATAAATAAACATATTTATTGTATTTTAAGAAATTCAATACACATAAATAAATATTTAATTTATGAAATCAGTTATGATACTCAATTTAGTATTTATTGTATAGAAATTTCAAATAAAATAAATAAATAAATAGGATGAAATAAGGGATTATATATTTATTATCTCTCATCTTATTTTTAAGTACTTATTTTAAAGGGTAAATTACAAAAAACAACTCCACCTATCGACTTTTTTCAAATTGCAACCTAATCTTTTTTTTTTTTTTCAGATTGCCACCCAATCTTTTTGTGGTTTTGTCCATTGCAAATTTCCGGCGAAATGGAGATTAATTTGTTCACTTTGCAACCTAAATTTTTTTAAAATCTAATTACAACCTGAACTTTGTGTTTTTATCAGATTGCAACCAAAAATGAAAATTTATATTCCGGTGGAAATATAGGTAACTTAAATTCACAGAAATATCGTGAAAATATCGATATCGATGGAAAGATGAGTACATATATTTATTGTTATTTTTCCTATATTTACCAATATATTCCGATATTTTCTCGATATTTATTGATATTCCATAGATTTTTTACTGATGTTACATATATTTCACCAATTTTGACCAATATTTCCTTGATATTTATTTTATGAATATCGATCACACTTATATAACATTAATCACACTTATATCTTTCTTATTTTATATTTATTTGTTGTCAAATTTTATTTATATTATATTCTGATTAATTGAGGTGGCATAAGAGATTGGACAGAGCTAATTTTTCTGGTTTTTTCACAAATTAAAATTTCATCATTCTTAGTCCCTGATATATTGACTTATCAATCTTAAAATATTTATTCATAATTTTTTTATTCAAAATGTGTAAATTAAGTCCAATATTGAATTGTTTCATTTAAATAGTAGCAACGAGATTTTCATGTATTGGATAAACTGATATAATTTTTTATTTGATTTAAAATAAATGAGTTATATGTGGCGTTGAACCAAAAAAATTTATTAAAATATGTGTGTATTTATAGTTATAAATGTCAATAAAATATAAATTTATTTATCTCAATACTTAAATCATAACATTTCTAATACATATAACTTATTTTTAGATATTAAATTTATTTTTTAAAATTTCACTACCCATGCAATGTTCTGACACATTTTTTTTTATTTTTTTGTTTAATCCATAGATTAATACATTGCTTTATATATTTCAAATTTCTAATATTTTCGAATATAATTATTTATATTGACATAAATTTAAAGTTAAAATACCTAACTTTATACTAATACAAATTAAAAAAGTATCAATATATTTTGTTACAATAATGATCATTATATTTTATATGTTATTATTTTTTATAATTATATATATAACACACTGTGCAACGTACAATTACACTACTAATGTATATAAGAGAGTAAGATATGAGATACACAATTTTTTTATTATGATTTATTAATTTCTATTTTACATTCTCTACATACACATAATCGTATTCCATTTTTATTATAACTCTTTTTATTAGATAAACTATTATAACTAAATCAAATATATCAATTGTAATATGATCTAAATTAAAAGCAATTAGATAACTCTAAATATGAAAATTTAAAGATATGGTAATTATACATATATAAAGAAATTAAATGATTTCATTAGCATTTAATTAATAGAAAATGAATATATACTTAATTGATTACTTAATTGGCTTATAAATGCTATATTAATTGATTACTTACTTGGCGTATGAATATATTACTCATTAGCCAATTGATTTGTTATGTTACCATATTAATTTACTACTTAATACCATATTTGTATGAATGCTAATTAAGGATGAAAATCAATCACTCACTTACGATTAAATAATTTTTTCAAAAAATTATCACCCAAAAGATATACATATGCTATAAGATTGTAGAAAAAGTTTCTCCATTCTCTCGCGATCTTTTCTCATCTGTGTTTTCTATTTTATCTTTTCTATCACGTGTCTACACTCATCATCATGACTCTTGTATTCAACATGCAGAAAGATGTTAATCCTTCGAAAACTTTTTGGGCTCTAAAACTTCAATTTGTGAGAGCTTATGAGATTCAAACTTATGGAAATCGTGGTGGTACCACCTCAAATAAAGGAGTTAGGGGATGGTCCAAAACTACTCATGAAGATTGTTCTTGAAAATTTAGAGTACATATTCTTTATTTAATGTTTTATTATTATTAATTATGATTATGATTTTATTTTTATATATAAGTATTGATCCAATAGTGTATTATTTATTTTATAAGAAACATCGAATTACTTGCACTCTATGGGATGACTTCATTGATAGGATACTACCTTTGATGGATGAAGACTCTCCTAATCCCATAGTTATTTTTCTTCAAATGTGTAGAGTAAAATTTTGGAAAAGTAATTGAATTTGTTTTTAATATTTATATTTTTCTTCAAAAATTTATTTATTTATTTATTTATTTATTTATATGCAGATGAAGTGAAGATTTCCAACACTTACTACGTGACAAAGATGATTATCAAGGACTCTGATTAAGAAAGTGTTGATTTTTGTAGAAGGTGAGATATGAAATTTATTTCGATTAATTTTTATTTTTTTATGTGTTCCTATATGATTTTATTTTTTTGTTATTTTTCAATAGTGTTGAAAATAATGTTCATGGTGGAATCACCATTACTACTCTCTCCATATTCTCTGGAAGTCGTGTTGGTGATGAATTTGAAAGTGGAAAAGCTGGTTGCAACAACACTCAAACAACTTGCAGAAATTTGTGAGGTTAGTCTATCAATATGACTTTTTAATATTTTCTATTTTTTTAATAAATATTATAGTTTTGCATATATTCAAATGATGTGACTATTATTGATTAACTACGTAGCATATACTCCGACATATGTATAGTATATACTTGCAGAAATATTTATATTTTTTTATTATATGTTTATGTTTATTATAGATTTGTTTTGATGGTTATTATTTGTTCTCATACAAAGTATATCGTATATAAACATATATATATATAAGCATATATATATATATTTGTATCATTAACAACTGATAATAGTCAGTTTGCGTATAAATTATTAGTTAGATATCATTCAGAAATTATTATCAGAAATCTTAATTAGCTATAATTACCTTTTTGCCTTTACCTCAACAACAATAATAATAATAACAAGTAATTACCTGTTTGTCTTTGCCTATGCAATTAGTACTACTACTACTACAATCTGTGTGCATATATTCATATACAAACACATTTTTGATTCTTTAAATAAGTAATAACTATTTATTTAAATAAATATTATAGTTTATAATATTATTTTTTTGAATTTAGGTTGTAAGCTACTGTGTTTATTACAAGATTGTTGCAGTTGTTAATGATGATGATTGTTGGTATTTTTCATGACATCAATGTTCAAGGAAATTGATTGACGAATCTGGTGTTTTCTTCTGTCCTAAGTGTGACAAATCTTTTGTAATTGGAAATTATAGGTTCGGAATTATTTAAGATCTAATTTTATTCAATTTTAATGTTTATGAATATTAAATATTAATATATACATTATTCAATATAATTAATATGAATATTGTTTGTCATGATTTACGTGTTGTTGATGAATCTGGCAATGCACTCCTCACTCCATGGGACAAGGAGAGTATCAATTTAATTGGAAAAGCTGCATCTGAGTCAAAAATGGTATATTAAGTTCTTCTTAAATAATAATTTATCTTGACTAGACTATTTAAATAAAAAGGCCCTTTTATAAATTATGTTGTGTATTATGTATTACATTTCAGATTATAGATAATATAAAATAAATTGTTATTTAGCTTGGGAAGAAAAATCTTGATGATAAGATCCCTGCTGAAATCGAAGCTTTGGTGGATATAAAGTTCTTTTTAAAGTTGCAACTAAAGATCCAAACTCGATCAATTACAGAGCTGGAACATACACTGTGGTAAAATTGTCTATGAATCAAGATATTATTGCTCGATATTGTGCATTTTTTATCGATAGTCAGGTAATTATTTTATTTTATTATATTTATTTACATTTACAATTACATTCTATTAGAGAGTACTTTTATAGCTTACAATTTATTATATAAATTACATTGTTCATTCAATTTGATTCAAATATTTTTATATACCACAATTTAATTATGAAAAAAAAATATTTTCAACATATTAAACTAAATAATTATGTTTTTTAAATATTTTTATTTCGTGCAACGCACCGGTGACACACTAGTTTATTTTAGAGCTTAGTAATTCATCCATCCCATAAATATATATAAATATTTGTCTGGTATAATTTGTCTAAAATATTTATAATTAATACTATTAGTTGGAGTTATCACTTTCTACTATGTTATTTTATATTTGGCGTAACTCAAAAAAAAAAAAAAATCACCATTTTTTAATAATTGTAAATTTATCCCCACTTTTGAATAATTGAAAAAAAAAAATCACAACCTTTGTTTACTGTTGCAATTTAGGTCACTTTTGAATTTTCCGGCAAACATGCCACGTCACATGCCACATTGGATGTCACGTCATTTCCAACCAAAGAAAAATAAAATCAAATTGTAAAATAAAATAATCATATTTCCTAAACTTGCAATTTAGTCACAACTTTTCAAAAATTAGCAAAAAAAAGGCCACATACTTCATTTTGCAATTCGAATTTATTCTTTGGTGTTTAAACTCATCATGGATACGTCATATAAACTACACAACCATGAAATTGTTTATCTACATCAAAATAATGTCATTTATAGTACATTAATTTAAATATTTTTTCTTTAATTTGAAGATAATTGAAACACTCTCATTTACAACCTTTTAGAACAAAAATACAATTTTCTAAATCAATATAAAGATCTTAATTTCTTAAATTTCTTGAAATTGATCAAGCCATATTGATAATGTCATTTTCTTTTAATTAGCTAAATCAAATATGAATATAATGATTCATTTCTAGATCAAATATCAAATATATATGCATGCATTTGGAAATTTGTATTATTCTTGTGCATTTTTGTATGCGTGGAAATTAAACTGATTATAAATTATTAAATAGATAATAGGAAATTCAATTTGGACAATTGACATATATGTGTATAGATAGATAGTTCTTCTATTGTTTTATTCATCATGTTGATACAACATTTTTTCAACTCTAAATCATGATTTAATCAAAGTTGCTTCAAAAAAATTTCATATTTCATCGATTTGATTATTAAACTCTATGGTCATGATCGACAACGATTCAATGCATTATTGTTGATCAATATGTTTAATATGATCATGAGGATTTATAATTTTTTTAATGTAATTATGTTTTACTATCTTTTTTAGAACAAGAATACAATTTTCTAAAATGTTGTAAATGAGAGTTGTGATTTAATTATCTTCAAATTAAAGATAAAAGATTTAAATTAATATATTAGAGACAACATTATTTTGATGTAGATAAACAATTTTATGATTGTGTAGCTTATATGATGTCTTCATGATGAATTTGAACACCAATGAATAAATTCGAATTGCAAAATGAAGTACGTGACTTTTTTTGCTAATTTTTTAAAGAGTTGGGATTAAGTTGCAACTTTAGGAAAGGTGATGATTTTATTTTCAATTTGCTTTTTAAATATTTTTTAGTTGGAAATGTTGTGACATCCAATGTGGCATATGACGTGGCATGTTGTCGGATATGTGGTCTCCGATTGTTGAAAAATTCAAAAGTGGTTTAAATTACAACAATGAACAAATTATTGAAAAGTGGGGATAAATTTGCAGCTTTTTAAAAAATGATGATTTTTTTTTTGCAACTACACCTTCATATATAGCCATCTATGTGTATAAGTAACTGTACATTCCGAAGTTCGTAGACTAATATCATTTCTTCAAGCATATTAAATGTGTTTTCTTAATCTCTACAAAATATATGGTGTCTATCTTTGTGTGGGATTGAGAGAGTAAAACATTTCATCTCATTTGGTAATTATTCATAAAAAAATAAATTGGATTTTTATATTGGACCAAAATAGTGTATATTTAAAAAGTATTAAATAGAATATTTTTAAAAGATTGTATAATCTTCACTTTGAAATTTGGAATAATGTAAAAAACATTTTTTAACATTTTAGAGTTGTGAGACAAAGTGTAATACATAATTTAATGAGTTGTGCTTAATATTTTAAAAAATAGTTAGTATATATGATATTATTATTATTATTATTAGTAGTAGTAGTAGTAGTACTACTATTATGTTTTTTTACACTCAACCTTTTATTACTATTGAAATAATAAAGTTATTTTATTTTAAAACTGAGAATTATGATCAAGATTTGAATATAGTTTTCACCAATTACATGCAGATTCAACAAATTGTGAATATATTTTCTTGTTAAAAAGAAGAAGAAGAAGAAGAATTAACTTTAAGTCTTGAAGTATTCTGCTTGCTTCAAGTTCCTATCACTATTCACAACCCTTTCCATTCTTCATGGGCTCGGCCCAATAAGGATCCTCCCTCCCATGAAAAATGTACATTCTGGGCCCGTTTCAACAATTTCATTAATGTTGTAAGTTATTAAAATGTGTCCTTAGTTAACAATATATATATATATATATATTTATATCTTATAAAACACAAATATTCCAGACGCATAAAACCATAGTTTTAATTCAGGGGTCATACAAAATTATTATATATTAAGTTTTTTGAAATGATACTGTTTATTTCAAAATTTAACTTTGCTTTCATAATAAAGTATCATATTTTTCCTTAAAAAAACATTATTTTCATGTAGTAATAAAACAACAGCTGCTCAACAATTATTCTCTGAAGAAATTCTTCTATCTTTCCCTAATTAAAAAAAGGGCTTTTTATTTAAATGTTTTTATGAAAAAACGTTTTTCATAAGGAAATGGTGGTTAGTTAGTCCTATATTGAGAGTAGTAATAGTACATTAGTCCATCGAGACTATATTCAAGTAGACAACAGTGGGCCCCAACAAAGTAAATATCGAATTAATTCCATATATATTTGATGAATTCAACAAATTTCTTCCCCAATTTCAGCTAAAATACATACATACCAGAGAGTTGAGGCGATAATCGATTTGAGGCAAAGATGATGTCCGGCAATTACACTTCAATTGACAACCAAAATGTTGCCGGATCTGTTCCGGTAATTTGTGTCTTTGTTAATTTCTCTCTACTTACCTCAGATCTAATCTTCTTTCTCCATTTTTAATTAATTTGTTGGCGTTGATATTGTTTGTTGCAGGCAGTCGGCGATCCGCCTTCGCATGCCACCGTGAAATTTTCCGGTACCTCTTTTTTGAAGTCTTGGAATATGTTTATGATGATTAATGTGGGTCGGATTTTTTGGTTAGATAATAATTCGAAGGTTTTGTTCAGATTCGAATCTGCAGACGTTTCCTCCTGCGGGAGCTCAAGGGAAGATCTCTGGTGCCTCGCGGCCGCCTCGTGATGCCGATGGTATTTTTCTTGTTTGTCTTTGTGCAATGCCGATATGTGAACTTTGAGTTATTGACTATTTGGGATTTGGATCGCGTTTTAATTGGAAGACTAGAACTGCTTGAGAGTTTTAATTTTTGGATTCTGAGATATTGGATAGTATGTGTTGTGAATCTTGTGATTGGAAGAGTAGAACTGTTCTAGCTTTGTATCTTATAAACCCCACCTCGCATAACGCATGAACACTAGAATCAGGGTTATGCTATTCACTTATAAGTGGATAAAGATGTGTTGTGCTTGTGACAACACAACACTAAAATAACATTGGAAGCACTAGTACTTTTTTTTTTTTTAAATCTCTTTTAATGAGCTAGGGGAGGGGGTGGAAGGGATGGAGACAATAAAGACTAGAAAACTTTTGTGATCCAGATTCGAACCTGGTCATCACAATTCCCATTTTCATAAAGGTGAGGTACACTCATGGTTGGAAGTGCTTGTAAATTTTGTTCTTTTTAGTTGAGGTGTTCATCATGTGGTGTTAGTCAAATGCATGGAGTTTTATTTGGAATAGCAAGGGATCATAGTTCACTAAACAATGTTATATAACATAAATAGCTTTAATACCTATGCATTATTGCTTTCATGATGGGTACTTGTTGCATAAATGAAGAAAATGCTACCAAACTAATAAAACTATCACTGAAGTTGAGTTGAGAGAAGTTTGACTTTAATAAAGACAGACTCCAGCCATCTAATAAAATTAGGTCAGTTCTGTGAGAGAGAGAAGTGTGTTCATGGGGGGCAACCATTCAACTGTTAAGAGTGACTGTGTCTGAAACATTAGTTGCATGTAGAGGATGTAATCTAGTCATCTGAAACACTAGTTGCATGTAGAGGATGTAATCTAGTCAAATAGCTGAACATATATAGATCTAGTCATGCCCGACTTTGATCATTTAACAGTAATCACCTTTTACTAAATCTCCAAAAAAGAAAGAAAAAAAAGGTTTTAAAGTCAGAGTGTATTCCTTATTTTGTTGAAATTCTTCTTCGAAGCTTTGTTTTTTCGTCACCACATATTTCACCAAGTTTACCCAATTATTCTCCTTCATTTTATTGTTTTAAATGGGAATAAAAGAATGTATTTTTCTATCTTGATTCAGATACGTTTGGCAAACCTGTGTCTGGTTCTGATGAGCCCCAGCAAAGTGGTTGGTTTCGGATCTTCTCCATTGCTGCATACAGACCTTATTTTGATGTTGACACATCTGATGTTTTAGAGAGAATAAAAGATTCACTCATTCCCTTCAGAGGAAGCTTCTCCGAAAAGACCGCCAACAACCCAGACTTGTAAGCTTGCCATATTACACTCATCTTTGGTTATGTTTACATACATCAACATGCTTATATTTACATATATGTTAGTCCCCAAGTTCCCTCTGGAACAGTAGAGTGCCGATGGGATGTTTTACTGCAGTCACCCATACATGATATCTCTCCATTTTAGAATCTCTCAAATAGAGGTTGTAGGTTTGCCATGATGAGGGTCATTTGTTATGTCTTGATGAGCAAGAGAACTGTGATGCTCTTTAATCCTTTTCTGTCTTTAAAATTTAGATATTAGGTATGCATGTTCTTTCCAATCATTTTTATACTCCTTGTTCTAATGTAACAAAACCAGCTTCTTCATTTCTTCATGCGGAATAATGATTTAAATGTATCTTTATCTGGTGCAGTGTATTTGCTCAAAAGCTAAAAGGTGTGTTATATGTTATTTTTTATTTTTTGGGACTTCGCTGAATTGCAGGTATGGGCCTTTCTGGATCTGCACTACCTTGATATTTGTGGCTGCTTCCATTGGTACATTTGTTACCTATATAGCACACAAACTGCAAAAAAAGGAGTGGGACTATGATATTACTCTGATGACATGGTCTGCTGGTTTGTTTTATGGCTATGTAACTCTAGTGCCCCTTGCCTTGTACTTGATCCTCAAATACTTCTCTGCTCCATCTGGCCTTGTACATCTGCTCTGTCTGTATGGCTACTCATTGTTTATCTTCATTCCTGCTTTGGTAAGAAAAACATTTCATCTTTTCTCATAGTTTTTCCATCGACTTCCCAACAAGCTTTATGTGGCACTTACATATCAACTTGGAGAAAATTCATTCACCCAAAATTGCATATTTACTCAATGATTAGGTTGTATTAGTATTTTGTTAATACACTGGACAGCGCTACTGTTCACCTTCGAATGATATTGTGGACTGTGAAAAAAGGTTTGTCACCCAAAAACATCATGATTACATATGTCAAAATTGTATATTTGATTTGAACTTGTATTAAAATGTTGTTATTCGGGTACTCAATTGTGAGGCTTCTCAAAGACATCTTCAACTGTGAGAAGAGTTGCTCACCCAAAATTATGCATGTTTGCTCAATATTTATCCCGCACTACAATGTTGCATTTATCTTGCTCTGCCAATGCTCAATTGTTTCCTGCTTTTCCCAAGTACACATTTTTATGTTTGGTGATATGATATTCTTTCTGTATTTGTTGCAGTGTTTATCTGTTATTCCTCATGAGATCGTGCGATGGGTTATTGCTGGTGTAGCTGGCTTCATGTCTGCTACATTTGTTGCCCTCAACCTCAGAAACCACATTAAATCTGCAGGTGAAAGTTGGTTTCTCATTGTAGCTGGTATCTTCTTGTTGCAGCTGGCTCTTGCTTTGGTGCTTAAGTTATACTTATTCACCATTTCCGTATAACGACAATTGTGATCTTAGATGCTTTAACGGAGCTAGAGAGAGAGGGAGAGAGAGAGAGTTCTGGTCCAATGGCATACTTTTGATATCCTTATATGCATACATACATATGCTGGAACTTACTGTATTCATTCATTTTTGACAGTGTAATATGTGTGCTTCTTTCATGGATCAAAATGTGAATACTGATATATAGCATGAATTCAATTAAAATTGTCTTGTTGGATGTTTAATTAAGTACACTTACCCTCCATATTTGATACTGGTTTTGCATCTACTATATTTCATAAACAAACAAGAAAGAAAAAATATTCCATCATAATATTACATTCGAATATTACTCAAGTTTGTAAATTACACCAACTAGCAGTATACCCGTGCGATGTGCGGTTTATTATTTATTATGACAAATACAATTATTAATAATATAATAAATTTATTATATTAAAATATTACTCATGAGATCTTATTATTTTGTGATTTGTAAAAAATTATAAGTGATTAATTATATTTGTTAATTTATATGTTCTATTCATACTTTTGTTCCTTTATATCTTAGAATTATATTTAATAATTTGTAAATAATTTTCTACATTTTTTTTAGATGAATTTATTTTACAAACATTGTATTTATTCAAAAACTTAGTTTATATTTAAACAATTTAGGTTTCAAATTCATTTTACAATTAAAACAATATTTTTTTAGAATTTTGAAACCATTTTAAAATATTTTTTCTTATAGTTATATCTATTGCATATATGTTTGAATTTATTTTTAAATGTTATTTGTGGAATTTTTTTAGATTAACCTCACAACATTATTAGATTATTATTAGTTTTACTTTCAAATTTAATTATTATTTTTAATAATTTTATAGTAGTTTTTAAACTTTTAAACATTTTACAGCCCTTCGTAAAATGAAATTTAGCTTTTAGACTTATTTTTCACATTTATATATTAAAATTATAGAATTTTCAAATTTTTAAATTTTTGACAATGTTTAAATTTCATTATTTTCAAAATTTTTAATTATATCATTAAGACATAATCATATAATAATACCATCAAAAATAATTTTCTATATTTCATTTTACCCCTATATTAAATTAAAAGACTACTTATTATATTTAAAATATATATGAAGCTTGTTCTATAAGATTCTCAAAGTTTTTTAGTTTTTTTTTTTCCACAATTTTTCTATTGGTCAATGGTAAATCAGTAATTATCTCCAATTTTACAATTGAGTGACAAATATGTAAAATTTACCAACTTCTTCCTTTTTATATATAGTAAGTATAGATTGAAAGTTGTAAATACAAGAAAGTGCAAATCTCAAGAGGATGCTTGAAGTACCTTATAGGCAGGCTATTTGTAATTTTAAAACCTATGAGTTTATTTACACACACAGGTAAATATTACATTTCATCAATTCATTTTAATACTGTGTGTGTGTGTGAATGGATTGGCAAAATGTCCTCTTCATCTTTATCGATTATAAAAGTGCTTTCACAGTTAGAGTGACTGGACTCACGTTCTTGTAAGAACGACTCTAATTAAGTTTGTGAGAAATTTTTGATATATATAATCCGTTTTAATTGCAATAATAAAATGAAGTGAGAACCTAGACCATAACACTCTTTGTCTTATCAAGTTTTTGGCTTAAAATTAAGATTTGTTTTAGCATCTTCACCAAACTTTCTTGATACTGATACCCAATCTCTTTGTCTTGTAATGATGTATTGTATTTTGAGAGCAATAATTAGCAGCCACCAAATCATGAATGCTATTGAATCAATAATTAGCTACATATGATGAATGTCCCTCCTTTTCATATAATTTTGCTGCCTAAACTAATTTCTTACAGCTTGAGCTGACACAATAATTTTTGTCTTCATTTACCTTCTATTATTAACCGAATATTCATGTGCCCATTATTATCACTCATAAATTTTGCGCTAACTAACATGTGACAATACACTGCTCCAATGAACGAATCAGGTGTCTTGTGTTCTGATGTGGCATCCACGTCACCACCACTTTATTGTCTCATTCCCGTCCACCTCACGCCCGGCCCCACGTTATTTGCATTAAAGTGAAATTCTCTTACAAAATGGAGCAGGTTGTGGTGCTCCTCACCAATATACTACCAATTATTAGATATTTAAGAATTTCAACATGATTAATGATGTGTTCCATGTACAAGATTTCAACATGATTGATGTGTTCCATGTAAATAATTATAACATCGGATGAATGTTTAATTTGTTTTGTAGAGTAATAAAATGTATGGAATAAACAATTTGATTGAGAATATTATCACCATTTCAATAATCGGATTGATTTGATTTACAATGTTTTGTATGAGATTAGTAGATATTGTAATAAAATACTCACCAATAGAATTTTCTTGACTAATTAAGATCAAAAAAATATAAATTGAGCTAAGACTATCATATTTTTAAGATGAATTTCTTCCAAGTTCTTCATACTTTAATATCAAATCAAAATCGATTATTCATATTTGACTTTTTGATAATATTCTATCTCAGAAATCAAGACTTGTAACATGATTTTACAAAAAAATGCATTCAAAATTCTAAAATTTTAGTGGTGAGGTCCTTAAATTATACTAGCAGATCAGTTTAAAGAAAAAAAAGGTCAAGAATACCATTATCTTTTTTTTAGCTGTAAGTTGCAAGAACATTATTTTAATAAGACTTCATTTCATTTCTAATTTGAAATCTTATTTTTTCACCGAATCATTTAAATTTCCTTATTTGAATCAAAAAATTGTTATAACTAGTTTATTAAAACTTATATCATCTTGTTTATGATCTAAATATTTTAACAACATATATTTTTAAAAATAAAGTATTTTAAAAACTATATAAATACTATAAGATATAAGAGCAATAAAAATCTGATTGACAATGAAAACAATAATAAAAAACATACATGTATATATACAGGGTAATTCTATAGTACACCAGGTATATTAATACACCATACTCTCCACTCATTTTCAGTCATCAGATCTGAGATCATTAAGGTCAAAGTCAACTATGGTCTCAGATCTAATGACTGAAAATGATAGAGAGTTTGATGTATTAATGCACCCGGTGTACTACAGAAGGACCCATATATACATATATATTATGGGGTCCTTCTGTAGTGCACCTGGTGTATTAATACACCAGGTTGTCAGTCATTTTTGTCCATTAGATCTAAGGACTTTAAATCCTGACAATTCATTTCTCATTTACCTTTTTTTACCTTTCTTCAATATTTACTGCGGTAACTTCTTGTGTCCCCAAAATGGTATAATGTCATAGATAATGAGTCTAAATCCCCATTCTCCTAAAATTTCATTTATCAGTCATTATCATCCATAAAACCAAATTCACGTATTCTAGTATTATGCATCGTTCGACGACGATTCATTTGACATCCATATTCGATACATTTTATTGTAATATACGATAGTTACATTAGGGATGACAATGAGGCAGGTCAGATGGGTAGTTAACTACCCAAGCCCACCCCACGCCTACTACCCGCCCCGTGACCCGTCGCGGGTCTGAAGCTTTCGCCCCATGCCCCACCCCGTTCGAGGCGGGTTCGCCTCGCCCGCCCCGTTTTAAAAAAAATTGTAATTTTAATGAAAAATTTGAAAAACACCTAATTAAATCATTAACTAAATAATTTGAATAATTATTTGATTGAATAATTTGAAGTGAGGATTTAATTTTACTATTTTACACACCCAACAACAAATTAAAAACATTATTTTACATGAAATATTACTACTTTAATCTTAATTAATTAAAATATGATCCTAAATTACCTATATATTTACACACACATGTACACTTAATTATCATAATATATACATTAATTGAGATTAATGTATATAAACTTAATTATCACAATATCTATTATGTATATAAACTTAATTATGTATATTAAAATATATTATATATTTTATGAATGTTTATAAAATGTCCTCTCAACGTAAACATTTCTCAAAATTCACCAATAAAATATTATTTTAGATCTTCAAATGTATATATATATATATATATACACACACACTAACCTTTATATCAATAAAACATAAATTCCTCATAATTATTCTCTCAGTTATATACACAATAGTGCAATGTTTATTATGTGGGTTCATTTATAGTGTAAGACATTTCATTCAATTGCAATGCATCAACGCATTGCTGCAAGTCATCCAAAAAATTATTATGTATAGTCCATTGTGAACGGTTAAAATGATTTATATCAATTGAAATGGTTTGTATACATTTTTATTTTTGTTGGTATGATGCATTGCAATAACATGCATACTACGATGCATTGCATTATATCAATTTTGTGTGATACCATGTAACCAATGTTATGAATTGCATTGCATTATATCACTTGGAATATGCATTGCAAATCATTAATTGTAAGTATAATACGTAATATATACAAACTATAATATGCAAATATATACAACAAAGATAACATTGGTGAATTAAAATAAAAATTGTGGGACAATATACAATTCATAACATTGGTTGCAAGAAATATCTTATGACTCTTTCATATATTACAAGATAAAATATAATGCATTAATGACATCCAAAATTGTGAGGGTAATATGCAATATATACAAACTAATTTGTATCTTATCAATGACATCATGCAATGGTTAATGACATTCAAATATATACATTGATGAATTCAAATAAAAATCGTTGGGCAATATACAATTCATAACATTTGTTGCATGGTATCACGCAATGTTAATGACATCCAAAATTGTGGGGTAATATGTAAATATATACAATATACGATGATAACACTTGGTGAATTAAAATAAAAATTGTGGGGCATCTACAATTCATAACATTGGTTGCAAAACAATATATGGCTCGTTCATATATTGCAATAATTACATCCAAAATTGTGAGGTAATATGTAAATATATAAATTAATATACAATTAAAACATTCGTGAATCAAAATTAAAATTATGGGGCAATAAACATATTAATATATCTGAAATATATTAAATATTTCAATTTAATGGTTGCAGGGTCAAAATATACAATAATGTAATGTATGGTTGAAATACAATGCTTGCACATACAATGCTTGCATTGTATAACATGGTTAAAATGTATAACATGCTTAAAATGCAGTGATATGAAATTGTTAAAATAGCATGTAACCAATGTCCATGTTTAAAAAAACATGCAAGGTTATAATGGTTGCACTTACATCAAATTGTTAAAATAGCATTAATCAATGTCCCATGAATTGGATTTGTTACCATCGATAAAAAAACACGTAATAAAACTAATTTTATCATGAAATCTATTTTAACTCCATGATCAAAACATATTAGTATATCTTAAATATATTAAATATTTAATTTCAATTTCATCACAATAATTGTTAATATTTTATCATTTATTAAATTAGGTATGATCTATGCAAATGAAATAAGTTTGTAACAAAGATTTATATTTTATATAAATGAGCATTCTACAGCGTACAATTCGTACGACCCAAAATTTAATGTAAAACACACAATGTATTTCATAGCCCAAAATACACCCAAAATTAAATGTAAAGCACACAATGTATTTCATAACCAAAATACGCAAATCAAGGCATTGAAGCTCATTGTCCAAAGGTACCAAAAGTTGTTACACAGCCCATACATATTACAAAACCCACAACTCCTATAGTCCAAAGTTCAAAAAGTTACCTTAAAAAAAATTACTCTAGTAAAAAACTCTGGTGTATTAATACACCAGGTGTACTATAGAATTACCCTATATTATGAATCCAAAGCAAAATTTTGAATAAAAATCTGACTTTTAAGAAAATCTCGTAGAAATTTTTTCACTGGACAAATCAATTCATAATCAAAAATTTGTAAACGTAAATTAATATGAGCAAGTGTTGTGTGAGACCGTCTCACAGATCTTTTTTCGTGAGACGGGTCAACTCATAACCCACACTTAGCAATTCATTTGACAGTTTGTGGATATGAGTTTAATTCATGAGTAATAAGGGTCTGTCTCACAGAAACTATCCGTGGACCGTTTCAGATGAGTTTTTGTGAATTAATATAGACAAAAACTTATATACCTTTGGGGCACATAGATGCATAGATCTAGGTGTTATATACATACTCTTCAGATGTTATATATATACTCTAAACGTGTTATGTTTCTTGGTGTTATAAATATACTCTACAAGTATCATGTATATATAAGAGTATACATATGATACCTGAAGAGTATATACTTGATACCTGTAAAATATATATTTAACATCATATAATGATTAATTTGGAACACCGTGCCCCGGGCATATAATTGTTACTCATTAATATAAATGAAATAGTCTCTTTATTTAAAAAGATTATACCCATTAATTAATGCAGAGAGAGAGAGAGATTATAACAATTAATTAATTAATTGGGGGGTTGTTTGGTCATATCCATTTGAGGAAGACACAGTGTAGGCTGTTTGATTCTAATAAGTGTTGTCAATCCATATCCATATGTTTCAAACTCATTGATATGATTTTTTCGTAAAAATTAGAAAAAACATAACAAAATTCGAGGATGTAAAAATTAAAATAAAACACAACAAAATTCGAGAATTTCAATCACGTGGCTTAATCGATATTGAAAGTTACCTGGAGAAAAAGTCAACAAATCTTGAATCAATAGTGCTTAATCAGATAATGTCCCATTTTCAATTTTCAACTTGCATTAAAAAAACCCTAGCAGCATAGACTCCTGAAAAATCTACTATGATCAGTTTTATTTCATTTTAGGCAAAAATGCTAACATATCTCTTAAACGTTTATCTTTCAAAAAAAGTTAAGAAGTAATTAAATTTTTAATGTTCTGTTGGCTTCAAATATACTTTCAAGTTTACATTATGGTTAGCTTAAATCTTCTTTTATGGATAATTTATCCATTTTCTTCATGTAAAAGTTTGTCACATTTATATTGTAAAAATAAATAATATTTTTTAAGAAAATATCTGATTATTGTGTTGAAATATTCTTAAATCATTTTTAAATTTCATCGATGAATTTAAAACAATACAATTTTTTATGAAAAAAGATGAATCAAATACACTACATTTTTTGATAAAATTTGATATGTTCTTCTTCTTGTTTTTTTGTTTTTCAAAAACCTTATTTTGAAATTCAGTACATGAAACAAAATGAATTAACACTCTAGGGTTTTACCTACTTTCCGTTGGACCTTAATTCTTTAAAAAAGGAAAGAAAAAAAGTGAGCATAACAATTGAAATTTTGAAAATGTCAGCCAAATAATCCAACCTATATTCAAACAAAGTGGAGAAACAGAAGCACGACATCTCTCTTCCCTCTCTCTCTTCCCCTTTCTCTCTCTCACGCATACACACACTAGTCTGACCCACGCGCACCACTTACACAATCAAATATTCCAACTTCTGCAAACAAATACCCAATCACCTCTACGTTTCACATTTTCCCATCAATAAAGCTTCCTTCTTTTATTGATATTCCTTCTCAATAACTTTACTCAACCGATTTATATTTGTTGCACTTGCAAGCATTTGGAACTTGCAAACATCTGTTCGACTCATCCATCACAAGGGTCTGTTTGGGTATCAAGAAAAGCAGTCCCAATTTCTTGCCAGCCTCTTCTTTGAATCCATTCACTGTTGTTAACTTCCGACGCTAAACAGGGAGGTGGGGTGGCTTTGAACTGATGGGTTTTTGCTGAAGAGAAAGAGGGTTTGTTTGATGGAGGCCATAAATTAGCAATTAGTGAAAATTTGCAGAAAGGGCTTTCTCCTAGTGAGGTGTTGAAAGATTTATGGATTTTTGGTCGATGTTTTGTTGTATCAAGGGCTCAGATCGGTATGTTCTTTCTTGTTTAATTTGGTCTATGCTCATTTCTGTTGGTGTACTTTTATATAATCTTTGGTTTTCTGTAAATTTGTTATATTGGTGAAGCTATTTTCTTTGCTCTGTGGTATTTCGGTTTCTGTAATCTTTGATTGTTTAATCTTGATTCCTCAATTCAGTATGAATTAGAAAGTGATATGAAGTTTGTTGTAGCATTTCGAATGTAGTTGCAAAACATGAAAGTTTGAATTTTGAGCAGGAAAAGCCAAGGAAAAAAGGAGACAACATGGAGAATTTTTTCTCTGAAAGAATTGCAATTAGCTACGAATAATTTTAACTATGATAACAAGCTTGGAGAAGGTGGATTTGGCAGTGTCTATTGGGGCCAGCTTTGGGATGGTTCTCAAGTAAGTTAACCTTGCTTCATTTTCAATTCTTGTTCTTTTTATGGAACCTTTAATCTTGCTATATTGAACTAGATTTGTTTCTAGCATACTCAAGTGGTTCAACTATGTTTGAATAGGAAAGAAAATGAAATTGGTTCTGTCGATTAACAATAATTATACGAGAAAGGGAGGCTTGTGAAGCTGCAGTAATGGTGTTGTAACTCTGTACATTAATAGTTTGATTTTCTTGGGAGTTTCTTACCCATAGAATAGTTACACCCCTTGCATAAATAGCATTTTTGAGCTTTGTTTCTCCTGGTTTTACCATCTTGATTGTGACTTAATAAGGTTGATTTGTAACATAATTAGACTGATGTCATGCTATTCTTGTTTCATCTTTACTTCTTTTGGTTATACTTGCTCTCATTGGTGAATAAGTGACTAGTACCATTATACTTGGTCTCACAATGATCTCATGGAAATGTATTTGGTGTGTGTAAAGTGGAGGAAATCGTAAGTTAAATATAGCATCCAAGTGGATTTCTGGATAGAAAATCGGCATAGATTTGCTAGAATCCTGATATTTCTCAAGTTAAAATTAAAAGGACATCATCATATATGCTCTCTTTGATTGTTTTGTGCTAATGCTGGGACATACTGCACTTCCATTGTGAAGATTATTGGAGATGAGGAAACATGATGGTTACAATGTCAAGAATCTGTATTGAAACATTCTATAATTGCTTCAAATCTTTCCTACCATAGTCTAAAAGCAGTAATACTTTCAAAGTTTCCTTTCCGTGAATCCCATCTCCATGATGGCAGGAATCTAGCATTTTTCACTTCTTATATGTTATATATGCTCGATTTATTACTCACTCACACTTCTACAGATAGCTGTAAAAAGGTTAAAGTCATGGAGTAACAAAGCTGAGATGGAGTTCTCCGTTGAAGTTGAGATGCTTGCTCGTGTACGACATAAAAATTTGCTAACTTTACGTGGCTATTGTGCTGAAGGGCAAGAGCGTCTTATTGTCTACGATTATATGACTAATCTGAGCTTATTGTCCCATCTCCACGGTCAGCATTCTGCTGAATGTCATCTTGACTGGACCAGGCGGATGAACATTGCTGTCGGGGCTGCTGAGGGCATCACGTAAGTTCTTTTTTTCTCGATACAATGTAGTTACATTTTAGGGCAAAATAAAACCTTTTTTTTTTTTTCGGTTCTCTACTTTGCCTCATTTGGGTTTTCATCATTTATCTTTCACCTTTTGTTTTTTAACCCTCTGTATTTAAAAGTATCAACTTTTTTGTCCACTTACCCGCTCTACAACATGTAAATGTCTTTTAAGGACTCAACTTTCGTGGGGCACGTTTTGTGTGATTATGCTTAATAAAGGTAGCTTTTTGCAATTATCCTCATCTCCCTGCAATCATGCTAATAGTTATTCAATGCCAGCTATCTACACCATTATGCAACCCCCCACATAATCCACAGAGACATCAAAGCTAGCAATGTGTTGCTAGATGGTGATTTCAAAGCTCAAGTTGCTGATTTTGGATTTGCAAAGTTCATACCAGATGGTGCTACACATGTAACCACCAGAGTTAAGGGTACTCTTGGCTACCTGGCCCCAGAATATGCCATGTTAGGCAAAGCATCAGAGAGCTGTGATGTTTACAGTTTCGGCATTCTTTTACTTGAGCTTGCTAGTGGCAAGAAACCCCTAGAGAAGCTCAGTCCAACGATGAAACGCCCCATCACAGATTGGGCTCTGCCTTTGGCTTGTGAAAAGAAGTTCAATGAACTTGCAGATCAAAGGCTGGATGGAAAGTACAATGAAGAAGAGCTGAAAAGGATTGTCTTTGTTGGCCTAATTTGTGCACAAAATCGAGCAGAGAAGAGACCAACAATGCTCGAAGTGGTTGAACTGCTGAAAGGAGATAAAGAGAAATGTGCTGCTCTTGAAAGTGATGAGTTGTTCAAGAGCTGTGTCATTGCAGATTCAGGTGCAGAGGATAGTTCTGAGTTTATCTCGGAGGAGAAGGAGACGAAGCAAGAAATCGAAAATGTCTGATTTTTTTTTTTTTTTTCCCTCTTTGATTGGTTGGTTTTGCCCTTGGAATAGAATTCTATTGAATTGAAGTGATGATGGAGTTTTCTGTGCTTTTTTTGGGGTTATTATTGTTGAATGATGATATTGAAATCTTAGTGTTGTGATTCTGTGAAGCATTTATCAGTATTAGGAGCAGCATGAGATCCTCATTTGCATGATTTTTTCCTTTATCTTTTGCTTCTACATTTACTTTTTACTTCTATATTCTTTTTACTTTTGGCCTTATATTTTATTTTTAATTCTTTTTTATCTTTTAGTTTCCTAAATTTTTACTTTTGTTGACATCTGCCTCTTCATAAATCTGTAATATTTTATTAAAATTAAAAGTGACATGACGTGGAAAATATTTGTTTAGATCATTTATCACGTCTATACTTGATCCTTTATAAATATATACTTAACTATAATCTAAGATATTCATTGATTAATTAATCAATTTATTTATACATTCGAGTTTAGATAAATTGAAATAATCTGCAACAGGGTGGATTATATCAAACATAATTGCAATGAATCTAAGTTGGAACATCTCCACTTGCTTATATACATATCCCTCAGTTCATGTTCTAAAACCAACACTGATCCGTTTATCAGAAGCGCATTTTGGTGTCATCTGCGAGTCAAGAAATTGAAGAAATATCACAAATCCACAATGCAAAAATTAGCAAGATTTTGCTTCATTACAAGTATAACTTGATCATCTAAAACAGATAATGATTTAAGGTTCTTACTGCATTGAACATGGAAGTAGGGACTGGCCAAGCTCTCCACTTCTTCATTCTTCCTGGAAAGTTTAACTCGAACACGAACGCCAACTTCACCAAGTTCCTCTTGTTCGTCCACTATTCTCTTGGCAGAAACAACGGCAGAATCACTACAATCATCCAACACGATTGATTGAAGCGTTGGGATTTCTCCGACCCCTGCAGGGATCTCATCCAGCTTAGTCAAAATCACGAGATGCAGATGCTCAAGGCGCGGAAAGTGGGAGCTTTCAGCCCTCCAATGTTTCAGATCACGGCATCCCTGCATAAACAAGAATTTAAGATTACAGAAGTGCCCTTCGACTGTCTCCCACTCGCATCCATTGAAGACACCGCCATGGAGTGTAAGCTTCTCAAGAAAAGGCAACGAACCTATCTTTTCCATCAAGTCCTCCCAGTGGACATGGTTGGCTGCAAAATTCAACTTCTTAAGTGAGTTTGGGAAGGTAACACTCTGCAGAAAATCTGATCCGCGTGGCCTAATACTTGGATAAGAGCTGCAGCCAAACGACTCGAGTTTTTGCAGACGACCAATATTGTTCAGACAATAAGGCGACATTTCCTCAACTTGGGAATAAAAAAGCTTGAGTTTCTTAACATTGGCGATTCTCTCAACCACCTCTTCACTACACTTGAAATTCCTCACCGTTGTAAGTGTCTGCAGATTCCACAACACGATCTCGTCTCGTTTCTCAACATTGCCACGTGGAGGATCAGAGAGAATAAGACTTCGGATCTTTACATGTCTAAGCTGAGACATGTTCCAAATTTCTTGTGGGGCCACAAGACTTTCCCAGAAATTGTTAGCAATCAAAGTACTTAAATTCCAGAGTAAGTTCATTGAAGAAGGCAACTTGGAACCACGACGAGCTCTCAACGCAAGATACCTCGAATTCACTAATTCAAACACATTTTCTACCATATACTCATCTCCTTTATATGAATCTTTATCAGCAGCTTTAAATATCCTCAACAATCTGAAATTTAGAAAAGGTAGAACTCCTTCAATGTCGCATATCAAAGAACGAACAAGTGACATAGATTGCAATGCATTAGAGACATCCTCCTTTGAAGTACTTTCAGGAATAACAGAGCGGCGTGGGGTGTCTACGCCACTCTGTTTACCTGTAATATTATAGAATCTCTCCTTTTGAGCTTCTCTTAAACATAGATCTCTTAAGAGATCATGAGTTTTGCAGTACTTTATATTTCCAGTAGACCCCAACTGAGAAACGAAAATGAGATTTCTGTGTACAAGTTCTTTAAAGTACTCTTCCGCTGTCTCTTCCAGGCTCTTGCCACTTATTGGTTTTAGAAATCCTTCGACGCTCCATAGCTGAACAAGCATGGAGCGACGAACCTCACGGTCCTCTCTGAAAACTCCCATATAAAGAAAACATGGTTTAAGATAAACCGGCAGCTGGTTATAGCTCATATATAATATTTTTAAGCAACGTTCATTGTCCTCTGAATTCACCAACGAATTCAAGTTTCTCACTATGTATTTCCAATATTCATGTGTACGTTCGGACTTTGTTATGAGTCCCCCGATCACAACAATTGACAAAGGAAGACCTTTGCAGCTTCTTGCAATTTCCTTTCCTATTTCCTCAAATTCAAGAGGACAACTTTCTTCGCCAAACACAGTTTTGCAGAAAAGATTCCAACTTTTATCATCATCTAGAAATTTCATCACCACACAAGAGCCACTCAATTGAGAAGCCATGTTTGATAACCTAGTAGTTATCACTATTCTACTACCATTACTGTTATCCGGAAAGAACCTCCGAACTTGATCCCAAGCCTCAATACTCCACATATCATCGATCACTATGAGATACCTTCTACCCGATAAATGTTTGTGTAATCTTAGTCCTAATTCATCTTCACTCAAACCTTTCGTGTCAACTTTAGTTACTTGAGAAAGGACATCATAAAGAATTTTCATTATGCTATGCTCTTGGGATGCTGTTGTCCAAGCACGAATATAAAAATGCTGCTGAATAAGTGCATTTACGTAAATATTTCTGGCAAGAGTAGTCTTACCTATTCCACCCATTCCAACAATGGGGATTATCTGGCGTTTAGATTGTTGTCCAGTAAGCTTATCAATCACTTCAAAGAAGACATCATCAAACCCCACCATCTTACTGTTCTGTTCTGTTCTTGAAGATCTCAATGAATAAGCAGAAATGGAAGAATTTCTGTATATCTTACAATTCTCTTTGATCTCCATCACTTGCTTCTTGATAGAGTCCATCTCTTCTATCACTTTCTGTAGACCATGATGCAAGTCAATGGAAGTGATCTTTTGATCACCACAACTCATGGATCCAGCAAGAATTTGATCCACGATATGGGACTCGATTATATCTTCAGCTGCATAAGCTGCATCAACAATTCGAGCCTCCAAGCTGTCTGCTTCTTTGCTGTACTCTCCGCCATGGGAGTGACCTTGAAGAAAATCTTGCAAGAAAGTGACATTTTGGGTGATAGATTGAACTTGGTCTTTGTAGAGAGAAATGGGAGGTCGAGGATGATGCTCGATCTTCTCTATAATATGCATAAGAGAAACTAGAGCTGCATAAGCCGCCATGAATTGGAATAAAGATTGAAGAACACTTGAGGGAATTTATGATAAAGGCTAGCCTTCAATTATTGGAAAAGCAAAATCAATGAAATTTGTGTTGGTTCTTTAATCAACAAGATAAAGTGAGTGGCCCTACATTCTCCACTCACATATATTAATCATTTGTACTACCCAAAATATTTCTTGCATTGGTTTTTTCCAAAATTTTCCTCATGTTATGGTTCTGCCAAACTATTGCAGCATGATTTTTACAATTTTCGAAACTTAACTTGTTCAATCTAGGAAAGCTTCCAATTTCCACGAGCTCAAGCATTTGAAAGTAGAACGCTTTACCAAATGAAGGGAGGTTGGTTGGCACACTGCAAATGACCGTTAAAATTCAACTACTTAGAGGTTATCAAAGCACATGGCACTGCCAATCCAATGGCATAACAATTTTCCTGTGTGTGTACAACAAGTGTTTCCAGGCTGGGAGGTGGTTGCAATGCATCCACTAAACCATCTATTTCCCAATTCTCAATCTTCAAGTACTTCTTCTTCTTCTTCTTCCCTAAATCTGCTTTCCCAACTTCCTCAACCATTAACATTCTCTAGGTGTAGGGATAGAGAGAGACCCTACACCAATATTGCACTTCTTTGCTATATATCTCCATCCCAATCTCTCTCAACTTTTCACATTCCCTTCCTTCCACCGCTATTCCATTCAATATAGCCCCACAATCATAATCGGACACTAGCCCCATTCAACCCTGCCCTGCCCATCATTGTTAAATGCCTTAAAACTAGTATGTATTGCAATCCTTTTAGCTCCTCTTTTATACTATTGAAAGACATTTTTATGTTGTGATAACTTCGTTATTTGATGCATTTTGGGGCTTGATTTCATATCATTTTGTGTTGAAAAGCATGCAATAGTGAGATTTTGAAGATTTCACGTTTTTGCTTGATTTGAAAGAAATTTGATAGGTTTTAGCACAAAATGAAAGTCCAATGGAATCTTACGCCAAGTTGAAGTCGAAATAGGGAGTCGATAAAGCGCAGTTATGGGGGAAAAATCATATCTCGAGCTCTAGAAGTCCAAATTCAATGTTCCTTGTCTTGTTACAATGATAAGAGGGAGTTCTACAACTTTCATGTTGGAAGTTTTCATCAATTCTTCCTTCAAGAGAGCATAATAGTACAATAAGTTGAAAGTCGTGCAAGAATGTCCTGATTTTCGTCTTGATAGGGCCTGAGTAAATTGGGTATAACTTTGTGTACAAAACTGATATTGGGCTGAAATTAGTGGCATCGGATAGCTAACTTAAAGGGCTACAACTTTCATGAAGAAGTCGAAGCCCAATTATGAGCGTAAGAGGGCCGGATCGAGGCTGAGAGCTGGGAGTCTGGGCCACCCGGGTCACTTGGCCGGGTTGGTGGTTTAGTTGCGGGTTTTTAGGCCTATTTGGATTCCTATTTGGATACAACTTGCTCCAAGTCCAAATTTTACCTACTTAGATACAAATTAGGACTTGGGAAAAAGAGATTTGAGAAAATATAAAAGATCCATACACATCCCAAAAAAAGGGGGATTCATCCACATCTTGAGAGCAAGGAAGAAAGCAAGGAATTGAAGATTCAAGAGTCAAGAGGGGCAACCAACAATCACAAATTGAATAAGTTTTTCTTTGATTTTATTTCTAGCTTTGATCATGTCGTTTTGTAATTTATTTTGCTTTACGAACATGATTTTTGGCTAGGGGTCTCGTGATCTTAGGACACGAGAGTAGTTCTATGGATTTCTTATTGAATATTTAGTTTTAATCTTTCCTCTAATCCATGATATTTTATTCATGCTTCCTTGTGCTTATTCCATGTGTGAATCCTGATCAAATTTATGCATGCTCTAATTAATTGGATTGAGATCGAGAGATGATATCTGATTATAGATTTGGGAATGCATGACTCAATTAAATTGTCTGGATCGAGAGATTGGTAAATAATTGGGGTGAGAATACGATCTTAGGAGCTTTTAGGAGTTGGTTATTAACTGCGAGGTAGAGATACAGACATTAATAACCGATCCACGGGTTAAGTTGCTCGAGAGAGAGGTTAATCTACAATCGTGATTGCTCACATAAAATAATTGGATTTGGGGTTGATTTTTGCTAGATTAGTAAACTTGATTGAAGTAGAATGAAATCGTTGTCTTAGGATCCTTGTTTGAATCTTGATTTTCTTGATATTTTCTTGTTTGATATTTTTATTCCACTTATTTGTTTCTAGACATAGGTTAATTAAATTAAATTCTCTCAATTCGGTCACCTAGATAAAATTAGGTAAATTAATTAGGTAGTTAACATTGTTCTAATTCACTAGTCTCTGTGGGATCGACCTTGCTCGCCCTATCTATAGTTGACACCGTACACTTGCGGTATAGGCTAGAAATAGACCATCGATCATGTTATTTCATCACATACCATAAAAACATGGACATTTATGTTGTTTCATGTATATTAGTTCATACAATCCACATACAAGTAGTACAACTCTAACTTTTACCAATAGAATCAAGGGTTTCTATTTTTGTTAGTGTGTATCATTCCCCTATATATGAAAAATTGACTAAAAAAACTAGAATAAAAAAAAAAAGTAAGAAAAGAATAAAAATAAAGTATTTAATGAACAATAGAAAAAAAAAAGAAAAAAAAAAAGAAGGAATGTTCATATTGAAGATGGTGCATATAGAGTTGCCAAACATTCCCTCCAATAAAACAAAACATAGAAACCCAACGGTCACCTTTTCAAAAAACACACCATTTCCATTCTTCCAACCTCTTTTCTTCTTCTTCTTCTTCTTCATAACCAAACTCTAATTTCTGGAGAAAACTTCAAGAACTGGATTTAATGGTGAAGATTTCGCCTGAAACAAAGAAGAAAGGTCGACCCACCAACACTTTAATCCCATTTTCTCTTCACAACAGGAGTCTCCATTACAGAAAGCTTCCGCACCAGAATCTCAAACTCTCTGTTCTTAAATTGGATGGCTCTTCTTTTAGTAATTTTTAACATGACCCATCTATCCTTGTTGCCATTTTGTTTTTAAATTTCATTTTAGGGTTTCTTTTCTGCGGTTGAGATTTTGATCCTTACAGGTTTTGATGTGGCAAGAAATGCTACAGTGGCGAAGCTTAAACTAGCCATCGAGGAAGAATTTAACCTTTTTCCAAAGGAGGAAAGGGAAAAATTATGGTATGGGGTGCAAGATTCCAATTTTTGTTTTCATTTCTTTGATGATGTATGTTCCATTTTGTGAAATCTTGATTCATCTATTTCATGTGTTGGATGATGAAAATTGATAAAAGAATTCATCAATCACTCTTCACTTTGTGTGTAATCTCTATATTTACTGTAAGTTGGATAAAATCCAAGATTTTTCCCTCTCCAGATAGTATAATTGTCTTACTAAAGACAACTACTTACTTTTTTGCAATGAAGGCTGAAAATGGTTCAATACCTAGACCTAAATTATTCTGATGAAAAGTTTTCTTGATTAAAGATTCAGACTTTGGGCCATGGAAATGCAATAACTTGTAGCATTTTCATGAGAATATTTACAAGAAAATATTAGGCTCCTATATAAGCGGTGTCACTGATGAAATGTGGAAGTTTATTAGGGCTTTCTTCGGAGTCTCTTGAGATGGCCAAAAGACGCGAATGTAGAGTTTAATTAATAGAATCGAATCCTTATTTTTGCAGGTCACTTGTATGGAGGCACTTTTGTTTATGTTATGAAGGTCAAAAGCTAATCCGTGACTCGGCTTGCATTCAGAAATATGGGATCAAAGATGGTGATCAGGTCTCTTTATTTGGTTCTAATAGTATGTTGTTTCCTGAATTATTTCATCATTTTACGCATTGCAGACTGTTACATATCATGATACGGTTTTATGAATTGTAATAGTTTTAAAATAACATGGTCTCTTACTCTCTCTGATTGTAGGCTGACCATTAAGGAGTTGCTTCTAAATTCTTATTATCAATTGCCTCTTCAATATCTTGAACAACTTCTATATGATCTGATATGAGAAGAAAATGATTTTTCCCATAATGAGAGAAGCATTTCGGATTAAGTTCTTATCTTGTAAACAGACTTTGTTTATTTCAAATACTTGATTGACTCATCAGTGTTTTAAATGATGTTTTCCATGTCATTGCACTTCCAATCTCAGTTGAACATAATATATACTAGATATATAGATGTTCTTCATAAGCAATAGAATTAGATGCTTATATTTGCCCTCTATGATGGAGCAGATGAACTAAGAAGCATTTATTACAGTTCTAGCTTCATATACTTGCTGATCATCTTGGTCCACCATTGCAGCTTCACTTCATCCAGCATTTGAGAATCGATGTTGCACCATCACCACAGCAGTCTAAGAATCCGAGTATGGAGCCCACACAGTGCTCAGTGTAAGTATTGCTACATGACATTTGCTTTAATTCCATTACTACAATAGAAAAGAGTTTTTACAGCTCTTTCTGTTTGACTAACGAGAATGAGAATGATCACATCATTTCAGGACAAGGGCCTCTGATTCAAGAGCTAATCATCGTGTCACTCTTGAAGATCAATGTACGGACCTTAAGTACATCCATTGTGGAGAAGAGTTGGCTTTACCAGAACGAAGATCCGGGTTAACAAATTCCCTCAAAGAGTTGCTTTTTTGTTCCATATTTCAACACTCAAAATGAAACTCATTTGAATCAAATTATCATTCTTGATTCTCTGAAGCAAATTGTTACTGAATCAAGTATCTAAGATAGGAGTGGTCTACAACAATCTAAGTTGCTCCAACCATATTTTTATGACATGCTCACTTATTGTTTTCCTAGGGATTCATGTGTTTTAAAAACAAAAAAAATTCGATGATTGTTTTGTGATTAAATAATGGAAATGGACTCATAAATGGTCACTGGTAAAGTTATCTTAGGAGGAAAAAAATGTAAATATGATATTACATCGCATTACATGTTTTATTTTATTTTTTAAGCAAATAAAGGATTCTAATGGTCATTGTTTTAAATTTTAATTAATCAAATTGGGATTTCTTTCAAAATCAGATTCTAATTTATGAGTTATATTCGATTTCCTTATATTATGTTAAACTAGTAGTGTACCCGTGCGTTGCACAGTGTGTTATGTATATTATTAAAAAATATAATAACATATAAAATGTAATGATTATTATTTTAACAAAAATATATTGATACTATTTTAGTTTGTATTAGTATAAAGCTAGGTATTTTAACTTCAAATTTATGTCATTATAAATAATTATATTAAAAAATATTATAAATTTGAAATATATAAAGTAATATATTAATCTATGGATTAAACAAACAAATAAAAAAATTTGTGTCAGAACATTAGATGGATAGTGAAATTTTAAAAAATAAATTTAATATCTAAATATAAGTTATATGTATTATAAATGTTATGATTTAAGTATTGAGATAAATACATTTATATTTTATTGGCATTTATAACTATAAATACACACGTATTTTAATTTTTTTTTTCGGTTCAACGCCAGATATAACTCATTTATTTTAAATCAAATAAAAAATTATATCAGCTTATCAAATACATGAAAATCTCTCTTACTATCTATTTAAATGAAACAATTCAAAATTAGACTTAATCTATACATTTTGAATAAAAAAATTATGAATAATAATTATAAGATTGATAAGTCAATATATCAGGGACTAAGAATGATGAAATTTTAATTTGTAAAAAACCAGAAAAATTACCTATGTCCAATCACTTATGCCACCTTAATTAATCAGAATATAAATATAAATAAAATTTGACAACAAATAAATATAAAATAAGAAAGATAAAATAAAATATTTGTATATTTCAAATGAATAAGTTGGTTAACTTGCAATAATAATTTTAATCTATTTTTTTCTATTTGATATGTTTTATATGTGTAATCTATTAGGTACACCTATAATATTTTTTTATTTCTACATTTTAATATTAATTTACAATAAATTAATACTATATATCATAAAAACGTTTAAAAATGAAAAATCATTGAAGCCCACACATATACATTTTCATATTTCAGTTACATAAATTTTATATGAATATTAAATTTAAGATCTTTAAATAATGATTGATTTTATATATTATATATTTAAAATTGATTTAAAATAGGGTAAATTACAAAAAACAACCCCAGCTATCGACTTTTTAAAATTGCAATCTAATCTGTTTTTTTTTTTTTTAAGATTGCCACCCAATCTTTCTGTGGTTTTACCGATTGCAAAATTTCCGGTCATTTTTCCGGCAAATGAATTAATTTTTTTCACTTTGCAACCCAAACTCAATTTTTTTCTCCAATTGCAAATCATGATTTTTTTTCGCTTCACACTGATACATTTATGTTATATATATGAGTGTGACATTTATGTTATATAAGTGTGATCGATATTCATAAAATAATTATCAATGAAATATAGGTCAAAATTTGTGAAATATATGTAACATCGGTAAAAAATCGATGAAATATCAATAAATATCGAGAAAATATCGGAATATATTGGTAAATATAAGAAAACTAACAATAAATATATGTACCCATATTTCCATTGATATCGATATTTTTACGATATTTTCATGAATTTAAGTTACTTATATTTCCACCGGAATCGAAATTTTCATTCTTGGTTGCAATCTGATAAAAATACAAAGTTCAGGTTGCAATTAGATAAAAAAAAATTAGGTTGCAAAGTGAACTAATTAATCTCAATTTCGCTGGAAAATTTGCAATCGACAAAACCACAAAAAGACTGGGTGGCAATCTGAAAAAAAAAAAGGTTGCAATTTGAAAAAAGTTGATAGGCGGAGTTGTTTTTTGTAATTTACCCTTTAAAATAAATACTTAAAAATAAGATTGAAATTTCTATACAATAAATACTAAATTGAGTATCATAACTGATTTCTTAAATTAAATATTTATTTATTTGTATTGAATTTCTTAAAATACAATAAATAGGTTTATTTATTTTTATTTGTATTGAGTTTCTTAAAATACAATAAATAGGTTTATTTGTATTTATTTATTTGTATTGAGTTTCTTACAATAAATACAATATGAAAGCAATTAATAGGTTTTTTAAAATAGTAATTATTTAATAGGTAGATAATTTATTACAATTATTTTTGGCAGAATATCCTGCTTTTATATATATATATATAGATATTTTAGGAGTCTACTAATCATGGAGTACCTTAAAAGTCATATTTAAATAAATTTATTATTACCTGTTTATATTATTAGTATGGATTAGCATATACACACCAAATGTAGTTCACACTCAAATATAATATCTGCACGTCACATTAACTGTAATTATTTCAAGTTTTTCTTATTTTCAATTAAAATTGTTTTCATAAACATTTTAAGTTCATTGATTTGATTCCTTTTACTACCAGAACGTTTCAGGAACAAATGATCTCTAAACACTATAATAGTATGAGCCATTGTGACGGATTTTGATTTGTGAAACTAAGTTTCATCTAAAAAATATAAACATAAATGACTCATTTTAATCTAATACTCATAAGTCTCACCCAATATTCTGTTAATATATGTTAATATAATTCGAAATTTTATGCGAATAATTAGGAGAAGAAGAAATTAAAAAAGAAAAGAAAAAGAAGGGAAAGTGAGGGTCGGAGTTTTCACTCAACGTCACGCTACGCCTCTCTCACTGCGACTTCTTCTTCTCTCTCTCTCTCTCTCGTTTTTCCTTTTAGTTTTGAAGTATAAGCTAATCTTTCTGCACTCCTCTGGAGCACTTTTTATTATATCTCTTCACTGGTATGCCTTGTCTGGATTTTTAATTTCTCAGTTTTATTTAGATTTGCAATAATGATTGAACTGTTTGCTTAATTTTGAATTAGTTGAATCTGTTGAAATATGATTAAATGTTGTTTTAGGCAAAAGGGGAAACTTGTAATATTTATTATATTGTCGGTTAGGATCTACGATTCTGTGTTTTCTAATTCCTTTTCTTAATCAAGAGGTGATCAATAGTTTTCTTTCTTTCTTTTTTTCATCTCACTTTTCTTGACAAAATTGTGAAAAGTATGTTGTACTTGATGAACTTATGATGAGATGCATAAAACTTGTTTCAGCTTTTACTTGAAGTATTTGGCACTTAGAAATATGTCAATGAATTTGATAGAAGGCTAGGGGGCATTCTCTGTTCATTGTATCAATGTCTTACCCCACATATTCATCTTGCCTCTGTTTTCTCCGAGTGGGGCAGCTTTTTGTGTTCAGGTGAGGGAAATGGATGAACAGATACAAGCATCTTCAACACCAGTTCCTTTTGATTATGAGCTTTATGAAGGAGATCTTGATAAATTAAGAACTGTTGATGCTACTCCAGCGCCGCCCAATTCTTATATCGATCCAGCATCCTTGAAACTCAGATATAGGATTGGTCATGGCCTCTTTGGTGACGTGTGGGTGGCCACACATCATCGATCGGGCAAAGACTACGATCAGTATCATGAAGTTGTAGTTAAGATGTTACATCCAATGATGGAGGATAACTTGAATGAGTTTCTTCAGAAGTTTGAAGAACTTTGGACAAATTTCAAGTCCAAACAATTGCAAGGTGTTTGTTGGTTGCATGGTATCTCCATTATAACTGGCAAGGTTAATCTTCTTTATGAATTTTTAATATTGGTGCCATGGAAAGATCATCCTTTTTTTTTCATCAGTAAGACTTTTAAGTTGGTTTGTCTTTTTGGCAGATCTGCATAGCTTTGAAACCTTATGAGGGATCCATCGGTGACCGAATGGCAAGGATGAATGGGGGAAAGCTTCCATTACCTGATGTTCTGAGGTAACCATCATTGCATCATCTCTCTCTCTCTCTCTCTCTCTCTAAGAGGCCCTTACTTAGATGGAATAAAACTTGTTCAGGTATGGTTTTGAGTTAGCCAAAAGAATTCAACAACTTCACCAAATAGGTCTCCTGGTACTAAACCTTAAGCCAAGTAACTTCCTTCTTGATGAACATGACCATGTTGTCCTTGGAGACTTTGGGCTCCCTCACCTGCTTCTTGGGAGTACTTGGCGTGATTCTCATTTGGCAATGAGACTTGGGACTCCCAATTACATGGCACCGGAACAATGGGAACCCGAAGTAAGAGGTCCAATATCCCTTGAGACAGATTCATGGGGATTTGCCTGCAGCATAATCGAGATGCTGACTGGCACCCCACCCTGGTTTGGAAGATCCGTGGAAGAGATGCACCATACAATTGTAATACGTGGAGAGAAGCCACAGGTTCCAACTGGTCTTCCTTCTGCAGTAGAAGATGTTCTGAAGGGCTGTCTTGAGAATGATTTTCGCAACCGACCTATTATGCGTGACATTTTACAAGCATTTCAAAGGTTGTCTCTCTTTTCCACCATCTTCCTTCCCATTTAAAATGACTTCTTAAATAACTTTCTACTATTTCTTGAGATTCTTTCTAATACTAGAAATCTGGATTTGCAGCTCAAGGAAGGCTGTTTACAGCGACGGATCACTGAGTAGTCAGGGAGGCAATCTGTACGTTAGTAAATTGCAATGCAGTGGCTATAGCTCATGGTTTCTCTCAAAAGATCATCTTCAGATTGGTGATACAGTTCGATCTAGAAAGGATCCAAACAGCAGCAAGCCTCTAAGTTCGGCTGTAATGGAAGGAGTTGTTGTTGGACTGGAGAAGGATAATGAAAGGGATGGATTCGTTTTGGTAGAAATTCTTAACATGCCCCACCAGCTTAGGTTAAATGTTTCAACATTAGAGAGGGTTACCTTTGCTTTTGCATCAGGAGATTGGGTACGACTCATTAAAGAAAACAGGAAGCATTCATCTCTGGGGATTTTACATTACATACATCGTGATGGAAGTGCCGTAGTTGGTTTTCTAGGGCTGGCAACACTTTGGAGGGGACATTGCTCTGAGCTGAAAGTGGTGGAACCATTTTTTGTGGGGCAATTTGTGCGATTAAAGACTGACATCACTACTCCCCAGTTTGAGTGGCCTCATAAAAGGGGAGGATCTTGGGCCAGTGGAAAAATTTCACAAATTCTTCCGAATGGGTGCCTTGAGGTCAGATTTCCTGGGAGGTTTGTTCTCGGAGATGAATCCACTTGTTTCTTGGCTAATCCTGAGGAAGTGGAGCGTGTCTCTTTCGACACGTGTCCAGGTATTGTGGAGAAGTACGAACTTATTGAGGATTTTCACTGGGCTGTGCGGCCTCTATCAATTGCATTTGGTCTATTCACAGCCACAAAAGTTGGCACCACTGTTGGAAGAAATATATTTGCAGGACTAAATAAATGTAGGAGCGAGAAGAAGAGGCAGAAGGATGCGTGCAAAAAAGAGAACCAAAACAGTGGCAGTTCAAATTGGCTCCCACCAAAAGTTGCTAATATCATCTTTAAAGAAGGCACACCGATAGCAGCAAATTCTCGGTGAATATCTTAGTTCTGTACAGGTTTGATCTAGAATTCTGCCACTCCGTTGTATATTGGAAATCCTAGTTAGTTTTACTTTGATGTGAATAGTTGATAAACTTTGATCCTCACTGTAAAAAGTTGTTTCTCTTGTATATATATTTACTTTCTGCTAAGTTGTATGTATTTATTGTGATTTTGTATTTCAGTTGTGAGATGAAGGAAGTAGTAGTGCTTGAGCCTGATCACATGCATGTTATGGATATTTTATGTAGAGTGATATTGTTTAATGTACGTTGATACATACTAATATAGTAATATACCATAGATCTGCTCATTTGACCTACTTAAGTAGTTGATCTGAAAGTATTTCGTCTCCTATTTTAACCGTTGGATTGCAGCAACATCTATTTCGAAAATCTTATACTTGTTATATATGGTTGCTTAGCTCGTTTATTTTGTTACAATATCAAGATGCTGGTTTTTTGAAATTTCTGCTCTCAGAATTTCATGGAGAAATAACGTTGAGAAATATTCAAATTCCAAAGAAGCTCTAATTGGATTTGGGTGTTGAGTTGAGAAGGTCTTTTGAATTTTGGCGCTTATATGAGTAACTAAAAGAAGTGGTATAAATAACATTTTTCAAGATTCAGTTTCTTCTTCTTCAGGGTTTCTTTCTTTAAAACCCTAAACAAAATCCCTCAAAAATCGTGAGAAGAGAGAGAAAATGAGGAGAGCAGCATCTCAACCCCTTCTGTACGCAATTAAGCAAACAGTCAAGAATCATGATCTCTTTCTCTCTCTACATATAATTTAACTATTGGATTCTGTTTTTTGCAGGAGAAACTTCCATGAAGACGAAGATGAGGATGAAGAAGAAGATCAACATTTTGGAATCAAAGGCAAACCACTCAGAGACTTCGACTTTATTTCCAATCAAACCACCTGCATCACCCTCCATAAACGAGAACCCAGAAAACCACGTAAATACTTCCAATCTCAAAATCTCTAGTTCTTCTTTTATTGCTCTCGAATCTCAGATTTCTTGCACCCTATTACAATCATGCCTTGCAGATTGTTAAAATTACTGTTTTCTTGGCAAATTTACGATGGATTCTTGAAAATTCACTCTCTCTCTCTCTCTCTCTCTCTCATACATTCTCTCTCCAGACGATGAGTATCTATCTCCTGAAAAACATGGAGCATGGAGGCAAGAACAGAGGAATGGAGCAGCAAGGCTGAAGAAACAGCTGAAAGCAACATGGGCTATTCAGAAACTGATCGATGAACAGCTGAGCCGGTTCCAGGCCCATTACAACCGGGCCATGAACCCAACCAAGATGGCCGACCTGGCCCAACTCCTCATGCCCAAATGGGCTCCACCCCACGAACAAGCCGCCCTCTTTTGGCTCGGAGACTGGCGCCCCTCCACCGTGCTCGAGCTCCTCCGCTCATTGGCCCACTCCTTGTGGGACCCCTCCGGTGTGGAACGTGCCCTCTCCCAGCTCATCAACGATATACGCATCGAGGAGGCTGTGATCGACGAAGAAATGGCCGAGATCCAAGCCAATTGTGTCCTCCATCTGCCCTTTGGCCCCATGCATGATGAGCATAATGGCTCCGCCCTAGCCCATGTCCGGGCCGAGTTCAAGAAGATCCACCGGGTCATCGTCAAGTCCCAAAATCTAAGGTCTCTTTTATTCTCTATCGTATTAATATTTTATATAATGCATGGTAGTAACGAGAGTTCTTCGTCTCTCCCTGATCGAAAAGGATGAAGGCATTGGAATTGGCAGTGAAGAAAGTGCTGAGCCAGAATGATGCTGCAGAATTCCTGGTTGCATTTGTGGGGATTCAGGATGTCATCCATGAGGTTTCGATCAAGAATAAAACACGTAAAGCTAGTGTTTGCATCAAGGAACTTGGAGCTTAGGACAGCAAATTTGGAATTTGTTCTGCTTTTACATGATCAAGATTGTTTTTTTCTTCTTCTTAGGTTAATCCAAGAATGAAGATGTTGTGTTTGAGTGTATATAGATAAGCCCATCATAGATTAGATGAAGAGTTGTGGAACCTCAACTTTGATAATAGAAATTTGTAGGATTTCTTCATACATTCATTCAAATGTTTCTCTTTTGTTATGTTGGATTGGTTGCTTTGAAATAGAGTGTGTTTGACTAAACTCGTTTTAAAGATGATTAGATAGCTTTGTAGACAGCTGAGGAATGGAATGTTAGTCGAGTTGTGGTTTTGTTTAAGTTCCAAAAATTGATTACATGTATTAATTAAGCAAAAAACAAATTATAACGGCCAATCATATATCGAAAGGTGGAGTTGTGATTAATCACATCAAATGTCAAATCAGATAGATGAAAGAACAACACATTATTTCACATGGGATGGAGAAATCTTATTACCAAAACTCATGTGGTTTATAACTATATTCATATCAATTCCTTCACATGCAAGTGCAACAAATCCTCTCCAAAATTGACTGCTTTGGATTTTTTGTTGTCTTTATTTATGTCTTCTTTCATCGCATGTTTTTGAATCATTTTGAATTTTAACTTGCTAGATATTAGGACATCCACATTAGATACAAGAATATATTAAAATAATGGATTGTATTATAATAATACTCCCTCCGTCCCGCTCTATTTTGCCTACTTTCCATTTTTGTTTGTCCCATCTTATTTTGCCAGCCCAAAAATGGCAAAGAAAAATTTACTTCCTTACCCCTCAATTTCTTTCATTTTACAACTTTTGCACTCAAAAAGCACACATTAATTACAAAATTACCACTCAAAAATATTAAAATAACACATCACATCAAAGTCAAACAGTTTTTTCTTAGATTTCGTGTCGGTCAAAGTAGGCAAAATAACTTGGGATGGAAGTAGTATTAAACATTTTAGTGGGTCCTACTAAGGGCTAGTTTGGATTAAGTGTTGAGATTGTTTGGGTGAGATATAGAAGATTTTAACCTTTGATGTAATGTATCTTTTTTGTTTGGATTGTCTGTTTAGTGTAGTAGGATTAGTTGAAATTTTTGTTTGAATTGAAGTATTGTGACTTTTTTGAGGTAGGTTTAATTTTTAAATGCATGTTTGGATTGTTTCATTATTATCACATGTGCTTAAAATATCTAAAATGTCCTTCATGAATCTACACAAAGTTCACCCTATTTCTCATGTGTTCTTTCGAAGTACCTTGTGCATTTTATTTGTGACGTGTCATTCTAAATTCAAATAATACAAATTGTATATGTTTTTCTAAATTAAAGTTTTCTAATTTCTTTCATTTTTGAAAGATACGGTGGGCTCAATTCCAAAACTCGAAAAGATCATGTCCCTAGATGACGTAAAAACTAAAGTTAATGTGCTAAATTTGTAATTTCTCCAATCAATCTTATTATTAGGATAAGACTTATTTATTTAAATTATTTAATAAATTGATATTTCACCATAAAATTTGTATGTAACCTTAAATATAAATAGACCCATCTCTATTTATTTTTTCTGTAATGTAAAATAAATATTATATATAAATATATATGTGTATATTTTATGAGTCTAATTAAATGATTTGTTTTTGTCAATTTAAAATAGGTATTTATATAAACTAACAAATTATTTTCAATGATGTATACTTTTAATAATACAAATTAGAAATTATTTTTCAAGATATTTATCAGAAAAATATATTATTATATTTTCAACTATACATTATATATTATAACATAATGCTCTAGATTATAATTTCACACGATGAAAAATTAGTGAACATTTTGGTTTTTCTCATTCAAATGTGATTTTGTCACACACACATGTGTGAATTAATTTATACAAGAAAATTGATTATATAAATGATTTTGATTGCTACAAAGAAATAAGTGTAATTATATATATATATATATGTATTAATGAGGACATAATTACTGACAATTGTGTAATTTCCAAATATATCTAATGTTGGGACATAATTGAGCTTCTAAACCCACAGTTTGAGGTCGGTTCATAAACCCATGATATACCCACCACCAACCCGCCACATCAGCGCATTTATTCCGGACTGGAGCATTTTTCCTCCGAGCTTATTTATTATAACCGGGCCCCTCCAAGTATCCAAACACACCTTTTTGTTGTACCATGGAGTGATACTTAACCTAACCAACTAACCAAACTAGGCCTAAATGAATTATTATCCTTTTGTAGGGGAATTCTGATGCCGTGCAAGAATGCCTCTGGCCACTTTTATTATTATTATTATATTAATATTTTATTTAAAAATATTGAAATAATTAATGAGTGTGGATGGCCTCAGACATGTGTTTTATTTAATCTAATCATAATAAAAAAATTAACAAATGGATTTGTTTCATTAGAAATAATGGCTTCAATTTCAATTAAAGTTGTATCATATTTTATTAGCCAGAGTTCATGAGAAATGAGCTGTTTAACTTCTTTGCTTCCAGCTAATTAAAGTAGGAAAAGCTGAGTTCGAACAATCAAATTAATTTCATGGATTTTTTTTTTTTTTTGGGTCTAAATGCAAATAGTTCATATAGTGTTTATGGTTAAATGAAAATATCGACATAAAGTATGATTGGTTTTTTATTTGACACCTGAATTTTTAGTTATTCGATTGCAGTCTAAATCACTTTTCCAACCATGTTTCCGGCAAAGTAGAGATCAAGTGGCTTGTGCATGATTTAGTTTTTTACTTTGCAACTTAAACTCTAATTTTATAATCCAATTGAAACCCCGAGTTTTGAAATTTATTAAAATTATCATAAATCATAGGTTGCAATCTATACTATATTTAAAACAGGAAAAGTTGGACATAATTACTGATTTGTCACTCAATTGTAAAATTGGACATAATTACTGATTTGTCATTGATCAATAGAAAAAAAGTGGAAAAAAACTAAAAAACTTTGAGTATCTTATAGAACAAGTTTCATATATATTTTAAATATAATAAATAATTTTTTAATTTAATATAGGGGTAAAAATGAAATAAAGGAAATTAGTTTGAATGGTATGATCATATGATTATGTTTTAATGATATAATTAAAAAAATTGAAAATTATGAAATTTAAACATTGTCAAAATTTTAAAGATTTGAAAATTATTCTATAATTTTAATATATAAATGTAAAAAATAGGTCTAAAAACTAAATTTCATTTTACGAAGGGCTGTAAAATGTTTAAAAGTTTAAAAGCTATTATAAAATTATTAAAAAATATGAAAGTAAAACTAATAATAATCTAATAATCTTGTGAGATTAATCTAAAAAAAATCCAAAAATAAATTCAAACATATATCATATATGCAATACTAATTGTGTAAGATATAAGAATTCACTAAACGGAATAAATATTTGCAATAAACATAGTAAATACTTGGTAATTATTCAAAAAAAAAAAACGCAGATAAAATAAATATAATTAATTTTTTTTAAAGCAATAATATATGTTCTAAATTTTTTAAAAAATTGTTTCAAAATTCAAAAACAAATATTGTTTTAAATGTAAAATGAATTTGAAACCTAAATTTTTTAGATATAAACTAAGTTTTTTAATAAATACGGTGTTTTTAAAATAAATACATCTAAAAAAAGTAGAAAATTGTTTACAAATTATTAAATATAATTCTAAGATATAAATGAAAAAAATATGAATAGAACATATATATTAACAAATATAATTAATCACATATAATTAAAGAACACAAAACAAAACTATTATTTTTTTTTTTTTTGTCGTCGTCGTTGTTATCCTCATCATCACCATCATTAAAAAATACACGAATTTTTTTATAAATATCAAAATAATAAGATCTCATAAGTAATATTTTATATAACAACTTTACTATATTATTAATAATAGTATTTATCATAATAAATAATAAACCGTGCATCGCGCGAGTGTACTGCTAGTTGGATTAAAAAACAGCAAAGTAAAAAAAAAAAATCATTTCTGGAAAAAGGTCAGAAAAGTGTTTGAATTGCAATCGGATAAAGTCCAAAACTCCAAAACTTTATGGTAGCAATCGAATAAAAACAAGATGTTGCAAAATGAAAAGAAGAAAAAATTATCATACTTAATAACTTTTTTTTTTTTGCATTTGGCCCAAGTATTATGTGCAGACTAGACTATCATACTCTAAATATTATTTTATGATCACATACTATTATCTTAAAGGCTTGTTATGCCATCCTCCATATCTATATATATTATTGAGTGATCTCATAAATAAATAACATGTATTAATTAAAAAAATCAAAGACTAAATCCTTTTCTACTTATTTTAAATTGACCATGTCACACACGTTCAGCAATATTAATAAAGGATAACATGAGACCACTGAATTGTCACTTTCATTTAGATGGCATGGAGTAGACTGAAAAATTGTATCAAAATTTTGGACATAGTAGTTAGTGCCTTATCAACTATTTTACCACATGCAAAAAAAGGTCACTTACCTTAGCCTAGGATCAGGCTTTATATCCTAGGTTTAAACTCAACAACCAATCATTGTGGGCCATACTTCATAAAGGAAAAATGATAAAAAAAAAAGGAAAGAAAGGAGTGTTTAATTTATGCATCATCATCTCATAAGCATTGACTTATAATGAAAAGGCAACATCCCAAATCTTTGAGTAAATCTTTCCTCACAACTCATTCAATGGTGCTTATATCAAGTTCAAAAGGGAAAAGAGGATAACATCTCATGAGTGTGAATATATACAACTTTTTAGTCAATCACTCAAATCCATTGAAATTTGGGGGAGATGAGATCTCAAAAGAATTTTGGAATAATATACAACTTTCATAATGTCAAAAAGATATTATATATCATAAGTATATATGGAATATGCTATTTTTTAATATATATTTAGAGAAAAATTGTTTTTCATATCAACATTTTGGTTCACATCATGGGTTCTAGAATACATTGATAATATTATGTGAGTAAAATTTAATTAGAAAACTGATCTTTGAGTATAATTAAAACTTTATTCTAATCCAAATTGTGAAAATGATGGATTGATAATAAAATAGTATTACAATTGTCAAAATAGTTTATAATATATACACACATAATGTGTAAGTTCCACACTTTTAAAAGAAGAAGAAGAAGATTGGACTCATGTTTTTGCAAAGTATTTCATCTAATCTTATCACCTATTCAATTGAGGGGTCCATATACTTGTGATGAATAAAACATATGGATGCACCAATTTTTCTCAAGACTACAATTTCCATTAAAAAGACAGTTTTCACATTTTGCAATCTTAAGTTATTTCTTCCAACAAATTTCAGAATCCACAAAATTTTCACTTTGTAATATAAATTCATATTTTGATTAGTCAAAGAAAGAATCTTGTGTTTCAAAACCAAAACTCATGAAACTTGTACCAAAATACTTCTCATGCCAAACCAAATGAATCCCCAAATAATTCTTTTTCTATTTCCATTCGATTTTGACCGGAGTTGGCTAATATAGAAAAACAAGAATTCGATTAACTATTGACTACAGTTGAAAGAGAAAATTACAAAAAGAATTATACTTCACACTATTTTTTAACCTTAGCTATTTTAGATCTAACTAATCACAAATATATATTGATGCATCCATCATTAAACACATCAGTCTTCTGATACATCACAAATCATACGATTATGAATTTCAAATCTCGTGATTTAAAAGAACAAGATGTCTGTCTAGCCATATATGAATGGGATATGTGAAGTTTTCTTTTTAAATGATACATATAGTAATAAAACATAATGATGAATGGGTGGGGCTAGTGGGGTGTTGAGTTCAATAATGAGGTGATCAATATCAACAACACACGCGTGCCTTTAAATAGTCTCTATGCACCCTCTTTCCATTATACATTGCAAATTCTTGTTTCCTGTTTCTATCAAATCATTCAATGCTTTTAAACCTATATTTTTTGTCCTTTATTCAAATAAACTTGACTAGTTTTAAATTTATTTTTTCTTTGGATACAAATAATGCTAGTTAATCAGCTTGAATGTTGTGAATTGAATGAGATTACAAGATTATAATGTATTAATTTTAAGAATACGTGTAAAACAATGATAATTTCCAGAAGAAAACTAATATTTAACAATAAAGTATGATGGATAAAGGAAACAAATAATTGAGTTTGTTAAATAATCAATAATATCGAGCTGGTCGCCGTCAATATGCTTGCTAGTGAGGCCCAAGATAGATCAATAATGCTTAAGTGTTAGATTTAAAAACAAAAGTCACAAAAAAACAAACTTGATGATTATTACTAACAAGATAAATTAGACATAACGTCTAATTAAGGCAATGAACATGGGATCTCTGCAATGGACTGAGTCATATCTATATGATTCATGTTTTGATTCATTATATATATATATATTCATGATATATATATATATATATATATATTGAAATATTAGATAAAACAGTGAAATTAAATAGAAGATCTTGTTATTTTGAATTGTGATTATGGACTCAGGTTTGCGTCATGATTGTAATTTGATTTACATCATTGTCTACTTGATCTCCATGATCTTAATGTGATTTGGGAGAATTGATATAAGATTTGCCTAGGGATTCTAAGTCATATCTAGTGGAGCTTTCTTCATATTATTCGATTTGCTTACTATTTTGCTCTCAAATTTAGGTACCAAGAGAGATTAATTAGCCAATTAGCTATAATAACACTTCGTCTCTTTCGGAATTGAATAAAACCTACAGAAATTGTTTTTTGAGATTTTTTTTCTTTTTTGGTTCAACTCAATCCACATAATATGGTCAAATCTTGACTTGATATCATGTTGGATAATTTTTACATAAAGATGTCACACTAGTATATCTTTTTAAAATACAATCTCATTATCTAGAATTTAAACTTATTTTTATAAATGACATTTCATTTTAATGATTATGGATCTATTCGTCTCATTGTTATTCTAATTACATGATAGTTGTTCCTATAAAGAATACTCCATCGATTAACCATAAGTTAATTTGTGATATGAACTTATGAGACATAATGTGTTGTAGTTTTATTATCATTGTGATTTGGAATTGTTACATTCTTATCATGAATATGGATATTTTACAAGTTGGGCTAATATGGGTAGAAGAAAATGAACCACCAACCTATTATTTAATAGATAAAAATAATTAAGAAGGTACCAATAAAAACATTCTTATTATAAAAAGAAAGAAAACGATATTGTACACAGCTGATCTCATAGGATAAAGTTCAACTAAATTAAGAAAATAAAAGAGATTGTGCAGATTTGATCAGATAAAGTTAAAACTAAATTAAGAAAAGAGAGACGAGAGTCTTAAGGATATTGATCTCGATCAAACAAGAAATAATTGGTTGATTAGATTAGTTTGGGTAAATAACCTAACTATGATTAGTTTAACTTTATAGCTTGAATCATTCTTATAAGAGGAAATACCCCAAATTACCATCAAATGTATAACATGTAAACTATTCTACCATGTACTATAAATTTTTAACTTTTCTACCACAAAATATAAGATGTGTTACTTTTCTACTACAATTTGACCAAATCAATAATTGCAATGATTGAGTAATGAATGAGGTAGAATTTTATTTTTACTTTGTTACATATTTACAATTATTTAATAAAATGTAAGGAATTATACCTTTCTCACTCAAATTTGACCGAGTCCAACTTCACAAATTTGGAAGAGAAAATAGCTCAAATTACCACAATATATATGATGTTATAACAATAATACCATGTACAAATAATACCATGACCCTAAAAAAATTTACAAAAAAAAAAAAAAAAAACTAAAAAAAGTTACTCGACTAACCCTAAAAAAAGTTACTCGGCTAACCGTAAAAAAGTTACTCGGCTAACCCTAAAAAAATTTACAAAAAAAAAAACTAAAAAAAGTTACTCGGCTAACCCTAAAAAAATTTTAAAAAAAACCTAAAAAAAGTTACTCGGCTGACCCTAAAAAAGTTACTCGGCTAACCCTATTTTGGTAATTCGGCTAACTCTAATTTGATGACACGGGGTGGGGCAAAAGTGAGTGAGTGTAATATTAATTAGGGTTGATGTGATTTTAATTTGGTGAATATGAATTTAAATTTAATCAATTCAAATAATAAAAAATTTGGTCAAAGACACAATATCCTATAATCTATGATTGAGTGTTGAAAAAGTTGGCTGACAAGAAAAGCTTTTGCAGAAATTATGGTAGTTTTGTATCAATACTTATATTTTGTGATAGAAAAGTATAAATTATTATATAGAATGGTAAAATTGTTTAGGTATTATAATTTTGTGATAAGTTGGGCTAGGAACTCATAATCTTAACCACATAAGATCCTATATTTTATCATTTATTTCATCAAGTATTTTATATGATAATCGTCACACCATATACTATATATAATATAATATTAATGTATGGGAATAACATTTTTCTATTGTAATTAGTATAGTGATCTATTTTTTTATAATATGAGATGAAAAATAGAGGAAATGTGTCAAACTAAACGAAAAATATAAGCAATTGACTTTTCTACCATTCAATTTAACAAAAATACTTTTCTACCACAAAAGATAATAAAGTGACTTTTTTTTACACTATTTTGACTCGGTCATTGGAGAAATGATCGAGTGATAATATATTCTATTTATTTATACTATTATTTAACAATTGATTTATCCAACAAATCATATAAATTGATAAAAGTAATTAAATTGATAAATGAGGCTCGATTAATAGAAAAAATGAGGATCGTTTAATTGAATTATTCTAGGTATATTAAATTGAAATTGTTTGAAATTAACTAGTCATTACAAATAATTAAACAAATTTGCGATTAAAAAAATTAAATAAATTTCCAATTTTCTAGGATTTAACATAGTGGTTCGAGTAATAGTGTAAAAACCCAATTTTTGTTCAATTAATTGAACCACTATGTCAAATACATAGTGGTTCGATTAATTGTGTAAAAAACCAATTTTTTTCACTATTTAAGTAATTGATTAATTGAACAATTTAAGTAATTAAATAGTTGAATAGTTGATTAATCGAACCATTTAAGAAATTAATCGAACCATTTAATTAATTCAATTTCAAGTAATTAATCAAACCAATTTCTTAATTGGAGTATTTCTTTGTACTACTAAGTGGTTCGATTAATACCACTATGAATTTTGACTCTTAATTAAAATTAGAAATAGTACAAAGAAATTTGAAATTTTGAATGGTTCGAGTACCACTTAATGGTTGGATTACAAATTCAATTAAGAGTACAAAATTCAATTTAACCACTATGATTTAACCATTGTTTACTCAATTTAATTTAAACCAAATACATAGTGGTTAAATCATTAATCGAACCATTTACTCAATTTAATTTAAACCAAATACATAGTGGTTAAATTGAGTAATTCTATTAATCGAACCATTTACTTCAATTAAATTAAATTAAAACGCTCGATTAAACCATTGAATTAAATTAAATTGAGTAATCAAACCATTACTAGTAATCGAACCATTGAATTAAATTAGTAATCGAATTACTTAAATTGGTTTAATTGAATTAGTTGAATTTGGTTTAATTGAATTTGAATTTAAGTGGTTCGAGTAATACACTTAAAGTGGTTCGAGTAATACATTGAAATTGGTTTAATTGAATTTGAATTTAAGTACGTGGTTCGAGTAATACACTTAAAGTGGTTCGATTAATAGTGTATTAAACCAAATTTAAATGAATAATCGAACCATTATATATAACCACTATGTATATATTAATGGTTCGATTACTATATTAATGGTTCGATTAATTGAACCACTATTTAGGGGTTCAATTACTATAATTAGTGGTTCGATTAATGTATATATTTTAATTTTCTTTACATAATTGAATTAATCGAATTACTTTAAGCCACTATTTGACATATGTATTAGTGGTTCGAGTAATGCTTCCACTAACCAATTAATAACCTTGAATTAGTGGTTCGAGTAAATTAGTGGTTCCACTATTTGACATATATATGTATTCGATTAATTAGTGGTTCGATTAATGCTTTCACTAGTGGTTCGATTAATGCTTCCACTATTTGACATATGTATTCGATTAATGGTTCGATTAATGGTTCAATTAATGGTTCAATTAAGCCAAATTTAATAGTGTAAAGAAAATTAGTTGTTCGATTAATAGTGTATTAAACCAAATTTTGTTCAATTAGTTTACACTATTAATCGAACTATTAAACCCAATTTGAATCAAAGGTTTACACTATTAATCGAACTATTAATTGAACCCAATTAGTTTTAATAAATCATACAAAATTAGGTTCAATTAATAGTTCGATTAATAGTACAAAATTGGGTTCAATTTTAATAAATTGGTGTAATCGAACTATTTTGTAATTGAACCACTATTTTGTAATCGAACCACTATTTTGTAATTGAACCACTTGTTAGGCCACTATTTATATAATCGAACCACTTTTTAGGCCACTATTTTGTAATTGAACCAACTAATTTATATAACTTACTAATCGAACCATGTAGTAATCGAACCACTATTTAGGCCACTATAATTTATATAATTGAACCACTATTTAAGGCCACTATTTATATAATTGAACCACTATTTAGGCCACTATTTTGTAATTGAACCAACTAATTTATATAACTTACTAATCGAACCATGTAGTAATCGAACCACTATTTAGGCCACTATAATTTATATAATTAAACGAATATTTAGGCCACTATTTATATAATTGAACCACTATTTAGGCCACTATAAAGTAATCAAACCATGTAGTAATCGAACCACTAATTTACATGTAGTAATCGAACCACTAATTTATATAATTTACTACATAGTGGTTCGATTAAAGTAAATTAAGTGGTTCGATTAAAGTAAATTAAGTAAATTAAGATAGTGGTTCAATTAGTGGTAATTTACTAATTTACATATGTAATTTACTACATGTAATTTACTAATCGAACCACTATTACATGTTTGTTTAATTTAGTAATTTGTTTACTCGAACCATTAAAGTGGTTCGATTAGTAAATTAATAATTAAACCATTAAAGTAATTTAGTAATTGAACCAAATATGTTATTACTCGAACCATTAAAGTTAATTTAGTAAATTATATTAAAGTGGTTCGACTATAAAGTGGTTCGATTAGTGTTGTAAAAATTTATATAATTTACTTTATAGTTACTTTATATAATTTACTTTATATAATTTATATAATTTACTTTATAGTGTAAAAAACCAATTTTTTCACTATTAATCGAACCACTATGTAAAATTAATAATGATTCGATTAATAGTGTAAAAAACCAAATTTTGTTCAATTAATCGAACCACTATGTCAAATACATAGTGGTTCGATTAATTGTGTAAAACACCAATTTTTTTAACTATTAATCGAACCACTATGTAAAATTAATAGTGGTTCGATTAATAGTGTAAAAAACCAATTTTTGTTCAATTAATCGAACCACTATGTCAAATACATAGTGGTTCGATTAATTGTGTAAATAACCAATTTTTCTTCAACAATTAACCGAACCACTTTGATTAAACAAATTTAAACAATTAACCGAACCACTCCATTATAAATGTTTCTATTTATATGTAGTACTTGAAACAAATCACTAAATTAAACACATGTAATTATTTAACTAATCGAACGACTATGTAAACTAATCGAACGACTATGTAATTACTAAATTAAAATAATCGAACCACATGTTTAACCACTATGTAATTATTTTAACCACTATTTAACCACTAAGTAATAATCTCAAACATGTTTGTTTAATTTAGTAATTTGTTTCTCGAACCATTAAAGTGGTTGGATTAGTAATTTAGTAATTAAACCATTAAAGTAATTTAGGAATTGAACCAAATATGTTATTACTCGAACCATTAAAGTTAATGTAGTAAATTATATTAAAGTGGTTCGACTAGTGCTGTAAAAATTTATATAATTTACTTTAATTACTTTATATAATTTACTTTGATTAATTTTGAATGGTTCGATTAACCACTATTTTGTTTGGTGTGAATTAATTTGTTTCAATTTGATTAATTTTGAATTGTTCAATTAACCACAATTAAATTAATATATTAATTTGCATTTGAATTAATTTGTTTCAATTAATTTGATTAATTTTGAATGGTTCGATTAACCACTATTTTGTTTGGAGTGGTTCGATTAATACAATTAAATGAACCAAATTCAAATTCAAATTTGGTTTAACACACTATTAATCGAACCACTATGTATTTGACATAGTGGTTCGATTATTCATTTAAATTTGGTTTAATACACTATTATTCGAACCATTATAAATTATATAAAAAATTGGGTTTTTATACTATAAATCGAACCACTATGTTTTTGACATAGTGGTTCGATTAATTTGTAAAAAATTGGTTTTTTACATTATTAATCGAACCACTATGTCAAATTCATAGTGATTCGATTATTAGTGTGTTAAACCAAATTTGAATTTGAATTTGGTTCATTTAATTGTATTAATCGAACCACTCCATTAATTGTATTAATCGAACCACTCGAACCACCTAAATTATATTGAGTAATTCTATTAATCGAACCATTTAATTGAGTAATCGAACCACTTAATAAAGTATAAATTATAGTGGTTCGAGTACTAATTAATCGAACCATTATAAATTATATAAATTACTAATTATATATAATTATATAAATTAGTGATTAATTAGTGGTTCGATTAAATAAATTAATTACTGGTTCGATTAATTCATTAAATTTTCTATTAGTGGTTCGATTAGTTAATTAGTCGTTCGATTAAATTTTCTATTAGTGGTTCGATTAGTTAATTAGTGGTTCTAATAAATTAAATTAATTAATTAGTGACATAGTAAATTATATAAATTAACTAGTGGTTCGATTTAACACACTATTAATCAAACCACTATGTATTTGATATAGTGGTTCGATTATTCATTTAAATTTGGTTTAATACACTATTAATCGAACCTCATTTATCAATTTAATTACTTTTATCAATTTATATGATTTGTTGGATAAAACAATTGTTAAATAATAGTATAAATAAATTGAATATATCTATCATCAAGCGATCATTACTCAATCATTTCTACATGACCGAGTCAAAATAGTGTAGAAAATGTAACTTTCTTATATTTTATGGTAAAAAAGTACTTTTGTTATATTTAATGTTAGAAAAGTCAATTCCTTAAAAAAAAATTTGTAGTTTAGACTGAGCTCATGAAAAATATATCTTTTTACCATAATAAGATATAAGTATAGCGGTGATATGACAAATTTATCATCACATCAGTCTTTTTTTGCACTATTACAGACCATTGATTGATTCTTACAATTCACCCAAATTATGATTTTGTTTAAAAAAAAGGGAAAATTACATTTTATGGTAAAATAAGTATTCTTAATTAAGTTTAGTGGTATATATTTCAACATATTTTGCTTACTAAGTAACATAGCTGATTGTGTTCAACATACGACACACTTGATTATGGAAATATTGATTTTTATCAGAAATTATAAAATAAAAATATACATTTAATATTTGGTATTTCTCTGTCAGATTGTTACAATAAAATCTGTTTGTACAATTCTAAAGATTTTTAGTTTTCCATATAAGAATCAAATTGCATTATAAGAATCAAATAACGTTATGGTATTTTTCTTCAAACGAATAATTGTAATTATATTTGCATTCAAATTGAATCAAGATTTTTATTCATATATATAGCTCTTTTGTTTATATTAAAACTCAATTTAGGATTTCCTGATTAGACATGAACTTAGTATTTAAAATTTATTGGACATTTCTTTTCACGCAACCAAGAAAGAAAGAAAAAAACAGAGATCTTGACCACACATTCAGAGGGTGGCCCACGTGGATAGATCTGAGAGGGTGAGGTCATATGATAAGACGTAGCCACGTCAGCAGGCTTAGGTTAGTGGGGGACCAAACTCCTAAATTTTACCTTGCCTGCCCTTCCATTTTAATTTTTTTTTTCTATTCTTTTATTTCAAGTCTCAAATTTAATATTTTCAAAAAGAGTACTTGAAATTATATATTTTGGACTTTTAAATAAATCTGAATTTGTATCAATAAATAAGTACCCAACATTCAAAAGAGGGATGATAAATTATAGCCAACATATGGATACAAAATAGTGGATTTAAGTAATAAAAACTCATGAATATATGATTCACGCTCTTCTCTAAAATAAGTCGTTTGTGTTAGTTAGACTACATTGATATGAAACTCCCTTTTTTGCGGTCGTAGATGAAAATAACATCAAATTCATTTCAAATGTTGGTTTAAAATACCACATACTTTCACAATTATCATTTTGAGCTTGTAATTAATAAGTAGTTATTTTTATATAACCTTTATAATTATGTGATCTTCATTAGGTCACTAATAACCTGATTTTACATGAAATATATAGTCAAATTCGAATTGTTTCATATTTACCAAAAAATTCCGACAAAAAGCAAAAAATCAACCTTAACTTGTTATTAAGTGTGTATTTTTTGAAATATTTCATAAGTCAACTATGAGTTTGATTATAGAGCTGCCATTGTTAACATCTTAATTAAAAAACTTCATTTATCTACTAAGATCAATTTGACTCAAATAGAAAGATTTATCTTACGAATGATATCCATTAAACTGTCTTATATAATTCTTTTTTTTTTTTTAAATATGACAATGTTACTCTATTTAAGCACTTAATCAACACAAAAACTTACGTGAGACGGTCTCACGGATGATTTTCGTGAGATGGATCTTTTTTATCCATTAACCAAATTCATATCCACAAATGTATATGTGACTTGTAAAGTGTAGGTCATGGGTTGACACGTCTCACATAAAATGATCCATGAGACGGTCTCACATAAGACTTACTCTTAATCAATTATCTTAAAATCACGGGTAACAACCCCAAAAAGTCAAAAATAGTACTATTACATAAGATACAAGGGAGATGAAATGTTTAATATAAAAGAGTTACTCTTCTGTGCACCAGTTGTACAGATCTAATCTGAGATCCGTACAACTGGACCGTGTGCGTGCTAGGCTGGCCCGCCCAGCCCGCGCTTCTTTACTTTTTTCACGTGTTTTGGGCGTTATCTTCACGTTATGTTATTGTTACCTTCGTGTTATGTTAGAGTTATCTTTACGTTATGTTAATGTGACCCCATCTCCAGATTTCATACCTTTAGTTTAAAACCACTGAACTAAAATAACATGAAGGTAACACTAACATAACATGAAAGTAACATTAACAAAACATGAAGGTAAAAAACAATGTTAATCATACCTTTATGTTATGTTAGAGTGACTCTCACGTTATGTTGGAGTTACCTTCATGTTATGTTATAACATATAATATGAAGGTAACCCCAACATAATGTGAGGGTATGACTGTCTGGAGCGAATCTTGGTGGGTTTGAGCGCACCCACCAAACGCGTGGGGGCGCGTGAGAGCGCGTTGGGGTGCTTGAAAACGCACGTCAAAGGCGCGTCGACCCGGATGGATCCATGCACCAGTTGCATAAAATATTTTGCCAATATAAAATTGGAGAATATTTGACTAGTTTTAAGTGATGAATGATAATAGGAATGGGAAATAGGATAGGTGACAATATATGAATCTAATAGGAAACTATATCATTTTATACTCTAATCACTGCTCAATAGGATAAGGAAACAATATATGGAACATTCTAATAAAATGAGATATCATTTTATACTCTAATCACTACTCAATATCAAGCATCTGTTTTAATTCATCTTATCAATCATCCACTTATTATCATGGAGATGAAGACCGCTGAAAACGAAGAGTAGGTCTCTTGTGAATTAGGTGCCTGGATCTAAGTCGGATCCGGGTCGGGGGATCGCATTTTTTTTTTTCGCACATGATTTTGGAAAAAAATCATATACCAATAGGTTATGTTAGACATACATTTACGTTATGTTAGACATACCTTTAAGCTATCTTAAACATACCAGTTCTGCCCAAATTTCATGTCCTGTCTTTTTTTGGCTTGATTTTTGAATCTTGACACATACCACTATGTTATGTTAGACATACCTTTACGTTGTGTTAGACATACCTTTATGTATACTTAGACATACCTTTGTATATGTTAGACATACTTTTGCATATAGTTAAACATACATTTATATATGTTAGACATACATTTATATATAGTTAGACCTACCTACACATGGTTGGTCTAATTATACACAAATGTTGGTTTAACTATACACAAAAGTTGGTCTATTGGAATGAATTTTGGATGAGCTTTAGCACAAATGTTCAGCGCGTGGGAGGCGCGTTTTGGACGCGTGAATGGGTGACCCGGGATCCGTGCAACCGGTGCATAAAAGTTTTTATCGAAAACGAAATTTATAATGACAAGGAAAAATATTTTTAAGCCAGATATTTAGGCTTATCCAAAAAATATCTCATAAGTAGGACATTTTTAATTTTGATCTCTTATTTAAGACTCCAGCAATCATTTACTACTAAGCTAGAGACATGCACCCAATGTCCCAATTAAAAAATGCCACATCAGCACATAGGTTGGGTGAGTGCTTCTCAGGTGCCAACAAGTGAATGATGGTTGAAATCCTTGAATTGAACGTTATATTACATATATATGAGAAACTAAAATTGTACACGACATTTTACAAGATATTTTCTGAATGAGAGTTAGTTACGAGACCAAAAAAAAATAATTTTTCCATGATCACAATATATTGAACCAATAACAATCCCGAAAGTATTGATAAATTTAGAAGAAAATCATTTTGCCTTATTTCATGAACCAACCAATTGAAATAAGAGAATTCAAAATATATTTTTATTTCGAATGTAGCATTCTAATGACAATATGATTATTCTATAAAGAATTGTATATACATTGGGTTCGGTATAATGTCAATCATATTTAATGCACATGATTTAATTCACTCGTTACAGCATGAACATATTTACTTAAAACATGGAAAAGTAGGCATATGATTGCTAATTAAATAACAACTTGCACTACTAAATGAAAAGTTAAACCAAAGAAATCAAAATTATATCTAATAATATAAAAACATTAAAGAATCTAAATGTGAGAGATCCAAAAAACCGAAACAAATATTCTAAAAAAATACGAAACCATGATCTTCAACTCACCCACAAAAAAAAGAGAATCTTAAATAAAGTAGATCAAAGAATTTAAAACAAATATATATATATATATAGTTAAAAGCAATAACACAACACAAGGGTTAAATGTTGATTTAACTCTATTGAAGCACAATTTGATTTCCAACTAGGATACGACATAAAATGAGTAATGAAAGTTGCTTTATCTCACTTCCCTTCTCCTAATTGTCTTATCATAATAACATAATGTCTGATAATCGAAGCCCAAAATATTGTTTTCACATGTCTATTATTCTCACTTGTCCCATCTACTAAACTATTTATTAAAAGCACATTTTTATAAATTAAATTCGAATGACTTGGTCAACTTATGTGTGATTGAGTTTGGATTAATTAATCAATTCGAAAATGGGTTTGGAAATGGGAAGTAACGAAAGTATTGGTGGTCATTTATATTGACATAGATTTGAGACCAATAATGCTTATTACACCTATTTTTTAGCTGAATCTATGCTATTTCATGTTCTTCAAACCTAACCAAAACAATAAGTTGGGTTTGAGTTCAAACATTTAACATGGAGGTTTGATTAGTTATATATTTTTGGAAAGATTTAAAACTCCACATATATAAATTTAAATAACCCAGTTAAATATTTGATGTGAAATAATAATTTGTACCACTTTCACACGTCTTTTTTCTAGCCAATAACATAAGAAACCATGTTTTCACTCATGTTAGTGGTTAAAAGAGTAAACTCACTTTAAACACATTAATCCTAAATTTTAGAGTTCAAACACCAATCACACAATTTAAATGTGATAAAGATCTCGATTCCAAGACGGAGACTCAAAGTGAACTTGCCTTTCGAACTTACTATCATAAATTGAATGGACACACTTTTCCAAGTATGTTTCATTCCCTCTATATATCTATTACTCATTTCTCTATTTATATAAGGCACATGGCATAATTTGAAAAGATTTGACAATATATATATATATATATATATTGAAAAGATTTTAGGATTTATATTATATCAATTTTCAAATTTCAGTAATCAAAGTCTTTTCCCACAACAGCTTAAACGATTCCAAACATTGCATAAATTATGACATCCTAAATTCACACAAGTCATGTTTCTTTGACATAACCATTGAAACATAATTCTTATTTAATTATTAGGGAAAAGTCTATTTTTAAAAAGGTGTGATGATATAAAAACTATGAAGAATTCAAGAATGACTTCACATTTTCATCTTGCTATTGTAATAAAAGATAATATTAATACTGTGTGACAGGACCTCACTGTCAAATATTTACTAACCAAAAACCCAAAACAAAAAATGCATTCAAGTGCCCATCCAAAGCATCGGATACCAGTCTTCCCAAAAATACACAGAATTAAATCACTATACTGTATACTCACCCAAAATGTCTAAAACAAAATGAATTATTTATCTTCATTAAAAAAGTTGATGTATAAATAATAGAACCACTGAGCAATTGGATCCTCCTCAGTTGAGCTTTTGCCCACCAACTCAGAGACACAGTCTTTAATACAATCTCTCTCTCTCTCTAGAGAGAGATTTATACACACCAGAGTTTTACCAGAAAAGTTTCTTTTTTTTTTTTTCTTGAATTTTTTTTAAAAAAAGGTGAAAAAGAATCAATTGGGAGAAAGATGTTTGCAGCAGAAAATGGGTTAAGGGGTGACCCAAGATTGAAGGCCATTTCTGATGCTATTAGTGTTGCCCCCAACTTTCCAAAACCAGGTGCTCTTTACTTGCTTGCATATGCTAATTTTCTACTGAAAAATTTCACCTTTTTTCCAACCCTTTTTACTTTTCAAGTTTTTCTTTCTGTTTCTTTCTATGCATGTTTACATAAAGTGGGATACTATGGAGAAATTTATGTTGTTTGATTGTGAAACAATCTGTGTGTACTATCATGCTATGCTTCTTGTCCTTTTTTAATTTTTTTTAATTATTATTATTTTGGCAGGGATTATGTTTCAAGATATTACAACACTTGTCTCCAATCACAGAGTCTTCAAACACACTGTTGAGATCTTTGTTGATAGATACCGAGACATGGGCATCTCTGTTGTTGCTGGTAATATATATATATTTTTTACACATTTGATTGTGTGTAAAAATGGAATGGGGTGATGGAATTTTTTGAGAAGTTGCATTTTCCCATCTTCTTCATGATTTTTTGTGTAAAGAATGTGTTTTTTCTTCTGAAAGAATTGAAATGAATTTTTTGTTTTGGATTCAAGAATTGGTTGGTAAATGTTGTTTTAGGTGTTGAAGCAAGAGGGTTTCTATTTGCTTCTCCAATTGCATTAGGAATTAATGCGAAATTTATTCCTCTACGAAAACCGGGCAAACTTCCAGGTATTAGAAATTTCGAATTTACAGCTTAAGTGTAGTGAAATTTGATGAGTTATTAACCAATTCAGTAGGCAACCAAAGTTGGATTCGATTCTATTAAAGATGGTTAGTGGCATATAGTTGAAGATGTATTTGGATAAGCTCATTCATGTCTCCTGTTGAATTATTCTTTAGGATGATCCATCCATCCATCCCCAGGTAGAAGGTGATGTATTGAGTTAAGATAATTATGTATTTGTATTATACTACAGGTGAATCTATATCTGAAGCATATGAGCTTGAATATGGTAATGATTGTTTGGAAATGCATGTGGGTGCTGTTAAAAGAGGTGAACGCGCGTTGATAATCGATGATTTAGTTGCTACTGGAGGAACTCTGTCTGCAGCCATTAGGCTTTTGGGTGAGCTCTCTCAAACTTCCTTGTTTTATGTATGTATGTATATACTGCTTTGAATTGAATTCATTATCTACTCTTTTCATTCTCTAGAACGCAATGGCGCTGAAGTTGTAGAGTGTGCTTGTGTTATCGGATTGCCAGAGCTTAAGGTAAATTCATCCTTTTCAACTAATTTCTGAGCAATAAGATTTATGTCCATTTCACATTGTTATGTTTTCATGTCCTTCTCATTGATACTACCAAGAAAGGGTGGGCTCATGGCCAACTTCTCTCAAAATGAAATTAACTTTATCGACCACACATCTCATCCTCTTTCTTACTACTATATACATAGTCGTCAACTTATGAATAGAGACATCTCTCATGACCCATTTGCCTGCTACTTTCTTTTCTACGTAAAGTTAGAATGTTAGTCACTTCTTTAGGCCTGAGAAATTTTATTCCGATCATCTTGTATTACTCACATGCTTTCCTATGGAAGTATAGTCACAAAACATTTTCAAGGTGTCCGAGATAAGTTCCAAGTCTTAAGATTGAATGAATCGATTACTCTTTTATAGGAACGACGAACGCTAAATGGAATCCCACTATACGTCTTGGTGGAACCTCGTCAATAGAAAGCTCAGACAAAGCTTGAGGGCACTTCTTGCTAGAAACGTGCTTGGGGCTTTGTGAGTTTGTGGAATATTCTCCAAGGAAATAACGGGCCCCACAGCTTCGTTTAGCTGCGTATGATCTCTGGTCCGATACCCACCATTGCTATCAGCAGCCTAAACAATTTCCTTCTGTGGAAATTGTTAGTTCGTCCTTTAGATTTTCTTAATCTTCTCAAGAGTTTTCTTACCTTGTATTCTATTTCTATCTTTCCATTACATTGTATGATTTTGGTGAATAAAAAGCGGAGTTTTCTGTTTTGTGTGCTGTGAATCTGATCATCAAAATTTCCCTTTGCATATATCATCATCAAATCCAGATCCAACGTTTATTCATATGGAGCAAATGTGGAGTGACATTTCTCATTGTGTATAGACTCATCTTGGTATCATAATGTCCACGCGTGCATACATCGTGGAGATCATGCACGCGTGGAGATTATTAAAATTTGATCGAAACTTAAATCGAAAAAGTTTCGAATCCGTAATATTCGTTGATTATTTGACTTTTCATAATGGGGATTGATTTATTTTTCTAAATGCAATATGTTAATATCTTATATTGAATTTATCATATTGATGACTGTTTCATATAAAAAATTTAGTATGAAGAAACCAACTAATCCTTTCTCATGCGATGAAGTATAAGCATGAAAGTTCCAAATTAAATTGCCAATCTCAAGCCTACTTTGGTGTCAATTCTAGTATCTTGAGAAATTTTTTTATTTTATATTGAAGTGTTTTTTTTATATTTATTATAAAGTCGGATACATCTATAAAATTTATTATACATATATGATATATCAAGAGATATTAAATGAGCTGATTTTACTGATTTATATCAAATTAAACTAGTTTTGGATTTAACAAACGAGTTTAAAAAGACTAGCAACCGAATGAACCTAAAATGATATCGGATTTCGATGTAAATTATGATTCAAAATAGTGAAAACATTTTCGCTTTTAAAATTAAAATGAAAATGTATGTAATATTAAAATTTAATATACTTACAATTTTAAATAAATTGCATTACAAAAGTTTATAGTTTAATAGCATATTTAGATAATTTCTAGTCCCGGTATTTAATCTTAACTATTGACTATAAAATTTAGGCAAAAATTTTTATGAGTCAGGTGCATGGATTCACGCGCCCAAAACGCGCCTCCCACGCGCATGCACGCGCTCCCACGCGCTGAAGACCTGTCCTGAAGCTCATCCAAAATTCGCTCAAATAGACCAACATTTGTGTATAGTTAAACCAACCTTTGTGTATAGTTAGACCAACCATGTGTAGGTAGATCTAACTATATACAAAGGTATGTCTAATATGTATAAAGGTATGCTTAACTATATATAAAGGTATGTCTAACATATACAAAGGTATGTTTAAGTATGCATAAAGGTATGTCTAACACAACGTAAAGGTATGTCTAACATAACGTAGTGGTATGTGCCAAAATTCAAAAATCAAGCCAAAAAAAGACAAGACATGAAATCTGGGCAGAACTGGTATGTTTAACATAGCTTAAAAGTATGTCTAACATAACGTAAAGGTATGTCTAACATATACTATTGGTATGTGATTTTTTTCAAAAATCATGAGCAAAAAAAAAAAAAAAAAAAAAGAGGGTGCGATCCCCCTGACCCGAATCCGACCCGGGTGCATGGATCTAAGATCCATGCACCTGATTCACAAGAGACTTACTCTAAAATTTAACTACAAAAGCTGAATATCGTATTTTTAAATTTCCTGGTAATTAATATTGCATTATATTTTAAATTAAAAGACTTATCCTACTTACAAGAAAATATGGATTGCGGGTTATCGGGCCGGGCAGAACCCGAAGCAATCGGTCATGGGCTTTTTTACATGTGTAGATATATCCCAGTCAAAACATATTCACCTCTTCAATCTCTCTCCACCGGAAAAGCCAGACCAAAATCATTCCTCCCAAACCCTAATCCCAATTCACTCCGGTGACCCCGACCTGAACCATTCCTCCCAAACCCTAATCCCAATTCACAAGTAGTCAAGATGGTGCTCGCGCAGTTAGGGGGAAGCATCTCGCGCGCTCTTCAGCAGATGAGCAATGCGACGATCATTGATGAAAAAGTTCTGAATGAATGCCTCAATGAGATTACGCGTGCGCTTCTTCAATCCGATGTGCAGTTCAAGCTGGTTCGCGATATGCAGACCAATATTAAAAAGATCGTTAATCTCGATGATCTGGCCGCTGGCCACAATAAGCGTAAAATTATTCAACAGGTCAGTCGGGGTTTGTTTCTAGGACCTTTATCGTTTCCAATTGATTTAGAAATCTGATACATCATACATATTTTATTGTTTAATTTAAATCAATTATTTGAGGGCAAGCTTTAGCTTTTGAGTTTTATTTGGCACACATTAATAGAGAAATGGAATACGTTGTTGGGTTTGTGTTTTTCTTTTCGTTTTGGCGAATTAACAAATTGGATGGCTTTTGGGATATGTTTTTTTCTCTTTCCCCAATTGATGGTGGTTAAAGTTGGAGTTGGACCATGATTTTGATTTGATTTTGTTTCTGAGATAACAGAAGATGGTTTTGTAAGAGTAAAGAAGCTGAGCTTATAACTGATTAGTCTCTGAGTTTCAATATTGTTTACTTAATTGTGAAGAAATTAGATGGAGCATTCGGGGAAGTCTGTGCATTTCTCCATATTAGATATTGTAGATTAGAGCAGGATTGAGGATATATGATTTATATTGATTTATTTATTTCCCTGTCTGGCAATGCATTTATTTATTGCTAAGGTTTTCTTCTTCCTTTTGTTTTGTAGGCTATTTTTAATGAGCTATGCAAGATATTAGATCCAGGGAAGACTTCTTTCACTCCAAAAAAAGGGAAAAGTAGTGTTGTTATGTTTGTTGGTCTGCAAGGTATGCTGTTATCATTGACTTTGCAGTTTTTTGTGTAGTTCATGCTAGTATATTATATATTCTGCATGGAAATCCATTACTCCACCATCTTCAATAAAAGAGTCTTCTTTCTGCGAAGTACAACTTTGTAGTTTTGGTCAACTGGAAATGTAACCTTGTATAGCCATTGATTTTTGCCTATACCCTTCCACTGACTTGTTGATTTTACTTCCACATTTAACTTGATTTTTCGTCGTAAGGATATTAAGGGGTTCTAATTAAAAATAATTTGGACTTTCGAAACAGGACTCTTTTTTGGGACATAAAAAAGTTTTAAAATGTCATTTTTTTTTTGGATGTGGAGAGTATAATAATGTTGACAGACATTCATTTTGTAGTTACATGTTAACTTACAGTTCTATATGCATTAATACTGGATCATGACTTCTATATCATCTTTCACAGAAAGAAATTAACTATTGATATCAATTTGGTTTCAGGGTCTGGGAAAACGACAACTTGTACAAAGTACGCATACCACTACCAGAAGAAGGGCTTTAAACCTGCTCTGGTCTGTGCAGATACATTCAGAGCTGGTGCTTTTGACCAGTTGAAGCAGAATGCTACTAAAGCTAGAATTCCTTTTTACGGAAGGTATTAATTTCTCTATTATTTGGCGAATTCTTTTTTTCCTCAGGCTTGAAAATCCCGTTGCTGTACCTGCTAACTTGAAGAACTGAATACATTATATTCTTTCTTAATTGTCTTTGAAAATGAATTTCACCCAGTGATTCAATTAACTTAAAGACAAAGTTAATAAATTGTGTTTTAGTGTAGCCATGCGAATGTACTTCCAATACGAATAGAATCAGGATCTTGTTATTCTGTTTTTTTTGGTTGGGGGAATGGGAATAGAAAACACAGGATAATGTACGATTTAATTGACAGAACTTTAGTGTTCTAAAAGACCCTGGGCACCTAGGCCCCAGTTTCCGCAGTCGTTCTTTTTCAAATTGCCGTGCCTAGGCTCTGTGCGCATGTCTGCCACAGTGCCACCCATCTGGTGGCTAGTGCCTTTTAGAACTTTGGATATTTTCTCATCTCCAACAAACATGTATAAGATCATCAATTTTAATTTAAAAAATCAAGTTTGCCTGTGTCTGTGGCGTGATAGTATTGTTCCTATGAAGTTAGAATGTAGTTGGAGAAAAATATATTTATTATTCACTTTATGGTGTTTGATGTGTTCCTTTGCAATTTTGAAAGAGGAAAATAGTTCCTGCACATTTAAATTTTTTCATTTTATTTCTTATGCGTTCTCAAAATGTATGGGCATTGAGTCTTAAAAAAATGTGGATTTGCTACATAGAATATTTGTGGAATATTATATATGTGAATAGCAATAGCTTTTGTTACTTCATTCAACAAACCCCACCCCCCCTACCCCCCCCCCCCCACCCCAAAAAAAAAAAGAAAAAAAGTGCATTATTCTCTATAATCAAAAAATAAGTCTTTGATCCAAAGCATAAAAACTGCTATCATTCTCAGTTTGTGGATTCTAATACTGATTGTTTTGTTTCTATTTCATGATCTTGTTATAGTTAGGTATTTGTTGTCTTGTTTTCATCTTGGTATAAATTAGTTGTTCTGTAACAGCTACACAGAGTCTGATCCTGTAAGAATTGCAGTCGAAGGGGTAGAAAGATTTAAGAAGGAAAATTGTGATCTCATAATTGTTGATACCAGTGGACGTCACAAGCAGGAAGCAGCACTTTTTGAAGAGATGCGTCAAGTTTCTGAAGCAACAGTATACCTTCTTCCTCTTTTTTTTTTTTTTTTTTTTTCATTTTTTAGCCCCAAGTTGATAATAATTATTGAAATCATCTGAAATTTTCAGAAACCAGATCTTGTTATATTTGTCATGGATAGCAGTATTGGTCAAGCTGCCTTTGATCAAGCTCAAGCATTCAAGCAAAGTGTTGCAGTTGGAGCAGTGATTATCACTAAGATGGATGGGCATGCTAAGGGAGGCGGTGCTCTTAGTGCGTAAGTATAAAGAAGAAACTTATTGAATCTCTATTCATATGCTAGTGCTCTAGCATATTTCATGGAAGGGCGACATCTAGTTGGTTTTTGGCTCTGTTATTGTATCTTCTGATTGCTGGTGCCATAATATCATTCATTGGATGTATAAGATAGGTTGACTTAAAATTATCTGGCATAGGTGACATAAATTCCTCATATGCTGTTATGTGGAAAATGTTTTGATAGTTGTACTCCATCTACAGTGTCGCTGCTACAAAGAGTCCAGTCATATTTATTGGGACAGGTGAACATATGGATGAGTTTGAAGTATTTGACGTCAAACCATTTGTCAGCCGTCTATTAGGTTTGCATCCCTAATCATAGTTGTAGAAGTTTTGCTTCTAATTTTGTTCAAACAAGCCATATTTGATATTTTGATTTCCATAGGCATGGGTGACTGGTCTGGGTTCATGGACAAAATTCATGAAGTTGTTCCCATGGACCAACAGCCTGAGCTCCTCCAGAAGCTGTCAGAAGGCAACTTTACTCTGAGAATCATGTACGAGCAATTTCAGAATATACTCAAAATGGGTCCTATTGGTCAGGTTTGTCAGTTTCCCAACATATACATAATGCAAAATTTGGAACAAAAATTTGGTAGTGGTTTTTCTTTCAATGAACATTATCTTGGTTTTGTGATAATTTTCAGCTGCTGTGGTTCTCTGATGCTTGTGGATGCCATTGGCATTTGGAAACTAAAAGAATTTCTAAGTAGCTCCATAACCACTAAGATGTTTTCTGGTTTTAGGTATTCTCCATGCTTCCAGGATTTAGCCAAGAGTTAATGCCCAAAGGCCGTGAAAAGGAAAGCCAGGCCAAGATTAAAAGATATATGACAATGATGGACTCGATGACCAATGAAGGCAAGTTTCTACAATATGAATTCTTTGAAAGTTTGAAAATCTAAAACATAACTATAATATTGAATTGCATCGGACATGCATCAAGTTGAAATTGCATCAACTTATGGGTAAATATTGCAGAGTTGGACAGCACCAATCCAAAGCTCATGAATGAATCCCGAATCATGAGGATAGCTAGAGGGTGTGGCCGTCCAATAAGGGATGTCATGGAAATGTTGGAAGAGTACAAGCGGCTGGCCAAGATTTGGAGCAAGATGAAGGGACTTAAGATTCCGAAGAAAGGAGAAATGAGCGCTTTATCTCGAAATATGAATGCACAGCACATGAGCAAAGTCCTACCGCCTCAGATGCTGAAGCAGATTGGGGGCATGGGTGGCTTGCAAAACTTGATGAAGCAAATGGGTTCTGCTAAGGATATGATGGGTATGTTTGGTGGTGGGGATAAGTAGACTATTGTTGTTTCTATATGAATGTAAGTATAAAAAATGTGTTGTGTTTTGGGCATGTGCACATGCAGAGCGTTTTTGGTAAGCAACCACCAATCATCGTTCATTCATAGCTCGTACAGATTTTGATCTTCAAGGATTTATTTGTTTGACAAATTACAAGTGCAATGCCTATTCTGTATTTCTAATACTTGAGGTGAATTGTAAACTTACTTTTCTGAAAAGAAACCGACTTTTTTTAACAGTCTATTTTCTTTCCTTGGAAGAGATTGTTGATGATCTAATGAGTCATTGTATCATACTACTAATCTCGTACCTTTTATTCATGGTAAGGTTACACTGGTTTTTCAGTCTTCTCGCATACGTTCTGGCCTGCAATCTAAATTATTTGTGAACTTATTGTGAAACGCCTATACTATCACATACATAAGTGAATAACAAGAAAACATTTGCTTAATAAGATCATCTTTTGTTCAGAAAAGAAAAGATCATCTTCGAAGAACTTGCAGGTTGCATTTTTAAGAGCTGCTGGGAGATGCATTAGACATATTAAAAGCACACTGGATAGCAGAATTTGCATGGTATCTCTACTTGGCATTGTCGATCAAAACATATGTCAGCATCTTCTTCAACTCATTGTCCATTGTCATCGAATTTTCACTTTCAACCGGAGTTGCAACGTCTCGTGCAAGGAGCTCTGCCTGTTCAGTGTCAAATTTCTAATCAATCATGCTGAATTTTTCTAAATTTTTAACAAAATTTGACAAAACCAAAGATGCATGAGAGAGAGAGAGAGAGAGAGAGAGAGCTGACAGAAGTTTAGTTGACATTTCCATATTCAGATTAGGTTGGTTGGAATGAATAAACAACTTGTTCATGAGAGTGTACCTCTGCCTGAAGAAGACCAATACGGTTTTGAGAAGTAGCTAATATATCGAGAGCATCAGGCGGAAATTCCATCTTTATCTCATTTTCATGCTCAACCAAAAATTTAACATTGCATTCTTCAAGTTGGCCATGAAGAATTTCACATTCACGCACCAACTCCCTGTTTGAAGCATCGACACATTCCCTTTTAGTTCTTTCCTTTTCTAGTATTGTCTGTAGAGAAGAGCATCAACATGGTATATTATTTTGTGCTAAGTATGGAAAGCACTAACAGTGGAAAGGTCTAACAGGGTAATGCCAGTCAAAGTTATACCAAAAATGAAAAGCAAACTCGATAACTTAGATCTGGGCATCACATACATTTCAGAGTGAATAAAAACGGGGTGAATCTATATTAACACCTAAACTTGATAAATTCAAAGGGTGAATTCTTAATGTCTACTCACTGCAACATAAATGTTCTGAGAGCAGATTATCGACTTTATCATATTTCCTGATCATGACTTTGGGAACTAGTATATCTAAGAAAAGTATCTACCTCAAATTCCATCCTCTCTTTCGATACCCTGTCCAGCTCCTGATGCAACTTTGATTGAGAACCACGAAGTGATTTAACCTCCCTTACAAGAAGTTTTACATCCGATTTTGATTTCAAATCTTCCTCTTCATGACATTTCTGCAAGTTGTTGAGCTGCTCTCTAGTAGAATCCAACTCTTGCCGCAATGCTTCATTCTCTTTAATGATTAAAGTTTTTGTTGCTTCAGCACGAACCGTTTCATCCTGTGTTTTCACAAATTGTGAATTAACTTCTTCGAAAATGGTGAATAGGAAAGTGGACATAAGAAAAAAATCCGAACCTGCTTGGTTTTTAAACTGAATTCCATTTCCGTACACTTTCTTCTGAGTTCCTCGATATCCCACTGCATCTGATTATATCTTTCGCTTTTAACAGAAATTGCCTGCTCCACATTTTCTTTGCCGACTTGCTTTATAGATTCAAGTTCAGTTTCCAAATCTTTGACCTGCAAAAGATAACATTAACAATAGTTATAAGCAGAGCTGTGCACTCGGATAATTTATGTTACTATCTAATGGGGAGCAAACAAGGATCAACATACAATCAGATAGTATTGTGAACATCTTCATTCACCAAAAGACATGCTCACATTTTTTTTTAGTTACTAAGTTCTGTCGCCTCTTCCTTTCAGGAAAATGCAACCATATATTTTTATGCTAATTGACAGATGAACCAAATCTAAGCAAACAGAAACTAGTTCAGAATACTGGTTTTGATGCTTACAAATATACAGTTGCTCAATAATATGCAGCATGTGATGTGAAAAGAGGTAATAAAGATCATAATATTCAGCAGACTATTTTGGAATGAAAATATTGAAACTACCTTGGTGGTAAGATACTGTCTTACAGCAAGCTCTTGATTCAATCTTGTCATAAGATCTTCTACATCAGTTTTTGATGTGACTAATTGTTGTTGCACACTACCGGAAAGCCTGTTCATCTTTTGCTGCTCATCTGATGGAAGAGCCACCAGTGCATCAGGTGAAACTTGCAAATCTGAGATGGAAAGTGTATCTAGGGCCTCTGAAGTTTCAATACTTTCACAACATTTAGAAGCAACACTGTCCTGATGAACCTCGCAGGATGTTGATATTTCACTTGGTGTAGCAGAATTCTTATTTTCAGAAAATGCTTCATTTACGGTTGCTTCACTCAGACTGACAAAATTATTGTCAAAGATTGGATTCCCCCTATCAAAATCAGAGTACTTATCATTCACACACAAATCTGATTGGGATGTGTCATATGTGGAGCCATTATTAAAGTTTGATGCTAATGCTGAACTGCCAGCAACCACAGAAATATCAGTTTGGCTTGAAAGTGGATCTGATGTAATGCTGCTGTTGCAACTCAAATATACATTTGGCGAGTGATGACTTGACTCACGGAATGCTGAAAGACGAGTATAACTAAATGAGCTTCGGTAACAGAATCTTGGGTTGCATTGGGATGAGAGGATTCGAATATGGATTTGAAATCATATAATAGCAAAACCATTAGTTGTTGGTTTTGATAGATTCATTCTTTAATGGGTTTGAAATTATCACTGTTAATTTGAACAATTTTACCCATTTCAAATCCACGAATTTCAAATGCCTCAGTCCAAATTCAAACTTGATTTTTCTAGAAAGAAGCAAGTCACCAAATACTTTGATCAGCATGGAGATACTTACATGCCCTTGCAGCCACCTCTAATTCGAGAAAGCACGCTACAGTAGCACTTCTTGAGAATTCAATATCTGAAAGTACCTTTGCCATCCAAGCCTCCAAAGAGCACCTACGCTGTAATAAATATTTCCAACTTAGTATTGTCATGAAATATATCAAAATGATAAAAGTACTAGCTCTCAACAATAATTCAGATCTTAACAATAACTGTAGTTAACAAACTAAGATGTGCTTTTTCTACCACCAATTCAAATTTAAAAAAAAAAAACTTGATACCCCTCACATTGGCATTTGGTATTTTCCAAATTACACTATTCATTAGATCATGATAAATAGCAGAAATAAGGGATTCTGTTCAACAACCATCAAATAATAATCCAGATCTCAACACAATCTTCACAAGAAAAAGAAAAAAAAACCTAGACATGGATAGTCCAACAAGCAATAATTTTAAGCACTAAACACAATTCGAGTTTATTGAGTACAACATCACACAACCAAACTTGACAACACATTGACAAATTAATGTTTCAGAAATACAGGCTGCAGGTTTAGAGGAAATCCTGAAAATTTGGCTGATACAAACTAACATAAATAAAAATATATGCCAGCAAGTCCTCAAATGAAATACAATGTTCAAAAAATAGTAAGAACCAAGTAGATCAATTACTTCTTCCAAATGTGTCCTGTTTTTCACTCTTAGAAGCCCCTTCTGAGGAGCAGGTGGCAACTTTTTATTGCGAAAGGACCGCTTGAGCTGCAAAGCAAATGAACAAGGTCATGTTACATGCCACTCTTATTAAAAGCATTGTTAAACAGAGCATTCCTGACATTACTCTAAATATATATCAGAAAAGAAGATGGAATGAATTTATGGTCATTTAAAAGTTTGAGGGATTAGAAGTGCATTTTGGCTTGAAAATATGTAACTCACATCTGAGGACAGCTTCACGAAATCACTAAATCTTCTTAACACTTCATAAGTGGTGGTAACCCCTTCAGGTGATTGCAAACCGATCTGAACCCTGTAAAACTGTCATGTAGGAACATTTTAAATGAAGAAGAAGATCTAAACCTGTAAAAAATACAGAGTTTCATATTTACGATAGAAGGTACAGAAGCAGCACATAAATGAAACACTGCTATACATCACCAAATGACAATGCAATAACTTTAAGTTAGAATGGACACACAAAAAGAATAAATCAAGACATAAAACAAACACTATACCACTACAGGCTCAGAAGTTCTTGATTCAGCAAAGGTGCTCCAAGAAGGAACTGTTGCACAATAACTCCAACCTGTATGGGAATCATGAGGCCAGATTGTATTTGGCCCATCCTGCATCACAAACAGTAAATTTGTCAACACCAACTTCTTAGATGTTTTAAATTCTAAATAATTTGTCACTGTACGTAGGAACAGTGAATTTGCTGTGAACAGGAAGGTAAATAGCTAATTTCCTGAGAGTGCTCGAGATTCTAGAAGGTAGATGGCAGGAAATTGGAGATTGAAGGGGTTGTTTGATGGTGTTTTGACAATTTTTACACGTGAGAATAAAGGTATTTGGAGTAGTGAAAGAGGGATTTTCAGGTGATGTTTTGGGTAAATGCAGTGAAAGAGTTGGGATGACAGAAGGAATAAAGGAACCCACAGATGGCGGAAGTGATTATTGGGAGCCAAGGTTATGGGAAGGAGGCTAGTGTTGGTAAATCCAAAAGTCTATTTGGGAGAAAAGAGATAGGGGGAAAAAAAAGAAGACAGTGGTTACTTAGTCATTTTTGAGTAGGTCAAAAGCATCCTTGGTTGGTTCTAAAGAGTTTAGAATTTATCTAACGCAGGAGTGGTGGTAATCTCTGACTACATGAGTTTGAGAGAGGGAAGCTATACAATTACTGTTAAGTTAAAGAAGAAAAACCCATACAAAAATGATAGAATGAATTTTAAAGATATCGATTCCAAACTCAATCCACTGGCACATGCCAAGAGCATAATTAAACTCACACAAGCAACTATTAACAACCCAGAATCAATATATCTTGCAAACTTTCTGTAAACAATAAACTCTAGCTACAACCAACCAAAAAAATCTTATCAAGTTAGTCATGCATCATATGTTTAGCACCCATATCATTCACCTGTAGAAACTTAAGCCTTTATCTTAGTTCTAGATTACAACTTTATAGACTTGGCAGATGCAATGAACTGAATGCAGATTACAGAATGTTACACCCCATACTCCAAAATCCAAGTACAAATACAAATATCAATGTTAAGATTGTAATTGGAACTGAAGAGAGAAAGACTCTAAGAGATATATGAATAAAATGCAAAGGGCTTTAGCACATCTTTTGCCCGTCTTACTTTTACTTTCGAGTGATCACTTCTAGACATAGGAATAACACACTGAAAAAAAAAATCCATAAAAATAAAAAAGCAATACAAAGTTGAAAACCTAACAACATGCTGCATTTACTTATTTAAGTTGCTATGATATCAAAATTAACTCAAGAAATCAACTTTGAGTAATTGAAGTGGTCATCGGAGAAACAAGAATCAATTGCACCATCAAACATGCAAACAGCTCGACCAACAAATAATTTCCTGGTAAAATTCGAAGAAATAAAACATACCCAATTGCGAGGAGGAGGGCTCCAATCCATTCCAAGAGGCAACGGCGAAGTGCCATCATGCCGACGCTTGGGCGGGCTGCTATTCCTCTCAATATCTTTCAAGATTGAATTCGAAAGCTTGAGTAAATCCTCTTCCTCCCTTTCTCTGCCCCTTCTGTCAGTAATCAGATGAGAGCTCGAAATTGATTCAAACAGAGCAGCATCAGAGAGGCCCAGGTCGAAGAGCGTACAATTGATTCCGTACGGATTCATGATTGCCAAGTGTTTGATGAATTGTTTGTCAGAATTTATGCGTGATTCTCTCTATGTTTGAAGACGCGCATGAAAGAGTGGTTTTTCTTCAGCCAGTGAGAAATGTTCAGGCTATCAAGAATTGCAAAAAAAAAAACCCTACATTTTTGTTATATAGCTTTCGAGTTCGTTGGTTTTCATAATAGAAAAAAAGTAAATTACATCTAAGCCCCTTGAGTATTATTATTTGTTTCATCAAGCCCCTGTGCTATTTAATTGTACCTACATCAAACCCTTTTGTTACACTAGACCCTTTGTTAGGAATTGAAAATAATATATTTGGAGGGACTTAGATGATTAAAATTAAAATTCCCAAAAGAAGAGAATTAACATAAAAAGTAAAAATGAAAACAGGAAAGAAGATAAAAAAAGAAAAAAAGATGATTGGCAAATGAAGAAGACATGAAATTCTGAGTTATTATGATTAGTACAAAACAAGAATCTCTAGCTTTCTTCACACGTGATTTAACATCTTTACTATATACTACACTCTACTCTCTCCACTGACCTACTTTTACCATGTTAAAACATCTTCCTGCTCTTTTCAAGTCAGGTCACTATTTTCCATCTTTTTATTTCTGTCTCCGAGTAAGTCTTGTGTGAGACCGTCTCACGGATCATAGTTCCATGAGACGGGTCAACTCGCAACCCAAACTTCACAATTCACATATAAATTAGTGGAAATGAGTTTGATTCATGGGTTAAAAGAATCCGTCACACGAAAACACTTCGTGAGACCGTCCCACGCAAGTTTTTGTGTTAAATATAAGAATTAAATAGTTGATATTCAAACTTGTAGTGAGTTATATATAGCAAACTATGGATGATTGATTTGTTGATATATTTTTTTCATGACATGAAACACAAGAGGAAACATCATATTTGAACTGGAGAGTTGGATTACGGCTTTGAATTGAATTAAATTTATCATGATTACCGGACTATGATCGAATGGAGAGAATGCATAAAAGCAAAAAAAAATAAATAAATTGATAAGTATGATGAGTCCATGCACTTTTATTTTATTTTCTACCACATGTGGTTTTAGCTCTTCACTGACAAAGTAGGGATCAGCAGTACACTCATAAAGGACACGAACAAAATAAGAGGTAAGAATTTTAGAAAATAAAATCGTGGAGAGACAATGATCTTACAAAAATGAAATGTAGACAGTGAAAAAGCTATAAATTAATATAGGAGGCACAAGCAAGGAAAAAAAAAAAATTACTGCAGGGTAAAAAAAAAAAAAAAACTTATTTTTCCCACTTTATTGTCAATTATGATTTATGCATACATGAGTTTCAGTGAAGGCGATTCTCGTACTTTTTGAATCAAGTGAGTTATCATTTCAATTCTTCAACAATATTACCAGCCCAAATTAGTATTGAGTTTTTGATACTTAATCAGACTACAGAAAATAGAAGTATAACCCTGCCCTTTTTGGGAAAAATATTTTGTGATAATTGTTGTTGTCACTAATGTATTTGTGACGATACGTTGTCGCAGAAATAGACTTTTCGAGACAACGAAACTTTTGTTGTCGTGGTAAATTTCATTGCAAATACTCATGATTTTCCTTGGAGTGATATATAGTTGATGAAGTTTTGCAAGAAAAAAAGAAGAGAGAGAAAGGGGGGAAGAGAGATGCAGAAAGAAGAGGTATAGGTAATCTGAAAATAAAAGTACTGGAGATCCGTGGAAGACGGAGATGGATGGATGTATCATATTTCATATATATATATATATATATATATATATATCAATTATGAATTATTATGAACAAGATGATGATGAGAATATGTCATACTATTCATCTTCTATGTATATATATATTGATTAAATAGTGACGCGAAAGCAAACAAAAATAGCTATATTTGTGATAAAAACCAAACTCCTGATATGACATTCTTCACCCACTCTTGTTTCACTCCCACTATTACCCCCCATTCATGCACCTTCTTCTTTTTCTTTACTATCACATATCAGCAATATCATTAATTCATTCATTATCTTATGCACCGTTTTCGATTAGTGAAAGATGAAGAACTCGGGATTTCCCTCCCACATCGCCACAAATCTTAGCAACTCGACTAGGGCATTGTCATGATCATATACTTGACACACGTGCAGCATCTCCAAGTATCATTAAGTACAGAAATTTAGTAACCGTTTTGTCATATGGAAATTCTTTATTAGCAATGCAAGCTGTTTTTCAGACAAACAATTAGCAGATAAATGTTGTTATTATGTTTCTGCTGCAAATCAGTCATATAAATTGAATATCATGTATACAACAATATTTTTACTTTGACAAACTCTTAGCAGGGAAATTGGATCGAATGTGGTTCTTAATTATTATAACTTTAAAGCAATGTACAAAAACTGGTATAACCCTATAATTATAAATTAGAAAATTCTTGAAACGAGGAATTGGGTATAGATAAAGGGTTAAAATTTCATATATTTATGTTTTCAACGTTCACATAAATTGGATTGATATATACAATTTTATGAACTTAAAGCAAAATGATTTGTAATCAAACTTATGTACTTAATGCACACTATTTCAGCTTTAATATCTTAATAATTAAACAGCTTCTTTTTCTGAAGAAAATTAAACAGGTTGATAAAACATATAAATTTAGCCCTATGCAAATTACACTGTATCTAAAGTACTAGTGCAAGAAACAAATCAAAGATTTAAGTATAATGAACTTATGCAGTAAATAATTTGAACATTATGTAGAGGCTAGCTCTTATAAGAATGTGATGCATATTAAATGGGTACGTAATTAATTGATAATCTTTAATATTTCAGAAAAAAAGAAAAAAACCAAAACAAAAACCAATCAATTTAAATCGTACAAGTGCATTAACTGATCTTAATTAGAAGTAGATAATATAATTCATGACTAATTTGAGTGGATATGAAGCTATGCAATTAAGAGAGTAACATGAAAATTACCATTATACAGAAGGAAGCCATTGTAGGGCATGATCAGTAGAGCTTCTGTTTTCTCCATTGATGAGTTGCAATAATCATCATTTCTGATGAAGCTGCCACTAAATTCAGCATTTCAAAATTCTAAAAAGAAACACAGAGAGAGAGAGAGAGAGAGAGAGAGAGAGAAGACAGAGAATCCAGAAATTGGCATGTCTTCCCACAGCATTCTTGAACTTCTGAGAGTAAAGTAATTGAAATGTATGCAAATCTCAAAAGAAGTTCAAGAAAGCTGTGGAAAAGCATGACATGGATCCATGCTCATTAGCCCACTCATGATCACTCTATATATATCCTACAAAATGTATGAAATAATTACAAAAGGAGAGATCGAAATCATGGAAACCCTTATCACGCGGTGTATATATAACAACAGTTTTTTTCTTGAAACTGTTGCTTGAATTAAAACATCAAGAGCCAGAATTCAAGAAATTAAGCTGCATGTCTCATTCCTACATGTGTGTGTGCACAAAAGGGAAGGAGAGAAACAATGATTTAACTCATTAATCATGAGAAACTAAAGCAGGAACACATATGGTATTTATAAAAAAAGAAACCCAAAATTATAAAACAGGTGATCTTAGAGAGAGAGAGAGAGATAGAGAGAGGAAGGACCACTCTATAATTCAGGAAACAAAATGTATAAAAAAAGCAGCTTTAGCAGAGCGTGGGGAGAAAGGGTAGGGTTAGCCATCACGTTCTATCTCTAATGCATACAAAATAGTGAGTGCGCAGGTGGGGTACCATATACATACATCATTTCTCTATCACCAATTATATATAATTACCTTTTTTTCTTTTAATATGAAATATATTACATGAATATCATTTTATTAATTTGACATATATATATATATATATATATATATCCCATCGATCACTTGTCAACACATTTGATCTTTGTACTTGGCGATATGATCGACTATGTGAACCCACTGTTATTCTCTCTGTATAATTGACCACCATTTTTAATCATGCATCTTTTTATTCTTCCAAACCAAATTTCATGAATTTCTGCATGTCTCCTATATTTAGTAATCAGTTACGAGTTAATGTCTTATGATTCTTAAGAAGAATTAAACCCATGTTTTTTTCAATGTCAGAAAAGAGAAAAGATAAACTCAAGTAATTAATATTAAGTTTGAAAATATAAAAAATTAATGACTAAATGTATATACATATATATAAAACATCATGTGTATCCCAACAAGTAAACTGTGCGAAATTTTCAGAGGAAGTTCCAAATTTGGCAGCACATAAAACTTTTACCTTATTTTGCTTCTGCAAAATGTTTTAAGAAAGTAGTTTGAATCAATTGAGATATTCAAATGTAATGCATGGTGGTTGTATATAGCTAGCTAGGGATAATTATCTTACTTTCAAACATAATTTACAAGTTACAACCATCTTTCAAACCATTCAATTATACCAAAAGTGGAGATGATCACATTTTCTTAATACCATAATTTCTTTACAACTTGATTATAGCAATATTATATTTATTATTTAGTCACTCGTGGAAGCTTAGTATGAATTGATTTGTCATAGTGAGCAAGTAGTACTAGACCCTCGTAATCTTCGTACACATGATGTTGAAGATACCAATGAAGTTATAATATGGGGCCATATTAATTATAAAGAAGAAAGAAAGAAATTTACTAATAAGAGAAAACTTGAGAGGGGTTGTAACTAATTCATGTAAGAGATAAGATGGGATCGATTCTTGATTTCATATATGGCTCTCATTAAAGTTATAATATATGTTATGCTTCAACTTGCAACCAAAAAAATATTATTGAAAAAAGAAATTAAAGTGAAATATATGGAAAGAGTAAAAATAGAAGAGTATGATGAGGCAAGCAGATAATGGGATTGTCAGGAAATGCATAGCCATTTATGAATGATTGTAAAACACATTGCATATGCATATGCAAATGTAATGTACAACCTAACTTTGCTTATCAATGTGCACTTGTGGGGGCACTTACCCTACAATTCCTGCAGTTCTCCCCCCTGATTCTACCCTACCTCCGATTCGTATTATTGCTACCTTATTTGTTGTACGATATGTAACATATATCTTTTTTTAAAGATATATCACGTCAAACATCACATAACTAGGATTGAATTTCTCCTCTAGCTCTCTATGTGTACATACATTCTTACTTTTTAACTCTTGAAGGATTTTCTGTTTGTTATGATTCGATGTGACAAGTTTGATCTTAAGAAAGTATTTGACAAATTGTAGATGATCGTAAGTTTTTTGATCTAATATCTATCACTAAATATGTTATATTTGTTCAAGTAATATTTTATTGATCGCAAGTGCTTATGTTATCACCTCGTTCTTGTAATGTTAGTAACTAAACTTTTAATGCCAGATTTGAAGCTGCGATAATTTCGCCTCACATTATCACAAATCTTACCAACTCGATTGAATGTGCTCGGGTTCTCTTCATTCCCTTGGAATACATACTCCATCAAACAATTCATTTGGCTTTCAAAGCAAATTGTTGCTTGTCGGGTTTGGTCGGGTCGGATTGTCCCAAATGAAATTCAGATCAATATCTGTACAAACCCAATACAGTTCATCTTTTAAACTTTAGTTCCTGTTTTTTGGCAGGCCAATTAGCATGGAGGGGCCCATGGGGACGAATAGATGTGATGAGTCGGGCCGGCAATTGGGTTTGGCATTAAATATTTAATCTAAGTTGGTATTCGGCCACACTAACACATCTCCAGCCCAAGGATAGGCCCAAAAAAGCAGTGTTTTGATCTTGTTCTTATTTTTCCCTCCACTCAATCCCATCCCCCCCCCCCCAAAATATTTATTTCTTCTTGTTGTTGGAAAGCAGAGATGAAGAAGAATTGAAGATGAAGTTCAAAGCTTACCTGACCGATAATGGCGTCAACCTTCTGGAGAAACGAATTCTGCCGGCCCTCGACAAAATGGGGAAAATCTGCCACCTCTACTTCACCCCCGACCACGCCTTCTTCCTCCACAACCTCCTCAACCCCGCCGCCGTCCAGTCCATCGCCCAATTCAACGCCCTAACCCTCTTCCACGACTACCGCATCTCCAGCCACTGCGACAACACCATCGCCTTCTCCATCGACCTCTCCCTCCTCCACCGCGCCCTCCGCTCCATCCTCGCCATCTTCGCCGACTCCCGCGACCTCAACTCCGACGGCCTCCTCATCAAGCTTGTCAAGAAACTGCCCCCTCAATCCACCCAGCCCATGCCCTACCTCACCTTCGAAGCTAAGGGCTACAGATCCGCCGTCGTTCAGGACGTCCCCATCTCCAAACCTCTCTCCCGCGCCCAAATCCAGGAGCTCCAGCTCGCTCTCGAGGGCGCTCAAGAGATGCCGCCGACTCTGGTGAAGGCGCCGGAGCTGATTCAGTTGCAGAGCTTCGTCGATCGGATGAAGCACGTCGGTGACGTCATTGGGGTCTCGATTAGTAAATACGGAGACTTGCATCTGCAGATCTCGACCACGTTGATCACTTTGGGGGCGGAGTTTAGGAAGCTGGTGGTTTTAGGGGAGAGAGCCGAGGCGGTGGAGGAGGATAACGGCTTGAGCGCTCAGACTAGGATGGAGAGAGCTGTGCAGAGAGAAGATGCAATGAAAGTGCAGCTTAGTGTGAAGCATTTTTTCAAGTGTCTTCAGTATAGTTTGGCGAAGCCCGATTGCGCCTTCTATGGGATCGCTCCTCATGCTTCTTGCTTGCTTGTCATTTTTCAGTTCTTCGTTCCTGGGACGAGGCTAACGGATAAGTCGTTCAGCCTCCATTGTAGGTTGCCTGTGCTCGATCCGGGATGTGACGGTGTTTAGTGTTGATGCTTTCTTCCCTCTCTTTATGTTTACAACAACAACCTCTGTTGTTCATCATTGAATTCTTATCAGAAACCATAGATTCGTGCTTGATTGAATTAAAATCACAATGCAAGGCTCCAATATTCACTTAACAAGTTGCATCACTTGTAATATTGAATCAGGCATCATCAGCCTTTTTTTTAACACAAAGGTTCTAAATATAAATGCAAACGACATAAAAAGATGCTTTCCCAAAATTATAGGAGGGAATGTCTATTTTTATAAAAGTACAAACAAGTAGGGATCCATGATTCAGTAAACTCAAATGGAACCATTTGCAGAGTAGATGTGGCTTCTCTGATCATCTTCCAATAAACCATCAGTAGCAGTGTCTTCAGGAGTGGTGAGGATCTCAGATATGAACTTTATAAAAGAGCAAAGGCCACCTAAGAAGTTATGGTCGATGATACCCTTGCCTTCGAAAACATGGGCAAAATCCACGAGCTTGATCTCTGCACGGGGGCTCTTTCCATTTGATGCAAGCTCCTTCTCAAACATCATCAGAATCGAGCAAGAATAGAAATGATACATAGTTTGATCCTCAAACCAAGTCTTCAGCTCCAGTAGCTGTGATAAAATACCTGTGGAGCCACCATAAACAGTTGATGCAAAAGCACAATCTGGTTTTGAAGCCAAGGGTTGAGAAGAGACGAACTTCTTCAGAAGTAGCCTAACTTCGTCAGCTGGGAGGGATTGAACCCACGACTTGTTCTCTGGCTTCCAAAATCCTGATTCTACACTTTCAAAGATTTGCGTACCCGATAGCCTGAATCCTAACTGAAGGCTTGAACCTTCTCTATCCTTCTTTAAGCACTTCTGGATGTAGTCCTCTGGGGATTGTGGGGCCCAAGTTCTTGAACCGATTTTGATGTCCATTACTGATGGGTTGACTCGACCATAAGTAAGGTCTTCTAGAACTAGATGAGGTTGCATGCCAGTTCCATCAGATGCTTCCACGAGCTGAGTACCGGAAAACTTGGGGAAGAACCTAGTAATGTGGTCAGGCACTTTTGTGTTTGAAGAGAATGACGTATAAAAAGAAACCTCGTTCTTTCCACGTTCATCACCCTGAAGAGGCTTGTAAAAACGCCCTGAATCGTCAATAAGAGGTCCAAGCCGTCCACCTACAGCTTGGTGCCCTGCAACCTGATGATCCGGGACTTTAAGCATGTTGCTTACTTGAAAGATTTTCCCTTTAAAATAATTGTTTCTACTTAATCAAAACGCTTGATAATCCCTGCAATCATACAAAGATGGAATTGACATTCTATTTCATTGTGCATGTTGTCATACGAATATGGCAAGTTAAAAAAAGAAACAATATGAAATTCTAAAAATAAGAAAGACGATCTTTATGATTTGTGAAAATATTCCAGTTTCTCCAACAGAGAGTATAAGAGGATTATACTAAAGATGAAAGCTTCAAAATGACACCTCCTTGCATTCCCAGCTTAACATAAATGAAACATAATATAACCAAACAATTAAGATCGATTCAGCAAAGATATCATGCCAAGCAATTTCTTAAATTTGATATTTCAATGTACTCAGAAATGCTTAGAATATCATGATCGTTTTCTGTTATCCATGATTCCATCATATGCAAGCAAGTTGCAACTGAGCTAAGAAGACAACAGGCAATCACCCTATATTTAATAATTAATAATCCTTCTCCATTTCCAAACCATCTTTCTAGCACACAGAAAGCCAACAGTCATGTGTTCCAAACAAGCATCTGAATGTAGAGTCGAAAAAAATTAACAGAAAAACTTCACCAAGCATAAATCATTTGACCTTATATGCACATGATGGAAACACCAAACTCATTTGGTTGTCCTCGTAATTACTTCGTACCCATCAGAAACATCTATAGTAGGAAACCAAATAAATTCAAACAATAGGTGAGCAAAGAAGTGATAAATTTTTATCCTCCCCGTTTCTCTTGAGACTCTTCTTCATAAAGTAATCAAACACCCACCCAATTACCCAAAAAGGGGTTTAAAGATAGATAGATAAGAAAAAGAAAAAAGGGCCCAAAATATGCTTATATTTACATGCTGCGTTTAAAATAAGTTGGAATGGGGCACCAAGATTCCCAGCATACCTTTTTCCTCTGGATAATGTGAGAGCACTTGCAGCCAAAATTCTACCTTTTTCTTAATTGAGTTAAAAAATGGGTTTAATTATTTGATTAAGGAAAATGTTAATATAAAAATGGCAAAAAGTGGTAGCCTTTCTGCAGATTCTTGCAATCTGAATTCATATATATACATGTGTGTGTGTTCTATCACTAATCGAATCTAACTGAAAGTGAAATAATTAGTCTAAAATTTACTGGACCAGAACATCGAATAGATCTAAACCTTAATCTGTTGATATCATTCAACTAAAAATCTTTCCTCTTTAAATTTAATAAAAAAACACAATTTCATAGCTAAAGGACACTCAGAAATTCCAGAAAATGAAAACCTGAAAGCACTACAAGAGAAGGGGAATGTGAAGAAGAAATGAGAGAAGACGTTCGCGCCCAAATTTCCACTGCTTTCAAGTGAAAATGAGATCAAGCAGACAGAAAATTCGATGGCCCTAATTAAGAAACTGAAAAATTAGTATTGTAAAGCTTTGAAACAAAATGCAACAAGATCAAATTTCTCAATTACACTGTTTTCAGTGCCTGAAATCTCAAACATAAACGATTATAAGAGTAATGCAAATCACGAGGTTTACCTGCGAGTGCGGACGGCGTTACCCGGCCACCGGAGAAAATTAACGGTAGAGCTCTGGTGAGAAGTGAGAACAGAAACGTAACGCACTTGGCTGACTTCTGTTTTTTTTTTTTTTCCTTTTATGGTTCTATTTATTGCTCTTTTGATATCTATGAAACTATTCAAAAAATACCTATTGAAATCTACAAATATCTGAAAAATCCTATTTTCCCACAAACACAGTGAGAAAAGATTATACTGTGTCTCGAAGTATATATCTAGGGAGAAATTTTCAATAATTACTTTGTATATCATTTAGCTAAGAATTGTAAATGATAAAGAGTTCCGTGCAACTCGTCCGCCCGTGGGCCGCGTGTTGGCTGAGCTGGCCCGCCCAACCCGCGCCTCTTTACTTTTTTCGCGTGTTTTGGTCGTTACCTTCATATTATGTTAATGTTACCTTCATATTATGTTAGGGTTACCTTCGCGTTATGTTAATGTGACTCCATCTTCAGATTTCATACTCTTAATTTAAAACCACTGAACTAAAATAATACGAAGATAACACTAATATAACATGAAGGTAACACTAACATAATATGAAAGTAACATTAACATAACATAAAGGTAAAAAATAATGTTAATCATACCTTCATGTTATGTTAGAGTCATGTTAGAGTTACTTTCATGTTATGTTAGTATTACCTTCACGAGGATAACCCTAGCATAACATGAAGGTAACCCTAACATAACATGAGGGTATGACTGTCTGGAGCGCATTTTGGTGGGTTTGAGCGCACCCACCAGGCGCGTGGGGCGCGTGAGAGCGCGTTGGGGAGCGTGAAAACGCACGTGGGATGGATCGACCCGGGTGCATGGATCTAGATTCATGCACCGGTTGCACAAAATATTTTGCCAATGATAAAAGTTTCGATAAAATAAAGTTGTTTAAAATTCTATGATGTCACTTTTCTTGAGACAATTTTTTTTAATTAAAACTATCATTTATTTTCAAGACGAAATGAATAGTTAAATCATGTGTTGACTAAAAGTCAACAAATTCATGCACCAGTTGCACAAAATATTTTACCAATAATAAAAGTTTCGATAAAATAAAGTTGTTTAAAATTCTACGATGTCACTTTTCTTGAGACAATTTTTTTTAATTAAAACTATCATTTATTTTCAAGACGAAATGAATAGTTAAATCATGTGTTGACTAAAAGTCAACAAAATAAAAAAGTTTGTGGCTGCTGGGATTCGAGCCCAGGTCTCCACGGCCACAACGTGGAATTCTTACCACTAAACTACAGCCACTTTGTTGAATAAACGGTAATTATTTATTATATGTAGGCTTATAGTATTTATATGAGAGCATTATAGTTTTTTAAAAATAACTCTATTTCTAAAGCAGAGATTCAGTATCTAGAATAAGTAGTAGTTAGTGGTGGTCGTTAAAATTCCAACTCCCTCCACTAGCTCTCCACCACCACCACCTCGCCACCGCCGCCATGCCTTTCTCTCTCCTCTCTCCTCCTCCTCCACCACCGCCTCTCATCTCCCCAGCCACCTCTTCCTCTATAAACAGACTATTCTCTCCGAAAAGAGCAATTCGTACAACTGTTAGGGCCTCCGGAAAGGACGATGACGAACCAGCTTTCAATCCATTCGGATTCGTGACCGACAATCCGTCGAGTCGCAGCGCCATTCAGCTCCCTGAATCCCCAGCTGAGGATGGGAATGTCGGACAAATGCTCTATGTAATCGCCATTCTTTGTTTTTAGTTTGTTGCTTTCAAATGTCGCACAAAATGCTCTTAAGGTGTTTGATGATTGTCTCTGCTTAATTAATTTGGCTATCACTTGTTATTAGGGCTTCAGTTTTGGATCATTGAGCTATGCTACAGTGCATTGCCTTTTCCCTTTTGAGATTTTTGTTGTGATTTCAGAGGTAGAGACTTATGTTTGTATGTGTTTCATCCTATCTTATTGAAGAGAATAGAAGACAAGGGAAAGGAATATGGCTCTTACATTAAATCAGGAGGATTTCGATGGTTTGTAAGAGAAACAGGTAAATCTCTGCATTAATAAGTTTTGTGTTGGAAATTAGACATTTAGCTTCCTCCCTTAGCAGGATCACGGGAGAGGGGCCGTGGAACTATTGTCTTTCTCCATGGAGCTCCGACACAGTCCTTCAGCTATAGAGTTGTTATGTCCCAGGTACTATTGGTGATCTAAGAATTTAACTCATTGATTTTGCATTTAGTTTTTGAAGTCATGTTTCCTCACTTTAACCATTGAATGTTAACATCAATAGCAGTGAATGTGATCGACTAACTAAACAATAATGGTTAACACGTTCTTCTCATCTTTATTGATTTCCGAGGCTTTTCTTTCATAGATGTCAGATGCAGGATTCCACTGCCTTGCACCTGATTGGATAGGATTTGGTTTCAGTGATAAGCCACAGGCTGGATATGGATTTGATTACACAGGTTTGAGACTTCGATCATTGATTGTACTTTGCGATCATAGTTGATCTTACTTTGGGACCATTTGACGTAGCTTTGTGTGGTTTTCTTGACAAATCTCTGAATTCTAAAAAAATAATTGACAGAGAAAGAATTCCATGAAGTATTTGACAAATTACTGGATACTCTTGGGGTCACTTCTCCTTTTTTCCTTGTAGTTCAGGTTTGAATTTCTCTCTTCTTCTTTTTTGGTGACTATGTTAGCAGTGTATAGGGTTTGTGAAGAATATATTTAGTTCAAAATCTTTGTTTTTGCTTTCTTAAAATATTTGGGAAAGTATGCCTAAGTTAGAATCCATTTATTTGTAGATCATAAGCTGCTATGAGCTACATCATACTTTAATATTTACATCAATTCTTGCATGTCATTTTCTTTTTTTTGTAGGGATTTCTGGTAGGATCATATGGATTGACTTGGGCTTTGAAAAACCATAGCAAAATATCAAAACTTGCAATCTTGAACACTCCATTGACACCCTCATCCCCACTTCCTGGACTGTTTCAACAACTCAGGTTTTCTTTTGACCCCATTGATTAATACATCTTATTTCTATTAAAATGACCATCTCATATCTCGCATTTCACAATTTTGTTGTTCTTTTTTCCCTGACAGTAGATTTATCTGCCTTTTCTGATGACCAGGATACCACTTTTGGGAGAATTTACATGCCAAAATGCGGTCATGGCTGAGCGTTTTATTGAAGCAGGTAGCGCGTACGTATCACAGAATGTTCTTCCATTTTAAGATACTTATTTGAACTACTTATTTTAGATTTTTCTTCTAAGTTAGCTTTTTGTGTGTATTCAACTTGGTGAAGAGAGCAACATTTTTTTTCTGGTGTTTGAGTAGACATATGCTTAGAACTTTTGCACTAGATTCCCCATCTCTAGTTTTAAGTGGAAGACCCTTCATGTTATTATTCATCGGATATGAAGAAACACGAAGAACCTGTGGCAATTTTATTAAGGTGCAAAAAAGAAGTGGTTAATGGCTTAATGCAAATACTGTGGAGAGAGTTCTGTCATTCTCATTATGGTTCTACATATTTTACTGTGTTTTCTCTGATAAGAGCAAATATTTGTCATGACAGCTATGTCTTGAAGCTGGAAAAGGCAGATGTATATCGGCTGCCATACTTGTCTAGCAGTGGACCTGGATTTGGTTTGTAATGCTCTCAGTACCTCGTGCATAACTTTCAGTACTTTTGTTCTCAAAAAATATCTGCTTCATGCACCAGATTTTACATTTATTTACATCATTTAGTTTTCGTAATAAAAACATGTTACCGAACATCATTTAAATTTGTTATTCAACTTAAAGTAGTGGCAATTCCTCAATCATGTTTAGCCATTTGAGACTGACTGTCAAATAGATTACTCTAGATTATAAGCTAAAATTGCAGGCAAAGTAATTGTTTGTTTGATTTGTACACCAAAAATCCAGTTATCCTCCATGATGATAACTGGACTGAGCTTGTGCGAAATACTTGGGATTTCCATAATGATGAATGGTTCGATTCAAGTGATTGTGTCCTTTTTGTTGTTGCAGCTCTGCTTGAGGCTGCCAAGAAAGCTAACTTCAAGGATATTAACAGCCGAGTATCAACTGGATTTGCGTCTGGAAGGTACATTAGTGTCTGAGAAATCCGAAAGCATCATAGGTTTATGTTGGCTTCGTAGCTGATTGTGTTGACATTGGATATCCTTCATCATATTGAACTTTTCAAAATGTAGCTTCTCTTGATCCACCTATCATAATACAAATTATGGAACCTTATTTCACATGGGTTTTCAGCTGGGACAAACCGATACTAGTTGTGTGGGGAATATCAGATAAGTATCTACCTCAGTCAGTGGCCGAAGAATTTCAGAAGGGGAATCCCGACGTAGTAAAGCTTAAGATGATTGAAGGAGCAGGCCACATGCCGCAGGAGGACTGGTAACAATCTTCCGAATTTATTCATTTTTAACAAACATCATCTTTTTTTAGCACTTACCTACGTAGAATAATATCTGCAGGCCAGAGAAAGTTGTTGGCGCTTTGAGAGTAGCCTTCTGATGTACAGAATAGAAAGGAGCTTCTATTTGAAGGTAGATGATGGCTTCCAATACCAATGTAAATCTGTAAAGGTTGGACAATATGTGTGTGTTAATTGAAGATGCTACATCTATATATATTGTAATAGAAATTGGATGAGAAAATACATATATCAAACCTGGATTTTGTTCCTCTACATGCTGCCCATGTGGCTTTATCACATCAGCAATGGCATGTTGAACTGTGTCCGTGTCGCTACAAAGCTGGATCCTTGCACTAAAGAGTATGAACAATGATCTCATATATATACTAACACAGGATTTTCACTTTGGATGGATATTTTAGAGCTGAAATCATACTAAAAGTTGTGTTTAGACCAAAACAATCGGAACAAAACATCTTGATCTGTTTGCAAAGCTAATGAAGGAGTTGGTCGATTAACTCCTATAACAGTCTAAATTAAACCAAAACTAGAAGTAACCGCTCCTCCTTTCCTTAACACAGAAGGTTCGAATTAGTTTGCTTATTTCTTCCTCTTCGTAGTTTGATTAGAGGCAACCCTTTTCTTGGATGTTGCAGCAGCTTTTGACTGTTTTACATTCGCTACCTCATGAGACTCTTCATCATCATCATTTCCACTGGAATTACTTAAGTCGTCCTCACTTCCCCCCTGTTTTCTCTTAGCAACAGTTTTCCCTTTAGTTTTCCTTTCAGCTTCTACATCTTTTTTGCCTCCTTGGGATTTGCTTTTTGGAGGAGGGTTCTTAGCCGCTGGCTTTCTCTTTGAAGATACATCATCAGCTCCATTATCATCTTCATCATCATCAGAGTCTTCGTCACTTGCACTGGACTTTTTCTTGGAGGGCTTCTTGGCACTGCTAGTCTTTTTCCCTTTCACAACTTTTGGTTTCTCATGCTCATCATTGTTTTCGGATTCATCAACTTTGTCGCCTTTGCCAGCCGTTTTGCCCTTTGATCTTTTACCAGTCTCTTTCACAACTTGGTTGCCAGTTAATTTTTGCAACTCCGGGACATAAGCTGTTGTCTGCAAAAGATATAAACTGAATCTTCAGGGAAAAAGAAAAAAATTTATAAACCATGACAATACATGAAGCTTGGAAGACATACCCTGCTACCAGCATTGATGAACTCAATTTTCTTCCCTGACAAAGAAAACTTGATTAGCTTTTTGACATAAAACAATTGAAACATTTACATCTGGAGAAAGGCAATTAAATATTGACACAGACTAAAACTTCAATTTTCTGTTTCCATCCCAAGAATAGAAAAGTTGCATCAGTTAATCTAACTTCAGCTGCATGATAGAGTGTAATCTTACAGTGGAATTTACCAAGTGCGATTTCTTTTCTCATGATCATATAAAATTAAGCATAAATAACATATAGCGGTATTAGAGATCCTAAGAAGGGAAATCTTCCCCATGGGAACAGAATAAAGAAAATAAATCAGAAAGGACACCAACAGAATGAAGAGGTTCTCAATTCAGAACCAATGAAATCGAAATCTCTCCTTCTTGGTCTTTGGGTGGCATCACCCTAGCTCTCAATTTGATCAATAAGATTTACTTGACCATTTAAAAAACAACAGGAACACAGGCAAGAGCATTGCACAGGTTAAGAGCCAGACCATCAACAAAAGCCTTGCCAGGCTTCTTTTCCCGGGAATGGAAAATCCAATTATTAGGGAACTGACTACTATCTGCCCCAACTTCCATAGCCCTTTCAATCACCTGTAAAATAAACCATTGATGTCAAATTAATCAGAATTGCAATCTTACCGTTAACTTTTCCTGACTTTTTCCCCCAGCGAAAATGAAACAACCATTCAACAGGGAAGTGAAGGCTGTCAGCATCAACTTCAACAGCAAAGTTTGTAACCTAAAAGTAGTGTCTCCAGTAACAGCCATGGAATGCAAGTTTGGTGAAAATAAAGGCAATAAACAATTTTAGACATACGTCCTTAATGCACTTGAGTAAAGTGGCACAGCTTTCTCTGGAAATGCTGGAAGCGGTTTGTAGTGGATGGGTTCTTGCCTGTGAAATATCAGAAATTAATAACTTATGCAATTGAATGGCCACACATTTCCATAAATTTTAAGGTTAAAAACGTATGGAAACAAATGCAAGCCCCAGAGGGATTTGAATTTTAAATGGAAACTGCCATATACTTGTTTGGAAAGAACAACCTTAGTTTTAGATTAAAATACAGGTATTCAGTAATTAAACATGACAGAATCAAACAAATTCCATAGCAGCACTGTACATCACATATTTCTCAGGCAAAGGAAACAGATGATGGAGAATAAACCAGACTAACTTGATATAGCACTTCATCAGCCATCCAATTTCCAATGCCAGAAATGAAACTCTGCAGATACGAACATACATCTGATGAGCCAACTCTAACACAAGAAGAAAACAACTAATCATAACATTAACTTTGTCTACATACAACTCAATACTTGTAAAAACAAAGGTGCAATTAATTGTTTCAGCTTAAGCAAAGTGTCACATTAATTATGGGAAACACAAGCAACATGACTTCTAATTCAAAAAACTAATCTTCAAGAAGAGATTCAATCAAACTAGCTACTTCAAGTGCAGTGACTAAGAAGTAGAGCTGATTCACACAAACTTAGGTTCAATCATCTTGCACAGGTTTTTTTACCAAAGTATTTGTTATCATGTTATTAACTAGTGGAAGGTCTAAGATCCTTTTCCATGAAAGATGTGCATCCAACTTGACAAAAGTATTGGTCCTCAAGACATTAAATTGCTATGCCTGACCAACCAGATTTGAAGTTAGTTCTTCAAGTTCAATTGCACTTTATTTTAACAGGGTATTTCTTTTTTCCTCAGATGTAGTAGCTTACGGGTATATTTATGAACCTCAATTCAAAAGACCAGCTATACAATCTCTCTGATAAAGAAGACAGAAAATCAATTAAATATAAGTATCTCAGAAGATATTAAATAATCCAGAGATCTACAACGCCGCTGGTTGGAGATGGAGTGACAAATTTAATCGAGTCTTGATACATGCTTTCTTCTCTCACTCTCTCCATAGCATGCTAACTTCATTCTGGGAACTGGCTTGACTTAATTATAAAGTCACTGTTTCCACTTCCCAACAAGAAAAATAAGTGCAAGTTCTTTCGATACTCCCATCTAAATCAGATCCAAGAATTTTCAATAAATCATCCAAATTCTAAAAGCCACTCGCAAAAATTCAAGGTAAATCAGTTCTATGGAATGATAGTTTTTGTATTCTTGTACAAGGTTTGTCAGGGCAACATGGCCATTGGTCATCTGATCTCTTTTGCCTACTCATATTTGATGATAACATCCTCATGATGGTAGTAGCATTAACTGATATCAAGCTTAAGCTATCGAATTTATATGGACAGCTAACATAATGAGCTTTATTCAATAAACCAACATATTTCATTTGCATGAGTTATATTCCAAATTTAGTATCATCAGAGGAGAAAAGGATTGATCAAGTTGATGATTTCTAAAGCAGCAATAATGTATCCCTGTAAGAATATTTGGGGATGCCTCATCCCTTGTAATTTTCTTTTATTAATAAAATATTTTGTTTCTTTTCATAAAAAGTATCCTGTGCAATTAAATAAATAAATTGTGCTACACACAAATAATACAGAATTATATTTTAGAGCCTACACAATCTATACACTCATAAATAGTAAAGCAATTAAAACCTGGTCAAGTAAAAGGCCCTTAATTCCAATTTTCTTCTTGCTCAATATGTTGTGGAACTCATCCACTGTCATAGGCTCCAGTAACGCATCAGGACCAAGATCAGAAATTGGGGGCACAGAAGCAGGCTGTGAAAGAGCCATACAAGAGCATCTTAAAATTGCACTTTGATAATAAAAATAAAAAATAAAAAATAAAAGAAATGTTGTAGATCAGTGAAGTGTTTCACATTACATTGTTAAGCAAGCGAACTCTTGCAAACCGCCTCTTGTCAGTGAAAGAGAATTCTAGACCATCAGCTAGCTGACACAAATGAATGAAATCATATTAGTTAGAAATCTCAACATCAATTCTGGTATACCGTACATGTATGTTTTTCTAAATTTAGGAACCACTGATGCATCTCAATTATACTACAGAGGAGAAAATGAGGACATCTTGATAGGTCAAACGAACAAACCATCAAAACCTTACAGCACCAAACTCTACAACAAAAATGGCATGGCTGAAGCCATGATAAAACAGGTACACATATTGATACAAATTATGCTCACACATATATGTATAGGGATACATATATTTATATATACATGCATCTTTAGTACTTTTTCCCTTAGTAGATATCTTGTAGTCTGACTTTCTCAAGTATCATCATGTGCAGAAACATTCTGATAAATTAACAGAGAGAATTTCAACTCCATTAAATCAAGTATATATTTCTCACTTCAACAAATAACTTGGAATACTTGGAAGGCCATTCATCTGTATCCTTCACAGCAGACCTGTCAATAGTAGCATATGCAATAAAAATCATCAGTATATAAATGCAGCTGGCTCATCTTTTTTGTAAACCCATTGAGTCACATGCCACATACCTCTTATATTTAGTGACAGCAACACCCTTGATATACACAGCTCCAGCCATTCCTGAGAAAAACATGTGGGGACATTTTAAGAGCAGGCCAAAATCTCCTAAACGCAAGTTGAGTCCTTCAAATGCAGATAATAAGCAACCTCAAAAAGCATTAGCTTTCTGGATAGAAAGATCCACCAACTGTATCCTTGCATCACATAAAGAAACAAAATCATATGTATCCATCCAGGTAACCTTTTTTCATTTGTTTTTTCCAATTGTTCCTTAAATATGGTTCTTGGAAGCAAAACCCTCAACTAGAAGGGTAAACCTCCAATTAAATAAGATTTTGTTGACACTTATGATTTTATAGTAATGGTGAGACACATAATGTAATCATGCTTAACATAACAAATTATTGTGAGAAGAAAAATATATGTCCTAGGCACCCAGAGTACGATCAATGAGTGTTAACTCTCTAAAAATTCAATACATGAGTACATGGCCAAGATTCCCAACATCAACAAATCATGACTTAGATAGAGTTATGAAGTCCCAAGAAACATTTCAATATTCTATCACTGGAGCCTATCTAACCCGCTGAAAGCACATAAAATACGTGATGGTACACACTTTACATCACCAAAAGAAACAAAATTATTTCATTATTTTTAAAATGCCCAAAGTGACAAACTTTAAACAATGACAGAAATCAAAATTCCAATGTAATCAATTAACACTTAAAAGCAGGATCTTTTGGGTTCTTAAAACTAAGTTCTTTGATCTTATGTCCACTCCATGACGCACAAAGCCCAGACTCATCATCAATATGCTCCTAGTAATCAATAGCTTTCAGAATCAGCACACTTCAGAAATTTGTACATAAATCCTCCTTGCATGCCATCATTCAATTCTAAGTCTAATAATAGCTCCACAACGAAAGACGACATCAATGCACGGGGGTTTAGGGTTTGAACAAAAGGCAACAGTACCGAATTGAAAGGAGGGAAAGGGAGGAGAATCGAGCTCAAGCCACATGTTCTTTCCCTTGCGCCGAGCAGCGATTATAGTTTTTCCGACGAGCGCCGCCTCGAAGTCCTTCGAAGAGACGCCGAGGACGACGGTCGGATCATCGGCGACAGTGCAACTCTTGATCCTCTTCCCAACGCAATGCTCCTCCACGGCTCGACGCGCCGCCTCAACCTCCGGCAGCTCCGGCATCGTACAATTGCAGTAGAACTACTTCACTCCAAAGTCCAATTATCTATGACTCCAAATATTTGTAGACTTGTTTATGTTTTTTCCTTTTTTAATCTATATAATTGGACGTGTATGCAAGTATTGAATATGTTCGTATAAAGTTGAAAATATATTTTTATGATTTTTTTGGTAAAAATGATCTCATACAATTATTAAATAGTTGATCTTACAATATTTGTTTCACTTTTCTGATTTTATATAACATGTCCTATTTTTTAATTACAAAAACTCGTGTGAAACGGTCTCACGGATAGTTTTCGTGAGACGGATCCTTATTACCCATGAATTGTAGTCATATCCACAGATTTCCATATGATTTGTTAAGTGTGGATTATGAGTCTCACAGAAGACCTTCTCTTTTTTTAGTATAGTGCTTTACTATTATCATCAATATATTTGAAAAAAACTCGTGCATTACATCCATGTAATTAGGGCGATCAAACCGTTTAAATAAAAGAAAAAAATCGGTTCTGACTGAGAATTTTATGTTGTAAAGACTTGATTTTTATGTACATATGTGGTAACCTTTATATTCAATAATTTAGGGAGAAAAAAATGAAGATTTTCAAAAAGATTTACTTACCTTTATGTGGTATCAGTATGATCTTCGTATTGTAAAAAATATTCAGCCCATTTTTTTGATTAAAACATACTTTTATGTAATATTACTCTTGCTTTACGCACGATGCGCGTTTTGTGGTATAATGTTGGTAAATATTAATTATTTCATAATATAGTGTAAGTAATTTTAGTATATAAAAGACAATATAATATTTAATAACTAAGAAAGTATAAATTTGCTTAAGATAATTCAATTTACAACAATATATTGATATTATTCACATCCAATTCACTAATCTATGATTAATACTAAAAACAAAATATCAATATCATGATCTTCAAATCAAAATTGGAAATTCTACCTGTAAAGTTCGTAAGTTTTTTAAAACTTCTTTATACACAACAATTTTAGTCGAAACATTTCTTTTATCATTTGTGTTACAAACTAATATTTTCAGTCATTTAAATTAAATATACTAAAACAACTAAAAAAATTATGAATTAAAAGTCAAATTCAATTATTAAATTAAATACATGTGTGTGAGTATGTATATATAGAAACATTACACAATAGAATTATAAATTTTATGTAGAAACTTGATGCAAACACTGTCAATTATGTATTTTAAACCTTTTATTTCAAAATAAATTGAATTATAATTATTTTTTATTAATATCGCTTAACATCGAAGATAGCAGACAATTATTCCTTTATAAGTATCACGTAAATTAATTGATATAGCAAGACATTGATCATTACAATTTAAGCTCAACACAGAATCAAAATGTAGTAGTAGTCTACGATCATGATGATGACAATATAATTAGAAACTAAACATATAATTTAAATAATCAGGTGAGCCATATAAATTCAAAATGTGCACTCTCATATAAAAATATACGAAGTCCTAAGTGTAAAGTAAAAGACTAAAATTTTATTTGATTATGAGATATTTATAATTTAAAAAATATTTAAGATGACATATAATTCAGACTAAATACATATTATATATACATATATGTATATACACATATCTTTAATAGTGTTATATTTATTTATTAATTTATATTATTATGGTATAAATTATCCCCATGCAAATTAATATTTATTATTCAAATTATTGTTTGGATATCTATTGTTGATTTTTAATAAATTATTCAATAAAAATTAATTTAATTAAGATCGATAAAATGAGAATAAATTAATACAATATTTATATTATTAGATCAAATGGTTTAAATAGTAAAAAATGCAAAATGCAAAATTTGTTGATGGGACACTTACAAATATTCATTTAAAAAATACTTAGAATGACATATAATTTTACACTAAATACATTATATATATACATACATGTATATATACGCATCTTTAATAGTGTTACACTTATTTATAAATTATATTTATATTAAATATGTACAATTATCCCCAAACAAATAAATATTTATTATTGAAATTATTGTTTGAACATTATCTATTGTTGGTGTATAAGAAATTATTCAATAAAAAATAACTTAATTAGTATTAATAAAATAAGAATAAACTAATACAATAAATATATTATAAATTGAATAGATTAAATAATAAAAAATGCAAAATAAAAATATTGTTGATGTGACACTTTTTTGTTGAGAAAATTGTATTTCTATAAATATCTCAAACTTTTCCTTTATTATTATATTATAGAAATATATAGATAAATTTATATATTTACTTTTTCTTTTGAGTTTCTACACAATAAATATAAAATTAAATGTAATAAATATTAATATTTATGTATTTGTTTATTAATAAATTTAAAATAAAAGTTATTAATGATTTCTTAAAATGGAAATATTTAATAAATGAACATTTATTGTAGCTATTTTTGGCAGAATATTATGCTTTTATATATATATATATATATAATATATAAAAGTACAATTAATATTACATAATGTGCAACTAATATCATATAAAGGTGTATATATATGTATATACAAATTTTGCTGAAAGTCTTCGTCTTTTTTTAAGTTACAGTACATAAAGATAATCACATTTGTACATAAAGGTAACAACTATATAACATAAATGTCACACAAACACAATATAAAAATCTCAACCTAAAGTGAAAAAAAAGACTAAAAAAAAGAAAGGAACGAGGGTCCGAGTTGACACGAACCCGGTCCGATTGCATGTGCATGTATTAATTGGTAAGTTTCATATGTTGCTATCACTTATGAGTTATAAAATTCAGTAACAATGAATAGCACATTATATGAGACACTAAATTCATACTAGACGATGTCATAAATACACATGTATCTTATTATTTCACAAGCGGGTTTAATTGATACATATGTCTAATAAATGATTTATATTTAAGAAATAAAATTAATCGCCTAATAAGAGATTTCTATAACACTACTTACTAGCATCAAGAACAAAGAAATTAAGAAAGTCAAGAAACTATAATATGATTTTACTCTTTAGAACGGCAAATTTTAATTGGGTTGTTTCATTTTTAGCATATTTGAGGCCACTTGGTACAAACAAAGTAATTAAGAGTCCAAGTCAAACAATCTCATTAAAATATAGAAATTATTAACTTTCAGCTTAGTTTTTAACCGTTCAATATTGACTGCAGATATTTAATAATAATGACGACATCGACACTCTAATTATTTGACTGATATAATAATAATGCAAACTCTGCAATTATTTAATTCATCGCACATACATGAATGGGCTTTGTATGTTAATTGGGCTAAGCTCGAACTAAGTTTAATTTTATATAATTAATTAAAGTGGCTCGATGATAAATAAAAATAATAATGACCAGTAGCCACTAAAAATTCGAGGCCTGCCTACTAAATTTGTTGTGAAAAATAGAATCTATGATGGTTCCTAGTTGTGACTTGTGCCCAATAGATGACCTAAAAGGATAAAATATATACACACACACACACATATATATATATATATAACCTACATAGTAAATGCTATATAGTGTTAATTTCACATTAAATCCACGGCACACAATATTTGAATTTTTTTATTTTTGATATTTTACTAATATTTGGCATGTACTATTATTTACATCAATAAGAATTGAAGAGTTATCTCATGTATATAAGTGAAATTTGAATCTTGATATTTGTAGTTATTTGTTTTATTATACGCAAATGTTATATTAATTCAAGGTAGATTGATCGAGCAAGGTGTTGACTTTTGATTAACAATTGAGAAATGTTTGTTAAAATTTATGAATACACTAAACACTTTGTTACTTTAAAATTAATTTAACTATGATCAGACTATACTAAAAAGTATCTCCAATATTAATATATATCTATATATAAAGAAGGAAAAATAGATTATATAATCTATCAAAAGATTTATAAAAAGTGATTATTCAATCGGTGATTAAGAATATGGAGTCCATTCCATTAATTTTTTATTTCAGAAATCATTTGATAATATTGCAACATCAACCCTTTTGAAATGATAGTTCTTATTTTCTTATCATGAGTGTATAATGTATATATGTGAATTAAAGAGCTGTAAGGTTTACAGTGTTTGCAATTTGTGATTCTTTATTTGATAATAGTACTAATTGCGAGTTTTAATGTAATTTTACTTTCGCGATTTGAGATATATTTTATCTCCTAATATTAATCTCTATATTTACCTAATGTTTCTAATTAATGTAACAGTGCACGTGGATGGCTAATCATATCCAACTTAATTTCCAAGTGAAAATGCATCTCTTATTGAAGAGTTCTAAGTTTCTCCATGACCTAAAAAATCAATTTTTTGTGATCGAAAATGAGTTTGACATTTCATATTATGTATTCATTATATTGGTGATACAATTTCATAATAGTCTTTTGTATTTTTTCTTGTATTGCATGTTTATGAAATTCACACATTGTTGTTAATTTCGACGGACTGGTCATTAAATATTTCTTATCATTATATTATGAGTATTGTTCTTGTGCACCAGTTGCATGAATCTAGATCCATGCAATTGGGCTGCCACGGGTCGGGTCGGGCCAGATTTGACCCGAATTTGCTCCCATTTATTTATTTATGCGGTAACATTTATATTATACGAGTATAATTTTTTTGTTATATGACTATAACTTTTTTGTACAAATATCATAACATTTAAATTAATATACTCAGACTTTTTTCAATATAAAATGTAAGATAATATAGCTGAAAACTTTTATGTTGTGATGATTTAACCTTTATGTTATGTTGATTTAACTTTTATATATAAATATTATAACATTTATTTACTTAAAGAATAACATAAAGGTTGTGTTAATATAACATAAAGGTTAATATTATTATGCGTAAATGTTGCATTATTACAACTTAAAGGTTTATAGTGTGTTAAAACCTTAAAATTATATACTTAGAATTATTTCAATCATGAAAACTTTTATATTCTTATAACTTAACATTTATATTATATTGATATAACCTTTATATACAACTATCATAACCTTTGAAAAATATAAAAGTTATATTATTATAATATAAAAGTTAAATTATTATAACATTAAGGTTAAGTTATTATAACATAAAGGTTTAAAAGGTAATATATATTTATCTTACTCTGCAAAATATTAAACAATCAGGATAGAAAGGTTATGCGAATATATCATAAAGGTTATGTAAACATAATGAAAAGGTTAGGCGAGCATAACTAAAAGGTTAGACGAAATAACTAAAAGGTCATGGAGTGAAATTAGGGTTTGAGCGTGATTTGGGGGTGCGTGTCAGCACGTGAGGCGCGTTCCAGCGCGTTTGGGCGTGAAAATCACCTCTCGGGTCATATGACCCGGATTGCATGGTGGTCATGACTCATGCACTTGGTGTATAGAAATTATATTATATATGATATTTTATAATAAAAAATGTGAAATTGTAATATATGGTGGGAATGTATAATTAATTATATGAAAATAGTCCTTTTGGGCGAATTCGGACTATTTATATTAAAAGACCCTCTTAGAGAAATTATATTTATGAAGACATATGTTGGATATGTATGAATATATAATTATCATTAACAAATACAATCCTCAACTTTTCTTTTGTTTTTTATATTGAGTTTTTAAATTTCGTGTCACAGGTTTTCTATTGTAAATTAATGTTAATTTGTCGAGAACCATTAATTTGAAGCATAATAAAGAAATACATACCTCATGAAATAAAACTTGTCTGTACCTAACTTATTCGTTTTTTAAAATATTTTATTCATCTTCTCATTTTCATTAAATTATTTTCTCCATCCCACTATTTATTTCACCAACACATCTCGATTATTTTCTTTTGCATCATCTTATTTGGAGAAATAAATGGTTTTTTTGTTTGTGTAGAAGACCTTGTATATATATTCATAATTTAATTCACTTTACTGTAATAATATATTATAATGAAAAAAATATGATAAAGTTTTGTTGGGTAATTGAGCAATCAGGATCGCCTATTTCAAACCGTGTTTCATCTGGTGTTCTAATATAATCCTCACACGCCACGTGTAAAATATGACATCATCAATAAATGCTTGTCATCTATTGAAAATAATGGAACATAAGATAAAATACAATTTAAAATAGATGATCCAATTCCGTAATCGAGAGTTGAGAGTTGCAACACGTGACCTAAAATTAAGACAGTTGCAAAATACTGATGCCAAATCATAAGCATGTATATATTCATAGAATAGGCTATAAATGACTACGTATTAGTACAATTATACAACCTAATTATTTTTGGCAGCAGCCTACTTCATAATTAATTTAACTAGATATGGCCCTTGCGTTGCACCGGATTTGTTTACAATTTATATCTAAATATTTTTCCTATAAAGTGCTATTAAGCCACCATTTTGCCCTTTTAAATTAAAGTTATGCACTCAAGAATGAACTTACTATAAGAGAATTACGTTATACAATTAGGAGAATTAACAAAGGTGATTACATCATTTGCCTTACAACTTGAGTTCTGCTAGGATCGCTCGTTTGTCACAAAGTAACGCTCCTTCAAAGTTTATAAATTGTTAGTTCTTTCGCAGGACATCAACTCAGTAAGACTTTAGATATATCTTCAAGCAAAGTTGGGAATGTAGACAGAACATACCCGAAAAACATCATGATGGGAAAAACAACTATTTCTACAAAAAACTCAAGAAGATAAAGAACATCACGAATTTAGGAAAGTAAAGAACATGAATCTATACATACACACATATATAAATTGAGAGATAAGACTTTTCATATAAGTCATAATTAAATTGAGAGATAAAATTTTTCATATCAACGTAATTAAATTAAGAGATGTAGACTTTTTATCTCCATTCAACCTTTCATATATTTTCTTGATAAATAAAAAACATAATGACACGTAATATATTACATATAGTGCCACTGGTCGAAATAAGAAGCCTTGGGAATGCTTATTTGTCAAACATAGGAGATGATATATACATATATATATATATGTGTGTATATAAATTGAGAGATAAGACTTTTCATATCAATCATAATTAAATTAAGAGATAAAACTTTTCATATATTCATAACTAAATTAAGAGATGTAGACTTTTTATCTCCATTCAACCTTTCATATATTTTCTTGATAAATAAAAAACATAATGACACGTAATATATTACATATAGTGCCACTGGTCGAAATAAGAAGCCTTGGGAATGCTTATTTGTCAAGCATAGAAGATGATATATACATATATATATGTGTATATATAAATTGAGAGATAAGACTTTTCATATATTCATAACTAAATTAAGAGATGTAAACTTTTTATCTCCATTCAACCTTTCATATATTTTCTTGATAAATAAAAAATATAATGACACGTAAGATATTACATAGATTGCCACTTGTCGAAATATGAAGCCTTGAGAATGCTTATTTGTCAAGCATAGGAGAGACACAACCCTCTCTTATTTTTGTCAAATATAGATAGTCTATATATATATAGATTTGACAATTGGAATAGCCTAAATGATCTATTTAAACTTCGAGTGCAATCAATTTTTGTCTTGACTTAAATCGATAATATAATAAAATATAAGTATATATTTTAAAACCGTTTTTCATCTTATAATTATGGTGTCTTCTTGTTTTGTTCTCGTATCACAATTCTCAATTTAGCCAAACACATTAATTATTTGTCTAATTTCAGTTCAACTTTAACTAATTTGAAAAATATGAAAATTTGAGAATCATAATAATTATGAGATCAAAATTGAAAGATACCATGATTATGAGAAATTTTTATATAGTCAAGTTCTTATATTGTAGAAATATGATATCACATTACTTGCCACCGCACCTATTGATTATATTTAAAAAGATTTGAAATTCATTACTCACATTTTATTAAATATTAAATTATTTGGGTAATTAATTCTCTAATTTTGATGGTTCTTTTATTCTGCTGGATTTGTAATCCATTTATTTCCAAATTTCGGTCTTTGAAAGTTGTTAATCCAAACACTACAGCTTATAAAAAAGATGAGAAATGAAGTGTTATTATCAACACATGAATGGTGAAAAACATATGAAAAGTAAGAAAAAAGATGAAGTGATGGATATTTGTGTTTCAAGTGACTTGCCAAACATGGAACTGGATTTGGTAAATTAATTGTCATATCTAAAACTGCAAAATTGCTAAATTAATTAATGTGAAAAAAAGGATACAGGTTGGCCTTGTTAGAGCAGTGGAAACTATGTACACACATACTTATCTGTCTCTACCCCCCTCCCCTCCCCTCCCCTCGCCTGCCTACTCTTTTTTCCTACATCGGAGGATCCGAAATTTTCTTGTATTTTTATATATTATTAAACCACTCTCTTTTTTCTTTTTAATTATTTTAGATTTTAATGAGATTTAAAAAAACTCATCAAAATATTGCATAAAAAGTAATAGTGAAAGATGATTTGAACGTCTTGTCTAAAAGAGGCAGCTAAGTATCAATCTAGGCAATTATTATGAGTTGACAGTTGAGTTTATGAGATTTCATAATTAGATGTTAAGAACTAAATTTGTCTTTAATTAGTAAGAAACGCCCAACTTAATTATTCTGTGAAATATGAGATATTACTAATTGGATCATCTTCTATAGTCTGTTTATTTTTCATGTGTCAAACCTTTAGGAACTGTTTGATAAAAAGTACTATGTTTTAAGAGAAAAAAATATATCTTCAAGCAGAAGTAAATAACATTTTTAAATCAAAACTAATACCACTTCAAACAGCTTTTAAAAGATATAATAAATGTCTTTTAGGGTAGAGTTAATTATTTTCATTCGAATAAATATAATACTGGATTTGAGTTTGGGTTGACTCGCTCATTCAACCACTCAATAATCGATCAATTTGTTATGGTATAGGAGTCGAGTTACTCTCCTGTGCACCAGTTGAGATCCGTGCAATTGGGTGGCGCGCTGGGTTGGGCTGGCCCGCCTAGCCCCCGCCTCTTTACTTTTTTTGCGTGTTTAGGTCGTTACCTTCATGTTATGTTAGTGTTACCTTCGTGTTATGTTAGAGTTACATTCGCGTTATGTTAATGTGACCCATCTCCAGATTTCATATTCTTAGTTTAAAACCACTGAACTAAAATAACACGAATGTAACACTAACATAACATGAAGGTAACACTAACATAACATAAAGGTAACATTAACATAACATGAAGGTAAAAAACAATGTTAATCATATCTTCATGTTATGTTAAAATGACCCTCACGTTATGTTAGTGTTACCCTCATGGTAACACTAACATGAAGGTAACCCTAACATAACATGAGGGTATGACTGCCTGGAGCGAATCTTGGTAAGTTTGAGCGCACCCACCAGGCGCGTGGGGGGGGGGCGTGAGAGCGCATTGGGGCATGTGAAAACGGGCGTTAGAGGCGTGTGGGGCCGGTCGACCCGGCTCATGCACCAATTGCACAAAATATTTTGCCTCCTTATAAATAAAATCGTACACATTTTTAGCCAATTATTATAAAATGTTATCATGAAACAATAAGTTCTAAATTTGTAACAAGATTAATGGTTCCATAGTTAATGTTCATAATCATGAATCTTGAATTATTGAACTTCTACTTATAATGTTGGATGTGTTTTAGACTAATTAGTAAACTAACTTCTATATTTTTATATCAATTCATCATCTTATCTATACTTATACTAAAGGAATAACCAAAAGTGACACATGTCACTCTCTGGTTAATCCTATTTAATTATAACTTAATTTTCAATTAATTTATTTAATATTTATACTATTATAATAGAGCATATAATGAGATAATAATTGAATAACAAAATGCTAATAATTATGATTGAAACTAAAATTGTAAATCATGAAATTTAAGACAAACTTTTTAATTAATTCAAGTTGATGTGTGCAATTACATAAAATGATAATTAAAATTTTCGCACTATCAAATTTAAATTATATACTAATTAAATTTATAATTAATGATAAATAATAGTAACTAAATCTACTAATAAATAACCTTTTCAAAATTTTCAATTAGCATTAAAATATTCGTGTGATACACAAACTTACGCTATAACTTTTTTCTCAATCCACTAGAGGGAATAATAGTATTAGAAAATTTTAATTATATATATATATATTTCATATATACTAAAGAATAATCGCTAGGACACATGCCACTCTATGGTCATTCCAAATTTTCACTCATATTTAAATATATCTTTAATTTATAATTTAATTCATTTCATTATATATTTTAGTGCATGATAATGGCTAACAATTTGTAACCTATAAAATTTTAATGATAATTACTAATAATTTATAACCTATGAAATTTAGTAAATTCATGAAAAAATATCGATTGCTAATTAATATATGTTAATTATAAAACTTTGATTAATATATGTTAATACTAATATATACATAAAATTAAATATTATTAGAAAATCAGATGTTAATAAATGTTAATTTATGTTAGTACAAATGAACCTCATTTTACTTTAGTTTTAATTTAAAATATGACTAAAATATATGTTTTACCTATAAATTAATTGACAAATACAAATATTTTTTAAATCATGTGAATATAAAATTAGTTTTTAATAACTACCATTTTGTATGTAGCATGTGTATTCAATACATTACTATTTTTTACTCAAAACCCATTACATTTTTATATATTTATTAATAATATTAATTGTAGAAAGTCCCGTGTGATACACGGGGTATATACTAGTACATCTTATATAAGTGTTATCAAAATCTAAATAACGTGTATGATAACGCATAAAATAAAAAAATCAATAATTAAATAATGCAAATAAGAATTGGGTATAACTGTCCATAAAGATTCTGGAATCTCCTTGAAAACTCTCACCACTGTTGTCCCTATTCCACTAAATGCCTGCTTTTCTGCAATTTGATTCCTTTATACCCTTGTGATTATTGAGAAAACAAACACCAACTAATGCGCTGAAATTCAAACCAATAAATTTGATCCCACCTGACCCAATCAAAAAAGAAAAAAAAAAGCTTTTTTATTACTAAATACATACCAGTAACATATAAAAAATACAATAACTAGAAGTCATTAAAAATATAATAATAAGATTTCAAAATGGAAAAAAAATATATAATTAGTGCAAAGAAACAAAAATAAGGAGAAGCAAACAAGTAAAGAAACAAGGAGCACGGCTGTAAGAAAAAAAAAGAAAAGGGAAAAAAGAAAAGGCCCAATCGGAGGCGCCACGTGTCAGGAAATTAACGGTGAGTTGGTGAGCTCCACCAATATTTTGTCTGGGTCCGATCGCATGGGCTACACTTTGCTCTTAAAAAGGGACATCACAATTCACATGTATCGTGTAGAGAGAGAAAGCTGAGGAGAGAGAGGGACAAATAGATAATCAGGAGAGAGCAAGCAAGAAGGAGAGGCTAGGATTTGTTTAACAAAATCCTCACCCTCTGGTAAACCCCCAAACCCCCCTTATCTTATCTTTCTTCTCTCTTAAATCTTCACCACTCTCTCTCTCCTAACCTGTATTTCTCTTTTGCATGCCTCTCAATGCTTTTGTGTTGATTCCAGAAAATATTGAAAAAGTTTTCTCACTTTCTGCATCTTTCATTGTCTTTTGATTTGATCCAAAAAGAAACGTGAAAAAAAAAAAATTGCAGAGAAAAATGGCCCCAAGGTCAAGTAGGGGCAAAGGAAACAAAGCCAAGAATGAGAAGAAGAAGAAAGAAGACAAAGGTAGCGTTTCTTAGCTCCCATAATTCAAATTCATTTTTCTTATTCAAATTTTCCGATTTTGTTTTCGTTGTTGTTCTTGCAGTTGTACCAAGTGTTCTTGACATGACTGTAATAACCCCATATGAAACTCAAGTTGTTCTCAAGGTACAACTCTTTTCTTGCTACGTTTCATGGAAAACAATATTAATTATCAATTGGTCACAAAATCAACTGAAAACATTTTGTTGTATGAATGAAAACGAAGGGGATATCGACTGACAAGATTCTTGATGTAAAGAGGCTGCTAGCAGTAAATGTCGAATCATGCCACCTCACAAACTACTCTCTCTCTCATGAGGTAATTAAGCTTTCAAAAACCCAGTTAATTCACACACACACACCCTCGGGGGTGTGTGTGTGTGTGTTTGGTGGGATTGTACACACAGTTGTGGCCATTTATTACAGTATTGATTATCTAAACCATTGACAAAAAATTGATGGTGCAATGAATTCTGTGCGGCAGGTTAAGGGCCCGAAATTGAAGGACAAGTTAGAGGTTGTTGCTCTCAAGCCTTGTTCCCTCACTATGGTTGAAGGTAGGTACCTCTTTCTATGCTATTGGTACAACTCTCCTCACCCTCCCTCTCCCCACACCTATTTTTCTAATTACACTTTTCTCTTCATCATATATATACTATTGGGTTTTCCCCAATTTTTTATACATTTTGAAAAAATAAAGGGTTTTAATAAGTGCATTATTTGAGGCTCAATAATTCGGATTGAGATCTTCTATTATACTTGGTGTTACATCTTCTATTCCAAATTAATCACCACACGCCACGTGTATTCAATGACATCAATAATTAATATGTGGCGTGTATTAAATGTTATGTAACACGTGATGTTACACCAAATGTAATAGAAGATCCAAACTCTAATAATTCTATTTAAGGGCAATGCAGTAAAGATTAAACCTGATTTTGACTTTAATGTTTCTATATCAAAATATATATCAGGTTAAATTAGGACATCAGAAAGGGACAATATATATTAATTATTCATTTGTTTTGCGACTGTGCATTGCATTCTGATTATTATTTTTAATTAGAAAAACTTTGTAATTTTGCTTGTCTTTTTTTTTTTTTTTTCAATTACAAAATGATGAGATTTTGTAATATATGAATGCGTCCAAAATATAAAATTCTATGCAAAAATTGTAAAACTGTACGTAATAATACTATGTCTAAGTCTACCGACAATATTTTTTGAATTACTACCTCCGTCCCGATCCAATTTGCCTACTTTGACCGGACACGGAACCTAAGAAAATGCAATTGACTTATTGTTTTAGGTTACTTTTTGATTAAAAAATGTTTTTTATACTTTTTAATTTATAATTTCTTTATCATTTATGATCTGACAAATTAAATTGAAACAAATAAAAATGACAAGTAGATAAATTCTGACATACGATAGTAATATTTAGGGCTTCCAAAAATTAGACGGATTTTCCAACGTCATTTTGGTCGAAAATGTCAAGAATAGTATTATATAAGGTCAGAAAACAGTAGTTGGAGGGAGGGAATATACCATGGTAGGCGGCTCACTTAGATACTTCCAGCCACCCACTTGCTGACACCAATATTTTATTTTTATTTTTATTTTTGAAAAAGGGTAATTTTTAATTAGAAAAAGTATTTCCACTTTAATTACATTGTTTGGGAAAATTATTAGTTCCATTAAATTTTCATGTTAAATGCTGCAACCCCATATGATAGTATGATGCTATTCAGAAAATCGATAATAAATGTATCAATTATTCGGACCTTCTAAATGAATATGAGAGTTTGGTGGGTATAACAGTGAAAGAAAAATACTTAAATATTAAGGTTATCGTATTGAACGATATGAAAAAATATGGTATGGTATCGATATATTTCGTTATCGAAAATATTAATATAAATTAAAATATATTTTAATTGCACATTAATAACTTAATAAAAATAATATTTTTCATTTTTCGGTGTCGGTATTTCGTTATACCAAAATTTTGGTATGCTATTTTGAAAATTATGTTAGTTTGGTACCGAAATATAAAATTAATTAAAATTATATACAACTGCACATTAATAAATTAATATATATATATATAATTTCATTTCTCTGTACCAATAGTTTGGTATGTAATTTTGATTTCATTAAAAATTGTATTTTTGATATACCGAAGTTTTGGTATATACTTTTTCATTTCGATATCACAATATGAGTAGGTCTTGTGCAAAACCGTTTCACAAATTCCAGCCCATGAGGTGAACTGAGTCAGGTTAGACATAATAAATTATACAATACTTTTATACATATTAGGTAATAATTTTTTATATATTAAATAATATTTTATGATACCGAAATTTTTGGTACTATATAAGATTATTGGTATTGATCCACCCCTAACTATAATTGATGCCTTTCGACAAAAGACACTGTACGATTGGCATTTTTGCCCAAAATTGGAGGGATATCAATTTTCCTAGAAAAGCCGGTCCTTTTCATGCTGCTTATCGTACACTTATAATGTGTAAGATAAGGTTAGGCCTTTTCGATTAAATTGTGTTGGAATCTTGATAATTTATGAAGTTAGTGATACATCATCATGTTTACATTATACATGCAATGAATTACAAAAATGCATAAATATGTATATCTTTGTGTTTTGAGTTTTATTTCCGATAAATGGAATAGAAGATTCAGTCTCGATTAAAACAACGATAGAGTTTATGTTAAAAGGACTTTGAAGTAATTTTATTGAGTTTTCTTGTAGACACGGAATGACATTCGAATAATTAAGTTGTTATATAAATGGAATGAGGTTTGAATTAAAATTATAGTTGTGCATATGTAATAATACAAGCTCTTTATTGTTACGTTTGATTGTGAAACCAAACATGGGCAGAGTTGTTTTGTAGAGTGCGATTGTGAGTGGTCCCCCACCCCAGTGTATTATTATTTTTGTCGCATATACCCCACGTGCTTCATATGAATATACGTTGTTCGAAAATAAATATATACTATAATAATCCAATAAAGAGGCTTAAGACAAATTAATTCACATAATGTAACGGAAACTATGTAGTACTGTGTTTGTATAGTTTGGGAAAAAATTGAAAATTTGGAAGAATGTGTAAATAATATTCCTCAATTTTTAATAATCGGTTTTCTTCAACGTCAAATCACCGGTATTGAAAAACGTGACATTCCATAGGTCAAGATCATGGCCATCGGGATCTGAGCGGATGATTGCCCAGATTCTTCCCAATTATTAACGAAATTACCACTGTCAATTTGCAGAGGACTACACAGATGAATCACGTGCGGTGTCGCACGTGCGGAGGCTCCTCGACATCGTCGCCTGCACAACCCGCTTCGCCAAACCTAAGGGCGGCGGAGGAACGGAAACTCGTCCGAAGAAAAGTAAAATCCAACAGAGCAGTTCGGTGGCAGCATCTCATGATGGAGAATTGCGGTCGCCGGAGCCGGAGACGGAAGCTCAGCCGTCGCCGGTTTCAGGAAGTTACGATATGATGGCTATTCACCCGATTCCGAAGCTGTCGGACTTCTATGAGTTCTTCTCTTTCTCTCACCTTACTCCGCCGATACTACGTGCGTTTTGTTTCCCCCTCTCTGTTTCTTTCATTCATCTTATCAATTTGTGTTTTTCAGTCGGTTACGTTTTTTTGCCGTTGCAGATTTGAAGAGGGTGGAAAGTAAAGATGGAGAGACGCGGCGAGCTGGTGATTACTTCGAAATGCAGGTGGTCTACCTGAAAAATGTTTTACTATTTGTGCGAGTGTCGTGTTATTTTTAGTAATTATGAATGTGCCAGATTTATCAAGAATTCTTTGCACTTTTACCCCTTCCAGAACTGATGATTGTGTGATATTTTTGCAGATAAAGATATGTAATGGGAAGATAATACAAGTGATGGCTTCCGTGAAAGGGTTCTACACTTTGGGGAAGCAATACCTGCAGAGCCATTCTCTGGTGGATCTTCTGCAACAGCAAAGTCAAGCTTTTGCCAATGTGAGTGATTTGATATATTATTATGATAATATCACACCACCATTCAATTCGGATATTTACATTGTATGTTGCATTGATAGTGGCATTCACTTTCGAATCTTAAAATAGAGCATCACTAAGAATATGATGTTTATGTGCAGGCGTATGCATCCTTGATGAAAGCTTTCGTCGAACACAATAAGGTGACTTTCCGTTTAGCTTAAGTATCTATTTTAAATCAGGGTAATTGAAAGGAGAACTGAGTCACATGGGTGCCCTTTTCAGTTTGGTAACCTTCCGTATGGTTTCCGTGCCAATACTTGGCTCGCTCCTCCATCCATTGTCGATGCTGCATCTCAATATTTGCCCCTCCCAACAGAGGATGAAAACTGGGGAGGAAGTGGTGGAGGCCAGGGAACATCAGGAGGGTATGATCATAGACCATGGGCAACATATTTTGCAATATTGGCAAGCTTACCTTGCAAAACGGAGGAAGAGAGGGTTGTTCGAGATAGAAAGGCATTTTTGGTTCATAATCTTTTTCTGGATGTCTCCATTTTTAAAGCTGTTTCATCCATACAGAAAGTGATGCATTCCTCTGCCAAGGCTACATCAGAATTTCCTCCGGGTTCAGTTGTGCATGAGAATCATATTGGTGACCTTTCTATTACAGTCAAAAGAGATAAGCCAAATGCTAGCTTGAAAAGGGAACTTAAAGTTATTGGCAGCAAAACATTTAATGAATCGGTCAAGGAAGTTTCTCAGCGAAACCTACTTAAAGGAATAACTGCTGATGAAAGTGTAGTTGTGCAGGTGAGTAGCATTTACTCTGACTACACAACTTTACTTGTTAATTTGGCTGTGGACATATCTCTGTCTTGCATTTAGAACCTGACTTCATGTGTACCAAAGGAAATCGTTGGATGCATTATCATATGTATCAACTATCTGTGCCAGAAACTATAGACTTCAGGCCTACATATGAATTGCCAAACTTAAAATATATCTTAGGGTGCTTTAAATTTTAGTTAAGCTCTTAAGTCTCAGCTCTGTCAATATTTTAAATATGTGGATCAGATTTTTGTGTAATATGTCCAGTTCTGTAGCTCCTTTAAAAGAATAGTATCTTGTGAATCAAGTAACGTGGCATTTATGCAAAAGAGGTGACCCATTCTTTTGGAATTAAACTTGACACTGGATGGATTTTCTATTAGCAAAACATTTCCTTTTTGTTGTTGCTTTCTGGTCAGCATCATGAAGCAAATCAATCCACATTGTCATGTTTCCTTAAAGGCAATTTTCGTATAAATTTTCTTTTTTCTTTCCTTTAATAGTAATTTTGTATAACTTTTTTCACCCTAGTAATCTAAAATGCCCATTATTAATTAGGGTATTGATTTGTGTGATATAGTTCTTCGTTCTGATGCATGCCAAATCAGTGAACCCCAATAGTGAGAATAAATACTTTTCCTCACAAATATGGAAAATGAGTTAAAGAGGCTTCAATTTTTTCTGCATAAGTGTGTAACAAAGGGAAATACTTTCTGTAAGATATACATTATCATAATGTATGTTAGCTGTTTTCTCTCCTAAATCTGTAACATGTTGGGCAGTGAAATTCTTATTTAAGACAATCTGCAGTATTTTTTATTTAAGATAGTGTAACTTTATTATCTGAGAGAATGAAACAGTCTGCCACTGCTTGCAGGATACTTCTTCTCTAGGTGTTGTAGTTGTACGGCATTGTGGCTACACTGCAACGGTCAAGGTGGTTGGTGATGTAAAAAATGGAAGGAGCCTTTTACAAGATATTGACATTGTGGACCAACCAGATGGGGGGGCAAATGGACTCAACATTAACAGGTTGAAATACTTGTATTTGCCTTTATCTTTTTCCTTTTTAATGCTTATGTTGTGGGTTTGACTGCTCTTTATAGGGAAAGAAATGTTGTTGGTAATCGTGATGGATTGGTGTGTTAGGTGTTCCTTTGATTCACAGTTGTTTGCATTTGTACAACTTGTAGAAGGTCTTAGTAGAATTAGCAACCATTTGCTGTTTAAAAGAATAGTAAATGAATGATTAGTATCATCACGTTTATACCTATGTTGTAAATTCCTGCAAATTTTTTTTGATAAGCAAGAGATATATTTTAAGTTGGCTTGCTTGTTTGATTATTCATTGATATATTCTTAAGCATGACTTTTGTCTTAGAATGAAGTTGCTGAGGCTGAAAACCTTGTTAGACAAAGCTCTTAATCCTACTACCCTTGAAGTCATTCTGATGTAACATATTTGTCTGAAATTGACAAATAACTTGACATTCTGGATTCTGTATGTCTCTCGCAGACCAAAAGATATTTGTGCATTTATTGTATAATAATGGAGTCCCGTGGGTGATGTGTAACATATGGTTGGAATGCTAAGAAGTGGCTTTCTTTCTGTAAACTAATCATATGCAACATGAACTAATTGGCGATATTTAAAGTTTTAAGATTAATGTTTGTCGGCTTTCTGTTGGTAAACTAGTCAATTGCTACATGAACTGATTGGGGCTGTTTAACAGTTTAAGATTAATGCTTCAAGTGCCCTGTTCCGAATCATCAGTCCGAAGCCCCCAGTCTGATTCTGTGGATGTTGAACCTTCAAGATATCTGGTCCAGGAAGTAATAAATGATAGTCTAAAGAAGCTAGATGATAATTTGACAATGGGAGAAAGTTGTATCAGATGGGAACTAGGTTCTTGTTTGGTGCAGCATCTACAGAAGCAAGAAACCCCTGCAGATAATAATTCTGCAACTCATAAAGATGGTAATAAGGTTGAACCGGTGGTTAAAGGACTTGGGAAACAATTCAAAATGCTGAAGAAGAGGGAAAAGAAAACAGCCAGTGAAGGTGGCAATGATGAAGAACAGAATGCTGGATCCAACAGCCTAAACATGGAAAACAATACAGGAGGCAGAAGTTTTGGTGATTCTAACTGCGAGTTGCTAAAGTATGTTCCTGAAGAGGCCTTCTTACGCTTGAAAGATACTGGGGCTGGCCTTCATACAAAGGTATTGTTTTTTCAACACTATGTACTTTTGTGAAAGATAAAATGCATAATTCAATGGTTCCCTCAAGCTTCTCCCAAAATCAATACCCGGCCTCCAAAAGACACAGATGGCTTCAGGTAGAATAACAAATAAAAGAAAAACAACAAAAATGAGAGGCACCCACGAGGTCTAGATGCATCACTTGGCGAGAGTTGAGATAGATCTCTATACAATACATACATACATACACACAAACATACATGAGTATATCTATATATGTAAGTATGTATATTTGTTGACTGATTACAATGTTCTGAACACAATAAATTACTCTACTCTGGATTCTCGGTTTCCTGCTTAGCTAAGTGGGCTCTAGAAATTCATTGACTTGAAATTGCTAGCATTTTGATAGTTGGCGGCTACATTGACTACGAAAGAAAGATTGATAAAAGTCTGATGTTTTGCTTGGGTGCTATAATATTGCCCAATTCTCGATCTTCTTCCTATCCAAAGTGCTTGTGAATAGGGAGATGTGGGTAACTGTAAAGAGACATGAGGAGGTGGATGAGAGTCAAACTCCAAATTTTCTTTTCAGGTGCCTTTTGATCAAATCTGAATTGAGTTGTTGAATAGTTCGAGTTATGATAAGAAGAGTGGGTAGCAACCTTTATCATACACAATAGTGCCTCCCGTAATTTTTGCTAGTCATTGTGGTTGGAAATTGTAGATACGCAGGGTGATTGCAACTGCTCATCATTTGCAATTTTTGCCATAGTTGACTGGCTGTAAATAATGAAATTCCATGATTACTTGGTTTGGTCATGGACTAATATAATGTGTGACTTTTGACTACTCCTAGAGTAAGAATAACCATCTACTCATGGTTTTTGGAGTTACGTTCAACAGATAAACTCCAAAAAACCATTCTTTTTATTTGCGATGTCATCATTTCTTAACTGCCTCCATGGCATCATATTTAATGGTTTCACTGCTTCAACATGCAGTCAGCAGATGAACTGGTCAAGCTGGCACTCGAGTATTATGATGAAGTTGCTTTACCTAAGCTGGTATTATTTCGAATAGCTCAATTATTAAAGAACTATTAGAATGTCCCTTTGGCTATGTGCCCACTCACATTTCCTAACTGTTTTTTCTCCCCAGGTCACAGACTTTGCATCACTTGAACTTTCTCCAGTTGATGGCCGTACACTGACTGACTTCATGCATCTTAGAGGATTACAGATGTGTTCTTTAGGTCGAGTGGTGGGTGAATAATCTCTGATTCTCTTTTTTAGTTCAAGTCTGCGCATATCTTCTTTGAATTCCTCTAGAAAAGGAAAAAAAATTCAAGTAGAAATTAATTTAATTGTGTGAATCAGGTTGAGCTTGCAGATAAGCTTCCACATATACAGTCTCTTTGTATTCACGAAATGGTCACACGAGCATTTAAGCATGTAGTTCGAGCTGTTATTGCTTCTGTTGGGAGCAAGGATGACATGTCCACTGCTATTGCCACAACCTTAAATTTCTTGCTCGGATCTTTCAATGTCGAAAGCACTGACCGAAGCAACCAGATTCTTAAATTACAGTGGCTGCAGGCATTTTTGGAGAAAAGATTTGGTTGGAGATTGAGAGATGAGTTCCAACACTTGAGAAAGTTATCCATTCTCAGGGGCCTATGTCACAAGGTACTTTTTACAATAACTTATTGTCAATCCTATTGTCAATAACTTGAAAGGTTTATTGAGCCCCTCTTTTATAGGTGGGATTAGAGTTGGCCCCTAAGGATTATGATCTGGAAAGCTCCACCCCATTCACGAAGTCTGATATAATCAGCATAGTTCCAGTCTGCAAGGTAAAATGAAACAATTACGACCAAATGAGTCCCCCCCCCCCCCTCCCTCCTCTTCCCCCATTGAAGGTTGCTTAAAACATTCTTTTGTACTTCATGCTTTACAGCATGTGGGGTGCTCTTCTGCTGATGGCCGAACTCTATTGGAGTCCTCCAAGATTGCACTTGATAAAGGGAAGCTAGAGGATGCTGTTAATTATGGAACAAAGGTTGGAAACCAGTGGGCTATATTATAATTATGTCATTATCATGTCTCGATATTGAAATTGTGTTTAATTTGAAACTGAAGGCTCTGGCAAAGATGATAGCTGTTTGTGGTCCTTATCATCGTACGACTGCTGGTGCTTACAGTCTCCTTGCTGTCGTTTTGTATCACACTGGAGATTTTAATCAGGTGAATGAAGCTTTCCTCTCCCCTTTGATGTATATTACTCTGGTGCACTTCAGTAGATACTGTCTCTGTTCCTTGTCCTTGAAAACACAATAGGCATATGAATATATTTATACATGTGATAATGAAGGCTATATATTTCTACCGATTACAAAATTTGCATTAAAATGGTGATGCTGCCAGCGAAAATCATTTCAAGATGAAAACTGCCTAGAAGGAAGTAGTATGTAATACCACGTTGTATGTACGTCTAGTAGAAGTACTTAACCATGGCTTTTCCCAATCCTCTCTCTCTCTCTCTCTCTTTTTTTTTTTTCGAGATGTGCATAATTCATAATTGCCCCATATTTCTGGATCTTAAAGAATATTCAAAGTTCCAATTTTTTTCTTTTTGTAATTCCATGGAGTTTATTAAGAGTTTTTTTTTTTTCTTAAAACTTTAAACATCATATGATTTGTTTATGAGAAAGTGCCTGGTGAAGTCACGATTGCGTGTGTAGTTAAACTAAATTTATGTACTTTCCAAGTTCATTGTGTCTGAAATTCTTCTGTACAGGCGACTATATATCAGCAGAAGGCGTTAGATATCAATGAGAGAGAGCTGGGGCTTGACCATCCAGATACAATGAAGAGTTATGGGGATCTATCAGTGTTTTATTATCGCCTTCAACATATTGAGTTAGCTCTGAAGTAAGTTGATATATTCTTTGATTTTGAAAGATTATATTTATTATTTATCAGTAACTGTGTTTCCCTTCTAATTCCTGGCCTTCCCTTACAAGTATATCAAATTCAGTTTCTAAATTTAACGCCGGGTGTACTTTTTTGATCAGTCATGTATTTCATGTTTTTCTGCCAACAAGAGTCTTGTGATCCAATAGATATCTTATTAAATTGAAGGATGAAGATTACTAGGATTATGCAGCCAATTTTGTAATTCCTATTATTCCAGTCGAGATCTTTTGCTATAATTAGTGTTCATTGTACCTGTTCTTGTCTTTGGCTGTGTTAGTTTATGATATCATTTAATATATAGTGTCCAGTCGGTGAATATCATGGAATACAAAATGTAACAGAAGATCTCATGTGCTATTATTGTGGTTAATCTAAAGTCCTTTTTTATAAATATTCATATTTTCAAAATATTATCTTTTTTATATTTTATTAATTAATAAAGAAAAATGAGTGCAAGGGAATTCTTGTTATTCATGTGTGTGACTTTGTTTTACGTGGAGCAATACTTATTTATGTGGAGCATTACTTATCCATAAGATAGGGATTCTTGTCAAAACTTATTTTCAATTGGCTTTCTCCTCTCCTTCCACTTCTTTCCAGTTGTTTCACCTCTTTATGAAATGCTTCTCTTAACTTGTTCATATTTTTTAACCTAAATCTCTTATCATACTTATTCATGATGCTGGCAGATATGTCAACCGTGCGCTGTATCTTCTACACTTTACTTGCGGGCTCTCTCATCCAAACACAGCGGCTACTTACATCAATGTAGCTATGATGGAAGAGGGCATGGGAAATGTTCATGTTGCTCTTAGATATCTGCATGAAGCCCTTAAGTGCAACAAAAGACTATTGGGAGCAGATCACATACAGGTCTGATTTCACTCTTTCTATATCTAAAGTTTGGACATGATTCCATTTAACGTATATCTTCTTATGCAAATTCTCTTATCTGACATCCGCATAAACGAACAGCTTATTTATATGCATGAGCTTTTTTTGCCCATGTCTACGAAAACTCATAGACCCTAAAGATTTTAATCATTCTATCTGTATCTTGCAGACTGCTGCTAGTTATCATGCCATAGCCATAGCTCTTTCCTTGATGGAAGCATATACTCTCAGTGTGCAACACGAACAAACTACGTTACAGATTCTTCAGGCTAAACTCGGAGCAGAGGATCTTCGTACTCAGGTTCCAATTTTTTTACTTTTACCCCTATGCTAAAATGTTACTGCTCTGTGGCTACAAGTTCACTGGCTTTTATGTCGCTTACATTGTGCTGAAAGATGGAGATAATGTATCGGTTTTTGGTGTGTAGTCACACTTTTTCCTGCTTCGAACTGTCTGTCAACTGAGTGGGTCATTTTATCCATTTCCATTATAATCGCTATTTCTACAATATTTCTTTAACTCCAAATATTATATGTTACATAAGAATGTCAGTCTCTACCAGTTAGATATGCTTCTGGTTATTGAAAATTATCTGACTCATGTTTGATCTGATATCTACTATTAATTTAAAGCACCTTCAACAATGTAAGATAAACTAACTGAAACTTAATTTTAGGTCCTTATTATGTGGTAAATTGTTTTTTAGATTATGCCAACACAGAATTGTATATATGAATATCTGCAGGATGCTGCTGCATGGCTTGAATATTTTGAGTCAAAAGCCTTGGAACAGCAAGAAGCAGCACGAAATGGAACTCCAAAACCAGATGCATCTATTGCCAGCAAAGGTCACCTGAGGTATTGATCTGGTATTTCCATATTTCTTGGTTCTGAACCTTCTATCACACCTTCACAAACCAAATCCTTAATCTTGTTCTGCAGTGTGTCAGATCTCCTTGATTACATAAGTCCTGATCAAGAGTCAAAGGCCGGAGATGCTCAAAGGAAACGACGATCAAAGGTATAAATTTCCAAAAGAATTCCTTTCCGTCCATTTATGGTGTCTGTCAGAAAGTTTACATGTATGCAAACGAGATATTTTACAAATACTAGATATTAGTAAAAGCATTTAAACCAATGAATGCTCATTTTCTATTTCCTTCATCACATGTTCTGTTTATTAAATTCCACGTTCAAAATTTCACATTTGACTCTTTTGGGAATGTCTACATTCTTGTTCATAGTTCTTTCCTTGTTCATTGGACACAGAGAGATTAGGTTCTGCTTCCATGCTTCCTGCTAATTTACCTTGTTTCATCATTATGATCTTTAGGTACTTCCAGTTGGTGATAAGTCCCCTACAGAGCAGCGAGAGGTAAAGAGTGATGACACCATTAACAGTGGAAGTATAGAAATTAGTCCTATTGTGGAGGAAAGTAGTGGTGAAGAGGATAAGGTAGATAACAAATCCTTCGAAGAACTGTTAAAGGTCACTGTAACCAGAGATGATCGTCCACCTTCAGAACCACTCATCCAAGAGGTAAGGTCGGATGAAGGGTGGAAGGAAGCTACTTCTAAAGGACGGTCAGGAAATGGAGCTTCAAAAAAGTACAACCGAAAGCGACCAGATCTTTCCAAGTTAAAGATAAATCCCTCATGCTCCCACTACAAGGACACCAGTTATAGGAAGGAGGCTGTTTCACAGGGACACAAGGCTACATTTAAGACAGTTTCTGCTGAAGCGTCTTTAATGAAACAACCTGTCACTGTAAGCTCACATAATGCTGATGATTCTAGTAAGGCGCCTTCAAAGACTTCGGGAATCAATGGTTCTGTTGCTTCAGGGTCCAAAGTATCTCCACTTCCTACCACACTCACAGCATTAGCTTCGAAGTTGTTGTCTTACAAAGAAGTAGCCGTGGCTGCCCCAGGTACAGTTCTAAAGCCTTTACTGGAGAAAGTAGAAGAATTACATGAAGAAAAAACTGACAACCAGATATCCATTAGTCAAAAAGAGACAACACAGCAGGATGGGAGGGATGGAGTTTCGGTAGACGACTCATTACCAGTTCATGAAGATGAAAAACGAGATGATGAAAGTAATATTCAAGAAAATGAATCCGAGTTTGGACATTCCTCTGCAGGGACTCCAGATTCTCAAAACCAGGAGAAACCTGTAGAAACGAATGGAAGCAAACTCTCAGCCGCTGCTCAGCCGTTCAGTCCAGGTGCCTTCCCCTTGACTCCACTGAACTCGAGTGCTGCCACTAGTGTTTACGATGTTATTGAACCAGTGGGGTTCCCTTCAGTTGCTGCTCCCGTTCCCTGTGGCCCTAGATCACCTATGTATTACAGAGCAAGCCAGAATGTCCGGATCAGACCTGGGTTTTCAAGTTACCAAACTCCTGTTTCTGAAAGAAATGATTTTGCATCTCCAAAGATAATGAATCCACATGCACCTGAATATGTTCCCAGAAGAGCATGGCAAACCAATGCACCCTCTGAAGATTCAAAAATCACCGCCGATTCTGATTTATCTTCTGATTCTAATACTGTGGATAATGGCATTGGTTCTGGAGGTGAGAAACTCAACGAGAAAGTAGCAAGTGATGTTAGGGGGGGAAGATCCAAGAAAAACACTTCTGATGCAGAGAGAGCAGAGTTAGCAAGGCAGATACTTCTAAGTTTCATAGTAAAATCAGTGCAGAATACTTCAGACTCGCCAAACATGGCTCCAGTTGCTGACAAGAAGTACGAATATTCAAGTAATTCTGCAGAAGCAATTGCAAATGACAGTGCAATCATCAAGATATTCTACGGAAATGACGAAAAAACAGCTCCAATATCCGAGACCAATAGCGGTGAGAAGCAAAACACAGTTGATGTAAATAAAAATAAGACCAGAGATGGTGAAGGCTTTGTGCTTGTCACAAAACGGAGAAGAAACAGGCAACACTTTGCAAACGGTGTGAACGGCCTTTACAGTCAGCAATCAATCTGTGCTTCGGTGCGTTGAACAAGAGTCGTGCATTCTCCTCGATCATGAAAATATTCCAAACGGGGCAGGTCTTCAGATTACATGCGAAGCTGTAGAAATGTTCAAGACACAACACAACACAACCCAACCTCCAAGGGCTAAATAATATCACTTGAAGTTGCATCCTGATTTGAGGTGGAGGTGAGAGAAGGTGAGGTGGTTTCTCTCTCATGATTTTTGGTTTAATAATGTAAAAAAAATTCAATTAATTCATTGCCTTCTAGAACTATGAACTTTACTTCTCTTTTATCATGACTTGGGGAAGGATTCATGAGAATTTGCATATCATTTTTCCTCTATAGTCTGAAATAAATACCATGTTAACTGCTACTTCTCCCTTTATTTGTGATTTTATGAATAAATAAAGGAGAAAATTTGACGGCTTCCAATTCATTCAACTCTCTACTTCTATCCAATCTGTTTCTCCTCCAAAAACCGTACCTTTTCTTTTTAGTTACTCTTATCATATTAACTCATCTAAATGTCTTTAAGTCAATGAACTTCTGTTTACTGAATGAAGTTCAATGACTTAGATTGGAAACAAAAATTAGAAAGGTAAATGAATTCAATTAAAAAATCGGTAAAATGTTGCATATTTATTTATTGTAAATGAACATGTTATGTCATTCAATTTCTTTAGCAATAACCACCTCTTTAATTGAGGCAAAGACTGTTGGATCAAACAGTCCAAATCAACTAAAAATCACAAGAAATCGAGGAGTGATTCAAACTGCAGAAAGTTTTCAAGGTAATGTCAGACACTATAAATACTAAAAGATGGTCATTAAGAATATAATAATAAGTTAGAAGGTGATAAATAATAATTAATTAAGAAGAGTATGTCTACAATGATATCATTTCATAGTTTTGATTCTGTTAAACACCACTCAATATCTATAAAATAGAGATTGATTACAATTCTAATCATCTAGAATTAGAAAATTGATTAGAATTGCCATGCAAATTTATACAAAATTTTAATAAAATTGTGGGATTAAGAAAGCCCATCAAATCTGACAAAAAGAGCATTCATGCAATTACATGATATTTCACTTCTCATCTCAATGCAGCTTTTCTCATGAATTTTATCTTTAAAGATATCTGCAGACTGCTCAGGATACTGCATTTATTTTTTTTGTCCAAATTCATTCGAGCAAGAAAAGTGTATGATATAAATATATTAAAATAACATAATAAAAATATTAAAAAATGGAAGAAAATAAATGAAATATAGTAAATATTGTACACTCATTTTCTCTCTCCATAAAAATGGTTTTACTTAGTGCAGTAAAACATTGAAACTCGACAAAAACTCAAATCATAAAATTTATTAATAAAATGTTTACACTTAAAACAATTGATGCACATGCCTTGATAGTTTAAAAGTTTGCCAAATTTTGGTTAACAACCTACTTTTAGGTTAGAGTAATTTCAAGTTTTAACCCAATCAAAATGAAGGATTTACAAGGTTCTGTTTGGATTAATGATGATTTGAAAATTTTATCTTAAATTTATTCAAATAAGAGCGGATTCAAAATTCAAAAATAAAAATAAAAATGATCGAGATCAAAATGATTGATTTTGATTAAACATTGATTCAAAAACTATCAATATATTGCTTCTAAATTTTAACTTGTTCCCAGAATCCACTCAATTCAAATACAAATTTAGATAATTATATTGTAATTCAGATTCCTCTTGATATCCACAAAGAAACTTAATTAAATAAAACTATAGTTTCTTTTTTCTTTTCCTCTTGACGTGTAAATGATCGAGAGTGGCCAAACTCATCAATTTTCATCAACATGACTATATTTATGTGTGTCATGCAAAATCTTTTTAAACTAGCATTGTCTTCAGACATCAAATTTATCCTTAAACACATATTTAGAATCTTTATGGTTTAAAAGATGGTAGGAGTTCAGAAAGAGACAAAAGGGAAGAAGAGAGACTGAGAGGCCAAACAGATTTGGTAAATAATTTTGAATATTAGAGTAGTTTAGTTATTTTATGCATGTCTATTTTTGTCCAATTTTCATTTTCCACAGAAAGAAAATGTTTTGATGAATTTTGAAAAGCAATTTTTTGTTTTGTTTTGTTTTGTAATCTTAATGATCTATTTATCCTTTAAAAATAATAATGACAAAAAATAGTCCTTAAATAAATTTCATTAGCAACTAATTAAGGCAAGTTATACTTATGCTTCAAACTTAAGACACAAGTGTAGCACTAATAATAATACATCTAAACATTTATGAGCTAAGTAATACTAATGAAGAGAGACATTTCATAGACACACACACTAACTACAGATTATGCTAAATAATAAAGAAATTAATTAACTAGTAATAATTGAGTGATTAGGAAGTAATTAAAAGGTGGAGGAAGAAGCATAGTTAATATCGGTGTGAGTGGGTGAATGAAGTGGGAACAACGGCAGGAGCTCCGGCGGGTCGGATCCTCTCGGAGTGCTCAGCGGACTCGGGTGCAAATAGAATCCCTTCCCGGCGATCGCCCTCTCTTCCTCCTCCATCGGTGATCTCGGGCTCCCACGCGCCGCCAGGTACTCCAGCGGCGACACCGGCGAAGCCATTACTGTGATTTCTCCCGCGGAGCTCCGGCTCTTCCTCACAGCAGGAGAATGCAGGGCGGCGGGTTGGGAGTGGTCGTTGAGTTTGATCTCGAGTTTTCTTGCAGTGGGCCTCCGCTCGTGGAGCTTGAAGGCGGGGCGGCGGGGGCCGATATCGACGGCGGAGGGTCTGGAAGGGGTGGCGCCGGTGAGGCGTTGGACGACGGCGCGGAAGGTGGAAGGGTCGGCTTGGACGAAGGTGGTGTTGGGGATGGAGTTGGGGTCGAATGTGGGTGGAAAGGAAGAAGGGTTAGGGTTGGAAGAAGAAGAGGAAGCCATGGGAGGAGCTCGAAGCGGGAAGAAGGGCATGAAATGGCCTTGCTTTTATTTTATGCTGCTTTTTATTTTTTTAAATATATTTATGTTTTCTTCATTTAAATAAATAATTTAATGTAATTTCTATGGATATGAGGGAAGTGAAAAATATGTCAGACAGGAAAAGAGTTTCAACAATGAGGATTTTAATGCACTTTTTTTACTATCTTCACACCTTTTTATCTGCCTAAAGTTTGTATCAAATTTTGGGCTTTTCTTTTTTTAAAAAAAAAATCTTTTTCAAATCAAGATTTATTTTATTTTTTTTTATAATTAAGGTTTGCTTTCATTTTTGTCAACATGTTCCAATTACTTAAGCCAAAATCTTAAAACTGTGAATTGAATATTTACTTCTCAGTTTTGGTTGAGAGAGCAACACCATAAAAACAAAAAAAGAAGATATTTGTGAGGTTTAATTGTAATGTATGAGCATGCTTAAATTTATGATAACATATCGAAGTGACTTTATAAAAAAAAAAGATATTTGTGAGGTTGATTTAAACTTGAAATATTGCTCCTATTTTTCGGAGTTTGTTTAAGGAATAAAAGTCAAAAGAAAGCAAAAATGTAGGCTGGAGGACCAACGAAAAAAAATGGTAGGTTTTGGTAATAATTAAGGAACAAGATTTACAAGTTCAAAAGTATTTTTAAAGATGTGGGAAATATTTCATGTATTCCTTATTTCCACAAATATTGAGAATTATGTATATTGAAGTTCATATTACGTCCCCGTCCTTGTCGAATTAAAAATGATAAATATAAGTAGTTACTTTAGAAAATATTAATTCAGAATATATTAGAAAAATTATATTTATCACAATGCATATATGAGATTGTTTCTCTACCATATACAATACTTTTGTTTCAAAAAATATGATGAATTTATCCTTTTGATAAAAGTAAAAATTGTCAATTTTTTGTTAAACCATATGTTTCATTCATAGAGTAATATTGTGTAACCTATGAAAAAACTCATATTATGTAACCTTGAAAATAAAATCAACTTTATTTATTTTTATTAGAAGAGCAAGTTTATCTATTATTTTGAATTGTGGTAGAAAAATAACAAAACCATCTGATATGGTAGAACAACAATCCCTTATATTGTTGAGGTATTTCAGATTATCATACCATTTTAGTTTGAGTAAATATAGATTAAATAGATATAAAAATTTGGACGAGTTTCACAAGACAAAATAATAAATAAATAGATATAGGAAAGGAGTGGAAATAGCACTAATGTCAACTCACAAGTTGTATTATATTTTGTGTTACACTCTTGTTTCAAAACAATTATTACACATTATACGTATCTAATAACATTATAATCTGATAGATAATATGTATTAAATACGACCAAATATAAAATGTTACATCAAATATTAAAAAAAAAAAAAAAGGGTGTTGGTTAAAAAGGTAGGGCCCGGGCGGGGGGCATTGAAACGGGGAACGAGGAGTAGACTTACAGCTTCCCTTTCATCAATTGGGTTATTGCCAATGGCCCCCTCTTCTCTTTTCTCTTTTGTCTTTTTTCCCTCTTCTTTTTTTTTCTTTTCTCCTCTCAATAATGCTCTCTCTCTCTCTCTCTACACTATCCCTTTCTTTCAATTTGAGGATGAATTTGTTGCACAATCACAAGGATTGGTTGGTTATGTATATGGAACAAGTGTGTGTGTGTGTGCACTGATTAAATATGTATAGATATATTGGTGTTTAATTATCTTGTCAATTAATTAATAGGGAAAAAAAATATATATATATATATATATGTGATTGAGTAAAAGAAATAGTAATTGTTTTTAGGCGTTTAGTTACGTGGGAGGATGATGAAGAAGGTAATGGTGTAAAAGAGATCTAGAGAGAGAAAGACATTATTGTTTTCTAAGCTTTTTCAGTTTTTATTTTGTATTCTGACTCTCACGGGACCTTTCTTTTCACTCTTTTGTTTTTTCCTCCTATTTTTTTCTCTTCTTTTCACCCTATTATTTATTCATAGAGCTGGACTCCTTTGACACGTCTCATGTGCGACGGCACTGGCGCACGGTCATGTGCTGAGACATGGTCGTGTCCCAGGACACGATCGACCGTGCGTCGAAACACATACCTATAACACTAAAAAACATACTTATAGACAAAAATCACATACTTATCTCGATCGTGCCATGAGACCTGACCGTACGCCACAGATTGCTCACGCGAGGCACGGTCTGTCCCATGGCACGGTAGTGGGACGAGAAAAAAAAATCACATACTTATAGTGAAAAATCACATACTTATTATTGAAAAAGATATACTTATACACTACACTCGCACACGGTCGTGTCCTGGGACACGGTCGACTGTGCGTGAGTGCCGTCGTATGTGAGACGGTTGCATATGAGTATTTATGTTATTCATACACAATCACATTACATATATATATCATCTGTGTTTTGAAACTATTGAAACAGCTAAGAAAAAAAAATATATATATATATATGTAGGAACAGGAAATAAGATTTGATTTTATAATCAAAATTTTGGATTCATTGATGTAGCTACCTAAATAATTGTAATAAATAATTGAGAAGTGGATAGATGGATATCTGTGATCGGGGAACATGTTTCAGATTTCTTCCAACATAAAAGGAAATATATATACATCATTTTCTACTCTTAACACTATTAAATATATATCATTGGTATTAATCTAAGTGGTAAAGTGATACAATTATTTTCATAAAGTATCATATTATAGTATATATATTGATAGGAACTAATAAATATGGTGTGACAAAAAAAGTAAGTAATTAAAAGAGTGGATATATGTCCTAATTACGTGTTTCCAGGAATGACAGATTTCAGAAAGGGAATCCCTGCACTCATATATATGTGTGTGTACTGTGTAGTAAGTAAGTACATATGGCATTTTGAATAGTTTCCTATTTTTACACCTACTAATATTTTCGTTGCTATTTTCTTAACTAAATATATTATCTCAAAATAATAAACGGGATTCTCTTCTTTACCCTCTCCTATCCTAAAATTTTAATCGTGGTTTAATCATGCTACGTAGTGAAGGGTTTCCTTGAAAACTAATTATGATTATACAATAATGTTTTCAAATAGAACGAACGTGATAATATATTTTATTTATAGGTCTTCTTTTAAATAAATTTACAGTTGAGGACATTTTCAAATAAAACTTGAAAGTTTGGGAACTATACATGTACGAAGATATAGTGTAAGAAGATGATTGAGGGAAAGAAGACTAATTTCCTATCTCACCATACTTCCCTTCATCTCCTTTCCCATCATCATTAACCTTTCTACCATAATTGTAAATTCTCCACATATTTTCTTAATTTTAAATACTGTGTTTAATCTTCTCTTCTTTATGTTATCTATTATCATATACCACTTGGGAAAATAAAATAACATTATAAGATCATCTCCAAGCCAGCCGCGAAATTCGACTCAAACTCAACTTTTGTGAAAATTTCAACGCCAATTAACCACTTACTGTTCACAACGCATTTTTTTTCTTTTGATGTCTTTTATTTACTCATTTCCACGTTTTTCTTATTTATTTTATGTATTGATTTTATATAATTGATATTTGGTATTTGGTACATTATATATTTATAAGCATCACATTATATTGTAGACTATGTAATTTAATAAATATAAACGTGAATTATGACTCATAGAAATATAATAAGAAATCATACAATATTTAACGAAAATTACAATGAAATTTATAAAACACATAAGCATTACAATTTTGGTTTTAATATGTTTTTGTGATGATTCTTATAATATACTGTTGGTATTTTTAATAAGATTTTATTTTATAAATATTTTTTATAATTGAAATCGATTAAGTTAATTTGTTTATTAACTTAATAAAACAAATATATGATACTCTCTCCGTCCCAGCATTTTTAGCCTACTTGCCATTTTCGTCCGTCCCACTTAAATCTGCCAGCCCCAAAATGGCAAAGAAAATTTTACTCTCTTACCCCTCAATTTCTTTCATTTTACAACTTTTGCACTCAAAAAGTTGGTTTCAATTACAAAATTGCCACTCAAAAATATTAAAATAACACATCCAATCAAAGTCAACAGTTTTTTCTTAATATGTGTGCCGGTCAAAGTAGGCTAATATTTGTGGTACGGAGGGAGTACATGGCAAAAATTTATATGCCCCTGGGGTACAGATCTAAATATTCTTCAGGTGTTATATATATATACTCTATAGATGTTATGTTTCTTGGTGTTATAAATATACCCTACAGGTATCATATGTATATTATAAGAGTATTCATGTGATACCTGAAGAGTATATACATGATACCTGTAGAGTATATATATTTAACAACATATGATAATTAATTTGGGGGCACCATGCCCCTGGGGCACACAAGTGTCACTCATGATACATAATTCAAAATATAAAAATGGAACATTATAAGAGAATATTCAAATAAAGTTCAAGGATTAGAGATTGTGACAAACTTGGTAACAAACTTAGTGGTAAAAATAAGTTTTGAGTTCAAATTTGAATACAAGGGTTGAAGATGAAGAAAAAAATATCAATAAACCAAGATCCTTTATGATTTTATTTTTTAATAGTCAAAATTTAATCATAGTATGACATCTATACAAGCTAGAAGGAGATGCCAATCATTCTAGTTTTTGTGTGGACGACACTATTATGACACTTTTGGAGTAGCAAAAGTTTAATTTCATTTTTCCAAATTCAAATCAAAATGAATTTAATTATGTCACGTAGCATCATTACTATTAACGATAGTGACTTAAATTCACAAATAAATAATTGCTTTAAAAGAACACGTTGTACCAATTGTTTTTTAATGAGTGTATCATACGAGAGGCTGTCTCAACTCATTTTATGTGAAACAAGTAAACTTACAATTCATACTTAACAATTCACATATAAATTTATTAAAATTGATTTGATTTGTGGGTAAAGAAAATTCGTATTACAAAAATTCTTAATAAGTTCAGCTCAAATTTTCGTGGTTTTTCCATGTATAAGTGGGGATCATTACTTTTGAATTGGTTGAGGCATCTTCATTTAATATGTTCTGATGAAGCAGTCAATATGGGTCAGAAATAAATGGAACAATTGTGTAAATTTTAGAATTGAGTTACGTATGGGATCGGCTACATGCAATTGAAATAAATAAGGACGACTTAATTTTGAATTGAAATTCGTGACATTTATTATTGTTTTCCTTTCCTTGCATTTCAAATTTTCAATTTTAGGCACACCGTTGAAACTGAACAATTTTGTCTGAGAATGGGTTTGTATTGCGAATTCACATTTAGAGGTGTAAATCAACGAGTCTATTTTATAAAGTATTTGGAGTTTGATTTCAAATAAATTGTATATAAGCTTGTTTGGTGGCATTTGTTAAAATAAATGAATCAAAATTTGATTGAGTAGTATTCTTGAGGTAATTCGTGAAACGTTATACTTACAGTTTTATTTTAAAAGTGTAGTAAAAGATTGTGTCAACGATTCTCAACTGTTATATTTGCATCAGGTTAGTGGACTTAAACTTGCAGTAATTTCTTTTCTTTTTCATTATATAGTTTTTGAGAAAATATCTCCAAATACCCATTTATCTATAACAAGTTAACTTTCCTACCCATGAATATAATTTTTTATCCCCATCTACCCATATATATAAAGTAATAGCCCCAATACCCATTTTTGTCTTTCAACTCATATTTGTACTTTGCTTTGCAGAGATAAAGAATTTTTTTTTTTTTACTTTTTTACATGTTTTTACTTTTATTTTTACACATGTGAATAATAAAATAATATTTGATAATATGAAAAACAATTAAATTTAATTTTTGAAAATTACCCTTTTCTATTCGTTAAACCCTAAATTTGTACTAATTAACGAATTATAAAATTTCGTTAAGTTATTTAATTTTCGTTAAATCCTAATTTAAGAAGTTAACGAATTATTAGAATACTTCTCCGTTAAACCCTACAATTTAAACAATTACGTTTAATTTTTGAAAATTACCCTTTTCTATTCGTTAAACCCTAAATTTGTACTAATTAACGAATTATAAAATTTCGTTAAGTTATTTAATTTTCGTTAAATCCTAATTTAAGAAGTTAACGAATTATTAGAATAATTCTCCGTTAAACCCCACAATTTAAAAGGGTTAACGAACAGATAGGGACAATTTCGTTAACTTTCCTTAACACCTAATTTAAGAGAAGTTAACGAAATATCTCCTTGTTAAAGGGGTTAACGAATTTATGCATTTTTTCTTTAAAGAGGTTAACGAATTTGAACCCTTTTTTTCGTTAACCCTTTAATGAATTTGTGCCTTTTTTCCATAAGAGTTAACGAATTTGATGTGTTTTTTTCGTTAATCCCCTTAATTTAATTGGGTTAACGAATTTGTGCATAAAGGTTAACGAATTTAATTCATTAATTCATTAATATTTTAATGAATTTATTCCTTTTTGTTAATTTAATTCGTTAATGGAATAATTAATTTTTTTAATTCATAAAGAATTAGTTAACGAATTTATGAGTTAACGAATTAGTTTTTTTGGTTGACCAATTTTTTTTTTAAATTTATTTTTTTAATGAATTTGTGCCTTTTTGTTAATTTATTTCGTTAACTCATTGTGTTAATTTAAGGGAGGAACTAAAAGCACCACACAAGTTTTTAAGAGCACCACACATTTTTTTTTTATATAATTTTTTTATTGTGAAAAGACTAAACTATCCTTCATTAAAATATCAAATGCTAAGGGCACCACAAAAAATTAAATTGGATACCAATAATACTAAGGGCACCACACAAACTCCTTCGACATTCCAAACAACATTCGGCCGATTCATTCTTCATTTTCATCACTTATTTGGTTGATTTTTGTAGAAATTTGTATACATATCTCTAGGGTTTGTTATGGGTTGGTGAATCAAGAGTTTAATTTGATGAATTTGTGTGCAAAAATTACTGTTTTTGGGCGAATTTCTTGAAAAATCGAACAAGTGTTTTTGGAAAATCGTGCACGCTTCGGTTCTGGTCGACCGAAAGCACAACGGGACAAGCGGCCGGGGCTGCCGAACACGCAGTGGGGCGTGCGGCCAAGGCAGCCGAACACGCAGTGGGGCGCGCGGCCAATCCAGCCGAACACGCAGGGGGGTGGGGCAGCAGCGGGGGACTGGAGAAGAAGGGGGGGTGGGGCAGCAGCGAAGAAGAAGGTGGAAGAAGAAGAAGGTGGAGAAGAAGGTGGAAGAAGAAGGGGGGTGGGGCAGCAGCGAAGAAGAAGGTGGAGAAGAAGGTGGAAGAAGAAGGGGGGTGGGTCAGCAGCGAAGAAGAAGGTGGAAGAAGAAGAAGGGAGGGGGCGGCGGGGCGGCTGCCGGAGAAGAAGGGTTGCAGCGGCGGGGCTGCTGCCGGAGATGAAAGCTTTTCCTTTTTTTTTTTTTAATAATTTTTTTTATAAAGGATATTTTAGTCTTTTCATATCTATACAATAATGATGTGTGGTGCTCTTAGAAGTATGTGTTGTGCCTTTAGTTCTTCCCTAATTTAATTTCTTAATGAATTCATAAAGGTTAACGAATTTTTTTAAAACATTATTAATACATTTTTCATAAAGGTTAACGATTTTTTAAAAAACATTATTAATACATTATTAATGAATTCATAAAGGTTAACGAAATTTTTCATAAAGGTTAACGAAATTCCTTAATTTAATTCCTTAATGAATTCATAAATTTTAAATTCCCCTTAATTTTTGTCTTTTTAATTTATTTTTTTAATACATTATTTTTTTAAAATTTATTTCGTTAAGTGTTTAAAATTTATTTAATTATTTCATTAAATAGCATGTTATTTCGTTAATTGTTAAAACTTTTTTTAATTAATTTATGAGGGTAATTCGTTAAGTGCTACTTCGTTAGCATGCTATTTCGTTAAGCACACATCTATATTGGAGAATAGAGACACGTTTCTCTTAAAATAAGAAATGTCCACTTCAAATATGATGAACTATTTATTTCATTAATACATTATTTCTTTTCATTTATTTCGTTAAGTCTTCAATTTTTTTAATCTATTTCGTTAATTCATTAATTAATTGAGCATGTTTTTTTAACTTCGTTAATTCGTTAATTAGTGTTACTTTGTGCTTTTTTTTTCTTTTGTAATTCGTTAAAAAAATTAACTAACGAATTAAAAAATTAATTAAGTAACGATTTAAAAAATTAAGTAACGAATTTAAAAGTAGAGCTAACGAATTAAAAAATTATAGCTAACAATTTAAAATTAGTGCTAACGAATTAGGGCTAAAAGTAATCAAATTAAAAAATTAGGGCTAACAAAATTAGGGCTAAAACGATTGCTAACGAATTAAAAAATTAGGACACAAATTTTTAAAAAACAAATTAATTACCGAAACAACGAATTAGTAAAAGAAAATTAACGAAAAAAAAATCAAATTCGTTAACCCCTAAATTTTTAATATTAGTTCCAATCAATATATATATATATTATATGTATATTTTAAGTTATTCGAATCAATTAATATATATTATAATATAGATGATCTAGTACTCGATTCTGACACTGAAATTCTGATCAAAGTCAGAGTAGGCTAGTATATATGAAAATGGGTATTTGGGGACAATATTTTAAATTTATGGGTATAGTGGGTAAAAATATTATAATGGTGGGTAAAATTGTGCTCCTTTATATGAAAATGGGTAATTTGGGCTAGGAACTCTATAGTTTTTTCCATTCTTCTTTCTTTAAATAACAATAAGGAATATTAAACATTCATTTTTAATATATACGGTTGGAGATAAGTGACAGTTTTTATGTTAGAATAGTGTAAAATTTAAATGACAGTTTTTATATTAAAATGCTACAAAACTACTATAAATATACCAAGTAAGCTGTAAATATATAGCAACTTAAGTTTGGGTTCAACTCGATAATAAGCAAACTATCAAAAACTTTGGATTTCCTATTATGATTTGTTATTCCCCAATTTCCTCCATTTTAATATGGGCTTCAGAAGTTTGGGCTACCTAGTTTGACTTTTGATGGAATTCAAGTGTGGATTAATAAGTCACTAGGCTCCAAAAAAAAAAAAGGGAGCTTGAGAATTTTATATCTTACAAATAATATAAAACCTCTCTAAAATAAAAATATTTGGACAGAAAAATATTATTAATTCTAAACTATAATAAGTAAATATAATAATTTAGACCAGATTCAATATCCACCATCCATATTGGTGTGTCATGAAACTGCAAATAGGAAGAGAATGAATTATGAAGGATACCAATGAACACACATTTATTAAAACTGCATCACTGTAAGTTATTGTTACTCACACATTGACCAAGGAAGAGAATGAAAAGCTGTAAAAACCAAAAGTGCATCCTTCAAGCTGAATGAGTTAAAATTACAGAGAGAGATCAGCTAAATCAAAACTTCTAGAAACTGCTTTGCACCACGAATCGATCTTCTTCTTCCTTGTCTCTTCATCGACTACTGGTCGGAAGATGGTGGGTTTCACACCCTTTGCCCCTGAAGAAAATATCTCATCCTCGGTCCAAACGCCAACGGCTAATCCAGCAGCAGTAAGCTGCTCCAAGTGCTGTTGTCTCAATATCAGATGGTCTCACAACAGGACTACCTAACAAATCAGCCTGATAACGCAAGATTTGGTTAATACACGCCAGAAGAAAACATTAAAACTCTTGATACATTGAACTATAATAGCTTCTTATGAAATTGATACATCTAAATATCCTATGCAGAAACAACAGTGAGAGATCATATTGTCATCAATTGATAGGTTGTCATCTATGAGCACAGACAGTTGATCATGAAGAAATTCTGCTCGTAGAAGCATGCGTATGAAAGTGGAAAAATGAGAGAAACGCCATAAACACTTTCCACTTCATGGGAGAACGTAATGCTCTATAATAATCTTCCAGAGATTATAAGAACAGTGAGAATTTGTTTAGATTAAAAGAGAGTATAAACAATCAACATACACAAATCAATTTGAACACTTTTCAGCAGGATCATTATACACACATGTGGTACGTATTATTGTTGAGGAACAAAAAACAACCAGTAACACAATGCAGCACATAACATGTTTTAAGTTGTTATATATAAAGATATATAGGAAGAGAAAACTGGACCTGAATTTGCATTAGTAGGTTATTAACAGTGGCACCACCATCCACTCTAAGTAAAAACTCCCCCTTATCATTCTTAACCTCGCCTTTATCCCCAGCATCCTTGTGCATAGAATCCAACACATCTTTAACCTGAAAACACATACTCTCAAGCACAGCCCGAGCAATGTGGGACTTATTCGTAAACCTAGTGATCCCAATACAAACTCCACGAGCATCATCACGCCACCATGGAGCAAACAATCCATTAAACGCAGGTACAAAATAAATTCCCCCAGACGAGTCAACCTGCAAGGCCAACTCCTCAATGTCACTAGCAGTCTTGATTATTCCAAGACTGTCCCTAAGCCACTGAACAGCAGCACCAGCTATCGCAATGGAGCCCTCCAGAGCATAGTTAGTAGGAGCATCTGGTCCCAGCTTGTAAGCCAAAGTGCTCAATAGCCCATGATTTGACTGAATTATCTCCTCTCCTGTGTTGAGAAGAATAAAAGCCCCTGTTCCATAGGTGCTCTTAGCTTCACCTTTCCTACATGCTTGTCCCACCATTGCTGCGTGTTGATCGCCAAGACATCCAGCAATTGGAATCCCAGATATTGCCCATCCTTTGCCTACGTTTCCAATAATCTCTGAGTTACTGACAATCTTAGGCAAAATTTGAGCAGGAATCCCCAGAGTATTCAAAATAGTTTCATCCCAATTGAGTGTCTTAAGATTCATCAACATAGTTCTTGAAGCATTCGACACATCAGTAACATGTAAACCGTTTTCTTTTCCCCCCAGTTAAATTCCATATCAACCAAGTGTCTACGGTTCCAAATAAGGCGTCTCCTTTTGCGACGGCTTGTTTTACAGCATCCACATTTTCCAATAACCACAGAAGTTTCAAAGCACTGAAATAAGTGCTTATTGGCAAACCACATGCCTCTAAAAAATGAGTTCTTCCCCCTGATAACTTTTTCTCCAGTTTTCTGAAATTAGAGAATACCAATGAAGAGCAAAGAATCATAGGCTTATAAGCTATAACCTATAACACTACAACTTGCATAAACATAGCAAGAAAAGCCCCAAAAGAATTGCAGATATAAACATCCTACAACCAGCAAGAATTGCAGATATATATAACATAACAAACAATTCCCAATTCAGAAAAGGAGCAGAGGTTCAACAACAAAGTAGGAAGTCAAAGAGATGAACCTGCAAATGGAACTAGTACGAACATCCATCCAAACAATGGCATTGTGAAGAGGAGAACCAGTGGATTTGCTCCAAACAACAGTTGTCTCTCTCTGATTGGTCAAACCAATGGCTTTCATCCCACTGTCAACATTGTATCCTGCAGCGGTGGCCTTATCCACAGCCTTGGCTATACACAGTCTCACACTCTCCACAATCTCAACTGGATCATGCTCCACCCATCTATCCAAATCACACACCCAATCGATCATGATTAAAGCCCATCAAATATTACAATCACCAACAAAATCATACAACCAACACATGAATCGAAAGCAGGAAATCCAGAAAAGATGTAGAGAGAGAAAGTGAGAGTACCCAGATTGTGGATAGATCTGGGTGAACTCAACTTGGTGAGATCCGACAGGTTTTGCAGAGCGATCATAGATGATGAATCGAGTGCTGGTGGTGCCTTGATCTATGGAGCCAACGAAAACCTCTTCTTCTTCACCTGACATCTCTTTTCCTGGTTCTCAAGAGAAGAAAGCTCAGAGCTTTTATAATGATGATTGATTCTTGGGAATGATAATGGGATTTATCCAATCATATAGTAGTATTCTTTTCTTTCTCAGTTGACTTTTTGGATATGACGATGATGTACATTAGATGATTCGATTTTATCCTAAAAATTCCACATTAATATAACTCATTTGCAAGAAAATAAAATACTAGTTAGATGATTTTTAGTAAAAATACAGTTACAGTGGGCCATTTGATTGCGATTTTCTTGGAAATTATTGTCTTTTATGTTTGTTTGGTGGGATTTAGGCCACCCATCTCCTTGATTTTAACGAAATTATTTTCATGCAATTATTTTCTTCTTTTGGAATTCGTTACATGCATGATAAAAACATCTTAATTATTTAAAGATTGTTGATAAAATCAATGATAAGATTGAACATAAATTAAAAGTAGGAACAACAAAGCACCACTTTTCGTGATGACACGAGAGGCCCATGAAGCCATTTATGTGGTGGGTTAAAAAGTAACCTTAAATCCTTGTGTTGTCTTTACCAAACATTTTGTCATTATTATATATTTTTCTTTCCTTTTTATTTGGGAAATACACACAATTAATTAGTTTTTTGGAATCAAGTCTATTAATATGTATTATGTTTATTAATAATAAATAAATCTTTGGCTACCTTATCGGCGAGTTATCCACGTGAAGAGGACAGCTAATAATCTTAATTGTATCCTTTGACTTTTGACAGCATTTAAAAATCGATAAATATAATCGTTAAAGTGGTCTAGAAATTACATTAATATTAATTAATTAAAGTTGTAAGTAGAGATTTTATCGATTCAAATCTGAAAGATAATCAATACCAATTATAAAAGATAAATTTTATCAATGCTGAAAGATTGAAAACTATTAATTTAAGATATTATAATGACACGTATTTAACATATTCTTTTACGGTGTTATCTTTTTTTTTCTCTCATCTGATGTCGTTCTCAAATCATCATGCTTACCTGGATATCAAGTTCCACGTACATAAAAAATAACAAAAACATGTGTCTCTTTCTTTTATTAATTATTATATTCGATAAATTAATCTAATTAAATACAAAATTTACTGGTTTTATATTCTTTCAATACACATTTCAATATAATTAATATTATATATTTAAATAATATCAATCAACAAAAAATATTATCACGTAAATATTTTTTCGATATATATGATTATGAATACTCAATTAGATGGAGTTAGTGACCTTGCAAGTAGATATTGTAGGATCTTTGATGGATTTGATAATCTGAATCATCCAATGATATATATCGATAAATAACAGTATAATAATATTGATATACTTACATTTTTTTCGTTATTGATTTATGGACCATTTATAACTAATATCAATATTTTGAAATATTCTATTTTTTTGAAAATATATATCGAACAAATATTTGCGTGATAATATTTTTTGTTGATTGATATTATTTAAATATATAATAGTAATTAGATTTAAATGTATATTGAAAGTATATAAAAACCATCAATTTTGTATTTAATTAGATATTTTATCGAATATAATAATTAATTAATAAAATCAATATTTGTTTTTCTTATTTTTAATCTACATCGAATGTGATATCCATGTAAGCATGATTTGAGAGCCACATCAATTGAGAGAGAAAAAGAAGATAACACAGTGAATAATATGTTAACAACCTTTTATTCTAATATATGTTAACCTTTTATTCTAATATCTTAAATTGATAGTTTTTAATCTTTCAAATTTCAAAACTTGGATTGATAAAATTTATTTTTCATAACCCACATTAGATAAATTATCTTTCGAACCTGAATCGATGAAATCTCTTTTTATTTAGATCGTGGATGAAATCCAGTTGGAATTGCTAGGTCCAAACAAAATAAATAATAAATGGGCTTTTGTGCTCTACTACTTTGGTCCTATTCTTCTCGTATTCAAAAGAGCCCACAAAGACGGTTCTTTCTACCAACTTACCCAAAAAGTTACCATCAGAATTATGGAAACGAATGTTATTGAAAATAGAAGATGGCTCGACTCATAATTGAATTTGTTGTGAGTTAACAGCAAATCAACCAAAGATCAAGCAAAGAAATGAGAAACTAATTCACATAAAATCATAAACCAAGAAAGTAGAATCAAGAACAAACACACCGATTTAGAGTGGTTCGGCTCGGGTCCACTTGAGCCTACATCCACTATGAACTGAGGAACACTTTATTAAACCACCACGCAAGATCCGAATGCAAATTACAACGAAACACTCAGGAATCACTCAAACTATTCTAGACAAATGCGCAACTGACTTTCACTCTGAATATCTCTCTCTCTAAACACTTTTAGCTGAAAATTACAGAAATGAATAATAAACTACAATAGAAGATCTATTTATAGAAACAAGAATGAGCTAAATCCACCAAGAATCGAGTGAGATAACGCGCCCGCAAGTTGATCGCTCAAAACTGATCCAAAACTGACTTCAGCTCATCCAAATGCCTCGGAAATCGCGCCCAACTAACTTAACTGTCTGAAGTCGTACTTTTACTATTACGTTTTTATAAGTGACATGCGCTTCTTCCTTACTTAGCCAAATAAACGAAATTTGAGCTCAACTCTCACAGAATTCTTCTGACATTGTTGTACGGATCTCATTTTGTCAGACGATAGAACTCTTAAATTATTCGAATTTTAGATAATAGAACTTTGTCTGCAACTTTCATGTATAAATCAACAAATAGTTAATTGTTGGAAATATCACAACTTTTATTGATGACAAAGTTGTCAAATTACATGTGTATACGATTGATTATGTGTTAAAATGACAATTGGAGAAAGAAAAAAAAGATGGACGATGAGATTTAAACTCGTGACCTTTTAATTTGGTGCGACACCAACTCATCATTGAGATGGTCCTCACTTCCCCTTTTGTTGATATTGGACCAAATTTGAATAAAATGGTCCCATTGGCCCGATCTAACCATCATTATTGGGCCCATTATATTTGCCACTAATTTTACTCAATTTCAACAAGCATTTACAATTTTATTCACCTCTCAATAGTTTTTTGTTCATTTTCTTGGATCAGTAATTTATTGCATTATTGGCCAACTTGCAATCCAAATATTTTATGTGACATCTAATAATTGACAATATGATTTATTTTCACGCATTTATTTGCATGTGTAGTTATGGGCAATTACTTGTTATATACCAAGAATGAATTCAAACACTTACAACTATATGCACATCCAAGAATTACAAAACCATGGAATTAATATTCCAAAAGCATATCATCAAATAATATGCCTAATTTGCAGATCGACTTCGATGAAGTAACAATTCAAGATTATAAGAATGGTCAAAAACAATGAGAGAAAGAGATTTGAATAGTAAAAAGAATAAATATAGGTTAAAAACATACTTCACTCAAGAAATAGGATCCAATTAATATGTGTATATATATATATGTAAAACATAAATAGTGAGATGGATGTTAAAGAAGTAGGGTTCATTTTTAATTAATATTTTTTGGAAGTGTGAAAATGTGATAAGGCGAAAATGAAAGGATTATCCAAATTCAAAACGAAGCACACAATTCAACGCCGCTAGTGACGATGACATAAAAACCGTTACAAACTTTCATCTTCATCTCATCCCTATCTTCTAAAAATGTTGCATTTGGGTAAATTTGTTAAATTTTCTACAACATTAAAGATTATTTTTCCACAATATAAGATAACATTGTAAAAATTCTTTTACCATAATTTAGAAAATTTGATAAATTTAAGAGTAAGTTTTATGTGAAATCGTCTCACGAACTATGTTTTGTGAAACGGATTAATCCACGATCCACTCTTCATAATTGACATATAAATTTATGAAAATGAGTTTAATTAATGAATAAAATGATCCGTCTCATGAAAACAACTCATGAAATCGTTTCATACAAGTTTTTTTTTATTCAAATCCTTAAAAAGTATTGCATATAATTATTTATAATATGTATGTGTGTATAAAACTAAGGATTGGGAGTTGCTAAATATCCACTTATGTGCCTTTTTCTTAAAAGTACTCTTTCAATTCCACATCTTTGACTTTGACTTGGTTTGGATTTAGGAATTTCATATTCAACTTTCGCTAGGGTTGTTGAGACTTGGACTTGATAAAATGGTAGCTCAAACTTTTGACATTAATAATTTGTTTAATTCATAAATAAATAATTTATTATTAGACGTCGATGTTGTATAACTGCAAATATCTTTTTTTTTTTTTTAACTTTTCTTCCTTTGTGATATTAATATCTATTTTGACATGTTGCATAAATTTCTAATAAAATATATGACGTTATAGAATATAAGTATGTGCTAGCTCTTGAATGCTCTTCTATAAAGATAGTTAGATTTGTCGATTAAAAGAGATCTTTATTTCCACATATGATGTATCTTATATACCACATGTATCAATTGACGATGTAATTAATTAATTCGTGATATGTATCAAATGTAGTGAAATATGAGGTGAAACACTAATGGTGAAAAATGATTTTTTGAAAAAAGAATTGATTAGAAGTCCACGACGGTCCAATATTTTATGTAATTGTTCATACAATTATTATGACTGATCTCTTAAAACATATATTCAAGTACAGGTTCTATTCATATAATTAACTTGATTATAGTTTTCAAACTTAAGTGAACAATTAAATCAGTTAGTGAAACTCAATTCTCATTCTAATTCTAGTAAATCTGGAAAATGCCTTAATTTATACAATTTGACTAATTGACTCTACTATATATGTACACACCTGGAACTACCAACTTCCAATACAATGGAATTATATTATAGTATATATAATAATAATAGAGATAATTGATAATTGCAGTGGTATGAAATTATAGCAAGTTTTATATTTTGTGTTTTAATTTGACGTTTCAGCTTATATTCTATTATTTTAATTCATGTCACGTCACAGAATCATCATCACACTCAACTGTGCAGTAAGATAGTTATTTTGAAATATATGTGATAGAGACATCAATATGAAAAAATTCAAGATCCTTGTTTGGTTCCCGCCTATGTCAATGACTCCTTACTTGTTACATCTATACTATATATAAAAAGGAAGAAGTTAGCAAATTTTATACATTTGCCACTCAATTGCAAAATTGGAGATAATTACTGATTTGTCATTGACCAATAGAAAAATTGTGGAACTAAAAAACTTTGAGAATCTTATAGAACAAGCTTCATATATATTTTAAATATAATAAGTAATCTTTTAATTTAATATAGGGGTAAAATGAAATAGAGGAAATTATTTTGGATGGTAATATTATATGATTATGTCTTAATGATATAATTAAAAAAATTGAAAATAATGAAATTTAAACATTGTCAAAAATTTAAAAATTTGAAAAGTTGAAAATTCTGTAATTTTAATATATAAATGTGAAAAATAGGTCTAAAAGCTAAATTTCATTTTACGAAGGGCTGTAAAATGTTTAAAAGTTTAAAAACTGTTATAAAATTATTAAAAATAATAATTAAATTTGAAAGTAAAACTAATAATAATCTAATAATGTTGTGAGGTTAATCTAAAAAAATCCACAAATAACATTTAAAAATAAATTCAAACATATATGCAATAGATATAACTATAAAAAAATATTTTAAAATGGTTTCAAAATTCTAAAAAATATATTGTTTTAATTGTAAAATGAATTTGAAACCTAAACTTTTTAAATATAAACTAAGTTTTTGAATAAATACAGTGTTTGTAAAATAAATTCATCTAAAAAAATGTAGAAAATTATTTACAAATTATTAAATATAATTCTAAGATATAAAGAAACAAAAATATGAATAGAACATATAAATTAACAAATATAATTAATCACTTATAATTAAAGCACACAAAACACAAAACTATTATTATAGTTATTATTGTTTTTGTTATTGTCGTCGTTGTTGTTGTCATTGTCATCATCATTAAAAAAATACGGATTTTTTACAAATCTCAAAATAATAAGATCTCATGAGTAATATTTTAATATAATAAATTTAGTATATTATTAATAATCTTATTTGTTATAATAAATAATAAACCGCGCATCGCGTGGGTATACTGCTATTAATTGTTAATTATGGGAAGCTGTCAAATATTAAAGGATTTAATAACGTGTTTGGTAACAAACACATAAGTTGATAAGTCGTGTCACCATAGTTCATGCAACTTGTTCATGTATTTGATTGACAAGAAATGTGCACTATAAATTAGCCAATTAAACTTAAACACACACGTATTTTAAATTAAATACATGTGGTCTGAAACATGAGTTACTAGAAGGCAATAAGAAGATAATTTGAGCTTTATTTTAGCTGGAAGGTTCAATTCATGAGAGAAAAAATAGTCTTTTACAAAAAATATTACTATTAAAATGAATTATGATGCTTGAGCTTGACAAATAACATTCTATTTTCATATATATTTTAATATAATTGAGAAAAATAAGTAAAAACAATATATATATATATATATATAGATATGTTTTCTTGAATGAAAATATAACACCCATTTTTTAGTTACAATATTTGGCGAGGTGTGCAAAATATGACATTTTACTATCTAAATATTAATTAAGCTCAACTCGTGTTTCTCACCAAACTTTTGTTCTTTTGAAATTAAATGTAATTCTTAAACTTAATTAGTCAGTGGATTAGAAACTTTACATTGTCGCTTAATTAGTTCACTGTGATTTTTTATTTTATTTTTCTGATTTAAAGACTTTAAAATTTGTATTTCTTCTAATTCTCCATTCAAACTTGATTTGAACCATTAATTGGATTAAGATATCCGGAACAATCCCAAAAATTGGGATACCAATAATTTGATATTTCAATACAATCCTTAAAAATGATATTGAAAATCTTCAAATTTCCAACAATCCTTTACGTACACAATATATCCCAACTTCAACCAAGAACTTGTCACCAATCTCATCTTCATTTGCTTTGTAAAGAAAGTAAAATTGACAAAATATATCTTTTTTGATTAGAAAACAAAATCAAAAGAGAAAACATATATGAAGTCTTTATGGTGGATAAGATGCATGGGTTTTTGGACTTTGTATAAAAGAGAAGAAAGAATAAAGTAAATTGAATTAACAACAAATAAAGAAAGAGTTACTCTTTTATGCATCAGTTGTACAGATATGTGATCCGTGCAACTGGGCCGAGCGCGGGCTGGGCTGGCCCGCCCAGCCCGTACCTCTTTACTTTTTTCACGTGTTTTGGTCGTTACCCTCACGTTATGTTAGTGTCACCTTCGTGTTATATTAGAGTTACCTTCGCATTATGTTAATGTGACCCCATCTCCAGATTTCATACCCTTAGTTTAAAACCACTAACTAAAATGTTAATCATACCCTCATATTATGTTAGGGTTACCCTCGTGTTATGTTAGTGTTACCCTCGTGAGGGTAACACGGGTAATACTAACATAACATGATGGTAACCCTAACATAAAATGAGGTTATGACTGCCTGAAGCGAATATTGGTGGGTTTGAGTGCACCCACCAGTTGCATAGGGGCGCGTGAGAGCGCGTTAGGGTGCTTGAAAATGCACATCAGAGGTGTATGGGGTGGGTCGACCCGGATGTATGGATCTCATTTGCATAAAATATTTTACCATAAAGAAAAAGGAAAAAAGAGTAAATAAAAGAGGATCCAAAAAAAGGAAAGAAAAGGGAAATGATTCGTTGTTATTCAGTCTTATCATGAGGTAGCGTGTGACCTCTTCTAAATTGGGACAACTATGAAAATTGAATTGGATTAGATTCCTTCCCAACCTATAAACTATTCTTCCATCTTGTATATATTAGATAGTAATACGTTTTTGAGACGAGTCGGATCATAAAATATATATAATACTCCATCCGTCCCACCTTATTTTGCCTACTTTCCACTTTTGTTTGTCCCAATTTATTTTGCCAACCCAAAAATGGCAAAGAAAAATTTACTTCCTTACCCCTCCATTTCTTTCATTTTACAACTTTTGCACTCAAAAAGTACACATTAATTACAAAATTGCCACTCAAAAATATTAAAATAACACATCACATCAAAGTCAAACAGTTTTTTTCTTAGGAACCGTGCCGGTCAAAATAGGCAAAATAAGAGGGGACGGAGGGAGTACTTTTTATATGCAGTAGATAATATATATTTTATATATAATATATTATGTTTATATAACCCAAATTAAATCGGGTCCGAGTATTTACACGTAAATCCTAAACTATCCAAACTTCTCTCTTTATTTATTCACTTAAAGGATCCTTTCTGATGTTAGTGTGTACACAATTCTATCCAATTCATCTGGATATAATCCAAACATCATTAAATGTATGACGTATGAAATAATAATTTACAAAAGTTTATGTGTGATATGTTACACCACAAAAACTTTTATACATCAAGTGCATAGATTCTCAGGTGTATGGATCTACACGACCACGCGTGTACATGTTTCCACGCGCGTCCCACACGGCCCTCACGCGCCTGGGTGGATACTCTCAAATTCGCTCGTTAAGGATACATTTTAGTTATGTTAAGGATATCTTTCAATTATGTTAAGGATATCTTTTAGTTATGTTAATGATACCTTTGAAATCCTGATTACAGGTTACATATCACATTATGTTAAGAATACCTTTTAGTTATGTTAATCATATCTTTAGGTTATGTTAAGGATACCTTTAGTTATGTTAAGAATACATTTTGATTATATTAAACATACCTTTAGGTTATATTAAGAATACATTTAGGTGATGTTAAGGATACATTGAAATCCTGATTTCAGGTTACATACCACGTTATGTTAAGAATATCTTTTAGTTATGTTAAGGATACCTTTAGTTTATTAAGAATACCTTTTGATTATATTAAGCATACTTTTAGGTTATGTTAAGAATACCTTTAGGTGATGTTAAAGATACCTTTGAAATTGTGATTCTAGGTTCCTTTGAAATCCTGATTTGATACCCTTAGAATTCGCTCCAAGGTCACATACATTTACGTTATATTAATGATACATTTAGGTTATGTTAAGAATACTTTCATGTTATGTTAGAGATACCTTTGTGTACAAAATGTGTAACACAACTACCTTATGGATAATGTATCTCTAATATCACATAAAAGTATCCTTAACATAACCTAAAAGTATGTCTGATGTAAAGTAAATGTATGAAATTTGGGCATAAAAGTATCCTTAACATAACCTAAAGGGAAAAAACTCTTTTTTGGTCCCGTAAGGAGGCTATTATCCAATTTTGATCCCGTTAAAAACCCAAAATCAAAATTAGTCCACTTAAGTCGATTTCTGTCCAATTTCAGTCCATTCGCCACCGGAAAATCGATTTTCCGACCATTTTTCGGCGAGTGAGATGCACTCGCCCCAATCCGAATTTTCCGATACCCGAACGCTGATGTGACATTACTTAGCCCATGTGTCATTTATTTTACAATAAAATCTATTCCAACTAATGCCACGTCATTATTCTTACACTTTAAATAAATACAATTTAAATAAATATTGAAATGAAAATGAAAATGTAAAAAAAAAAATTAAAAGGGGAGGAAAGGCTGCCCAGCGGAGGAGGAGGAAGAAGGGGATAGAGGGGAGAGAAAGGAAAGGCTACGATGGCGGCGACGGCGGCGGAGGAGGCGGCGACATCCTGCGGGGTGTGGGTTAGTTGTTGGCCGGCGTCGTGGTTGCGCCGGCGATGGGCTGTTGGCCGCCGTCTACTGAGCCTTCCATGGTTGCGCCGGCGATGGGCTGTTGGCCGCCGTGGTTGCGCCAATCTTCAGCAGCTTCCATGGCATGTGCCTTCTCCGAATTCAGCAGATTCAACTTCCATGGCATGTGCCTTCCATGTCAGATTCAGCAGATTCTTTAGGGAGGATTTGAATTTTCTTTTTCTTTTCTTTTTATTTCATTTTTTTTTTTTCCTTTTTGAGTGATTTGGGGAGGATGTTAGAGTTTGTTGTTTTAATTTTGTGTTTTTCATTTAATTGGTTTAATCATTTTAGGATTTAATTTGTCTTTTTTTTTTTTTTTTTTTTTTTTTTTTTTTTTTTTATGGAGATGATGATGATTCGAAGGGGATCTAAGAAAAATGGGACCTAACGAAAACCCTTGATGATGATGATGAAGATTTTTATTTTTTATTTTTTTTATTATTCTTCATTATGTTTTAGGATTTAATTTTTGATTTTCTTGTTTTTTCCTTTACTTTATTTGTATCATTAATTATGTGTTATATATTAATGTAAAAAACAATGTCACATGGATTAAAAAATTACACGTCAGCAGGATGTTATCGGAATTTTCGGATTGGGGGCGAGTGCATCTCACTCACCGGAAAATGGTCGGAAAATCGATTTTCTGGTGGCGAAAGGACTGAAATTGGACAGAAATTGGACAGAAATCAACTTAAGTGGACTAATTTTGATTTTGAGTTTTTAACGGGACCAAAATTGGACAGTAGCCTCCTTACGAGGCCAAAAAAGAGTTTTTCCCTAACTTAAAGGTATTCCTAAACATTACCTAAAGGTATTCTTAACATAACCTAAAGGTATGTCTAACTTAACGTAGATGTATGAAATCTGGGCATAAAGATATTCTTAACGTAACCTAAAGGTATTCTTACACATTACATAAATATATTCTTAACATAAATAAAAGTCATGACTAAAATTGAAAAAAAGTTAGCACGAAAAAAAAAAAAGAGGGTCGGGTTATCCGGATCCAACCCGATTATATGAATCTAAAATTCATACATTTAACGCACAAGAGACTTACTCATGTTACACATCATATGACTTATCATATTATCCACATGCGCGCATAGTGTGGATAAAGCTTCTCGTTTTTTTCGTTCGACTTTTGCTTAATTAAAGTTAATTCAATTATCTTATCTTGTATTAAATTTTCATCAATATATCGTACTATTTATTTTATTGTTCAAATCATCCAGTAAAATCTATGTCACCCGAGTATAAAAATGCAAGAATCTTATCATATGTATACATTTTAACTATTCTAAAGAATAAAATAATTGCATTCCTTTTTAGATCGATCCGATCCATAATTCACACTTTACAATTCCTATAAAAATTTCATGGAAATGAATTCAATTCATGAATAACAAGAACCCGTCTCACGAAAATTAAGTCTCACACGAGTGTTTAGGTGAAATAAAACGGAACCACCTCCTCCCATGCATGAATTAATAAAGTCAAGTTCAAATATTGAATAATAATTAATATTAAATTTATTAAAAACATGTTGCATGATCATATCAAAGTAAAATTATCGTTAGACAAAAAATTGACTGTTTGCATTTAGATTAATTTTGAAGAAAGAAATTATTTTATACATATTTGTACTCTAAATTCTCAATTTTAAGGGTAATTGATATATCATCACAATTACTTAATCTCAAAAGTAAGCATTTAGTAATCAGATCAGATGCCTAAATGTTTTCTATTCCACTCTATATATATTTAATTTGTTGCTTCAAAATAAACTTAAATATAATACTCCCTCCGTCCCGCTTATCTTTGCCTACTTTCCGTTTTTGGACGTCCCAGCTAACTTTGCCAGCCCAAAAATGGCAACAAAAAAATTACGACCTTACCCCTCAATTTCTTTCATTTTACTTACTTTACACTAAAAAAGCACACATTAATTACAAAACTGTCACTCAAAAACATTAAAATAACACATCCAATCAAAGTCAACAGTTTTTTCTTAGAATTCGTGCCGGTCAAAGGTGGCAAAGATAACCGGGACGGAGGTAGTAGAATGAATGAAACAACGAATAAAAGAGAAAATGGGATATAAAAGACACTCCTAAAAGACAAAAGTGGTTCACAGCAAAGTTACAGTGGGGTTTCTCGCATGCTATAATTCCTCCCTGTCCCTTCGTCCTAGGAATTTATCTGATTTCATGCTATAAATATCGTCACTCCCATTTTCACACCACCTCAATTTCGCGACTCTCTGTTTTACCACCGACTCTCTCTCTCTCTACTCAGGAGGAGCACTGCGGTGAGAGTAGTTCTGTTTCCGGTGAGAATGGCGTTGCTGCCAGATCAGGGGGCGGAAATCGTGATTCCGGTGTGTGCCGTCATCGGCATCGTCTTCTCTCTCGTGCAGTGGTATCTCGTTTCCAAAGTCAAGGTCTCGCCGGAGAGTGGTGGCGCGGCGCCTGCAAACAACGGCAAGAATGGGTACAGTGACTACTTGATTGAGGAGGAAGAAGGCGTCCACGACCAAGACGTCGTCGCTAAGGTTGCCGATATCCAGAAGGCTATCTCCGAGGGTCAGCATAGTTTCAGATCTCAAGATCTGGCTTTTTACTCTATTTGTCTACTTTATGTGATTGCATGTTCTTTTTTTGTCTATGTTTGTATGCAAATGCCCTCCCATCTTCTTCTTTATTTGAGCTCTATTTGGTTAATGGCAGCTAAAAGCCTTAGAATGATAGAGAAAAGATTGAATTTCAAGGTACGCGATTTTTCCAAGAGAGAACACGTGTTTAATAAACTGGTCTAATTATTACCTTTCTTGATATAGCTGAAGCAGAGTAGAAAGGTAATTCTTTTAAAGTGGGATTTCTTCTCTTTTAGGATTGAATTTGCTCTCCCAAATTGTATTTAATTTCATCTAATTAAAAGTTGCAATAATTTATCATGTCTTTTGTGAAATTCTGAACTGATATCTCGAGTTATCTGTGCTTGGGAGTTCAAACTTCAAACTCTGAAAGGATACAACTTTTTTTTTTCCATATTTCAAGAACGAGATTCCTTATCTTTGATAGGTTTGTGCATCTTTAAAGGATTAATTTTTATTTTCTTTTCTGGGGTCTTCCCCAGTATGTAAGGAAGGAAAAAGAATATGGTTCTGTTTATTTTATTAGTTAGCATAAGTACCTTTTGTTGACGGATTTTCTTGGTGGTAAGAAGAGGTTTAGGGTTTTGTGGAGGTGATAAGAAGACGGTTGGAGTTTGGTGATGAGTAGATGAGAGGGCACCAAGGAATGGTGACAGATCTGATACTGATATTGTTAATGTGGTATTGAAATGGGATCCATTATTTAATAATGTTTTATTATTGTTATCCAGATCTTGGGAAGATATCAATAATAGTTTATTCATTTTGGTTCTGATCTCTGATGAGGGATAACTGGGGGAGTTGATTTATCTCTGTCATGTTTGAGTAAAGCTTATTGCCTTTAATACTATAATTAATAATTTGTGAATAAGAATACAACATATAGTTACACCTCTGGAACACACGAGAATATAACGTTAAGATGTTACCAGTCACTGAGGTTATTATGTTATTTTCTCTTCAACATATATTGCTTGCAACAGTCTTAAATATAATTTTTTATGCTAATGATTTGGATACTGAAGATACATGTTGCGATGTTTTCTTAATTGGCCTTGGGCAACATTATAATGGTCGAATAACCATTTATTATTGGTTTTATGTTTTAACTTTCTTGGTATTTTGATATAATGGTGCTTGAGTTATCTACTCTTGTTTCTACTTGGTTTAATGGTTGCTCTTTAACTGAGAATGAAAAGTAGCTGTGTGCTTACAGGTGCAACATCTTTCCTGTATACTGAATACCAGTATGTGGGCATTTTCATGGTTGCTTTTGCAATCCTCATTTTCCTTTTTCTGGGCTCTGTTGAGGGTTTCAGTACAAAGAGCCAGCCTTGCACTTTTGACAAGGAGAAGTTGTGCAAACCCGCCCTCGCAACTGCCATCTTCAGCACTGCATCCTTTGTACTTGGTGCAATTACTTCCGTTGTGTCTGGTTTCCTCGGGATGAAAATTGCTACATATGCAAATGCAAGGACAACATTGGAAGCTAGGAAGGGTGTTGGGAAAGCTTTTATCATCGCATTTAGGTCTGGTGCAGTCATGGGATTTCTCCTTGCTGCAAATGGCCTGTTGGTTCTTTATATCACTATCAATCTGTTCAAACTCTACTATGGTGATGATTGGGAAGGTCTTTTCGAGGCAATTACTGGATATGGTCTCGGTGGCTCCTCCATGGCTTTGTTTGGGAGAGTTGGAGGTGGTATTTACACCAAGGCTGCTGATGTTGGTGCTGATCTTGTTGGCAAGGTTGAACGGAACATCCCCGAAGATGACCCCAGAAATCCAGCTGTAAGCTACTGATCATGTGTGTTTACAAGGATAACTCTATTTAGAAGGGAATCTTAGTGGTAAGTCATTTTGTTTTGCAGGTGATTGCCGACAATGTTGGTGATAATGTTGGAGATATTGCTGGAATGGGGTCTGATCTTTTTGGTTCATATGCTGAATCTTCATGTGCTGCTCTTGTTGTGGCCTCCATATCCTCGTTTGGCATGACTCATGACTTCACTGCTATGACTTATCCATTGCTTATTAGTTCCATGGGCATCCTGGTTTGCCTAATCACCACTCTTTTTGCCACGGACTTTTTTGAGATCAGGGCTGTCAACGAAATTGAACCAGCATTGAAGAAACAGCTCATTATCTCCACTGTTCTTATGACAGTTGGAATCGCAATTGTCACATGGACTTGCTTGCCATCATCGTTTACAATCTTCAACTTTGGTGCTCAAAAGGTTGTTAAGAACTGGTAAGTACTTGTTGAGCATTCAAAGATGGAAGTGGATTTAGGTGGTTAAGAAAATCTTAGCTCTTTTCTTTATATCACTGGCATTGGCATTCCATGTTTCTCTTGATCAACTTCATGCATGAATCTCACATAGGAAAACATTTTTTTTTTGTTTTTCCCTTGCCTTTTCAACTTGTGGGCATCTCATGAATCCATCTCTGGCTTAAATTTAATGAAACAGAGTTTGACGGTGTCAAATCATGGTTCTTCAACCATCTTAACTCATGTAATAATGCAAATGACAGGCAATTGTTCCTCTGTGTTTGCGTTGGTCTTTGGGCTGGACTTATCATTGGCTTCGTCACCGAATACTACACCAGCAATGCTTACAGGTGGACACAATATTTTTTTTCTTCTTGTTTTGGTCAAATTAATTGTTTGGCGTTTAATTTTGGGCAATTCTATACACACCCCATCTATACACATTAAAAATAAAATAATTAAAAAAGGAGTATGTGTATAGATGGGGTGTGTTTAGTATTGTTTGGGGTGTGTATGGAATTGCCCTTTATTTTTTCATGTAAGCTTGTGTTATGTTTTACATGGCATGCAGCCCTGTGCAAGATGTTGCTGATTCCTGCAGAACTGGTGCTGCAACCAATGTCATATTTGGTCTTGCCTTGGGATACAAATCTGTTATCATTCCCATTTTCGCCATTGCAGTTAGCATTTTCGTCAGTTTCTCCTTCGCTGCTATGTACGGCATCGCAGTGGCTGCTCTTGGAATGTTGAGCACTATTGCAACTGGTTTGGCCATCGATGCTTATGGCCCTATCAGTGACAATGCTGGAGGTATAGCTGAAATGGCTGGAATGAGCCACAGAATCCGTGAGAGAACCGATGCCCTCGATGCTGCTGGGAACACCACCGCTGCTATTGGAAAGGTACTTACTATATATCGATTTCATCTCCTTTAATTGGCTGTTTCACCTTTCTAATTCTCAGCATTTGTTTTTTTAGGGTTTTGCCATTGGATCAGCTGCTCTTGTTTCATTGGCACTCTTTGGTGCCTTTGTGAGCCGTGCAGATATCTCAACCGTTGATGTGTTGACCCCTAAAGTCTTCATTGGATTAATCGTTGGTGCGATGCTTCCATATTGGTTCTCTGCCATGACCATGAAGAGTGTAGGCAGTGCAGCTTTGAAGATGGTTGAAGAAGTTCGCAGGCAATTCAACACTATACCGGGCCTCATGGAGGGCCTTGCCAAGCCCGATTACGCTACTTGTGTGAAGATTTCGACTGATGCATCTATCAAGGAGATGATTCCCCCTGGTGCTCTTGTCATGCTTACCCCTCTCATTGTAGGAACCTTTTTTGGTGTCGAGACCCTCTCTGGTGTTCTTGCCGGTTCTCTCGTTTCTGGTGTCCAGGTATGCTTTACTCCTTATCTTTTAAAGGCCTACTCCAACCAAATGTTTGCTATTTTAGTGAATTCTTTTAAAATTGTTTATTTAGTCATGATATTCTTTTAAGGGCTCCTATACACACAATCTAGAAAGAACCCGAAATTGGTTTAAAACTGTCTTTCATATCGTTGCACATGAATAGCCTTCATTTGTCCCGTATCGCAAACTGGCCAAACTTGCACTCAATCAACCAATCGATTGTTAAATTATCGATTTTAAAAGAACAGACAAGAAAACCAAGTCTTACAAATGTTTGAATTTTTCTTGCTATTAGGCCTTTTGTAAATGAAATTACCAAGCAGGATTTTTATGTACTGTTGAATAATGATTCACAGATTGCAATATCTGCATCAAACACAGGCGGCGCATGGGACAATGCCAAGAAATACATCGAGGTAAGAACGAGCTTCAAGACTTAAGTTTTGCTATATCCCAGTTTAAGACAATATCGATAAATCTCATCTTCAAGCTCCGTTCTAGGCTGGTGCTTCAGAGCATGCGAGAACCCTTGGTCCAAAGGGCTCAGAGCCACACAAGGCTGCTGTTATCGGCGACACAATAGGAGACCCTCTCAAGGACACATCGGGTCCTTCACTCAACATCCTTATTAAGCTCATGGCGGTCGAATCACTCGTCTTTGCCCCTTTCTTTGCCACTCATGGTGGTCTGCTATTCAAGATCTTCTAAGGCCAGGCACAGTTTTGACATCCTTTCTCGTACGTTGCTTCATCACTCTCTTTCTGTGTCGAGTGTTTCGAGTTTGGGAAACTTAAGGTCTTAGTTAGTGAGGTTTTTATTTTTTTTGATGATCTGATGATGATGATGATGATGATGATAATTGGGTTGGTGTGGAATGATGATCAAAGTCTGCATCCTTTATCATACTACATTCCAGTTAAAATGTTAGTTTATCAGTTTTTTTTTGCAACCCGAATTAATGTTGTTGGATCCGTTTCCAAATTGGAGATTGATAAATTAATGTTTTTCAAGAATTAAATAAAGAGAAACACCACTCGTGACAATTCGAGCTTAATAAAACAAACATTACCATAATATTATGGCTTTCCAAAATTAAATAAATTAGTGTTAAATAAGAATAATAAGGGCCCGTTTGGTTCGAAGGTTGGGTTTGGATTGGATTGTAATAGTTTCGGGCTTTTTACTGTTCATGCAGTATAATTGGATGTTTGGTGTGGAGGTTTTTGGGATGAGTTTAGTTGTGTTATGTGTTTGGTATGTGTGTTTAAAAAGTGTAATGTTTATAAATTTGTGTTTGGTATATAGGTTGAGTTTGATATATTAGGTCAAATGACCAAAATACCCCTTAATTATAATAATAGTATAAACTTCAAATAATTTAAATGCAAAGGATGGATTTTGAATTTATACCAGTTCAATCATCACAAATAAAAGTAGTATTATAAACCTCAAATTCTTTCCTAAATTCATCTATCTAAAACACAACCTTATTGAATTTTTAATAATCATTTTCTTTTTTAGATTGTGCTATTAAATTTTATTTATTAGAAACACTAGTATTTCACCCACGCGATGCACATTTTATTATTTATTCTAATATTATATTAAAAAGTTATTTATATATCTTTCATTATTCCAAAGTTTGTATAATGTAGAAATATATTTTTCATATTTTTATTGATTTTTAAAGTTATATTTTTTTATTGAAAAATTATTGGGTAAAATAGAGTTTTAATTGAAAAAAGTAGAATTTGCTTGGCCTCTATCTCTCGTGTGTTTTTTGGACTTCCTTGTGCATTCTTTTTTTTTTTTTTTTTTTGTGGAATGTTATTTTGAATTCAAATAACAAAATTTGTAACATATTTACTTTTATAATTGTAATAGATATATGTAATTTCATAATATATAGATCATATATATAGTAATAATTAAAGTTCCAAATTAAAGTTCAAAATTCAAAATTAAAGTTCCAACTAGTATTAATTTTCCAATGGCAATTTATAATGAAAAACTTTGTTCACTTTAATTGTTTGTATTCCAAATTTCAATTTATAGAGAAATCAAAGTTATACCTGTTTAATACATTAGAAAAAATCTAAGTTTTATAAATTTTAAGAGAATTAGAAAGAATAATGATACTCAAGAATTAAATGATAACACTTACATGGATGCTATGCTGCTTATGATTTGGGGTAGAGCCCTTTCTTAACCTTATACCTACATAAGAAAATCAAGAAAAATTTATATGATAACAAGAAGATGAGAATATTGTAATAAAGGTTCTAGAATTAAAAACAAAGAAACTAATCATCATCAATAGGTATTGACCAACTCACCTTGAGCATCATGAATTAAAATCGACAAAAGTAGCAAAAAAATGATCAACAACCATGGCCTCATCATTATGAGAAGTGCTTCTTCTATGAGAAAGATGACAAATTTGGATGAATCCTTCTTAATAAATAGGGATTACAGTTCGAGAAGGAGACGACGAAGAAGGAGTCGGGATCTTTCTACTCCAAGCTCATCCACAGTCCTGGTATAGGAAGATGGATGTTATAGTTATCCATAAAATATCTCCACAAGAAAGTTAAACACACTAACACTAATGGAATTTTACATGGACTTACCTCAAATGCAAATCTTTGATGAAGGCAAGCTCTTCAAGATCGGATACATTAGGGACACCACAAGTGACTGCATTCTCTCCCGCCTGATACACAAGCCAACAATGCAACATTGCCACCCAAAATCTTCTTAAGGACTGACAATAGAAAAGAGGAATCAAATAAATGAAATAAGACAACACGGTAGAATAAGTACCTGCAAGAGCTTGTTGGTCGTTTTCCCCATAGCAGAAAGAACAATGACAGGTCTCTCTTTTGGAAAGCTAAGAATAAGTTCAGCTATTTCTCTCATTCTAACTGCAGAAGCAACAGAAGAACCACCAAACTTCATAACGCATGTAAACTCGTTCGCAATTTGTTCTGAAACATGGTCTTCAGTATCATACTTAGCAAGTGCACCAACCTCAGCCACCACACTACTTACATGAAGAGCTAACAGTCCATGGGAACCATTCAATGATATACATGGACCAGAAAAAGAAGGAAAGACAACCAGAAGAGAGGTCTCTGTTGCCCCCAAATAAGTTGAGAGCTTAAAGCTTTCGTGGAGGAAGACAGATATGGAATCACGAGTCTACATATATGCAATGTGGTTGCCATAGCCGATATGCAGAGAATCAGTAGATTTCAACAGATATAGATGGCATATTTATCCGGAAACAGAGAGAGTTGACTGTGCAACTCTCTCCTTCCAAATAGTCCACGAAAGGCACAACCAATAAGCAAGCAAAAAACTTGCAAACTCCATAACAAGGTGTCAAAATGGTATAATCTTACAATAACACCACGCAATATTTCCAACCTTCGCTTTTGCCAACACGTTCGGCGCGTTTGTCATGGCTGCTTCCTAGGTTTTGGCTCCACCGGTCAATTGAGTGTAGAGTTCTTTGTCGTCGACACTAGTTCAGAATTGGGAGCCGCTGCCGTCGGTGCTGTGGACGACGAAGGCGGTGGTGAGGACACGATGGGTTTGATGGTGTAGGGCAAATCCAAAATCTGATTAAGGGCGAATGTGTTGTTTGTAATTGATGGAAGGGTAAATTGGTAAACATTCCATGAACAGTAGGGGTATAAATGACATTTTACATCAATGGTACTGTTGGGCCACCTTTAAACCCACCAAAATTGGTGGGTTTATAAAAATGCCACAACCCAACCTAAACCCAGGCCCACTTATAAACCCGGGCCTGAAACATACTTACCAAACATGGGTTTAGGTTGGTATATAATCTCCAACCAACCTAAACCCATGTACCAAACATGGCCTAAGATAAATAAGCATGGATAGATCAAATTCATGATTAATTTGTGCTTCTGTTAGGTTCGATTTAAAATAAGTTTGAGCTTACTCGGATAATATAGTTTTCGAAATACCATTTTTAACATGAAAAGCCTAAATAATCATATTAAAAACTTACGACTGGTAAAACTAATCATATTAAATACCATTTTTAACATGAAAAGCCTAATATAGATTATAGTTGGCCATTTTGTTATTAGATGATAAAACATTATTTTATTATCGGTTTTAAAATAACAAAAATCTAAGGCCCAGCAAGTCTTTTGTATTCCAATTGGGCCTTAAGTAAATGGGCCTATTCACCTTGTCCTGATATAAGCTTCATTTTAAATACTGTCACAATATCTTCTTTTATTTGCAACCATTATTTTGAATAAAATAAGGAACATTCTCATAAAATCTTGCTTTTCATCTCCGTTTTTCTTATTTACCATCCCATTATTTTAAAACGTCCCAATTCTATTTTTCTCCATTTGCAGAAAATGGTGTTTCAAAAGGGCTGCATCTTTTATATTTTAAAAGTGTTATCATTTTAAGTGGAATGAAAATAACAAATAAAAAAAAAAAAATTTGATAGAGGTCACTTGCCATCTGTAAAAATTATCATTCAATATTTATTTTTAAAAATGCCATTCATGACATGTGTATAATCACAAACGACTATACACGTTGATCATGAGTGACATTTTTTAATAAAATTAACGTTGCAAGACTTTTTTTTTTCCTAACGTGTCATTTTTAAAAAAATTGTAGATCTCCCAATAGAAAAGAAGGGGCTCTTGATAATACATATATTATTATAACCTAGTTGGGTGGAAGATCTTGGAATTTTGGACTGTTAGAAATTAGGCAGCCTAGATTAAACTACAGGAATTATTTGGCTGCTAATCAATCTATATCAAACTTTCTTGCAACATGAAGATATATTTTAGTTTGTTCATTGAATCTATACAAACAACAAAGACATGCTTGTTTTCTGATCTTTTCTAGGATGAAGAAAATCATGTTGTGGGAAGTTGGATTTTTATGAGATATGGAATTGTGAATAAGAAGAATAAGGTAAAATTGAAAAGTGTAGGTTTATTAATTTAATTAGCAATTTAGCAACCTCTTTCTGATTAATATATCTAAACCACGATGACGTGTAATGATCTATACAACTGATTATAAATAGTGAAATTAATAGTAAGTCGGATATCTAACACGTCAGCAGTGAAAACATATTAATATGTTCACAATGGATATGGTATAGCCGGACAGTTGTAGATAATTAACAATAAAAAAAAAAACGATGATGTGTGTAGAATCGTTCGTTCTTCAACCATAAATTTATCATGTGATAAACACTAAACACCCATCATTCTCTCTATATATTCTCACCCTAGATGCCATCTATCAACTATAAATGACCCTTATTAATCAACAACATTTTTTATGAGAGACAATTAGTGGTCAAGATCATTAGTTGATACATAAAACTATCATAATTGAGATACACTTTTGGTTGAGATAGTTGGAACCACTCTTGATCAACCATATCCCTATCACTGAAAAGCTAATTAAAAATAGACACTAAAAAAAAAAGAGTTATTGTTTCAGGTATGCCTTGAGATCTTGAAGTCTTAGGATAATTAGGTTTTTAATTAAGTCAGAGTATTAGGTGAGATCGTCTTATGAATCTCATTATGTAAGATGGGTAGGATATGGTTGACTATAAAAACCACATAATATTTTGTGTGTATCAGGTAATACTTCTTTATATGTTAGGTATTACTTTATATCTTTAGATGTGTTTTGAGTTGAATTAAACTATAAGATAATATGCAATACTTCTTTGTATATCAAGTAATATTTTTACATAAATCAGATATTTTTTTTTTTGAGTAGATCTTGTGTGAGACCGTCTCACGGATCTTTTTTCATGAGACGGATCAACCCATAACCCACACTTAGCAATTCATATGAAAATTTGTGGATATGTGTTCAATTCATGGGTAATAAGGATCCGTCCGTGAGACCGTTTCACATGAGTTTTTATGATTTTTTTATATACCAGGTAATAAGTTTGTATCTCCCTTTGGGTCGGGTTAGATCACTCAAAATACACGCAGATTCTAAGGTGTTCAGAAGCTCTTTTATCTCTCATGCATATATAATACTTTTGCATGTATTAGATAATGTTTTACTATATATCATGTAATACTTTTGTATTATATACATATACTACATATAATATAAAAGTATTGTATAATATATATGAAAGCTATCTAACACTCACAAAAATATTATATAATTTATTATGTTAAACTAAATCCAACCCGTCTAACGGAATAGGATCCGTGGCCGACCACCTAATCTTTAATCAAAAGATTTAGGTCGATTCTTCAAATCAAATATACTATATTTATTAGTACTATTATAGTATTATATAAACATATACAAACACCCAGTGTGATATCTACCAAACGGCCAAGCATGATGTAATAGGTTTCATCCATGCTAAGGCTAAGAATTGTAACATCAAGTTACCCTTTCGTAGTTGGTAGCTTATAAATACAACTTAAATTAAACTCTATAACCCACCTTAAACTTTTTATTATAAAACAGAATTACAATAAAATATTAAAATGTGATCCTCTATTTACCAAATATTATTATTAGTGAAATACATTACTCACCATTCACCAAATATGAAACAATTGGTGGGAGGGGTATATAATTTTGCTTTAATTCCTCAAGTTATTAGTAAATAATTCGAACCTCGATACAACCTTAATTACAAAATAACTAACGTTTATCAAGAGAAACATTTTTATTTTATATGAGTAAGTCTCTTGTGCATCAGATCCATGCACCCGGGTCGGATCCGGGTAATCCGACCCGCTTCTTTTTTTTTTTTTTTCGCGCTTGTTTTTTTTTTTTCAATTTTAGTCATGACTTTTAGTTATGCGTAAGAATACCTTTATGTAATGCGTGAGAATACCTTTAGATTACCTTAATGATACCATTATACCCAGATTTCATACATTTACGTTAAGTTAGACATACCTTTAGGTTATGTTAAGAATACCTTTAGATAATGTATAGAGATACCTTTAGGTTATGTTAAGGATACATTTGTGCCCAAATTTCATACATTTAATTTAGGTCAGACATACATTTATGTTATGTTAAGGATACTTTTATGTTATGTTAGAGATACCTTATCCATAAGGTAGTTGTGTTACACATTTTGTACACAAAGGTATCTCTAACATAACATAAAAATATTCTTAACATAACCTAAAGGTATCCTTAATATACCTAAAAGTATGTTTAATATAATCAAAAGGTATTCTTAAAATAATTAAAGGTATCCTTAACATAACCTAAAGGTATGTTTAACATAACTAAAAGGTATTCTTAACATAACATGGTATGTAACCTGGAATCACGATTTCAAAGGTATATTCTTAACATCACCTAAAGGTATTCTTAACATAACCTAAAGGTATGCTTAATATAACCAAAAGGTATTCTTAACATAACTAAAGGTATCCTTAACATAACCTAAAGGTATGCTTAACATAACTAAAAAGTATTCTTAACATAACATGACATGTAACCTGGAATCAGGATTTCAAAGGTATTCTTAACATAACTGAAAGGTATCCTTACCATAACTTAAAGGTATTCTTAACATAACTGAAATGTATCCCTGAAAGGTATCCTTACCATAACTTAAAGGTATCCTTAACATAACTGAAAGGTATCCTTAACGTAACCTAAAGGTGCGCATCCGCCCAGGCGCGTGGGAGCGCGTGAGGGCGCGTCAGACGCGCGTGGAAGCGCGTACACGCGCGGGTCGGGTCGGGTGCATGGATCTAGGATCCATGCACCTGATGCATAAAAGTTTTTGTGATTTTATATTAAAATAAAAACTGTATTAATGGATTAGAATTATATAGTTATTACCGAAACTACTAGGATAAAATCAAGAATTTGTGAAAATTTAAATTACCTTTTTATCAAATGTTATCGTTAACCACCAAAACTTGCATGAGATGTTCCAATAGATAGTTTTCGTGAGACGACCATTTTAATCACTAATCATACTTATTTTTATAAATTTATATGTGAATTGTAAGGTGTCGTTGTAGATAGTTTATTACACGTCACCTGGTTATAGTTAACTAAATACACCACATGTATTAAATACATTGGAATACTGTATGAGATACTAAATGTGACAAAGATTAGACGTTGATTTAAAAAGGTAGTTTGTGAGATAAAAGCATGGTTGATGATAAACATAAAATTCGTCGCCAAATCTCAGAAACGAACAAGAAGTGGTTTCCTGGGCTCGTTGAAGACTAAGCAATCATCATCATCTAATTTCCTCTTTATTTTCACACATAATCCACTCTTATCCTTCGCAATACCTTTGAACAGAAGGTCATTTTTTCTCAGCATCCTTTCAAATTTCACCTTATTTTTTTGCTAAAGATTCGGTTTTGATAAGTGGGCTCACTTTATTTTTGGTGAATTTGTTGGTTTTATGCAGGTTATTTGATTAAAAATGGGTAGTGCTTCATCGATGTTAACTCAGTATGATATTGAAGAAGTTCAACAACATTGTAATTATCTGTGTATGTATTCTTATTGGTTACTTAACTTCTTTCTTGATATCTTTTTGGGTCTAATTGAAAAAAAGAAAAAAGAAAAAAGGAGTCTTGATCTTCACTTAGTTGCAAATTGACAAAAAAAGACACGACCTTGTATCTCTAATCATGGCCATCTTATCGATGTAAGTATTCTTGATGAGGTGTTTAATCATCGAATACATCATGATATGATCACCGAAAAGTTGATCAGTGATTCGATTTAAGGTATAATTAAAGCAATGCATTTCATTGAGAAATGCCAAAAGTTTGGCTGAATTTGCAACTAAGCAAAAGTAGTGATTTGAAGCATATTTTCAATAATTAAGGTTGTTGATTTCTTTTTGGATGTGTAATGGTTTAGTTACTCAGCAAGAAATAGTGTCTCTGTACAAGAGATTTTGCCAATTAGATAGAAATGCAAAGGGGTTCATATCAGCAGATGAGTTCTTATCAGTACCAGAATTTGCAATGAATCCACTTTCTCAGGTAATAATAGTTGGATGTTGTTTTGTTGGTTTGATGATTTTTTTTTTTTCAAGAATTTTGTGTATTTAATGATTTTTTTGATGAAATGCTTACAGAGGTTGCTAAAGATGGTAGATGGGCTGAATTTCAAAGATTTTGTTTCTTTTTTGTCTGCCTTCAGTGCTAAAGCTACTATACCTCAGAAAATTGAGAGTGAGTCCTTCACCCCACCTCTGTTTTTACACCAACCCAATGATATGCGTTCGATATTTTTTTATAACTCGGTTTCAATCCTACGTCTGATTAGTTTTGGGACAACGAACCGGCTCCTCAAAGTTACTTGTCCTAATGTAGTATATTGTTGATTTATCTGGCAATCTACTGTGTGTGTTTGTGTGTGATTGTTGGAAGAAATAAGCCCCATTTTGTTGAATTTCGGCTTGATCTTAGGTTGTGTGTGAATCACAGCTTGCTCTTGACATTACTTCATGTGTGTGCAGTTATCTTCAAAGTATATGACTCTGATCACAAAGGAAAGGTGACTTTCGATGACCTAGTTGAAGTGCTCCGCGATCTCACGGGCTCGTTTTTGTCTGATGATCAACGAGAGGTATTACTCGTTTCGAGTGGATTATATATATGTTGTCTCTCTTATTAACAGTTAAACTGTAATCTGCAGGAAGTTCTAAATCACTTGTTGCATGAAGCTGGTTACAAGAAACAATCTCTTCTTCTATTGGATGACTTTGTTAAGGTTCTTTCATCTCTTTAATTTAATACGATATATATATATATATATATAAATATATATACACACACATCAGATTAACTGAAGAATTCATGTGTTTTTTACATGATTGTGATATTTACATGATTGTATATTTTGGAAACAGATATTGGAACATCCAGGCCTGAAAATGGAGGTTGAAGTCCCAGATGATTAGCAATAAACATAATAGAAATATACCCACTTGTATATCTGCAGAATTGCCGCAATTGTTTATTTTTCCCTTTTTAGCTATTTTATGAAGAGAAAGAAAGAAATTGTTTAGTAAACGATGAAAATAAGCAATATGTAAGTAAATAAACAGGACTTGTGTCTGAAAATAAGTTTCTGTCTGAGTTGTCAGAAAATATATTTATGTGTGATTCTCTATTTTAAATTGTATCTCATATTATGTTCAAACTTAGTTAATACAAGTCACATGTTAATTGATGTACCCCGTGTGGGTCGAATTGAAATAGTGATGATAATTAAATTGGGACACAGAATCTTGTGTGCAGCTATTTGAGGATGTAAATATGTTTGACATTTTCTCTTGGGTAAATTACAATTTTGGTACCCAAACTATACCCCTTTTTCACTCTGGGTACCCCCATTTCATCGAGTAACAATTTTGGTACCTCACATTTAAAAAAATCTCACATTGGATACCTTCCGTCAACTTTCCGTCCAAACTGAACGGAAGTTAACTAACCCTAGTTCCAATGCGCGAAAATTAGCCCCCTTTTCTTCCCCCTTTCTAAAGAACCCTGGCTTCTTCAATTCTTCTCCAAATTATACATATTTCTTCTTCATTCTTCACCAATCTTCAGATCCGAGTTGAATGAGTTCACTGAGTCGGCGTCGAGGACCTGCGAGTTCATCACCACAATTCTTTTGTTGGGGTTTTTAGAGGAGAGGGTGATGTTGATTCTGGTGGTGAGGTGGGTGGAGTCATCGGCGGGGGTGGTGGTGAGGTTGAAGGAGGAGATTTTAAGGGAGGTGACGGAGAAGAGGGGGCGGTGGGGATGGTAGAGGGCGTAGAAGGCGGCGGCGGCGATGGCGGCGAGGAGGAGGATCAGGAGGAGGATCAGGATTGACCAGAAGCAGGTGTGGCAGAAGTAGCGGCGGCAGCTGAAGCGTCGCTGTTTTTGGCGGTGGCGGGTCGCCGGATTTGGGCGGTAGGGGTGGCGATTGGGGTTGTAGAGATGGGTTTTGGTTGCTGGAGGGTTGGCGATAGGCGGCGCTGCGGCGGTGCCACTGGTAGGGTGGGAGGCGGCGCCATTTGCCTTGGTTGATGGGTATACTCTGTCATTCATGTTTCTTACACACTTCTTCTTCTTCTTCTCTCTGTATGTGTGTCTGTAAGAAACATGACTGACAGATGATTTGAATTGGGTTTTGGGTCAACGATTTGAAAATTGGGGGATCATTAGTCTTGAAATCAGGTCCTCTAAGTGAACTAAATCAGTGAATTGCTGCTGCTTCTCCTGAGTTTTGTCGTTAGATTGTCAAATTATTACTAAGTTCAGTTTTGGTTCGTCTCCTTTTGAATTAATTGAAGGCAACTCTATGATCATGAAAAGATTGAAAGTTTGAGCTGTGAGTCAAATTGCTTCTGATTTCTGTTGACATATGATGTTATCTTGGAGTAGTACTTACTTTGTGTTGCTGGCTGCTGGATTTGAGTCATTTGTTTAGGAGTGAGCGAAATTTCTAGGCGTCGATGTCTATCTCTACATCGTGAATTCAATCTGAGTCATTGGTTCTTCTGTTGGTTTTGACTGGAGACATTTTGAAGATTTTAAATGTTGGTGTATTGAAGAGAGAAATCGAAATTTGGAGAGACTCACCTGAAGATTGGTGAAGAATGAAGAAGAAATAGGTATAATTTGGAGAAGAATTGAAGAAACCTGAAGATTGGTGAAGAATGAAGAAGAAATAGGTATAATTTGGAGAAGAATTGAAGAAGTCAGGGTTCTTTAGAAAGGGGGAAGAAAAGGGGGCTAATTTTCGCGCTTTGGAATTAGGGTTAGTTAACTTCCGTTCAGTTTGGACGGAAAGTTGACGGAAGGTACCCAATGTGAGATTTTTTTAAACGTGGGGTACCAAAATTGTTACTCGATGAAATGGGGGTACCCAGAGTGAAAAAGGGGTATAGTTTGGGTACCAAAATTGTAATTTACCCTTTTCTCTTTAAATTTTAACAATCTTCTACATATGTATGGACCAAAATGACCAAAAACTTCATTTTCCATTGGAACGCTCAAAAATCAGTATGGCAATGAGATAACCAGTAGTTGTATCCATGTGAATATTTTGAACTTTGATCTTTATCGTTAAATAATAACGGTAAGAAATGAAGGTTGTAATGAGATGCAGCCAAATTTGGCCTCCATTATAATTTATAACTGAGATTGCAGGAGCCAACATTCATAACCGCCTTCATCATTTGAGCCGAAAACGTTGTCTATTCAATATAATCAGACAAATCTTGCCACCTCTCTCTCTCTCTCTCTCTCTCTCTCTCTCAACTACAGCAAGTTGAGATTTGCAGTAATCTGGGCCTCTGCAGCTCCTATGAGAAGCAACCATCATGTACTAACACTGTCATGCACCTAACCATTTTTTTATGAATGACTTGCTTGCCCCACTGCAAAGAAAAGCAGCTGAGTGGCCTCTCCTACTGAAAATTTATCCACATCTTCTTGTATTTAGAAACACTCAATGTCTAATAATCAATACTTTCATGAAGCGAGTACATCAAGATGCAAGAAGCAGTTGCTGGAATTGAAGAGGGCCTCAATTACGAATCATGAGTGGGCTGAGAAGGTGTCCGTGAATCTGTTTCAAGAAGACACTAAACAACTGGAGGGAAGACTGAAAGTTCTTGAAGAAGAGGCGGAAACATTGAAGGGCGCTCTCTTAGAGAGTGTGGAAGAAAGTAGAAAGCTGATCACTGAGATTCATCACCATTTTAGCACTATACACCGTTGCTTATTGCGAAAAGAAGTAGATCGAGGAGAATTATACAGTCAGATCATTTCACTTCCCAAGGTATGAATCATGGTTCATATATCTCTTAATCAACTGCAAACTTCATACTATACTTGAATGATAATGAAGGTGCCATTCTTGAATCTGGAGAATACATTGGTACTTTGGTTTGGTCAGCCATTAAAGAGACAATGACCTGATATGAAAGAGAAACATGCTAAAACCATACAGATCCTGTTGAAAAGAGGAAAGTAGCTAGCCACCTAGTAATAGATCACTTGTGTGGAATACAATAACAGATAAGATTGAGTTATTACAACCTAATTATTTGTAACTACTTCGGAGTATACCTTTTCCTAAGTGTTTCTGATTCCTGTTTACAGGACAGAAGAACTGGTCTACTGCAGGTTCTAAACCAAGATTCGAATCCATGCATCGTCAACAAAGGTTTAAGAACTAAAGCATTGGGATAAGTTCCAATCTAAGTTACGTTCGAGTTTTAAAGATGGCAACTGATAACTGCTCAGAAGTTATATTTCCATCCTATTTGCATAACCCTTATTGTAATGCATATAAATAATATTGGCATACAATCACAGTTTTTAGTGAGGTAATGATCTATACAGAATCAATTATGTAAATGCCATTTTATAGTGAATGCAAGTTTTGTATTCAACTGTGCAGCAGGATGTAAATTATTCTTTCTTTCTTTTTTAAAGAAAAAAAGCCAACTCCAGTAGGGTTCTATTCTACCAGGACATAAAAGTAAAGAATCTGACATTAGAAGCTATTAAAATTAAAACCAATGCATCATTTGTTTTCACTGAATTCCATGATGGAGGTTCTCGTGTATTAGAATGAGCTCTTTGACATCATATGTAAAGCAGTATTTTTATCGAACTACAAAATTGAACACGAAGCATTTGACTAAGAATTCTTCTAATTCATACAACAGTTCCAACTTTTAACATCAACTTGCAACATGATATATTATGTCACCATGAACGACTTGGAGTAAACAGAAAACATACAGAATAGTATGGATCATATTTCGCCGCGGTAGCCCCCAGAGCCGAAGTAATCCCTCCTTGAACTGGCAATTTGCTGGCTCTTTTGATGTTCTAACTTGGGGCAATCTCGGATACGATGACCAAGCCCACCACAGTAGGCACATCCTTTCACTCCACTTGCATTAGCTATTGCTTCGGCATCTTCCATTGGATCATTAAGCTCAGCCAAAACCGGAGGTATCCTCTGCTTAGCTTCTTGCAATAGGTGTTTCAGATCAAGCAGAGTCGTTTCACTCTGGTTCTTGTTGATAAACGTTGTGGCAATACCTGTTTTCCCACATCGCCCTGTCCTTCCAATCCTATGCACATAATTTTCAATTTCTGCAGGCATATCATAGTTGATCACATGTTGAATGTCTGGAAAATCAAGACCTTTTGAAGCCACATCAGTAGCCACCAACACGTCCTTCTTCCCAGCCTTGAAGGAGGCAATGGCATATTCTCTTTCTTCTTGATCTTTGCCTCCGTGTATTGCAACAGCTTCAACCCCCTTTAACAGAAGATATTCGTGAATATCATCCACATCGGCTTTGTTCTCACAAAACACCAAAACAGGAGGTGAGGTTTTCTGCAAACACTCAAGAAGGTACACAATCTTCGCCTCCTGCTTGACATATTCAACTTCTTGAATAACATCCAGATTTGCCGCTCCAGCCCTTCCGACATTGACTGTGACAGGCTTTACAAGAGCACTTCTTGCAAAATTCTGAATCTTTGTTGGCATAGTGGCAGAAAATAAAAGGGTCTGCCTTTGGGCCTTGAAGTGATCAAACACTTCTCGAATGTCATCCTCAAACCCTAAATCTACCAAACGATCTGCTTCATCTAATGTCAGATACCTGCAGAAAAGCCAATTTAGTAAACATTTTTAACAATGCATATCAAATCCAGATCCAGAAAAAAAAAAAAAAAAAGCAAATATTTAAGGTGCAACAGAATACAAACAGTTTGGATTGGATTAAAATGATAACAAGTACAAATTCCTCCATGAGTAAGTATGACTTGATTTTTAAGGTCAATCCTGAATCGGAAAGATCCATCATTCACTTTTCTCATAACAAATATTACATGTGTACTATATACTTGACATACATGCTTCCCACCAAAATCTGTCACTGCTACTTTAATACAATCAGACAGCCATAGTTGTTGTGGCCATGATTGAACAGATATCAATAAAGAAGAAAGCAATAACCTTATCTTATATTCAAATAAATCTGATACCATTAGTTTATAAGTACAGAGTTTAAAGAAGACAGAATCAAAATAATAATATTCAGCCAATGCAATTTGAGCAGTCGGGCTCGATTAGAACATTCAAAGAAGCAACCTGGGAAGAATTAAACCGATGAAATGAATAGCAATGTAATAACTTTATGGGAAAATGGCCATTTCCACTTTCTAGAAACATTACCATCCAATCCTTTGGCTTAGAAGTTTTAAAGAGAAGTGCATGAAATAAAATGCAAATAGCTAAGGCCTTATATTTGCAAATTCTAAAGATAGAGGCAATTTCAATACCTGCAGTTGTCAAGGCTCATTTTCTTCTTTGCTAGCATATCTTTCAGCCTCCCTGGAGTAGCAACCACGATATGAACTCCTCTTTTTACTACATCAAGTTGTGACTTCATATCAACTCCTCCAATGCAAAGCAAAGGCCGCAGTTCTGGATAGCCAGCCTCTTTCATTGGTTCAAGAAATTGTTCCACAACTTCATATGTTTGTCTAGCCAGCTCTCTAGAAGGGCAAACGATCAATCCAAATGGTCCTTCCCCAGGAGCAATTGGCATCATCAATTCTTCTTGCAGTGCAATCATAATAAGTGGCAACACAAAGACTAGAGTCTTCCCTGATCCTGTGAAAGCTATCCCAATCATATCTCTTCCTGACAGAATAACAGGTAACCCTTGCACCTGGATGGGCGTTGGTTGCACAATCCCTTTAGCTTTTAATTTCTTCAAAATGGGCTCTGGAAACCTCATATCCTTGAAGTTCTTGATTGGTGGGGGAATATCATCTCCACTAACTATAATGTGCCACTGCTTCCTTATAGCATCACAAGCCTTTTGTGACTTCCTTCGTATTGCCAAGGGAGGCTTCCACCCCGTCAACAGAGGCTCCGAATAAGTAATGCCCTTGGCCAGCTCCCTAACTGACATCAAAGTTTTCCTATCGGATAAGTGTTCAATCATCTCCTTTTCCTGTATTATCATTTGCTCGGTTTGAGTGATTTCAGGCTGCTCTTTCTTGAGCTGAGAAGCTTTGATCAATAAACTCGGTTTAGCTTCAACAAGATTCTGTTTTTCAATTTCCTCATCGAGTGCAGAAGACTTGCCCCGACGCTGCAAAATCTTCTGCGCCTCAAGGGCACGTCGCTTCGCCACCGGAACATACTCAACATAATCATCATTTTCTTCAGTCATATCCTGAGAATGTGAAACCTAAACTAGTTCAGATGAATGCATAAAATTGGGCACAAAAAAAGAATGATGGATAATTTCAATACACTGAAATTTCACACAAGGCTGCAATGGTTAAATGAGGCAACTTGACACAAAGAAAGCAAAGCCCTAAAATCCCAGCGCTATGCTCGTTTTCTCGAAAAACCTATAAACTATTTCAAGACTACGAAACCCTAAAAAAAAATAAAGCACATATTGGTTCATATCATGATAATTAGACGAATTTCAAGCACATAATCAGATCCCACTTCTTCATAAACTGTTCGAGAGAGTAGAACAGCACAGATATCATCATCCTTACCAAAAACTAAGTAAAACTAAAAAATTGAAAGCAGAAGACGCAAAATCAAGAAAATTCAAACTATTCTTAGACACCAAAATTAGGAAAATGGTAATAATCAAAAGCAGATACCATGATTAACGAGCGTTGGAGGCAAACGAAAAGCAACAATCAGTGGATGGATTGTTGGGTTTAGTTGAGAGGATTTTGACGGTTAATTAGCCTCCCAAGGTTTTTCCTTTTTCAGTTTGAATCTTTAAGCAAATAGTCTGTCATTCTTTATGAAACTAGAAATTGCCCGTGCGTTGCACGGGAGCCATTTTTAATTATAATATTATTTTATTGAAAATATATTTTTATGACGTCAAATATAGCTTTCTTTCATTCTGTATGAAAATCATTTTTAATTCTATTCTATTTATTCATATTTCGATGTTATAAAGATTGAGTAACACTTACATACCCTTGATTAGTAAATTGATGGAGGCCAAAAAAATGTAAGTGGGTTTCGTTTTTGAATTTGTTGTTTCATCTTTGTTTTTTGAATTTGTTGTTTCATTTCGTTTTTGATAGGGTAGTGAATTACATATTTCGTTTTTGAATTTCCGCATTTCAAGAATTAATTGGTTGTTTCATCTCTAATATTAGATGATTTACAACAGATTTTGATTAATTAGCTTTATGTACTTACTAAAATTTGTTGTTGTTCATTTGTTTAAATTGACTCATATTCTTAATTTCCAAGACAGCTTTATGATGGGGTTTGATTTTCACTGATGTTGTCTATCTTGTCTATCTAATAGATATATTTCTTATCCCTGACAACTTTAGTACTTGAAATTTAATCTCCATAGTTTAAATCTTTTATCTTTGGAACTGATTAGCACTTCCTGAATACAAGCAAGTTTGTTTGAAATGCTTCTGATAAAGTTTGTCTGCAATGTATCCAAAATTTGTTGAATTTAAATATTATGATTGAAGATAGAATTCAAACATAAAATAATGGCAAAAACTTTTATGAGTCAGGCCTGACCCGACCCGTTCACGCGCCCAAAACGCGCCTCCCACGCGCATGCACGCGCTCCCACGCGCTGAAGACATGTCCTGAAGCTCATCCAAAATTCGCTCAAATAGACCAACCTTTGTGTATAGTTAAACCAACCTTTGTGTATAGTTAGACCAACCATGTGTAGGTAGGTCTAACTATATACAAAGGTATGTCTAACATGTATAAAGGTATGCTTAACTATATATAAATGTATGTCTAACATATACAAAGGTATGTTTAAGTATACATAAAGGTATGTCTAACACAACGTAAAGGTATGTCTAACATAACGTAGTGGTATGTGCCAAAATTCAAAAATCAAGCCAAAAAAAGACAAGACATGAAATTTGGGCAGAACTGGTATGTTTAACATAGCTTAAAGGTATGTCTAACATAACGTAAAGGTATGTCTAACATATACTATTGGTATGTGATTTTTTTCAAAAATCATGAGCGAAAAAAAAAAAAATGAGGGTGCGGTCCCCCTGACCCGGATCCGACCCGGGTGCATGGATCTTGCACCTGATTCACAAGAGACTTACTCTAAAATAATTATTGCTAATGAAACACAATTTAATTCTTTCTTTGATATATTAGTTTTTCTTCTCTTTCGTTTGAGTCATTTTCTGGGGTTGTGAAGAATGCTTATATATGCTTCCTTTTTACTTTGCTAGTTTGTCTGCAATGCTTATAATATATGTTTTAATAAAAACCACATTTCTAGCCTTTTTTTTATTTATTTAAACCGATAAATGAGTGTTAAATGGAAATTTGAAATTCATGTGACGAAGACGATGTTTTTGGCTCTAATCAGTGGTCATTTTTGTTGTATCCAAGAATGTGTTAATCTGAAAATTTTATTCTTCTTGTATGAAGATGTCTGACACCAATCAAATTCCCGATATGTTACCCGTGATAGAGAGTGTCTCGGTTTATTTGAACGCTTTTATAGTGCTACTCACTGTAGCCAGTATATGTATTCATCGTAGAAACCGTCGTAGACGAATCAAACAAACTAGTCGAAGCCATTACTACCTTCGAGATAGGATTACAAGAACCTTAAATCATACACGCAGGATTACCCAAGTAAATGACGTAACCTGTCTGAACCACCTCCATATGAGTTGTGATAGTTTCTCCCAGTTATGTTTCTTGGTTGAAAATCTTGGCGGTCTCATGTCCACCAGAAACGTACAAATCTCCGAGCAGGTTGCAATTTTCCTAAGCATACTCTCCCACTACAAGAAAAATAGGATTGTTAAGCATGATTTCAATCGTAGTGGTTACACCATTAGTACACACTTTCATGATGTTCTTAAGGTTGTACTGCGATTACATAGTGTCATTCTTGTACAACCCGAACCAATTCCTGACTATTATACTAATGACTGGTGGAAATACTTCAAGGTAACAAACTTTTATTTGCTCTACTTTCTGTAATTCATATATATTTATAACAAATAGTCCAAATATTTACGCGTTGTCTACGACCATCAATCTTGTGTAGGGTTGTCTTGGTGCACTTGATGCCACTTATGTACCTGTCAAAGTGACATTACAAGATAAACCACGCTATAGGAATCGTAAAGACAATATTTCCGTAAACGTGATGGCCGTTTGTGACCATCACATGAACTACATATATGTTTTATCGGGTTGGGAGGGTTCGACTGCTGATAGTCGAGTCTTAAGAGATGTGATTACTCAACCTCATGGATTGAGAGTTCCCCACGGTAAAACATACATACAAGTGCATGTTTTCCTCCTCAAACACAATACAAAGTTTTTGATTTCATATTATGCTTCTTATACTTGTCTTCCTGATCACCTCCGTATTTATGAGAATTTGTAGGGAATTACTACTTGGTTGATGGAGGTCACACCAATGGCAAGGGTTTCCTTGCACCTTACCGAGGTGTTATGTACCATTTGCAAGAATGGGACCATTCCAATGTGAACCCTCAAACTCCTCAAGAATTTTTAAACTTAAAGCACGCTAGGACACGTAACGTCATTGAACGTTCCTTCGGAATACTGAAATCCCGGTAGGGCATACTCAGGAACAATTCTTATTATCCTATTTCAACTCAAAATGCTATTATCATGGCATGTTGTCTCCTTCATAACTTCATTCGAGAACATGAATGACACAAGTGCTGAAACCAATTTTACTCCTAGGACCGAGAGTGGTCCTTCAAAAAATATATAAGAAGAATTTGCTTTCTCGACCGAAACGGAAAATTGAGGATATAGATGAAAGACTTATCAGTACGATGAAAGAGATGTGTACGACGATGGCGAAGGAAATGAGTGAGCTATCCAAACGTGTTGGATCAAAGTATGATGTATGTGAGAAACAAGTGAAGGTCTTCAAAGAACTAGCAAAGTTTGATCATTTAGATATGGATATGAGAGTCGATGTTGCTAGACATCTCTGCAGCAAAGAAGAGGAGTTGTTGCTCTTCTTTAGCATCCCACATGAACAGGGATGGATCCAGGATTTTGTTTCAAGGGGGGCGGAAATCTTCATTTTGTAGTGTTATTCAAAAATCGTTCTCAATTTAAAGTTCATGAATATATAATACTAAAATATAGTGTTATTGAAAAGAAGTAACTTAATAAACATCCATAATTTGATAAAATATTTTTCTTCTACAATATATCATAAAGTCTATACAAATGATAAATCATCATTCTTTTTTTATAAGTTCGACATCTTGAATTGTACTCTGCGATGTTTCAAGAGATCAAAATCATCAATGATAGAATCTATTGAAAATTCTCGAGCTATCTCTTTCTCGATATATATGACCAAGTAAATCGAAAGAAAATCATCTTCCATTTTGTTCCTAAGTCGTGTCTTCACAATCTTCCATTAGGTATTTGATTATTGACTTCAATAGAAGGTTGTGCAATTTGAGAATTATTATTGATTTCAGGATCTCTTTTCTTGAAAAAAGAATTAATCTTTTTTGTTGCCCATGAGAATATGAGATCTTGATATACAATGAAATACTTTAAAAATTAGAAACCCAACACTTTTTAATACACATCACATATATATTTATAAATTATATATATATATATATATATTAATATATTACAAAATAATTAACATAAATTCTTTTCGTCTCCATCATTCAATCTCCTAATGCTTTTTTCAAGGCTCTGTTTTTTAATTGATCTATGCGGCTCTGTTGTGGGCTGCCTAATGCCTTTCTCAATTTTTGTTTTCAATTTTTTTAAAATAATAATGTGCTAAGCTACAAACTCTTTGTCTCTACTACATGATCCAAAAATCGAGGAAGGAAACAATAAACTCATTACTCATCATTCATGATCATGAATTCATCTAAATTAGAATAACACATTTGTAAGTGATATAAAATATGAATTCAAAATTCTAACTCACCTTTTGACTTGAAATTCTGAAAATATGTTGAATTTTACTTGAATGATAGATCATGTGCACCCAAAATGATTATTGAATTGAGAATTGAGATAGAGAATTTGAATTTGACAAGTTGTCCTAATCTATTATCTTCTCCCTTTATCTCCTTTTAATAGATGGACTTCAAAATTATAAGTTATGAAGTATTATAAATAAATTGGGCTTATAGTTTGAGCCTTTGGGCTAAAATTGTGTCTCATAAGTTGTAAATCTATTTAACTTATTAATTTACTACAATTAAATTAAATATGATTTAACAAATTGTGGACTAGTTATTCACAAATTACTCCGATTTTATCACAATTTTATTTTACTATCACTAATTCACTGCTAAATCATATTTTTAATTACAATTTAAGGGGGCGAAATTTTAGAATTTAAGGGGGACGAACTCTTGAAAATTAAATATCTAAATAACAAAGTTCATGTATAAATTGAAATTTTATAAAAATTCAACTAAATCCGTCCCTGCACATGAAGCGATAAGTGACACTAATTCACAAAATTTTGCAAGGACGATAAAGTTATTAATTTGAAATATGGCAATCATAAACCTTTTGTCTTACTGGTATTGTAATATTTATAACTTAGAACATGTTCTAAACTCCTTTTTGCTTATGGATTCTGTAACTTTTATTTTCCTATTATATGGAATGTTTATGTAATTTTAGTGGTTCGTTTAATAATTTTTTGTATTTAATTAATGGAAATTTTCATAAATTAGTGGCTCGTAACACATTATATAAAGAATTAATAAACGAGTGGCTCGTTATTTTTCATGAGTGGCTCGTTTTTAATTAATAAAAAATTCCATGAGTGGCTCGTTTAAATTGTCAAAGAGTGGCTCGGTTTAATAATTCAATTTAATGAATGAGTGGCTCGTAAATGAATTGTGAAGTAAACAGTGACTCGTAAATCAATTCTCAATTAATTAGTGGCTCGTTTAATAAATTTTTATATGTAATTAATGGAAATTTTCATCAATTAGTGGCTCATAAGACACTTTCTATGGATTAGTATCTTGTAAATTCAATTATATAATTAAAGAAATAGTGGCTCGTGGATTAATAGTGGCTCGTTAGATACATAATTAATTTTCCATTTCTTTAATTCAATGAGTCATTATTATAAATTACACGGCCTTAACATATTGAAATTACACCTTAACATTTCTCATAATACCATTTTTTTTAAATTCATAATTCTAGATATTGAAAACACCTTAACATTAACATTAATATTTAAATTACATTAAATGGCCAAAACAACATAGTCTGTCGAGTTAGTCTCCTGTGCAATTAGTGCACATATAATTCGGGTCGGGTCCGGGTCGACCCAGATCCGCGCACTTTTAATTTTTTTATTTATTTTTTTTTTTTTTCGCTTCAGATTGTTACCTTTATGTTATATGCTTGTAACATTTGTGTTATATAAGTGTGACCTTTATGTATAAATGTAATGACCTTTATATACTCTAACTTAGAAAAAAATGAATAATTTTAGCAAAATTTGTACATATTTACGTTTATGTAATATTAGTTGCACATATATTCATCCTTAAAATGCACTGAATTTTGAAATTTCAATTTTTTTCAAAGTTATGGATTATAAAGGTCATAATATTTGTACATAAAGGTCACAAGAATTGTACATAAAAGTTACAACAATACAACATAAAGGTCTTAATCTGAAGCGAAAAAACCTGAAAATCTTCATTTTTTCCTAAGTTACTGAACATAAAGGTCATAACATTTATATATAAAGGTCACACTTATATAACGTAAAGGTCACATCCTTACAATATAAAGATAACAGCCTGAAGCGAAAAAAAAAAAAAGGAAAATTCAGGTGCGCGGATCCAGGTCGGGTCGCCCCAGTTGCACCAATCCAGATCCGTGCACCTGGTGTACAGCAGCATTTGCGAGTCTGCCATCCTTAAATTACATACAAGTGAGTACATTAATCTCATCCTTGTACTCACTTCGAAATATAAGCAAAATATAAGCATATGCTATATAAACATACTTAAGCAAACACAAGCATATGCTATATAAACAAGACATACTTAAGCATATGATATCATCACTTCTTAATTCCCCTTCGGCGATGTCTCCTTGCTAGAGCTCGAAGCATACGATGCAAACGTATGACAAATTTTTTGGTTCAACGGTCATCAAAGTTTTAGCTTTTCCTACGTACTTTCTTTGGAGTGTTAGAGCGACTCATCTCTGTCTTCACCGATCGAGGGCGATTTGAAGGAGTCCTCCGAATCTGATACATATATCCCAATACTTGTCAATAATCTTCTTCCAAGCATTAGTATCGATGGAAAGTACATCATGGTCGGAAGAAATTTGTTTCATGACATCTCTCTTGGCTTGCTCCCTCTTTAATTTATCGGACTCGTCTGAAGCTAGGATGAAAATGACTTCGGGAGGCTTGTCATGGTCCTTCATGTCTTCGTCATCATCGATCAACTTGCTCTCAAAGATCGATGACCTTCCCAACTTGGATCTCCGTACGTAATTTTTGTATGCATTAGCAAATGGCTCATCCTACATTATATATAAACACATGTGTAGATGCAAGTTGCATAATCAGGGATCGTAAGGAAAAAAACTATCGATCACAAGAAGATAAGTTTTTTACCCTTACATGAATTGCATTCCAAGTAGCATCATCACATTTCAGCTCATAAGACAATGGGTTATATTCCACTCTATTAGTATTTATAACTTGTGAGAACACCTTGAACCTTTTTCGAAGTAATTCCATATGCTTAATGCACGAACCAGGTGTGAAATCCTTGCTAAAGAATTTGTTCACGAAATACATAGCAGTTTGAATGGCAAGCCAATTGTCCCTACCATCCTCGAAGTGTCTCATGCGTGCGTGAATCGACCAACACATCAATGAACATAGAACTCACATTTGCATCTCATTCCTTGTTAAAAATATAGTCGCCTTGTTTCATTTCATCAATTACGGAAGCCATTGTTATATATTAACATGCAATGGTCCAGTCTATATATAAAGCAGTGTTGAGAGATATGAAAATCCTTACATTAATTCAACAAGAATTATCAATTAATATAAGTCTTCTTCTTTGTGTACTGGTCATGTCAATGAGATTGCACTTGATGAGTAAATATTTACATGCATGTTACGTGTATCATCCAAAATGATATACAATCCACCATGGCCAACAACCTTACTTTAATATAACATGTATGAACTAAAGTTACTTAACTATCAACCCACATTCAATTTGGTTTTATGATAAGTTAGTGGGTGCCATAAATACGTAAGCTTCATAGATTTGTGAATCTTTTATCCATATTTGTTCAGCTGTAAATTAAATGCCACATTAATTACAGGTGCCATTAAAAAACCAATTGGTATGCTATTTTATTGGACCATACACAATTGATAAGAGCACCGCCATTCTCGATCGAATCTTATGTTATTCTATTTTAGTTCAAATCTTTTTATTTTGTTTGGTGTTGGACCATGTTGTTTTTGTGTAGTATGATGAAATATGTGGTATAATTTTGATTCATTGAAGATTCAGCCCAATTAGCTATAATGATGGCATTATATTGGAATAAAAAATTCCAATTTTAATTTGGTGAACTTGAGGGCATTTTAGGTATATACACTCATGTGTGGATAATATCCATCAAACCAAATACAATGATAATAAATAATCACATGTCAAAAAGGAGCAAACATTTAATCCAAACAAAAAACTACAAATAATCCTACTACAGAAAACATTCAATCCAAACAAAAAAACCATCAAATCAAGGGTTAAAAAGCATCCCGTCTAACCTAATCTAACCATCCCAACCCACAATCCAAACCACCCCTAAGAAAGAATAATAAAGAAAGAATTAGAGAAGCCTATTCACTTAAGGTTGTGGATCAAGAACACCATATGCGGCCCTGGGGGTCATAAATGATTAATAACACTATTTGTCGTGAAATTGATCTTCTTGAAAATTCTGCAAATTGTTCATGGTTGAAAACTTGAAACCATATCCATAATGAAGAAAACAACATAATTGTTTGGCAAACAAAAAAAAATATTATAGTTTCCATACAAATAGACTCACACTTGAAGTGGTGGTTCTCCTCCGTCCATGGACCTCGCAGCAGCAACGACTTGGTTCCGACCCAACACAAGATTTCTTCTTCGAAAAACGATGCATGATAGTGGTGAATGAGAAGGCAAGCGGACATTGACTTAGCAGCGAAAGAGAGATGTCACCGATTGGAAGAATAGAGAATACCCCTTTTTTCTTCGACTTTGTGCTCGAATTCAACCCAACCCCCTCTCGCAGATCAACAGGATCCACCTGCAAAATTGAACCTAATAGATGGATTCAAAACAAAATCAGTTATGTTAGTACAACAAAAGAGAGAAGCCGATTGGAAGAATAGAGAGTACATTTTTTCTCAAATTCGTTCCTGAATTCAAACCAACTCCCCAGATCATTATCAGGATCCACAATCGAGCCTGATAGTTGGATTCAAAACAAAATCAACGACTACTATGACTCTTCTGAAAATTCAAAACAAAATCGTTACCACTAAGATAAAAGAGAAAAAAAAAACCATAACATACCTTCAAGGTCTCAATGGTTGTTGATTCTTGCCTTAACTTAGTGTGTATTAATTGGCTAACATGGGTTTCTGGCAGCCAGCAATTACAACATTGGAATATTATGATTCGGAAGAAATTAACTCTGAGAAATTGGGGTTTTGTTGCGGGAGACAACGACAATTGCCCTTGAGCGAAGAAGGAAATAGAGAGCACCCTGATTTGACGCTACAGTTTCTCTTAGATATTGGAGTGCATTTGATGCTGTGTGAGAATTAAAAATAAGAATGAAGAGGTGGAGAGGGAACGTCAGTTACACAATGAAGAGGGGAGGGAGAGAGAACGTTTGAGTTTGTGAACTGTGGAAGAAGGAACGTCAGAGATGGTAGGAGACACGTGGCAGCTGGAGATAAATTCTTAATGCTGATGTGTCATGCTCTGGAGAGTCTTAACCTTCTCTTTATTGTTGTTTTTTTTTATCTTTTTTTTTTTCATTTTGTTAACCTTTTTCCCTTATTTAAAAAATGTTTTTTTTTTTTTGACCTTTTTGACATTTTTTATTCTATTGAAATTTCAACACACAAAAATAAGACAAAAACTTCAGAATCATGTATTTCATAACTAACATTAACTCTTTTCTTTTTTGTTTAAAGTATGAGTGCGAGATCAAATAAAAAATTTCAACCAATCTCATAAAAAAGATAGTGAAATTTATAAAAATATAATGATTGTATATTTTGCACCAAATTTGACAAAAATAATACCACAACAAATTTGTTGCCTTTTTTGTTCACCATGAAAACTTCCTTTTTTGACTCAAAATTTATGTGATCTTAGCTGGGATATTCCAAGGCTCACCAATATGGTAACATTGTTAATACTCAGATTTCGTAACATGTGGTACTATATCATAATAATTCTCTCCTTTTGGGGATGAATAATATAGTAACCTACTGATCGACATGAATTTCAATTTTATTACCATGAAATACTAATCTTGCAGATTCAATTTCTATAAATCATGTACTCGATCATCTTCTCCAACAAGTGACATCTTCTTCTCTATCTACAATCTCAGAAAGAATTAGAAAATATCAAAGATGAAGAAAGTATCATTTTATATGTTTCTTCTCCTCGTTGCTCTCTTTGTTCTTGAAGGTGGTCATCGTCATTTTGCTTCATATATATGTTTTCTGTTTTTAATTTCCAAGGACATATGATATGATATGATCAAATTAGATATTATTTAAGATGAACTCATATCGAGATTACTATATTGCGCAGGGGCTCAGGTTAGCATGGCAGGTGAGTGTATTGCTCAACGTCACTATTTTGAGTCGGATTGTGACCTCCTAGATTGTCTGAAGTGGTGCAGCGGAACAAAAGGACCTCAAGCACAAGGACGATGTACACTAAGTGACACTTGTTTTTGTAGGTATCCTTGTCCATAATTAATTAGGACTTGTGATGCTCTTAATGAGGTCACATATATTTATTGTATCTTCATGGTAATTAATTGAGTCTTGTTATCATAAAAAAAATAAGTCCATTATATCGCCTTTTAAATTACCTATCTTTATCATTTCTTACAAGCCTTTGAGTTTGATGCTTGTCAAGACACAATTAATCAATTGAAATGCACCTATATATGTTTAATCTAAAAGATGAAAACAAAAATTTGCATTTGATTTATTAGTATGATACATGAATATAACCTTACAAACAGGACAAACAAGTACAATTTATCCATTCAATATTAATTTAGAAATGGTTTTTTCATGTCAACCAAATTCGAATGAGAAAATTTATATATAACCCACCAAAAAAAAAAAAATTCAGTTGTCATAAAAAAAGAAAAATGATTTATTAGCACAATACTCATTTTGAGATAGTGTAATATATAACTCATAAATATAATCTTGTTATGTTATGTGAGATGAATCAACTCATAAATCACACAACAGTTATGTAAATAAGGGATAATTCTACTATACATCAATGATATTAATACACCAACATTTTTTACTATGGTAATTTTTGCACAAGGTAACTTTTGTCTTTTGAATTGTGGTTATGGGCTGGATTGGGTCTGCTTACTTGGGTCACATTCAATTAATTTTTTCATTTCATTATATGTTGGGTCATTGTTGAGATCATAAATTTTAAATAATGTAATTATAATATATTAAATAAAATAAAATATATATTCAAAATATACAAATTTATGATAAAATGTATAAATTTCATGAACTAAAATATTAGTTAATAGATTATATATTCTAAATAATTAAAATTAGTAAGAAAGAATTTGTGGTTGATTAAATAATATGATATTAATTTTGCTAGTAAATTTGATTGAAGTAGAATGAAATTATGGTTGTAGGATCTTTGTTTGAATCTTGATTTTCTTGATAATTGTTTATTTGGATTTTTTTTAGTTGGTTCCATATTTAGGTTAATTTAAATCAATTCTCTGAATTTGGTCACCTAAATAAAATTAGACATTTTTGTTTTTTTATTTGGTTTTATATTTAGATTAATATAAATCAATTCTCTCAATTCGGTCACATCGATAAAATTAGGTAATTTGATTGGGCAATTAACTAGGTTTTAATCCACTAATCTCTCTGGGATCGATCGTGCTCATCCTATCTATAGTTGACATCGAACACTTGCGGTATAAGATTAAAATAGGCAATAGAATAACACCTTTAGAATCTTTAATATTTTTAAATTTCAGATATCATGAGGTATAATTTAATCTCGTATTTTATATTAAAAATATACTAATTTGAGATTGATGATATTAATATTCACAAATAACTAAAACCAATATAATATTTTTTTTTAAGTGTGGTGAATAAATGAGTTCTAATTCTTTATTCTCAATTCTTAGTATGATTTTACATTATATAACTATTTCTATGAATATAATAATAATTAGCACAATATATAATATATAATTATTTTTATGAATATAATAATAATTGAGTCAGTATATATATTAAATTGAAGTAAATATTAGAAGTGTGTTCGACAACCTATTCAAACATATACCTCAAGTGTTCGGTGTTAATTATAAATGGTTCAAGCAAGATCGATCTCATATAGACTAGTGATCTAGAACAATATTAACTACCTAATTAATTTACCCAATTTTATTTAGATGACCGAATTGAGAGAATTGATTTAGTTAACCTATGTCTATGGATAAATAAATGAAATACAACATCAAATATAATGTAATCTTTATTAATATACTATTTAACTATTGAAATAAATATTTCTAATTTGTGTGAACACAGTTACTTTTTGATTGTCTACATTATTTATACTAATAACTTCTAATTTAGCTAATAATAATAATATAGTTACTTTTTACTTGACTCTATAGTAGTAATAATAATCACCATAGTAACAATTTACTTAGTTAGTGACATGACTCAATCATTGTATATGCAATACTAAAAATATCTATATTTAGTGAAAATATATAATCTATAATATTAAATATAAGAACTTAAAATATAAATAATAATATAGTTACTCGAGATTGTATATATTTACATATTAATAATCTTAATAACACTATACATATAGTATTTAATTAATACTTAATAATAATAATATATTTATTTTTCACTTATATCTATAGTAATATCTTTATTAGTAAAAGTTCATTTAGTTAATAATACATATATGTGTGTATATATATATTTCAAAAATAGAAAATAATAATTAATATATGCATTTAATGTTGGATCAATGTATGAGTGTCACATGGCACTTTAGTCCTTCTTTTTGTATTTATAAAAATGAGGACATTTAAATTAAAAATCTTAATAAATATATAAAGAAAAAAAACATATCGAATATAGGTCTCAAATGATTCATTATCACATGATGCATAATACGAGAGGATTTGATTGTGGTTTTATGAATATTATTGACAGTTAAATACAATAATGAGAAAAGGTAGATTGTGAGATTAGACTCTTTTAGATGAATATTTAAAATTTACGATGGTAATTTTACTATAGAATGACTCGTAAATAAGAGTTCAATCTATCTTACAAAAACTATTTGTGAATCCGTTTTACATAAATTTTTGTATTTAATATTTTCCATCGAATTTGACAGGAAATAATATGTTACAAATGTGTGTGCCTTTTTGTCACCAAGATTACCACGAGAACTTCCTCTTATTTGACTAAAGAGATTTATGTGATCTTAAAAGATATTGTTAGTTGTTACAATATCCTAAGACCGACATTCCTATAACCAGACTTGGTACCCTTAACATTGATAATCTTCCACAATCTTTTTGTTATTATGTGCTAATATTACATATTCTTTCATTTTCTGAGGAAGAATTTGGTAACATATTGATGTAATATTTTTCACCAACATTGATCTTAATGATGTACGTAACCATGAAACAATAATCTTGCAGATTTAGTTTCTATAAATTGTTTGATTTCAAACTACTCGTCTTCACTCCAACAAGTGACACATTCTCTCTCTACAATCTAAGAAAGAAGTGGCAAATATCAAACATGATGAAAGTCTCATTTCTTATGCTTCTCCTTGTTGCTCTATTTGTTCTTGAAGGTGCTCATCTTCTTGCTTCATGTGCTTTCTTTTCCATTCATAAAATTTAGGCTCCGAATAGAAATTTGATATTCTTAATCACATATCCGTCGATTATGTTTGGACAAATGCAGATACAGGGGGTTTCAAATCCATTCAAGCATTCATTTCAAATCACTCTGAAATTTAAAACTCATATTGAGATTGCTATATTGCACAGGGGCTCAAGTTAGCATGGCAGGTGAGTGCATTGTTGAACGACACTATTTTCAGAAGGATTGTGACGACCAAGATTGTGATAAGTGGTGCACTGAAACAAAAGGACCTCATGCACATGCACAATGTACACTACACTAGTAGACACTTGTTTTTTGTAGGTATCATTGTCCTTAATTACTGTGTCGTGTCCTACCATTTGTGATGGTCTTAGGTGTGACCCACAACATTGTATCTTGATTTGAATAAATGAGTCCTGAGTTTTGTTACCATAATAAAATTTAATAACAATTTGGTATTTTCATTTTGCCTCTTTTTTATTTGCCTAAATGTTAATGATATTATTTTGCCTAAATGTCTTGATATTTTCTTGTTTTCTTAAAACACAATCATTTGAAATGACATGACATTTCAGCAACAAATGGAAATCTAGATTGAAGTTAGCAATCAAATAATGAACTAATGATATTTCAAGAGACAAAAGTTTCTTTAACTCAGTCAATGTGACCATATTTCTCTATTTTCATGACCACTGAAGAGAATAATACCTCTAGGATATCATAAGGACCCATCAAACCTAGCAGTTTCTGACTAGTGTGATTTGTCTTCCTCTTCATCATTGTCGCTATCGTCATCTTCATCGTCGTCGTCATCATCATCTTCGTCATCGTCATCATCATCATCTTCATCACTACTCTCATCACCATTAGCCTCAACATCATCACCATCGACATCACTGCGATCATCATAATAATCATCCTCCTGATCAGTGTTGTCGTCATCATCATCACTATCCTCATCTTCATCATCACTATCCTCATCATCGCCGCTGCCATCGCTTTCATCAGCATCTTTTGTTTCTTCAGAACGAGAAGCTTTCTTAAGATCAAATTGGAGTCTGTAAATAGTGCAGATTTTCGATAGTGATGAGGTAATAAGCAATGAAGGAAAGATGCTGCTAAACAATGGTAAACAGAGAACTTAACATACATCTGATCTGTCGTTAGAGGAGACACTAACACGTTGATATCGTTGAGCAACACCCCAATCTGAAAAAGATGTCATGCAAACTTATGTCATTCTACTATTACAGACAATGCATAACTAAAGATCGAATCAAGACTTTCCTTTAAAACATATAATGAATAACTTTTCCAAGCAGGAATATATTTTTCAGCATCTCTTCAATATGTTAAACCAAAACATATCAACAATGTTATCATACAGAGAAGCACAAAACCTTCGAAGAAAGGAAAGTCCAAGAAACAAGCGTCACAACAAGAATTTGAAAATATGCCCTTATCAATCTAAACACTGTTAAGTAAAGACAATCACGAGTTGGATAATTCTAAAATTAACCTCAAAAAACAACAGTTTTACATCTGACACAGAACGATTAACTGAAATTTGGACAAAAGATATCGAAAATGTTTCACAACAAAATTAGAAACGTGGAAGAGATTATATGCCAGATATATATACTAGAACTCGAATGTCACCCGATTCATTATTGCTGACAAAACAGATACAATAAAAGCATAAACAACCTATACTCATAAGGATACACAATCACAAAGAAACAAAAAACAACTTACATGAAATCTATTAAGCATAGATGCTTATAAACACAGAAAGTTATGAAAGCAAAAATGCAATTCCCAAACACACACTCATTCAGTTCAGTTGCCAATAATTCACAAGGCACATGAGCATTACATGATCTTCCATCTTGGCTGTGATAATAAAGAATTAGGATCTCTAATCAGCAAAGTTATACAAGACTTTTGGCTAACAACATTCAAGAAATGGACACAATTCAGCCTCCCTTCTTCACAATAACTTCCACTAATCTTGACAAAATTAAACAGCATTTACACATTCTATATCTAACTGGAAAGACCCAATTCAGAACTAGTCAAATTGATAGATCAAAACCCTCAGCATTATGTACTTTCAAGGAAATTATATAGTGCTAGGTTTTTACTCAAAAGAAATCTTGAACAGATAGAGAAATATTGCATAGGGCCAAAAAACGAACCAGGAAAAGAAGCAAAAGATGAGATCTTTGAGCGACCCAAAATGTATCAAGAACTGAACAACACATCGTCGAATAGCACAGTTTCTCCACTTCCATTTCTGACTTCTTTGCTCTTTCTTTTTTTTTTTTTTTTGAATAAGCTGAAATTAGATATGGAGAGAGAGAGAGCGAGAGAGAGATTTTCTGGAAAATGAATATATTTTTTGGACAAAAACTTATATACCCCTGGACACATAGGTGCATGAATCTAGGTGTTATATATATGTTTTTCAAGTGATATAAATATGATAAAGTTTTGTGTGAGACCGTCTCACGGATCATGTTCCGTGAGATGGGTCAACCCACATTCCATAATTCATATGTAAATTAGTGAAAATGAGTTTGATTCATGGGTTACAAGGATCAGTCTCACGAAAACACTTTGTGAGACCGTCTCACGCAAGTTTTTGTGCATATATATATATATAGGTGTTATATTTCTTGGTGTTATAAATATATCCTACATGTATTATATGTATATAAGAGTATACATGTGATACTTGAAAAGTATATATATAATATCTGTAAAGTATATATTTAACACCATATAATGATTTATTTGGGGCACCATACCCGTGAGGCACACAAATGTCAAATCTATTTTTTTTGTTGTATTTTGGGGTTTTTTTAGGGCTAAACTTTCTGTAAATTGAAGGCGAAAATAATTAATGATATATATATATATATATCATAAATGAAAAATATTACACTTTTCCCATTAAAATTATATAATTCACATTTTCTTAAATGTATACATGATTCTCACTATTTAATTTTTTTTCATTTCCACCTGTTCAAATCTCCTATTTTTATCCATCTCAAATAGATCATTTGTTTCGTGTTACATTTCATATTTCATTACATTTAATACACAACATGAGTTAAAAATAATGACATTATCGAAGAAATACAGTTTGATAGTGTAAAATCAAATATTGCGAGGAGGGAAGTTTGTGAAGAGGAAATAAAGATTTATATGCGCCACTCACAGCGCCAGTGTAAAGAATAAAAAGGATACTAAGAAGTATTCCAAAATATCACAGATATATGAATGGAACTTAAATGAAAGAAATGGCAAATCAGTTTATTCTAATTATTCAAACAACAATTGGTTTCTCATCACATGCAAGAAAACAACACTGCAACTAATCAACGTATAAACATATTTTTGCTAACAACAATTTTCTATAATCTAAAATGGACAATGTAGTGAATAATCAAAGACATTATTGTCTTATTTTCAAATGGTTGCATGGTTGAATTCTATTTATTTGACAACTTGAAAACCTCTGATTTCTTACAACTATAATAAACAGGTCTTAAAGCCCTCCTCTAGTTCCTTCCCATCCAGATTCTTTCCAATAAATACGAGCTTATTGATTCTCGGTTCATCTGCACCCCATAACCTATCAGGCGAGCCTTGGAATATATCATGCACTCCCTGTAAAATCGATAGGCTTATAAACATACTAAAATGCTGAGAAAATAGCACAAGTGAAAAATGACAGATAGTTTATGGTTCTTCTCTTAAAACCAAGTAGGATATAGAATCAATTGCTTTGCAGAATCGAGTCACCTGAAAAACAAATCTCTCGTCCATGCCACTGACTGATAGAAGACCTTTCATTCGATATATGTCCTCACTTCTGTCTAATAAGAGATTGCCTAGCCAGATGTTGGCCTGAAATATGATTCATCAAATCATCATTATCCTATTGAACAATAAATTGTGCTCTCGTATGACTATGTGCATGGTACCAAAATAAGAAGTTTGTGAGGTTTTTGAGACTTACCTTTTCAAGATCCAAAGTCCCTTCACAAACTATGCTGACTGAAGAGACACCAGGGTCGTGAGTATGATCATGGGAATGGTGATCGTGAGAATGGTGATCGTGATGCTCTGCTATGCATTCAAGAAATTAGTATCTTATGTAGTCGAGTCTATGTTGAAAACGCTGTGATTATTTATAACACCACTCTCAATGTTAATTTATTTTCTGAGTACAAGATAAAAGGGTGTTAAATGATATACTGAATAATAATAATAAGACAATGACAAATAAAATTGACAGTAGGAATGTCAGGAAGTAAGTACATGAATAATCAAAAGCATGCAGAATTACATAAATTTGTGACTTGTTTTATATTTATAAAATATGCAGATTATTTATTTTATTATTCCTTTAATCTGGTGTAGTGGAAGGTTCTATTTCATAACATCGAGCCAAGGAAAATGTAAATTTAGAATTATAATGAAAAGATCTGATTAAAAGGATAGAGAGAGAAAAAAAAAAAAAAAACTTACTAACAGTCCAGATTTGGATAATCATTACAACTAATGCCAGAAATTGAAGTTGGTTGTCAAAATATTAAGATTAAAAAATCAGATTTACCATGATGATGGTCATGCTCGTGATCATGGTGGTGATCGGGGTCATTGCAGTGGCTATCATGATCCTCCTCCGAGTGGTCAGAGTCAACAGCACTATCAATTCTGCATATATTTAATTAACTTGAAAAAAGCTACATCTTGATTGATACATACTAAAACTAGTTCAAATTTATTGCAAGTGTCATTTGAAGCCAAGGCACATCATAGTAAAATTCTTATAGAACTAAAGATATGTAAACTCAAGATTAAATGTTTTTTTACATGCAAAACAAAGATGGGTGTGTAGTGAAAGACATCATATCCACATTACCAAGAGCCCTATCAAGTTTTCTCAATTATTTTTCTACACCGATTTACAACTTTTGTTACAGTTCTAGATGTCTTAAGGTTTGACAGGGATATGAGGGGATTAAGAGTGATTATTGTAACATCTTAAATAACGTTCGAACTAAGATAGCAAATTAGGGTCCCAAACACTATATCCACATGGCAAAGAATCAAGATTTTAAGGAAGGATCAGCATGAATGATAATAAGAAGAATGCAGTAATGGCTAAGGAGAATATTCAAATATCAAATATAAATTAGAGTGTACCTTTCCAAGTCAAAGCCACCGATACCAAGAACATAATCCAAATCGACGTTTCCATATTGTGTTCGTTTTAGTTGAGCCATACGATTTATGCCCTACATTACAGAGGGGGAAAGGATTAGAAAGGATCTCCAAGAAAACAGAAGACGATAATGGAATACTTGAGGAAACTCACCCTTATCCTATCAACCAGAGAAGCAACCTCAGGTTCACGAACAAGATCAGTCTGTTATCAAAATTCATGTAATTAGTATTCTAGCAAGATATTGAACCAAAAGTATGATAATATGCAAAAATTCTGAAGCCATATAACGCAGACATGCTAAGAAGTCATATATAATTAAGCAGGTAATTCATATTACTCACTTTATTGAAAGCACCTTATCATAATTCTAGAGGTGAGAAATAGAATAGATAGGTGTACAATTTGACTAAAACTCAAAAAAAGAAACTTACCTTGTTTACAATTATGCGGTCAGCATATGCAATTTGTTCGATTGCCTCGTTTACTACACCATCAGGCTTCACTTCATCAAGGTGGATACCAGCATGCTTAGCATCAACAAGAGTGACAACTCCATCAAGTTTAACATCATTAAAAATCTGATCTTCGGCGTAAAATGTCTGAATAATTGGGGCTGGATTTGCTAATCCTGGAAAGATGAGAACAACAAGAGCAGCAAGTGGATTGATATACCGATTGAGTTTTCAAATGATCAAAATGATGAGTGAGAAATAAGTGTGGCCAATCTTATTATACTGAACATTATGCATTTGTTGAGACATACTTGCTAACTGATCAACCTTAATGTAGGAATATTAAAGTGATCCATCAATATTACCTGTTGTCTCAATGACAATGTGATCGAACTTCCCTTTTTTCTTATTCACAAGCTCTGCAATCATCCTAACGAGATCACCCCTCACGGTACAACATAGACATCCATTGTTGAGCATAACTATGTCCTCAGCTCCTGCCGCTTTTGCGGCAACTAAAGAACCATCAATGTCAATTTCACCAAACTGACAAACCAACAATTCAAAAGAAATCAAATTTTAGTAAACTAATCCACTCCACATAGGTTGCCAACAACATTATATGCTCCAAATAAAAAACGAATCCATAAGTTCCATCAAGAGCGTAGGCATAGAAATGCCCTTGATGAAGAGAATGCATCTCTGCAACTTGTCTCAAACCCTCCAATCATAAAAGACAAACAGATTTAAGTATCCAATATTAGTCGAGCTGATGACCTAGATACCAATTTGACTTGTAGTGTAAAAATTAATTCACTAATACTACTTACACTCCATACCTCATTTTCAATAACTGCAATGCGTTTCCCATGATCAGCGGTCAAGATGTGGTTTAGTAAGGTTGTCTGTCAAACAATCAAACAGTTACAATTAGCAGGATCCATCAGTTTAAAGAAATGCAAACACAGTTCATTTAGCTCTATTTTGCCTTTAGTTTTTTTATGCTTAACATGAAACTCAATATTGACAAATTTCCACCTATTAATTAGCTGGGTCAAAAAAACTCAGAAGAACATTGATACCATTACTAGTGTTTATAGCCATGCAAATTTACTCCTTTTATATCAAAATTATATTATTCGGGCTGTCAACTTTCCGTAGAAACTAGAAACACACTCCTCCACTTATCAGCATTTTAAATGTACCACCAAACCAGCATAATCATAATTCATAACCAGCTAAATATCTAAAGCAACAAAAGAGAAGTCCAGCTACCAAAGGTGTCCTTTTGACAAGGCAAAATTCAATTGCAGTACAGAGAAGAAGAAACAAACAAAACAACCAGTTTAACTTCATTAGTATACATAACAAAAATCTAGAAAGATGCAATCTTTGACTCTTTCGTCGTTAATTACAACATGAATTCCCTTCATAATTCATCCATACAACAAATTATCATCAATTTAATCCAGAAAAACAAAGATAACGTTGAAAAACACCTCATTTATGACTATTGAAAAAAGAATTAACTAAAAACAAGCAATTAAACATTCAAAGTTGTATCATTTCCTCGGCATAATCACAAAACAACAGCAACTAACAATTATGAGAATACCTTTCCGGAACCCAAGAAACCGGTGATAATGGTAGCTGGGATTCTATTATCAGGAGGGATTTTAGTGAGAACACCGGAGTCCTCAGTTTCCGGGGCAGAAGTGGTGGCGGAGGAGACTGTAAAGCGGCGAGAAAAGCGTGGTTTTCGCTGCTTCGATGAATACACGATTCTTGGATTAACAGAGGAGCTGCAGTTGAGAAACCTGCGCTGTTGAGCTATAATCTGTGGCCGGTTTCTGAAGAGGAAAAGGGTGGCGTTCATAGATGAAAAGGAAGAGGAGCGAGCTTTGGCAAATCCCAGAAAGGACGTGGCAATGTCCATGGACACTGAGGGTATGGATGCCATGTTTGGCTGCTAATTGGTGGCGTTGCGGATTTCAGTGGTTAGAGCGGTATTAAGGGTTTGAGAGAGAGAGAGAGAGAGAGAGTGGATATGATACAGAAAAGGAAATCAAAGGGTGTATTTAGCAGTGTTCTTACAGTAATAAAATGTGTTCTTACAATCTAATAATTTGATTAAATCTATCATTTTATTGATTAATTGGTTCAATTAGTGAATTCTATCTATTTTGTCAATTAATTAGTGAATTCTATCGATCTGACAAAATCGATTATACTTATCATTCTATTATGTTAAAAAATATACATATAATAGGTTAGTTTGTGTGGTAATTTAGTATTAATGAAAAATGTATGAACGTTCAGATACATATATATATATAAATTTATTGATCGTATATTATTAAATAAATCTAAATTGTTGATCGATTTGACTTGTCAAACTTGTTATGGGCGGATGAATCATAGTTTGGCTTTGATCACAATGCAATTTAATTTTGATTGTTTGGTCGGCTTAACATGACATAACAATTGCTTGAGTGGCACTTACATGCGACTAGGCACGGATCCTCCGCTAACCCGACCCGACCTGATGAATACTATATATATATATATATATATATGTATATATATATATATATATATATTTCTGCCATTAATGGAGAATTGTTGCGATCTGCGAGAAGGAATCATGGAAATTTCTTCTTCTTCTGCAAAATTTTCTTCTTTTCTTCTTTCTTAAACCATAATTTTGTATCTCTTCTTCTTCCGCTTCTTTCTTAAACCCTAATTTGTGTCTCTTCTTCTTCTTATTATTATCTTTTTATCTTCTTATCTTCTTATTCTTTCTCTCTTCTGCGCATTTCTTCTTCTTCTTCCATCTCTGTTGTTCTTTTCTCTTTCTTTAGGGTTTGCATATTCAGGATTGTATATGTATGTAATTTGATATGCAATTTTGTTGGTTATTGAATGATGATATGCAGTTGTAGAAATTTGTTTGAGTAGTATGAATTTGCACAAAATTTGGGGAAGAAGATGATAAAATCGCAATTCACAATCTATTATTTATATATACATATCACTGAATCTTAAGAACATACATGTAATACCTAACGAGTATATATATGACACCTATAGAATATAAATATTACACATAATATGAAATTTATATATGTGATACCTCAATAACATATATGTAACACCGAATGAGTATATATAACACCTATTGAGTATATATATTACATCTATCACTGAATCACATAATATGAAATTTATATATGTGATACCTCTAAGAACATACATGTAACACCTAAACAGTATATATATAACACCTATAGAATATATATATATATAACACCTACCACTATATATGTGATATCTCAAGAACATACATGTAACACCTAAAGAGTATATATATAACACCTATAAAGTATATATATAACACCTCATGTCACTATATATATGATACCTCAAGAATATACTCGTAACACTTAAAGAGTATATATATAACACTTATATGTGATACCTCAAGAATATACATGTAACACCTAAAGAGTGTATATATATAACACTTATATGTGATACCTCAAGAATATACTTGTAACACCTAAAGAGTATATATATAACACCTATAAAGTATATATATATATAACACTTACCACTATATATATGATACCTCAAGAACATATATATATAACACCTATAGAGTATATATATAACATCTATTACTGAACCACATAATATGAAATTTGGTGTGCGTATCAGGTGGGGATGCGTGTGGGCGCGCGTGGAAGCGACCCACGCGTCGGGTCGGGTCAGTGTCCGTGCCCCAGATACATATACGTTTTTGTGCAATTGCTTATATCTAAATGTCCTTTTACGAATCATCCAAAACTATGATTCGCTTTCGGAAATGGTTTTCAAATATTTGACAAATAAAGAACCTAAAGTTACACCTCAACTAGGAGCTACAATTTATAGCTTAGTGATAGGCATTTGATCCATACAATTGTAATTAAAGCAAGATCATAGAATTGAAATTCTCTAAAATGATGTTTTGAATAACTACTACAATTTGAATAGGTATCATGTAAAACCTTATGTATAATAAAGTTTATACGGATGAAGAAAATTGTAGCAACCTATCAACATGATCAATTTGAACCTCACATAAAACTCTCTAGAGCTCCTTTACAAAACAATCTAAGTTCTAAGAAATGATTAGGTACTACAATATAGAGCTAATTCATGATAACTAATTATAAACTCTGAGATTTATGGAATGGGTTAGACCGACCCGCTCCAATAATGGGATGAACAGGATCTTGATTTTATTAGCGGGCCTTTGTACTTTTTTTATAGATATATATACAACAAACTAATTATGATAATTTTTGTTCTACTGTTTTGTTGAAAATTCGATTATGATTAAGGGATTGATTGTACTAATAATCTCATTTCATTTTAAATCTAAACTGATTATCTTAATTTTGGTTTTAATATCAATATATGGATTTTTTAAGACAACAAATTTAATGAGATAATGCTTATAGATAATGTTGGCTAGGATCAAGTCGAATATAAGTATAAGCACCCAATTTATGAAGTCAGTCTTCCATCCAGTGAAGAAGCTGGTTGTTGAATTTGGAAATAAAAGTTACAACTCTGAAATAGTTAATTAGTACAAATATTAATCTATATATATATATATATATATATATATAAAAGTAGAATATTCTGTCAAAAATAGCTACAATAAATATCTCATTTATTAAATATTTCTATTTTAAGAAATCATTAATAACTTTTATTTTAAATTTATTAATAAACAAATACATAAATATTAATATTTAATACATTTAATTTTATATTTATTGTATAGAAACTCAAAAGAAAAAGTAAATAAATAAATTTATATATATATTTATGTACTATAATAATATATGAAAAATTTGAGATATTTACAGAAATACTATTTTCTCAACAAAAAAGTGTCACATCAACAATATTTTTATTTTGCATTTTATTATTTAATCCATTCAATTTATAATATATATATTGTATTAGTTTATTCTTATTTTATTAATACTAATTAAGTTATTTTTTATTGAATAATTTATTATACACCAACAATAGATAATGTTCAAACAATAATTTTAATAATAAATATTAATTTGTTTGGGGATAATTGTATCATATTTAATATAAATATAATTTATAAATAAGTGTAACACTATTAAAGATGCATATATATACATATATGTATATATATAATGTATTTAGTGTGAAATTATATGTAATTCTAAGTATTTTTTAAATTAATATTTGTAAGTGTCCCATCAACAAATTTTTTTATTTTTGCATTTTTACTATTTAATCTATTTGATCTAATAATATAAATATTGTATTAATTTATTCTCATTTTATCGATCTTAATTAAATTAATTTTTATTGAAAAATTTATTAAAATCAACAATAGATATTCAAACAATAATTTCAATAATAAATATTAATTTGCATGGGGATAATTTATATACCATAATAATATAAATTAATAAATAAATATAACACTATTAAAGATGTGTGTATACATATATGTATATATAATATGTATTTAGTCTGAATTATATGTCATCTTAAATATTTTTTAAATTATAAATATCTTATAATCAAATAAATTTTTAGCTTTTTACTTTACACTTAGGACTTCGTATATTTTTATATGAGAGTGCACGTTTTGAATTTATATGGCGCACCTGATTATTTAAATTATATGCTTAGTTTCTAATTATATTGTCGTCATCATGATCGTAGACTACTACTACATTTTGATTTTGTGTTGAGCTTAAATTGTAATGATCAAAGTCGTGCTATATCAACTAATTTACGTGATACTTATAAAGGAATAATTATCTGTCATATTCGATGTTAAGCGATATTAATAAAAAAAATTATAATTCAATTTATTTTGAAATAAAGGTTGAAAATACATAATTGACAGTGCTTGCATCAAGTTCTTACGTAAAATTTCTAATTTTATTTTGTAATGTTTCTATATATACATACTCACACACACATGTATTTAATTTAAATAATTGAATTTGATTTTTAATTCATAGTTTTTTTAGTTTTTTTAGTATATTTAATTTAAGTGACTGAATATATTAGTTTGTAACACAGATGATAAAAAAAAAAAATCGACTATAATTATTGTGTATAAAGAAGTTTTTAAAAAAACTTACAAACTTTACGGGTAGAATTTCCAATATTAATATTGATACTTTTATTTTTAGTATTAATCATAGATTAGTGAATTCGATGTGTATAATATAAATATATTGTTGTGAATTGAATTATCTTAAGCAAATCTATACTTTCTTAGTTATTAAATATTATATTGTCTTTTATATACTAAAATTACTTATACTATATTATAAAATAATTAATATTTACCAATATTATATCACAAAACGCGCATCGCGCGGGTGCGAGTACTAGTTTTATGTAAAAGGAAGTTATATTAGAATCCTTAATTTTTAACTTTTTTAGAAAAAATTGTTTAATCCTTTTCTTATCTTAAATGTATTAATATATATCTATATATATATATATATAAGCATAATATTCTGCCAAAAATAGCTACAATAAATGTCTCATTTATTAAATCTTTCCATTTTAAGAAATCATTAATAACTTTTATTTTAAATTTATTAATAAACAAATACATAAATATTAATACTTAATACATTTAATTTTATATTTATTGTATAGAAACTCAAAAGACAAAGTAAATAGATAAATTTATCTATATATTTCTATACTACAATAATAGAGGAAAATTTTGAGATATTTACAGAAATACTATTTTCTCAACAAAAAAGTATCACATCAACAATATTTTTATTTGCATTTTTTTATTATTTAACCTATTCAATTTATAATATATATTGTATTAGTTTATTCTTATACTAATTAAGCTATTTTTTATTGAATAATTTCTTATACATCAATGATAGATAATGTTCAAATAATTTCAATAATAAATATTAATTTGTTTGGGGATAATTGTATCATATTTAATATATATATATAATTTATAAATAAGTGTAACACTATTAGAGATGCGTTTATATACATATATATAATGTATTTAGTGTGAAATTATATGTCATTCTAAGTATTTTTTAAAATAAAATTTGTAAGTGTCCCATCAACAAATTTTTTTATTTGCATTTTTTAATTACTATTTAATCCATTTGATCTAATAATATAAATATTGTATTAATTTATTCTCATTTTATCGATCTTAAATATTAAATTAATTTTTATTGAAGAATTTATTAAAAATCAACAAAGATATCCAAACAATAATTTCAATAATAAATATTAATTTGCATGGGATAATTTATATCATAATAATATAAATTAATAAATAAATATAACACTATTAAAGATGTGTGTGTATACATATATGTAGATATAATATGTATTAAGTTTGAATTATATATCATCTTAAATATTTTTTAAATTATAAATATATCATAATCAAATAAAATTTTAATCTTTTACTTTACACTTAGGACTTCGTATATTTTTATATGAGAGTGTACGTTTTGAATTTATATGGCTCACCTGATTATTTAAATTATATGCTTAGTTTCTAATTATATTGTCATCATCATGATCGTAGACTACTACTACATTTTGATTATGTGTTGAGCTTAAATTGTAATGATCAATGTCGTGCTATATCAATTAATTTATGTGATACTTATAAATGAATAATTATCTGCAGTCATCTTCAATGTTAAGTGATATTAATAAAAAAAATCTAATTCAATTTATTTTGAAATAAAAGGTTGTAAATACATAATTGATAGTGTTTGCATCAAGTTCATACGTAAAATTTCTAATTTTATTGTGTAATGTTTATATATATACATACTCACACACACACACATGTATTTAATTTAAATAACTAAATTTGATTTTTAATTCATAGTTTTTTTAGTATATTTAATTTAAGTGACCGAAGATAATAGTTTGTAACACAAATGATAAAAAAAATTCGACTATAATTGTTGTGTATAAAGAAGTTTTTAAAAAACTTACAAACTTTACAAGTAGAATTTCCTATTTTGATTTGAAGATCATGATATTGATACTTTTGTTTTAAGTATTAATCATATATTAGTGAATTGGATTTGTATAATATCAATATATTGTTGTGAATTGAATTATCTTAAACAAATTTATACGTTCTTAGTTATTAAATATTATATTGCCTTTTATATACTAAAATTATTTACACTATATCATGAAATAATTAATATTTACCAACATTATATCACAAAACGCGCATCGCGCGGGTGTGAGTACTAGTTTAAGGGTAAAAGACAAAAACCTCCACCCCAAGTATACCTGATTTTGCACTTTACATGTTTTCATTTCACTATATAAAGGATAAGAATTTTGCAGCTTACAATATTTCCGGTTGCCACATCATCAAACCTCACTGGAGATTGATCAAGTGCATCTTAATTTAGCAATTTTCCATATGAACTTTAAAAGTTTTTGTTTTACTATATAAAGTTTTGCAAATTACAATATTCCCAACTAACTCATAGTAAAATTTCATCGGAAATTACTCACGTCATGATTTTTAGAGGAGTATATTTGTCCTGAAGATGTAAATTATAATATCTTCGTCACCTAATCTCCTTCTCCCTCTTCTTCACTAAGATTATAATTTACTTTATTAAAATGATATGTGAAATTCAAGAAGATAAAAAAACTCATGTCGTCAAAGATGGTTGTCGAAAGTGCACAAATATACCCCTCTAAATTTTAAATGGAGACATGTGAGCTGTTTTCAATGAGATTCTATGACGTGGCAATTAAAAATATTGTAACATGAAAAAATCACGTGCTTTATACATTGAATTGACAACTTTTATAATTCATATAGTAAAGTGCTAAATTGAAATGCACTTGAAGAGCCCGTCGATATTTGATGACATGTCAGCCGGAAAAAGTGTAACCTGTAAAATTCTTATAGTTTATATAGTGAAATGAAAACATTTAAAAATGAGTTTAGAAAAATGAGTTGTTGTTTTTCAATCTTGATTTAGTGTAGGTTTAGAAAAAAATGACTTGGGGATATCATAACCATCAATATAGTTAAATGAGTGATATATTTTCATTTTATATAGCTAGAGGGAGTAGAAGAGACGGACACAATAACAATTAGAAATTTTCATCACAATCTATACCGTGTAAGAGTTAGAACCCCAGTAATTAGAGTCTACACCTTATAAAGGTAGGATCTCAATTAAATTATTTGACTCAGAGAGAGACATGTGTGTGTGAGAGAGAGAAATTGTGCTTAAATGAATGCATAATCATGTGAGAGAGTATTGGATATATCATATCATAGCGGGGTTAACACCACTTTCTACGTCCATGGCTAATATAGTGGTTTATTTTCTTATGACACAAATAAATCATATATTTTTCCAGCACAGTCCATTAACATGACTAATTTGCACATGTAGGCAAGACATAAATTTAGTAGCGATAAGAAAGATTAGCTATCACATAATCATTTTTCCGCTATTTTACACATGGGCAAAGAATATTTTACACAATTCACCAAGAAATTATGGTAGACAAGTAAGAAAATTACATTATACTAGTGTAAGATGTGTCCTAGAATGTTGTTGGGGCAATTTTTTGTAATAGTTTTATATTTTATTTTGTACTTGGTTATTTCTTATATCCCAATTAGTTTATGAAATCTGACTTTTATCGGAAAAAAAAAGAGGAAAAGCCTAGTATAAGATGTGTAGTGTATCACATCGATATTTTAATATTAATTAAAAAATCTGAAAGTTATTATTTATAAAAAAAAATGGTATTGCTATTATTTATCGTCAATTCTTAACTTAAATTTAGTATGTAAATTCAACTTGATTATGAAAAACATTTCAGTTATCATTTAATATTATTGCAACAAATAAATTCAATTAAATGATTTGCCTAATGTTTACAAGTTTGCCACTTTTTGTTTTTCAATTATTATTATCTCATTAAATTTTGAATTATATAAATTAAAAATATTAAGTGAATAAATTGAAATTGATATTAAAACTGAAACTTTAAGAGATAAATAAGAGGCGATAACAAAAATCATTTATTTATTTAACCCATTGCTATTTTAAGATATGAGTAGGACTTATGTGAGACCGTCTCACGGATCCCCTTCCGTGAGACGGATCTATTTAACCCACAATTTAAATCCATAACCAAAAGTTCAATCTAAAGCCAAGCCCACATCAACCTAATTTGAGCCCAAGCCCACCTAATCTTGAGTCCAAATCCACATAAATCTTATCTTGCTAATTAGAAAACACAGAATAGTAGGAGTCGTCGCACCGTTGCACAATAAGAAGAGCAACATTACAGAGTCAGAAGTCGTCGCACCGTCACACAAGGAAGTTACCGCACTATTACTCTGTTGCAGAACTGGTAATCGATGCCTCCTTTTCAACTCACCGTCACACAAGGAAGTTGCCACACTATTACTCTGTTGCAGAACTGGTAATCGGTGCCTCATTTTCAACTCCGCGGACGAAGGTGATAGAACAGAGTAACCACTTTCAAGAACGTGACTTCTCTCTCCTCTTTCTCTTTCACGAGCGACTGGGATTAAAACCCAATCCAACACTCCTCATTCAACTTATTTCACTCTTTCTCTCCCCCCCACTTCTCAATTAACTCCAACCCAATCCCACGTCCCACCATATAACCCCTTCTAACACCAAATGTGAAAAATTGGAAGAATTCTGGAAAAGGGATAACATGTTGTGGGACAAGTGTGTGTTGTTTGAGCATGTGTGTAATTCTAATGGTTATGACGATTGGTCTTCTATTTGGATTTGGAGTGTTTAAGCATGAGTTCCACAAATTGAATGACACATTGCATTTTGACTGTGCCTCCGCCGTCGTTAGTGGAAGTGCCGCCACCTTCTGCGGCCATCCCTTCTTAGGTTTAACTGATCCGCTGCCGTATTAGTGATCTCGATTCATCTCTCTTTAATTCTTCTTTTCATTTCCTTACAAATTTAAATTTTTTCATCTTGGATGGTGTTTCTAGTATTGTGGGTTGTTTTTAATTCATTTAATAAAAAAGTGTATCTATTATGTATCTATATCTTATTTATAGCCTCCAAAAACAATTATCCATATTTATAAAAAAGATATACTTATGTGCTTAAAAGGACATACTTATGTGCTTAAAAGACACACTTGGAGTATGCTTAAAAGGACATACTTATGTGCTTAAAAGACACACTTGGACCAAAAAAACTTATGCAAACAAATTAAAATCTGTAAAGTGATAATCAATACTTATTTGATTAAAAGACATACTTATGTGCTTAAAAGACATATTTTGACCAAAAATATGAGAGAGAGTCAAAATACATGCTCATGTTCAAAATCAATACTTATGTGCTTAAAAGACGTACTTATGTGTTTAAAAGACATACTTGGACCAAAAAATATGAGAGAAAGTCAAAATACATACTCATATTCAGAATAAATACTTATGTGCTTAAAATGCATATTTATGTGCTTAAAAGATGTAATTATGTGTTTAAAAGATATACTGGGACCAAAAAATATGAGAGAAAGTCAAAATACATACTCATGTTCAGAATCAATATTTATATGCTTAAAAGACATACTTATATGTTTAAAAGACATATTTGGATCAAAATTATGAGAGAAAGTCAAAATACATACTCATGTTTAGAAAATATTTATGTGCTTAAAAGACATACTTATGTGCTTAAAAGACATACTTGAACTAAAAATACGAGATAAGTTAAATTAATATAAATTAAGTTCACATCACTAGGACAAAAATCATTTTGTTTCTTTTGTATTGAATGACTAATTTAAAGAGTTACATATAGAACACTAAGTCAATCATAAGGAAAAATAAAATACACAAACACATACTTATGACTCTAAAAGACATACTCATACTTAAATTCAGTGTGTAAATTAGAATAACATAAATTAAATTCACTTGACGTGAATAAATATCTTTTTAAAATGACTAATTTAAAGAGTCACAACTTTCATGTAAAACATTAAACCAAAATTATAAGGAAAAATAAAATACAGAAACACATACTTATAGCTTCAGATATACACTTATAGCTTAAAAAAGACATACTTATACTAAATTTTGGTGAGTAAATTAGAATAACATTCATTCAGTTTACTTCATTTAGATGTATATATATTTTTTGGTATTGAATGACTATGTTAAAGAGTTACAACTTTCATGAAGAACAATAGAACACTTAGCCAAAATCGTAAGGAAAAATATTATACAGAAACCCATACTTATAGTTTTAGATACGTACGTACATAACTCTAAAAGACATACATGTACTCAATTCGGTGAGTAAATTAGAATAACATAAATTAAGTTTATTTCACTTGGATAAATATCATTTTAGTTTTTTTTTTTTTGTATTGGACGACTAATTTTAAAAATTCCAACTTTTATGTAGAACATTGAACCAAAATCATGAGGAATAATAAAATACAAAAACACATACTTATAGATTCAGTGACATACTTATAGTTATAAAAGATATACACTTATACTAAAATTGTGAGCACTTCACTTGCACAACACACACATATATTATTGGTATTGTTCGACTTACTTTAAGAGCTAAAAAAAAATAATATCGGATGGATAACACTAAAATTAGTTTTTTTTTTTACATTTTACGAAGAACGCTAAACTAAAAATATGAAGTAAAAAATCAAATAAAAAAATGTATATGATAATTGAAAAACATTTAATTAGATAATGATAATTGAAAAATAAAATATCAATAATGAACATTGCTACCGAAATTGTAATTTATAAAACTTTAGATAATTTTTTTTAATTGTTGGAATTGCATTAAATGATACTTGAAATGTTTTGAATAATTAACCTTAATTTACATAATAATTAAATTAAAAATTAATGATTGAATAATAATAAAGTTTATTTAAAAATAATAATTTTTAATTTTTTTAGTATTAAAATATTTGTGTGATATTCGGATCTTGCACTAGTATTAGTGATATTTACATTGAAAATGTATATTTATACATAATATTATTATCACATTGCACAATCTCAAGATTCATTTACTAAAATATGATTAAGTAAAAAAAAAGTCATTTCATGCTAAGGGTTGATGCAACGGTGCGACATATTATGCTTAAGGTTGGTGCGTCACAAAATATATTTGTTATTGGTGAGACGAAAGTATTTGGAGAGTGGTTTACTTTAATTGATTTCATGTACATGAATTTATTATGGTTAGTTATTATATAGTAGTGGGCTCGTGTTGAGTATGATTGTCTAAATTTAGGAAGTAGATATATTATGGATTGGGCTAGATTATGGGCATAGGTGGATTGGACTATAGACATGGGTTAGGTTAAAGATCCGTCTCACAGACAAAAGAAGATTCATGAAACGGTTTTATATGAGATTTCTCCGTTTACGATATTTATTCCACATCTTATTCTATTCTTAGGTTTCATAAAACAGAAAGCAATCAAACAGTACATAGTTCCAAGAGGAAAATATGTGACAAGGCTCGCAATTTCATGTAGCTGATGTCATAACTCTTTAATCAATCACTTATTTATCATAACGTCTATACTATTTTGGCCACTCATCACTTGCATTTATTTAGTCATCTTTTTCACCTACTCACCCAATATTTATAATTATTTTTGACACACTATTTATGATAGGTGGCCACCTTTCTTCTTTCCTTATCTATTTCTATGAATCATGATATTTGCTCCAACAAAATATATATTAGTATATATCATTTAAAATTGACATACAAATTGAGAAAATCGATACAGGATCAATTTATACTTATTTAAATATAATTGTTATACCTAATTTTCTAATAAATACCTTTTGTCTTATTTTATTTGGGAAAAATAAATGATGCCGATTTGAAAAGAATATTAACAAATGATTTTGAAATCTTACAATAACATTTATTTTGAAACATAAGACTTGGTTGTTATAACAATGTCATTTTGAAAAAAAGAGAACATTGTTTTGACATCTTAATTTAATGGGTACCATTGAGTATGTATATCAAACCTTGAAATAGTATTCAAATCTATGAGAAATAGACAGGTCTAATTGGCATCGTCACAAATATTCCTAAATTCTTAAAGAGTATGCCTCGTATAAAACCGTCTCACGAATTTTTTTGGTGAGACGAGTCAATATATAACCCATATTTACAATTCATGTATAAATTTGTGGAAATATGTTAGATCAGTGGATATAACGGATCCATAATCAGTGAGACCGTCTCATGCAAGATTTTTCGATTTTTAAATTTTTAACTTTCGTAATTTTCTTTATCATCACGAGGTTATTGACATATAATGATAGATAAATATTCCATCTTTTACATATTCAGCATTCTATCCCATTAAAAAATTGGTCCAAAATCATAGTTAGATGGTAAAAAATGTGATTGCATGAGGATAAACTCAGTTATTTCACTGTAGATATTAGTTAATTCAATTTTAAGATCAGACAAACACATCCCACGACTTAAATAATAGTAATTTAGAAAGACGATATATTGTTATCACTAACTCAAACATTGAGTCATTAGTAATTATAAGAGATAACTAATTAAAGACTTAAATTAAGTAGTAAAGCAAATAAAGAAAGTAGATTATGAAGACATCAATTTCAGTGTGATAAAGATTAAGTTTTATAAAGATGGCATCTTGAGATGTTGAACTGATTGACCTATTCAATTGGTCGAGTTCTAATAATTTGGGCTAAATAGTTTTCAAATTAATTAGCTGTGATAATACTTAATCACAGCACCAAAATTAATCATCCTATCTCCATCCCAAATAGCTAAATTAATTAGTTGTGATGATACTTAGTTGCGTGCAGTATGGTTTTAGGGTTTTGCACACTTAATTAAAAAAAATAACTAAGTATATTGACCTATCTCTATTTAAGTAGAATCACAATAATTAAGTTTATACCAGTTAACATGGAGAAGTAAATTCAGGTTGTAGTGACTAAAATTTTTGCTATACATTTCTTGAACTTAATTTGAAAATGAGATTCGTTAAGTTTAGTCCAAATCTATCCTAAATACATATTTTTTCACAGATACAGAATCCTCAAAATCGAATCTTTAGATTATAGTTTTAAACTTGTAAAATCTACCTACAACAAAATATTAATATAGAAATCAAATATATTTAAAGAAACAAAAAATTAGCCACAAAAACTTTTATGCATCGGTTGCACGGATCGGGTCGACCCACCTACGCGCCATCCCACGCGCTCCCACGCACCTGGGTGGATGCGCTCAAATCCACTCAAATTCGCTCGTTAAGGATATCTTTAGGTTATGTTAAGGTTACCTTTGAAATCCTGATTCCAAGTTACATACCATGTTATATTAAAGATACATTTAGGTGATGTTAAGGATACCTTTAGGTGATGTTAACAATACCTTGAAATCCTGATTCCAGGTTACATACCACGTTATGTTAATGATACCTTTAGGTGATGTTAAGGATGGTGATGTTAACAATACATTTGAAATCCTGATTCCAGGTTACATACATTTACATTATGTTAAAGATACATTTTAATTAGGTGATGTTAGAGATACCTTTAAATGATGTTAACAATATCTTTTAAATTATGATTTGATACCCTTAGAATTCGCTCCAGGTCACATACATTTACGTTATGTTAATGATACTTTTAGGTTATGTTAGAGATACATTTGTGTACAAAATGCGTAACACAACTATGTTATAGATAATGTATCTCTAACATAACATAAATGTATCCCTAACATAACCTAAATGTATGTCTAACATAAAAATATGAAATTTGGATATAAATGTATCCTTAACATAACCAAAAGGTATGTCTAACGTAACGTAAAAGTATTATTAACACCAACTAAAGGTGATGACCAAAATTTTGAGAAGTAGCACTAAAAAAAAAAGGCAAAACGGGTCGGGTAGCGCGGATTCGACCCAGTTGCATAGAATAAAAACATTAATTTCCTTAAACAATGAAATATCAATTACATCAATTTGTTAATAAAATACTACATCCGTCCCAAAATAAATGACGTTTTAGCAACTAAAATTTATTCCAAAATAATTGTCGTTTTCGTATTCCAAAGCATATTTACATACAATATACCAAATATACCCCTATTTACTCATCTCAAATTAAATGTGTTAAAAGAGATAAATACTCCTTATTAATTAAACTTAAATAGGGGTAAATTGAAATTTTTATCATATTTCTTAATATATGTATAAAAAACTAAAACGTTATTTATTTTGGGATGAATGTAGCATAGGTTAGAGAAACGATTATATTTTCGAGAATTGGATAAACTCGAACTAATTTAATAACCTTAAAAAATATAGTAGTAGAAATGTTTAAAAAAAAGTGAAAGTGGTGATTAAGGTGAGTAATGATGATTATTGGAGTTAAGCAAGGTGAGTCAAGTACTCAAACCATTGCGTACAAAATGGTCCACTGAAAAGCGGGGCCCACCCTTTAATATTATGGATAAAAGCAAACCCATTTCTATTTTGAATAATAATATCTTAAACACATTGAGTGGGACCCGCACACTCAACCCTCCGGCTCGGCTCCTTTCGTCTTATCCATCATCATTCATCATCCGAACCTAAACACCCGCCTTGTAAGCCCACCACGTGGCGCCAATCGCTTGCTTCGGACTTTGGTTCCCCTCTCTCTTTCTCTCTCTCTCTCTTGTACGCTTCTTCTCTTCTATCCTCTCTTCCCCTCCTACTCCCACTTTCTGTTCACTCTCTCTCTCTCTCTCTCTCTCTGAATTGTTCGACGTGATATGCAGTTCAACTGTTAGAGGATGGTGATGCTTCCGATGAATGAGTATTAACGTTTGTTTTTCTTTTCGATTTTTTTAACTGTTGGAGAGGAGAAACTGTGAGCTTTTCGGTGTGTGAGTTTGTGTGTTTTTCCTTTTAATCTGTTGATGGAATTTATTTTTCTTTCTCGGATGATGTTTTTCTGGAATCTGATGGCGAGTTGGATTTTGTTTTCGGTGATGATGATATAAATGTTTGATCATTATACGAGTGTAGACAAGCTGATGATCTTATCGCTGGAAAACGCGATTGTGTTATGATTATATTTTTCTATTTATCTGTCCATTAATTCTTTATTTTTGGGATAGTGAGGTGGGGTTTTTTTTGCTTTTAGTTGGTCTGTCACTCTTGACTGTGATAATAACATATGCAGAGTGTACTATTTGTTACTGAATTTTATCGTTTTTAGGTGCGAAGAGGAATTAAGCCTTCAGTTGCAATACCTTTCTGGCTTAACCAACCCCGAGTTTGGTTTCGTTGGATGTTTTTCTTGTGAAAAATGAAGTGTGTAATATTAAGGAGACGTTATTTGTTTATAGTAGATGTCTTGTTGGTATTGTTTCCTCATGATTGGTTGTTAACGTCTACAGGTGTGAATCTGTTATCAATGTTGTTTTTTTGCTGTTAGAAGAGTTCAAAATAATTGATATGTTGGGAGGATAAAGTGATATTCCGAAAAAGATATAAAAAGGCACATCTTTGTGGAGAATGAAAGTGAAGATTAGTGAAACCAAAAAAGAGCTAAAATTTTAGTGTTACAAGGCTGAAAATTGTGCTTTTCTTGTGTGGAAGTGTGTATTATTCCTATGTTTTTATGTAATTAGAATCTATTTTCCTCCTTTCCCATTTATTCCTCTGTGCTTATCTGTTATCTGGTTGAGTGTATTTATGGCATGGCATCTCGGAAGTCCTGGACACATAATTTCTCCCGTAAGGTCTCATTTGTATAGTTTAAACAAACTGATTTAAGTGCTAAAGCAGATGAGAAAAGTTTGAATTCACACAATCATGAAAGCTGACTTGGTAACCCATCTAAAGATTTAGTGATATAATTTGTCATTTTATATGATGCAGGATGGTGTTGTGCTCGTACCAATGACATTTGGTGATAAATGAACAATGGCACTTCTGGCTGCTGCTTTTGACATCTTAACTTAGAATACATCAGTAAATGGGGGGAGCTTGTTCAAGGAAGCGTGACCAACATGACAATGAGGATAATGTGAACAGAGGAGTATCTGGAAGATACACCAAAAGTGGGAGCTCAAAATGGCTTGGAACTTCGTTTTCTAGAACTTATATGGATGCTAGCCAGGGGAAACGAAGTTGTCCATCTCTCATGGATTTGTGTATTAACAAAATTCGTGAAGTATGTTTTATCATGATCTCTTTTCCCATTGTCCACCATATAAGTGAAAAAGACAAATGATTCTGGTAAGTGAATTGACAAGCAATTTCGTTGATTGAAGGACATAAACAAACATAGCGACTTCTCCATGCTGCCAAGGGATATAAGTCAACAGATTTTTGATGATTTGGTCTGTTCTCAATGCTTGACTGATTCTATACTTGAAGCTTTCCGGGACTGTGCTCTTCAGGTATATTGGAAGCTTAATTGAATGAGTGGGTATTGAATTGCATCAGATATCTAATAGCAGCTACTCTTGGATGTATATATATATATATATTTTTGTAGGATCTTAATTTGGGGGAGTACCCAGGAGTTGATGACAGTTGGATGGACGTAGTGGCTTCACAGGGTTCATCTCTGCTCTCTGTAGATTTGTCTGGATCAGATGTTACCGACTCTGGGTTAATCTATCTTAAAGATTGCAAAAGTCTTCAGGCCTTAAATTTTAATTTCTGCGATCAGATTTCAGACAAAGGTCTGGAACAGATCAAAAGTAAGATTTTTTTCTCTGATTCCAATAATGTGAATTTGTTCCTGATAAATGATTGACTTTGTGGTCAAACTGCAATTATTGTGTGGTAATGTGCTATCGGTCGTATCGTTTTTCCTTTCTAATTCAGCTAATGTCTTGTAAGTTGCAATTTGAGTGTTAAGTTATGGTTGACATCCTCTCACCAGCTTCACATACTGACCCATATTTGGATTTTCCGAGTGATGAAATATGATGTCCTGGTTTGACTTTTATGAAATGGTCTCTGTGGGGAAAAAGAGGTGGTCTGGATTTATGTTGCTTTGTTCGTCTTTGAACCTTTGGAAATGAATTACGGGGTATTTTCCCAAAAAGCTTCCATTTATAAGCAACAAATGTGCAGTCAGGGATGAACTACTAGTGGTATGGTTAGCTTCTGCCCTCGGTTGTGTGTTTTCATGACATATGTTTGGTAATTTACTTTTTGTTCTACTAAATGGACATGGCATTCCTTTAAAAGAGGGTAGTCAAGCATTGTAGGATGTTGTTGTGGTGGAGAACTGTGAGCATTTGGTTAAAACCTATGAGCTGATAGTGGGCATTGTTTTTCAACCTTGTAGGTCATTCAAACATGACTGCCCTAAGTTTTAAAAGGAACAGCTTGATCACTGCTCAAGGAATAAGCTCCTTGTCTGGCTTAATTAACTTGGAAAAGTTGGACCTGGAGAGATGTCCAAAACTCCATGGAGGTCTCTCTCATCTGAAAGGTCCGTATTCAATGAACTCTTCCTGATTGTTGAGTATTTTTCTTGTTTATGCTGGTCATGCATGGTATTAAAGGCTTTGACTGATTTCAATTGCTTTTCTACAAACAGTGTTATTGAAAGTAATAATTCTTGTACTGTGCTACTGTTATGGGAAACAGAACAAGACAAATCAAATTCTTTTAGATTTTGGTATAGATTCCCTGTTATCCCCTTTTTGTCATTTTTGAATCTGTGGCGAAATAGGTTCCCCCCACATCAAGATGGTAGTATAGCTTATGGTATATTCTGTATAGCTGATCTATTTGTTCTCTAAGAGCACAAGAACTCGTGCTGGTAAGGTTTTTTTTTTCTTTTTTCTTTTTCCTGTTAAATTTCAAGTACAGTATATAAAAGTTATCCATTTTGGAGACACGTAAAGTTGAAGTTCAATGAACTTGATCATTGGGTTTGAAGAATTATATAGCTCTCGAGGACACAGGTATCATAACAGCATTTTAGTCCTAAAGAGAAATTTTCTTTTTGGAAAGGAAAGAACAATCCTACCTTGATTATGATCGCGGTTATGCAATGTCATCTATTGACAGGTCTGGAACTTTCAGATACTAAAATTTAAGGCAATTGCAGTGTATCACACAGCGGAGCAATTTATTTAGGTTTCATATATTTTGGCTTGGGGGTCAGGGTTTGGTTATTGTCAATCAATGTCATGGAAGTACAGTAGGTTGCTGGACAAGGCCACAGGCATTGATATATGAAATTTCTATGAGATTTTTTTGTTCTTTTGGAGACTCCAGAATAATTTTCATTATGGTGGTTGTTGCCATGCAATTGATATCATTGTCCTAAATGCCATGATTTTTCAGAGTTGCAGTCACCTGTACTGGACAACTTCACGTTCCTCTGAATACCATAGTTTTTTTGTCTGTTTGTCTGATCTGTTTCTTGGAAAGCTTAAATCCCTAAATATCAACAATTGTCTGATCTGTTCTTGTTCTTCACATTTTACAGGACTTGGAAAGCTTAAATCCCTAAATGTCAATTGTTGCAATTGCATCACTGATGCTGATATGAAGGCAATCTCGGGTAAATAGCCCAGCGTCACTTTCTTATTCATCAACTTCTTGAGCAGAATGGCATTTTTAAGTATTTGAGATGCTAGGCACCTTGAGTATTCCAAGTATTTGCTGTTAATTTTAACCAGTAATCGACCAGGTGATGCATGGATCTTGTATTAAATTTAAAATAATTTTTTTAAGTAATATTATGTTTATGGTAAATATATAAATAATAAACTATATAAACATTATGTCATAGACTCATAATACTCTATGAGTTTAAAATTAATATTGACATTATATTATAATAAAAGATTCATAACTATACTCAGACTCAAGTTTTAAATTTTAAGGAATCGGTTTCACCATGAAGATATTCGACACAAATTATGTATCCACTGCATTGATATTGGAAATTACTTTATCAATATTGATAAGTATGAAATTAAAAATATGAAGGATATACCAATATCTGTTATGAGAGAGATAGACCAATACATTTGAATAATTATTCGAATGTCAATATATTTTAAACATTGTTTATGTTAGGCTAATATAATATTTGATACTCGATTCTACTTCTAATACAACAAAATCATGTCTATAATATATATGTATTTGACTGTTCAATACCTCCTTGAACTTCTAATATAGTAAGTCATATTAACATTTTCACATATTTTATGAATCCAACTTTCTTATTATTATATATGTAAAGATAAGAGTATGAATATGATTTAAGTGGTTGTCATTTTTCTTGCAGGCCTGAAAAGCTTGGAGTCATTGCAAATTGCATCCAGTAAGGTTACCGATAATGGTGTGGTCTTTTTAAGAGGTACTTGTGCAAATCCCTATAAAAATATTTGTGTGCTTGAATGATTAAAATATATTGTGTCAAAACCTTCAGCTGGACCATTGGTGGTACCATACTACCATGGTCCAATGCTGCTAAAACTTATGCTTATGAAAAGTGGCAATAGTTTACACTTTCTCTCTCAGCAGTACTGCTGTTTGACATAATAAGTGGTAATTATATAACCATGTTTTTAGCTGTTATATACACTGTATTGCTGTGAAGGGAGTCATTTTGCTGGATACAACACAGTTGCAAAGTTAGGCTACTGATATGAGTGATACCTTGTGTGTGTAGGTATCTCTGATGGTTTTAGTTATCTGATTTCCCAATATTTGTCTTACAGATTTGAAGAATCTCTCTCTTTTGAATATGGAAGGTTGCCCTGTCACTGCTGCATGCTTGGAGTCACTTACAGGTTTATGCTGTGCTTGGTCTTATGTTAATAACTATCTAACCTAGTTCCTTGGTTGCTGATGATTGAGAATGTGATTCTCGATATTTTTCATTTTTTTTTTTCAACACTCTCATGATAACTCGCATGATGTAGATAGTTCATAGTTCTATGTATGTGAGCTCAAGAGTTTTAGAGCATCCTAGTCTCCATTATGATCTCCAAAGTTTGATATGTTCTATTTGTTGCAGATCTTGAATTTTTATTATATTTGAATCTCAGCAGATGTCGTTTGACAGACAAAGGATGTGAAAACTTATCAAGTGAGACATCTAAACATTGATTTCAATTATGAATTGAAGTACTGCTTTAAGGAAATTAGTTATATTCGCTTTGTTGTAAATTGTTGGGATGAAGTTGAAATTGATTTTTTCTGTCTGCCTCACAGAAATGCAATCTTTGAAAGTGTTGAATTTGGGATTCAATGATATCTCGGGTGCTATTTTGGAGCATCTTAAAGGTATTATAGATACATGGAGTTAAAACTTGCCCCCTTCTTATCCTGAATCATTTTATGACTCAATTTCTTCTCATTCTACAAACATTTATATGGAGTTATATTCTGGTTCATGTGAAGGCATTTGAGAGATAATAGCCTTACTACGTAACTTTTCTTTTTGGTTCTAACAGGTCTCACAAATTTGGAGAGCTTAAACCTAGATTCCTGCAGGATTAAAGATGAAGGGATGGTCTACCTTGCAGGTTAATAAAGTATTACCAGCTTTGTGTTTGTGGTTGTGTATCGAAGGTGTCTTAACATTTTATCACTCTGGTATCTTGTATTTGTATGGTTATGTAGACTTCCTAACATAATAAAATTTGCTGCCAGTGTCTTTGTTTGTATAACCTGATCTGTCATTACAATGATTTTGTTTCTTCTGGTGCATTTGCTCAGGCTTATCCCGTTTGAAATTCTTGGAGTTGTCTGATACTGAAGTTGGAAGCATTGGATTGCGCCATCTCTCTGGTTAGACTCAATTATTGTGTTGATAATAGAAATAGATGAAAATTATCTTATATGCGCTCTGTGCATAATTCTATTTCGTGCTTTATAGGCAGCTACCTCGTGATGTTCATTTCATAAAGTTTTTTCTGTTTATTTTGATGCAAAACAATTTACTAAGCAATTTCTCATTAACTCTTGACTGACAATTTTAATATAAATTACTCTCAGCTCCAAGAGAGCTTGTAAGAAAAGCTTTGCAATCGTAGAAATGGTGTAGTCACATATGCCATTGGTGAAAACTTTTTTAAGGAAAAATTCTTTTCATTTCTAATGTTTCAACGTCACCTCTTCAAGTGTCTTCTTAGCCATGTCAGAAGCTATAAGCTACATGGATATAATTCGTAGCATGAGCCATATTATTTGGAAATTATGCAACTGACACCCGTGCCCCTATAGATGCACATTAGATGCTGCATTTTGTTTTTGGGTTTTTTCTCTTCTGAATATCAGTTACTGTTTCCTTTTTCCTCTGTCACACATTAGCTTTTTAGCTGCTAACCATTCAAACATCAACCTTGATCAACTACTGAATTTTCTACTGCAGGGTTACTTAGACTGGAGAGTTTAAATCTTTCATTTACCATTGTTACTGATGGTGGTTTGAGAAAGTTGTCTGGCTTATCATCTCTCAAGTCCCTGAATTTGGATGCACGTCAAATAACAGATGCTGGCCTCGCTGCTCTTACAAGTAAGATTAGAGTTTGCTGTTGTAGTGTATTTGTCAGCACAATCTTGCTTTGCATTAAAATGTATATGAAGTTTGAGGGCCTCTTTTTGCTATATGAGCAAACAATTTTGAGTATTGAGTGCTCTGCTTATCCAGTTTTGTGTATTTTTTTTTTGGATGTGTCTGTGATTTCTTAGTTTGTGTTTTTTCTCTTCGCTCTCGGTTGCTGTTCATAAAATGTTGATAATGGGCCTTATGTTGAGTTTTGAAAGTGAAGTGGAAAAAATGTGAATGATAAGAATTCCCAATTCCGATCCATAATTTTATTCTGGAGTGAGTGATTCTACTGTTTTGATGTGGTGTGGCATGAGAATATTCACACATTGTTTAGTTGAATTTATAAGATGCAGGAGTATGCTATATTACTTCTTAAACATTAGTCTTCTTTTGCAGACTTGACAGGGTTGTTGCATCTTGATCTCTTTGGAGCGCGGATTACTGATTCTGGAACCAATTATTTGCGATGTATGTTAAGAACTTCACTCATTGTAAATAAATTGATTCTTGTCATGATTCTACACATTTGTCAAATTGGTTAATTTGGACTTTGAAGTCAAGCCTCTAGATTATGTGAGTAGTGCTTGTGAGCCATTCTTATCTCTATGGTTTAAACAATTATAGTTGTGTGAGGAATCTAGGAGTGTGTTTGGCTTAATTTTAGCGATAATTACTGAAACTAGGGTTTGATCTAAACTACCATATACCTCGCACTCCACATAATAATTTATTTCCACTTTATATGATGACAGATTTAATCGCCATATTTTTCTTTCTTTTGCCCTTCTATCTAGCTTTCAAGAAACTGCGATCTCTGGAAATCTGTGGTGGTGGATTAACCGATGCTGGTGTGAAGAACATCAAAGATCTTACATCCTTGACACTGTTGAATCTGTCCCAGAACAACCACCTCACAGACAAGAGTTTGGAATCAATTTCTGGTAATTACACAGATAAAATTGATGCTGTTCATCCTATCCATCAAATCTACATATCTGTTTGTTCCTTTCTTGCATGAACACTATTGAATTTGCTTTCTCTTTGTTTGTTAAAAACCCAAGTTTCTCATAACTGCAGGGCTGACACAGCTGGTTTCTTTAAACATATCAAATTCCCGGGTAACAGGTGCCGGTTTGAAGCATCTAAAATCGCTTAAAAACCTTAAGTCTCTGACACTGGAGTCATGCAAGGTGACTGCGAACGACATAAAGAAGCTCCAATCAACCGATCTCCCAAATCTGGTGAGTTTTAGGCCCGAATAGTGCCTGCAGGGACACGTGTCATTGTACATATATCTCATCAGCAAGGGATGGATGCCTCCTCTAAAATAAAGTATATATCATCTCTTGATTTGTACATATTCCCAAGTTCGGTTTGAACTAGTATGATAAGTTGTCCCCTCATGCCGGTGTGTGAAGTTTTCTTGCATATCAATCTCTCGTAGATATGTAGGCTAGAAACTGTATATAAGTAACTTCCTTTGGCATGGTTTAAATTTATTTCCTTGTGGGGGTTTTGGAATTATGTTTTCGAGTCCACAACCTCCTGTACATACATCACCTGTGATTTGTGATGTTTGATAATACATTGTCTCTCATGTTTGACAAGGTGGATGGATATATCTATTTCTGTTTTATTCTAAATACTATAATTAGCACTATAAATATTTATTGTAAAGGTGCATGATCAAAAACAAGTTGGATACTTTATATCAATTTCTCTAAACTCTTCTATGCATGGTTATATGGTTACTCAAAGTATACTCGGAAGAATTTTAAATAGTAAAGAATGCGTATTATTTTTCACATTTTAGTTTAAAATACACTTCCTAAAAAATAAAAAAGCACTTTAAAATAACCTATAATGTAATAACCGAGTTTTGATATAAACATGAATAATGTTTTCTGCTTAAATTTAGTTTTGAAATTATATAAGATGGTTTTGGGGTTTTAAGGCCACTGTTTTTCGATCGAATTTCTAGTAATAAATATCAAGAGTTTGTAATTATTGTATGGGAGTGAATCGTAGAGCTTGCATTTGTAGTTATTCTCGGTCAATAGTTTCTGCTTTATGGAGGTGAGGTTTTCTAAATTTGTGTTTTTCACTATAAATGTTTTCTTTGAATATTTTGTTGAATCAATGCGATGTGTTTCATGGGAGAATTGCATGTTCTCTCTCTCACATTTTTTATTTTAGATACGTTGCATGTGATATATCTTCATGCTAGTCAACTTTGTTCTTTAAAAGTATATCAGTTTAGAAAAATGAATTGGAATTAAATGTTCTTGACTTTCAAATTATTTGAATGTACTTAAAACTGATAGTAGAATTGGGGGGATTATTGCCACCACATTAATTTAAAGAACCAAATGACAAGTTAACAAAAAGAATTTTTTATTTTTTCTTTCTAAATCAGATTAAAAAATCTTGACAATCTAGGTGCCCCTCAAGATGAGTTTGGAAGCAAAAGAAGAAAGACTAAGGAAATTACGATTTTGTCCCAAAAATTAGTCCAGCAAAGTTTGAAGATGAGGAGGACCAGACTCAAAGCTGACAAATAGCAAAACTCGACCCGATTCATAAAGGGCATAAGCTTTCAAGATGGACTTTCTTGCAAACAACATAGTACATATGCATGAAGCTGTAATAAACAGAGTGTTGAACTGAGTGATGGGCCAAAACAAAATGAATATCTTGTCTACTACTCACTAGAAAATCTAAATATGAATACCCCTAAAGCATACATCTTACATCATATCTGTTAGTGAATTGGCATGTTTGAGCCAAAGGTCTAAGTTAATTACATATCCAGCTCCAAACACTGCATGGACTCAATAAATATAGAGAAGAATGTGTTATAGAAGGCCCAGAATAATGTACAGGTATGTTAAGACCAGGTCAAGACAACAATGGGATCCTAGTACGTCTCTGAAACACAAGTTATCATCTGCTGTTATCGGTAATGACAGAAAAACTCATTAGAAATTCAACATTACCAAGATCAAGGAGTTGGCATTTTGGATCATCTTTGTGCTTGATCTGAGGCCGATCCACCAACTAAAGGAGTTGTGGGTACACTGCTCGTAGACCCGTTTTCGGCTGGTGGTGGTACACCCCATTTGCCTTCAGACTCAAGGGGCTCAAAGACATGAACTGAACCATCTGATAGACCTAATGCAAACTGATTTGGTTCGTGTGGATGTGCTGCTATCACAAGTGGGTGCACATTTGAACTGCTAGACACAAAATTAGAAGTTTCAGCTGAGGAAGAAACTTGTTATGCATTATGCTGGTTTAGGATTTCAAGAATCTGAATATAGAAACTCAGATAAAAATCCAGGAAAGGAAATCTAAATGCAAAAAAGATCGAAACTTTAATATCAAGAAAAAGGCTTACTTGACGTTCGAGGGAAGATAAGAAGAGGGATTAATGCGGCATCGTAAACGGAGTTGAGCAGCAGTGAATATGCACACAGTTCCATCAAGAAAGCTAGCAGTAAACCAGCTGGCTATCACAGGAAAATGTTGCATGGGATATTGGGGCGGCGGATTCTCGTGGGGCCCACTGCAAAAGAAGAATAAATTACAAGTGATTTGCACCCATAAGAAAAGAAAAACTGACGGAATTTTATTGGGACAAAAATTACCTGCTTTACGTGTTCTAACTTTGTAGTTTCATAAATGGCAAGCTGTGTCTCGTGCACAACGAGAAAGTGAATCTGATCTTGATGAAACTGTACACGCGTTTCAGACTGTGCAGCTGGTGACCTCCCAGATGGAAGTTGCAAAAATCTGGATTTCTGCTTTTCCCATCCATCAGAGCTCCACACACAAAGCTGAAGAGGAACATTTGGAAAAATCAAAAAAAATATCAGAAATGAACAATCATGATTAGATTAGATGGATGTGACACTCAATCAGAATTCAATTGTTGACCTGAGCATCAGCTCCTGAAGAAACCAGCACATTCAATACATGTGAGAAAGCAAGGCCAGTAATTCTTTTAGAGTGGCCTTTAAGCTTGCTTTTGACCTGTAGGAGGAGAGAGAATCAGTAGAATATTTTGACTCTTTGCCTTACAATGATTGTCCATAAAAAAACCTTGATAAGTACTCATGCTGTACCTCGTCTACTCGAACATTATATATCTGAATCGTGGAATCATCCATTCCAATTGCGATTATATTATTATCTTGAGGATGGAATGCTAAAAATGTTGCTGCTGGTGGTGGAGGCATGAATGTTGTCATTGTCTACACACAATTCATGATTAAATCAGGTGAATGCATGCACGTGATAAAAGCACAAGGAATACAATTTAAATAATTATTTCTTATTTTTGTTACCTTGAAAGTCATCATATTGAACAAAGAGATCTTCCCTCCAGATGCTGACATTACATAAGAGTCATTTTTGGACAAAGCAAAGCAAGAAACAGCTTCCTCAGGTTTCGTTTCTGTGACATCATTGGTCATCAAAATGCCACTTGATGGTTGCCACAATTGAGGTGAAACAGAGGCAGTTGCCTACAGAATGAACAATCTATTGTAAGATGATTTATTCTTGATATCAGATGTGACGAAACTTATATTCTATTCTTACTTTTCCACTTGAATTACGGTCGCTCCGCTGCCACTTCCATAGCAAATGGATTGCATTGGAAGCTAATGCCAGAATAGCATTACCTGAGTTTGTATATATCAATCTTGATATCTGTTGATTAACACAAAAAAGAAGCTTGTTGATGACCAAGCGTAAAGCATATGCACACAATCAATGTAAACTGGCATGATATAATATTCATAGGTAGATAGGATAAGTTTTATAAAATAAAAGAGTATCATAAATGTATCCGTAAACCAAACTCATCTGACATGGAACATAGCATTTCTAAAGCATTTCTAAAGCATTTTGACTGCCTTGCTGAACAAACACATACACACACAATCTAATTACTTCAAGACGCAATTCACATAGTATTTCTGGATATTTAGTAATACATGGAACTTAAGCTGAATTATAATGAAATTACTTCAAAATGCAAGCACTGATAGTATCCCTGAGATCTATTTACCATTTGTGATCCTCGTTTTATTTTCTTTCAAAACCAGGTCTTCTAATCAAGCAACTAATAATTAGTTTTGACCCCATTAATTTAATTTACCAATCCAAGCCTAAATTAAATCACATCTTCACATTGTTAAAAAATATAAGTAATTTATTTACCATTTATGCATTCCTATATTATTTTCTAATAGAACTAAGTGTTACCGATCAAGTAACTTATAATCAGTGGAATCCTAGAGCAGTATATCTAGATATGAGGAAACAGGAAACAGTAATGATAAGGTGTCCTTTCATTCGGATTTGAGTGCATAATTACAGCATGTTTTTGTCCAGACACCTCAGGAAGCACATCTCTCAGATTTGAGAAATGAACAAAAACAATATACCTTTGTTACTCTTAAGTTATCTGGGAGCTTCAATGATCGGCATTGAGATGGTTCACTAATTTCACTGAGCTTCCAAATCTTTGATTTATCGTTTGCTTCTTCTGTTATTCTAGGTTTTACATCTCCAAGATTTCTCGTATCCCCATTCTGCAAAATGAAACACATTATGGACTACTAAAGAAATGGCAAATCAGTTCTTAGCATAATTAGAAAAGAACAAATTTGTGGCTTCATGAGAGTTTTTTCTAGGTGAAAAAAGATGTATAAAGCCAAAGAGTAGAGTGATAACCATAGCAGAGAGACCAACAACAGAGGCCACCCTCTCCGAAAGCCCTGCACTACTTGCTGCTGTGACGGATATTGGGTTGACAGTAGGCTACATAGCGACAAACATGAAAAACTTATTATTATTTTGATCTAGAGAGACTACAAATAAGATAAAAATACCTTTGCTGATTCAGATGCTCTTGAAGCATCAAAAGCCAGATTTTCAAATGTGCGTAGTAACCGAAGACCGTCTGCATTGGCTAAGATTTTGATTCCATTTTCATTGGCTGAAACCGCCAACAGGGTTCCATCTTTGTTGAAGCGTATGCGTGGACTTGCCTTTCAATTTGTCAACAAACTCAAGGTTTAGTAAAAGGCATATTTGGGAGGTATCGAAAAAGTTATCTAAGATACTCACTGGAAGACCACCATCAGCATCAGTACTGGTCAAAAGTTGAGTATTGTCCATATCCCAGAATTTGACAGAAAAGTCATCACCAGCTGCCAGAAACCTATTTTTGGTCGTATCAAACTGCACAACCCCCAAAGATCGTTTCCGGAAACCTTGATACGTTCTCTTCACAGCTCCTTCACTTTCATTCCATTCAACAATGTGCGACTCTCCATCTTTACTGGTTCCGCAAGAGAAAAGCCTGAGCAAGAAAATTGCCAATTTAATACCTGGTCTTGAGGAGCTAATGCAAGTTTTTAGCATTTGACTCTTCACCAGAGTATTTTACCTTGTTCCATCAGCACTGTAGGCCATGGTAGTGCACCAACGACCAGGGGCATCATAGTCAACTCGTGATCCCAAATTGTCATATAACCAAGCCTTGATCTTTCCATCTAGTGCCGTAGAAAAGATAAACTGGAAAACAACACATATATATACAATCATCTTATTATCTTATCATCCATGTCTGTTGAGATTATATGAACAGATTACAGAAAGAGAATCTTCAGAAAGCAATTAATCGTGAGGCACCTCAGAGTATTAACAAATGTCACAGTTACTATAATAGCTCAATCACCTGAATATTCTCCTTATGGTGAGGGCAGACTGAATATACAGGGGCCTCATGACCCTCAAAAGTGTATTGTTTGGCGCCGGTTGTGGCATCCCAAACCTAAGGGCCATTAATTAGAAGGAAAAAAAAATTAATTCACCAAACAATGAAACTAATATATACATGATTGGTGGCAAAATCTAAAAACTTGCTTGTTAAAAAAACCTTTATAAGCTTGTCGTCACCACAGGTTATCACAGAAAGCTGCTTATTGGGATGGGAGAATGCAAGATCATTTACACCGCCAACATGAGCATCAATCTGAAACAACAGCAGTCAGTGGCAAAGTGCAATAATTTGAACTCTGATGAATGAAGGTAGGATGCCTTAATTACCTCCAAGTGCTGACGAACATCATCATTTCCATGATATGAATAGATCTGTACAAGATGTCTTGAATAAGCAACTCCTGTTCAGACGAAAAATGGAGAAAGCTATACATCAGATTACGGTATCAGTTGATTTTGCATTAACTGTGTGAGATTTAAACCACATTTACCAAACAAAGACCCATCAGGGCTCCAAATCACACGATTCACTGAGACACCAGGATCTTTCACCAAACCAGCCTACATTCAATAGAGAAACTTTCATGTGATGATCCCAGCTCATTGATCATTAAGATATTGATATTTATAGCTTAATTACGATAGAGAGAGTTTTGGCACCTGTAGAGGCATTGTACACGCACTCAGATCCCAAACCTTGAAGTTTCTTTGAACCAGCCTTTCTCTCGAACCAACTTCCCACAGCCCAATGTCTCCCACATTGGTGCCAACTGAGTTGTCAGACAAAATGGCAATGTACCATATCAAGTTTCAGAAATCTTTACTTGAACATGTCAATAATAAAACAGTTTTAGAATAGATTATCTAGCTATAAAAGGAACCTAGAAGTAGAGTTTGTTGGATAGGATGAAAGTCCATGCTCATTGGAGATGATCCTTGATTCAGAGACCGTCCAACTGTCTTGGGCAAGTCATCTGGTGCGCTGAAACTCTGGCTATGTGCATGCCCAGGAAACGACACAGGAAGAACATTCACAGGAAGATTTACCTGTGCATATAAACAAAGATCAGAAGATGAACAAAATATCAGAATACTAAGAGTGTGATCTTCCACATATCCAACTATACCTCATCCGAAAGTCCCAATGGCCTGGTTCTTTTGCTTGGATGTTCAGAGTCAGCAGATGGAAAATCAACAGAGGGATTTGTTGGTGGAGTCCTTGGGTGCTTAAGGGCAGCTGCATAAAGCAAAAAGAAACCAGCCTTTCAATATGTTTGATTACTGAAGAAAAAAAACTAACTTCTTGTAGCAGTTCACGTTAGTATGCATCATCCAAATGGAGCTTCAGAGAAAAGCAATTTTCCCCCAAATTCAAAAATATCATATACAAGAGAAATTTTTACCTGGCATTGGTGGAGCACCAAGACCTATAGGCCCACCAGAAACTGATGGATGAGTTCCAGTAGGTGGATTAGACATCCAACCTGCAAGAGGTGTTGGAACTGGGGCTGGAGCAGGCTGGAAGGGCTGGAAATTTCAATGATAGGACAGTAAATCAAACAGATAATAGCAAGACAAAGCCAACTAGTAGATATCAACGTGTATAAAACCAACCACATGTGCACCCAAAGGAGGGAAGCCTCCTGGTTTTGGTACTGCTCCACCAAGCAGGGGATTGTTGGCTGGAGAGGGGGCCCGTGCGCCATTTGGTTGACCGCAGGAATGATCCACAAAGAGAGTTTTAATATCTGGGTTAGGCCTAGGATTCTTACAAAGTTGGTGCTGCCAATTTAAACTGCATATGCAGTGCATCAGTTTTGTTTTTGCAATTTCTATGCTAAGCGGACACATAGGAATACGAGAGAAGCAAATGTAGCAATATCTACTCATGTTTTCAAAAACCCATATCAAAAAATTTAGAGAACACACAACAGGTAGTGTATCAATGCAAACAGTTCAAATTAATACCTAATAAACCCACGTGAGTTCATCAATATCAAAGTCATCTCAAAATCATTTAAATCATAATATTCGTCATGAATACCAATGGAATAGGTAGGACCAACGCTTTACTATTACAAGGAACCATGAAATTTTAAATTACCACTAGTGATTGGACTAATGCCACACATTGGTACATATCTACCTTTGATTGATTAATGTACGCAATCTTGAATTCTTGAGGTTTGGGAACTGCAACTTATCACGAAACAATGGATTTGCCTCAATCAGCTTCTTCAGCTCGACTAACATAATGGCTCGTGCAGATTTTGTATCTCCATACTTCGATAGCTGTTCATTCTCCCTAAGCAACAACGAGCACAACTTAAAAAGGCGTCTATATTCCACAAACGGGGATATGATCTATAAATAGCAATTGCATTACTACCTGAAATTCTCTAACGTCAACAGCTGAGTTATCTCTTTAAAAAGCTCTTCATTGAAAGATGCAAACACTTTAAGATCCTTTACAAGGATTTCAACAGCTTTGGATCGGTCATGCCTATACGTTACAAGAAACCAATATAAATATAGCAAATTAAACAATCATATTGGACTTCAGAATTCCGAAAAGCAATCTATAGAGCCTCACTTGTCCAATGCTTCAAGATACTTTTGCTTCCTAATCTCAAAAAAGATCTTCATCGAATAGCGATTGTCGTCTACTTTAGTGAAACCAGATAGGTATCTTTCAACCTCTTCCCAGTTCCCATTGTGAACTTCATCCTCAAAATACTTCATGTTAAAGAAGAATCCCGATTCTTGCTCAAGCCTATAATTAGAAAAGACCACATTAACAAAGCAGATATTTATTACTTAAATCACCACAAAAGGACAAATAATTGTTCAAACACACACACAAAGACACATGTAGTAACTCATAAATTAACCTACTTGTGAACCGTCTCTTTGAACTTTTCTTCATCAAGAAATTGTAAGATCAAGAACACCAGCTCTCTACTGAGAGAAGACATTCCAACCAACTCTTCTTCAAATCCAGGGGGAATAATTCAAAAGCAAATATAGTAGCAGATCTGTAAAACCCACAATAAAGATTAAACTAATTAACAAACTCAAGAGAAATACAATAAATGAATGGGTCAGCTACCACTAGCCTTATTGAATTGTCAAACTATGTCCCAATTTAATTATTGCTCGACACAAGCTCCAAAACTCATAATTATTATATTATATCATAACAATACTGAAAAAAATAAAATAAAATAACTGAGTGCCTAAAATATGAAGAAAACATACAAAAATTAGAGGAGGAAAGAAAATTAACACAAACCCAGATCATTAAGCTGATCTCAATGAACGGAGACGACAAGATTTTTAACAGAGGGGTTGGAGCATGCACCGACAATATAAGGGTTCAAAAGCTTCAGAGTGAATAAGAAAAATCCAAGTTAATTTAAGAGATCAGAGAAATGAAAGCAGCTTTAAATGGAATCCGAGATGCAAAGAAAAGGGGAAGCAGAAAAAACAGAACAACAAAGTCAAGATAATTATGTGTCTACACTCGATGAAGAAAAGTAGAGCTCAAAAGAAAGCATTTTCAAAAGCAGGGCCAAAAATAAAACGAAAAAATGAAACAAAATACAGCTCTTGAAAGCAATATTCCAGAATATATAATCTTACTATGCTGTGCGCGCGTGTAGAGAGAGAGAGTTTACTTCGGAGAGAGAGAGATCGATCGACGGAGAGAGACGACGAGGTCGAGGAGAAAAAGGGATTTTGATTTCTGTCTCTACAATAGATATCTATCTATGGAGGAGAGAGATTGTGTATACAACTATATATACACACACATGGGGTTTCCTTTTCTCTCTCTCTACTTTCTCTCTCTAGTCTATCGTTGGAGAAGGGGAAAAAATTAAACTAGGACATTACTTGCAGAAAATTAGTGATTTTTATAGGAAGAGGCGACTGATAGAAGAAGATAAGCAGACTATCTTATCATTTCGGAAAGAACGATAGGTAGATTAACGTATCATTAGGTTTATCATAGGTACAGTCAACGAGGGCCCCGCGAAGCCGGCTACGTTATATTCCCTGTATAATCGGCTTGGAATCTTGAGCCGACAGCTGGTCATCGGCTCAGTATCTTCTAGTATCTATTTTTACACACAAGTTTTTTGGGCCGTTGATCTTGTAGGGTTTGTCGAGCGGTGCTAATTCATATACTTTTCATGAGATCGGATGGACCTGATTGCCCGGCTTAATTGTCGCTTCAAAGATTAGGTCTAATAAATCCTATATCATATTTATTACACACCATGTAGAATTTATTACATCATTTAATTTCAAGATATTATGAAATATTTAAATATGTAAAAGAATAATTAGTAACTAATCAAAAAGTTTAGAATTAGAGAATTAGATTTATGATATGGTCAAATCAAATCTTAAATTTTAATTAAAGAACAAAACAAAAGTTGTATTTAAGTTTAAACACAAATAATTGAAAACAAATTTTAATCTCTATAGTAATTGGGATCGTATGGAGTGTTAATTTATATGGTCTTTGTTTTGTTTATCTTTTATTTATTACAAGGATATTCACATTTATATTATTGTTCTCAACATCCATTAATACATGTCATAACCTCAATTCATTGAAATTTATACGTACATTTTAACTATAATAATCATCACTTTCATTGAGATGAGTTTTCGCTTCTCACAACAACAAATTCTTTTGACAAGCTAAATTTGAATTGTAGGTTGACCCCGCTAAAAAGTAGAATTGTGAGACAATTTCAAAAGAATCATATTTCTCATCTTCTTCCAATATAACATCAACACCTTCTTCTTTTACGAAAGAACTAAAAAATATAACAAATGCATCTTCTGAAAATATATTCATGAATTTTTTTTTATTAAACATCAAACCAAATTTATATATTTCGAGTTTTCAACGCATTTTTCACATTCATTATATATATTTTTAAACCAACCGATCGAAATATGTAGAAATAAAATCAAAAGCATTCCGATAAAGTTGGATGACAAATAAAATAATTGCAAATCATGATATGGGAGCTAGCAATGTAAGTTTGAACTTTGAGCTAATGAAATAAATTCTGATCGAACTGTTTTGATGGATCTAACTTAAAAATCGAATAATTCAAATACGTCCAAAAGTTATATACACATTAACAACTTAAAAAGAACGTGATAATATCTCAACAATGATACATGAAAACCTAATTTCAAAATGGAAGCATTCAAACATCTTCATAAAATACATGGTAGCAATTGAGAAGCATTAAATAATTCTACCAAAAGAGGCTACACATAAAAGGATAAACTAGTGTTACAAATAAAGAAAAGAAAAGGCAAGTAGAGGAGTGAGGCTATATTTAAAGGACAAGCTTTCATCTCGGACTAGCTAGGCATTTGGGACCATATTTAGGACAAAATTACGAGGAGTGCCACTGGCATCTGACTCGTGAGATGAGAAATGAGTTTATCGGGGGATGAGAAAACGAAGTAGAATGGGGAATTATTGGAGTGGGGTTGCACACATTTTTGTGAAACCTGATTGAAAGGCTATAATTTAATGATTTGATTATTCAAACAGGGATGGGTGGGTGGGTCGTTATCAAATGTAAGTACGTACGTGTGGAGAGTTTCACGAGGAGAATCCGACGGTTCGCTGAGCCCCAACATTACACGTGTCAACTTCACATTCAATCTTGGTAATCTAATTTTTAAAGTACATAAAACCCTAATATGAGAACTGCCAATTCGCCACTTAACACGTATATATGTAGTAAGTATATGTATAAATTTCGTGGATTTAGGTCAAAATAGGTTGAATATTATGATTGTTGCCCAAAATACTTAATATTGGATCAATCTGTAAGTTATACTATACCATCATTTAACTTGTTAAATTTTTTGATCAAAAATAGATCATGGAAATAATTTTATTCTAAAGGAAAAGATGAATTTACTTAATTAATTATATGTACTTTTTTAAATTTATAAAATTTAAGTCAATTAAGTTGTGTACTCATAAGCTCAGCCTAGTAGTAGGTTTAATACCTCTCACTCTCGAAATGAATTATATAATTATTATATTTATTTTAAAATTATACACACAAAGTTGCATAATTAATTTGTTTATAGGAAACAATTAAAAAACAAATGAGAGAGATTATTGATTTATTAAAGCATAGTTGAAAATGAATGCTAACGATCAACGCAAACTTGAGCACATTAAGACAAACTTTTCAAAAATAAAAATCAGTAAAAGGATGATGAAATTAATTAGTATTACTTGATAAAGCAAGGGCTGAAGAGGTAATGCCATAATATGGTTAAGATAATTAATTATCTTGAGATCGTAAAATATAATGTGGTCCATTCATTATAAAAGTCGTCTTGTTATAATTAAACACTGTATTTATACTATAATAATTTCATAGCCACATTAATTGTGTATAAATTTAATTTCTTCATTTTATGTACGTTATCTCTACACACGTTATTTCCAATTTAATAAGATTTTCTTGAAGAAATACAGTTACATACTACTCTATTCATCGTATTCCAACATTAATAAATATGTATCATGCATATTATGTATGTTAATTGAAAAAAGAAAAAAAATGTTTAGTTTCTAATGTTTTTAATTAATATAATTCACAGTTCTATCAATATTAATATATAATTGATGGAGATGACATGTGACATGTATGTAAACACTATGCATTAATGCATACATTATTCCAAAATGCACCACGTTATATCTATAAATAACATAGTGCATCATATTTGCAATCTCAAATTAATATTAATTTCTGCGCCATTATAGAAAATATAATATTAGAAAGAAAAAAAAGCATCTAGATTGGGTAAAATGGTGGGCCCGATCAGAACCCCTTGATCTAGTCATAAATCTGGCCAGTGGGCAATTAATTAAATTAGGAAAAGGGCTAATTTGTTGGATGCTTTTCTTAATTTAGATAGACGAATAATTAATCGCTAGTTTATACTACAATTAATATAAATTTAAAACTAATCCAAAAATAAATATAAATTCAATGGAATGAGACACAAACATTTTGATGAAAAAGACATATACCTAATGTCTCATGATTGGAGATTATCTCCCGCTATGAGTTGTCGACACAATTAATATTTACATTTGTTATTTTATTTATTCGTTATATTTCAACATAACTGTCACTTTCAAATTAAAAAAACAAAAATTCTATTTAATTATTGGATTTCTTTTAATTACAAGAAGATCAGATAATAATTCTTTCAAAGGCACATTTGATACGAAGTGGCCAATTTAATTTGACTAAATTATATTTTAATTGCTTATATTGAATTCAAATTTAGACACATAGAAACAATTGGTGTATCATTTTTTAGTTTATTGATAGTTTTATATGTTAAAAAAAGCGATTGATCACCACTCGACATAAAATCGATTTAATTAATTAGGGTAATATAGGTTCATAGAGATCTTAAGTTGACATTGTAGTTAGCACACATTAAATTTAATATCAAATCAAGTACATTGTAATAGACTTGTTGGGACCATTCCATAGCTACTAGGACATTTATTTGCTTAAAAGTCGAGTTTTATTATTATTATTATTATTATTATTATTATTATTATTATTATTATTATTATTATTATTATTATTATTATTATTATTATTATTATTTCAACTATAATGAAATTATTGGTGTGTTTAAATATGGAACAATTGCCAAAATAATTTTACTAATCTAATTATTTGCAATTGCAAACATAAACTTTTAAACATGCCCATTTCAATTCTTTCATGAATTTAGATCTTCACCATGAATTGAGTATGAGTTATTGATAAGGGGAGAGAGAAAGTGAATGTTTTGCAAAATTCGTAATTACATATCAACCCCTAAAATTTCACTATTCTTAAATAGTGACAAGGGCATCTTTAATTTTCCTTTTGAAGAATAATTAAATAACTTTTTGAGTGTATGTGTGTGTTTTTGAGTGAAAGGAGAAGAAAGAGAAGTCGGCAATAACGAAAACCTTTTTAAAATGAAGGAGAATTTTATTTATTTTATTTTTGGGCACCAAAAGGGAAAAGAAAGCGACTAAGAAAGAGACCCTTTTAACATGGAGGGTTTCATAAAAACAATAAAGAGAGATGCTTCTATTATTATATTTGCATAAACTTTTTGAAAACCTCCATATTTAGCTAAACCATGTTGTGTAATATAGTTTTCCTTATTTAGTCAAAAAAATGAGTGTTGTAGTATTTTTTTAGTTGTGTTTTATAACCATGTTATTCTTGATTTTGTGATTCCAATTAGAATGATACGATCTGATCAATTTGTACTGCGGATGAATTGATTTAAGTATATTGAGAGAATTTCGACAGATAATTATATAGTCAATGGATTTAATTTAATTAATGAGAAACAATATGAATTGAGAGGAGTGTGGTGATTGAAGTGAGAATTTAATCAAATCTAACAAAATAAATGTAATCATGTCTCGAATAGCTTAAGCTAATAAGGATCATAATATAACTTGTTCTCCTTAGTTCCATTATGACCAACAAGTTCAAACCAACCTTAATTTTATAAGAGCATGAAGATCTTAACTAAGTGAAGATGTATTATGTGTCAATCACTATTGTGTTAATTAACATCACAACAAAATATATTTAGATAAGAGAATTAACTCTCATATCATATATATATATATATATATATATATATATATACTATTTTGCTATATTAATGACATATATATTCACACATATACATGATAGGTCAGGGCGTATCTAATCTTTGGTGGCAAATTTGCCACCAAAATCAAAAACATAAAAGTAAAGAAGTGTTACAAGATTTTGAGATCCCTTAACAAACATGAATTGAGATTTGACTCATCCAAATTTGGATGAGGTCATTGCAATCAAACTAAAGCCTTGAATAATATTGCACGCAATAAATATTTTTATATAAAAGTACATGTTATTACAAACATATAGATATTAAATTAGAAAGAAGAAGAAAAAAGAATGACTAGATATTAATGAAACTCCCACAAAGACACCACCGTCAATTAATTTAAGTTGTAATATTTTTAAATTAAATAATGGACATATCCTCTCTCCTAATTCCCCTCTATCTCATAAAAAACGTTCTCGTTGGGGAACAATTATCATTGATAAGAATTCTGACACACATTACTTTTGAATAAAATATTAATTTCCCACCTAATAACTTGATGTTCGAAGAAGAAATATAGTTATCTTGGGTTTCTAACCATAAACTTAACCTAACGGTAGGTATATATATCTTACCTTATGTAAGGTCTCGGTTCCAAGTACCCAAATTGTATAACAGTATTGGGTTTGTAAAATATGGTATATTTAAGTAGGTAGGGTTAGGGTGTAACACGCATGTTGATTGAATTGGAGTTATAGTAAAATGAAATAGTAGTAAGAAAGGACAAAATGTGAGTCACATTAAGCAAAGAAAATGGAGTTGATCTATCCATATGTGGATGCAGAAAATGGTGATGAGATCTATCTATTGTTGGTAGTTGGGATGTCATTTGCTTTATGACCCACATAATGCCTTCACATTTATAGTTGTTTTGTGGGGTGGGGGGTGGGGTTGGGTGGGGTATGCAATTCGATGTCACTACATGATTCGTGACGTCATTCCACGTCACATTCATGTTCTGTGCCACCTGCTAATTCATTAAAACCCAAATACTACGAATCATTGTCCAATTTGTAAATGCTTATTTACTTGTATTTGTGTCCATTTTAAGGAATTAGATGTCGCAAAACTAGGGTGATCAATGGAAAAGTCCCTAAATTTCATTTTGTAATCACATCCCAATATTTATTTATTTTTGGAAAAAGATTAGAAAATTCAGCCTGTGGTTTAAGAGTTTGATAGTTTTAGTTATTGTTTTGATGTGGATAACATCATGTTTAATTTGCATCACTATGGGACAAAAAAATTTACACTTCAATCAAGCAATGAAGTCAAAAATTGTAAACAACGTATATAACTATTATGTTTTAATAAATTTGCAGATTTTTTTAAAAAAAATTACTGTGGTACTCGCATTAATTATCAATACTATCGAAATATCAAATGTTAATTGCCACATTTTTACACTTTAGTTCCCTTAAATTTTTTATAATAATATTGTGCTTTTGAATCCCCGTAGACTATCAGTTGCGATAATTAATTACTTATATCAATAGTTTGAAAATAAAGATCTCTAGATTTATATAAAAAAAGTAAAAAAATACTTAGTTAACTTCCTTTATTATATTAGTTAACAATTATTTGACTACTTATAATATATTATATAGTCACTGTCCTAAAAAATCCATATAGGGGCCTCGACAGTATTGGACACATCGACGCCTGGAATTTTGCCTTGCTGGGTAGGCCCCACCTAACGAAGACCATGCCTTAATTTTAGAGTAAATATTGTGTTAGACCGTTTTACGAATCTTTTTTCGTGAGACAGGTCAACTCATAACCCACATTTAGTAGTTCATGTGAAAATCTGTGGATATGTGTCCAATTCATGGGTAATAAGGATCCGTTTATTCATGGAAACTATCCGTGAGATCGTCTCACATGAGTTTTTGTGTTAATTTATTTATTTGTCAACATAAATGCCATTTGTTCTTTATTAAATTTCATATATTTTTCCCTTAAAAATATTTCATGTTCTAGCTTAATTTAAGAAATTCAACTATATATAAACTAATGAGTTTTGAATTTGACCTAATTATTATGGTTTGTGCATGCACACAGATACATATATGTATTTTGAACTTAAAAGTTATGAGGGTGATATTGTGAAGAAGATGCTTCAGAAATTGAGAAGTGAGACATATAATTAGTCATTAATTAATTAGAGAAAACTTAATATATATTATTAAACTCCTAAACTGTGAAGTTTTGTTTTAATTATATTACTAATCTCTTCAATATTTGTTTGTTTTTACAAATTAAAGCTCGTACATTTTCAGATATGATTAATTAATTCAATATTTATTTCAGTTTAAAATATATATGTCCTTGAATTTGCATAATATGACTCTACTTGTAAGATTTTCCTTTTCTATCTCTTAAGAAAATTGATATTATGTATAGGTAACGTAACATGTTAAAATAGTGTCGTTTTCATATCATCGAATGTTACTTAGGTTTGGCAATAAATGAGTGGTGGAGGATTGTCCAATCATAGTTTTCAATTACATGATATTTAAACTCTATATATAACTCTATATCAATTCAACTTTTTAATGCCTATTTGATAGTAAATAAAAATGTATAGAAATAAGAATTCAACTTTACAATACTTACCTGTTTAGTTAATGATTTGAGACTTGATATATAAGAGCAACCATAATTCAATAATACTTTTGGATTTGAATCCATATTAAATGGATCTCATGCATTGTGGGGTAGTGATTTAATCTTAGGTGGAGGAGGGATGTGAATTTGGATTCAAAGGATTGAATCCAATTCAATTTGAAAAGTAAAAAAAAAAAAAAAACGAGTTGCACCATCAGTACGTGTAGTACACTGCGTGTTCTGAATGATTGCGCGTGTAATACACGCTCGTCAGGGGTGAGTGGTGAGACCCGACAGCTGAGTCCCACTCCACCCATTTTCTTGATTTTCTTTTTCTTCCATTTTAATGTTTATTTTCTATTTTTTTCCTTCATTCGTTTGTTTGCATCTTTTATTTTTTTTATTTTTTTCTGTTTTTTTTTTCTTGAAACTTTTTGAGGTATTGTTTTATTTAATGTGTGTTTTTATTTTATTTAAATTTATGTTATAACTAATCCTTATATTGTTTTTATTGCAAAGTTTAATTAAAATAACTTATATATTATAAAATAATTGTAACACAAATTATATAAGAAAAGTTATAACTATATTCTAAAAGTATATCTCCAACTTTATGAAAACATCTATTATATTTCTAATTATTGTATTATTAGCTTTATGTTTTTTTTTTTATTTTTACTCCTTTACTTTAGTATTATTGAAATGAAATAAATTTGTTTATATATTTGTTTAATAGAATATTTTATTTAATTAAAATTTATTTAAATAAAATTTGTGTATCCAAAATTAAAAATTTTAAATGAAATTTAAGTTAAAATTAAGAGAGAAGATTGAGTGAAGTGAGACCCATAAAATAGTTGAATTTGGATTTAATGGGTTGTGGGTGTATATTTAAATGGATGGAAAGTTGATGGGGGAGGAAATAGAGTGTTGATGTGGATTAAATGAATTGTATTTTTTGGATTTGGGTTGTGGATGCTCTAAGAATGGAGATATAAGTTTTTTTATTCTTCCCTACTGGCTTTCAAGCTGCCTCTTTCATGTATTTTTAATATATCCATTTTTTTCTAATACATTATACTCCCTCCGTCCCGGTCCAAGTTACCTACTTGGATCAGGCACGGAACCTAAGAAAATGCAGTTGACTAGGTTACTTTTTGATTGAAAAAGTGTTTTTTATACTTTTTGTTGTTGTTTTTTGACTTTTTGTTGTTGTTTTTTGACTTTTTGGTTACTTTTTTGATTACTTTTTGATTAAAAAATGTTATTTATTTGCCATTTTGGGGTTGACAAGTTCGATTGGGACGGACGAAAATGGCAAGTAGGCAAGTTGGAGCGGGACGGAGGGAGTAACTTTTTTTTTTATATGTTCAATTTTCAAAAAAAAAAAATTCACTCAAACTATTTTCTCAATACATTTATTATTACAAATCATTTATAAAATCGTATATTCATAGTCGGACAATCGAACAAAGGATTTTATGATTGTGTCACATCTTTGTATTTTTGCTTGTAGGGACATTGTCCTTTCCAAATCAGTTCCACCTTTGATCAACTATTTGTATTTGATCCATAAGAGATTGTCCTTTCAAAATATTCTAATGTGTGTTTGGAATAGGGCATAAGTGGATTTAGAGTAAGATGGATTTTGATAGTATTATGCTTGCTTTGAAATTTTATAGGATAATATCATAATTTCTTGTCACGGTCACTTTTAAAATGTAGTAAACTAAATGATGTTGTAATGTCCTAGTAAATATTTGTATTCATATTTGTAAAAGAATGGATTGTAGAATAAAACTAATTATAATCATCCCAATTTATCCGGATACTCATCCCAAATTTTCGCAATAAGTGAAAATTTGTAAAACATAATAAAAATAAAAAATATTAAAAAATCGAACTTTTTTATTTTTCAACGAGTTAGAGAAAGTGTAAGTGGGGAAATAAAGATTCGAAAACCTATATAAAAATTTCAAGTTCAAATCTTTATGGGAAAAAAGGATGCAACGTTAAGTATGCCATATTCTTCCTGTTAGTTTGTCGTTATTATGGGCTCCAAATCTCCAATGCAATCAATTGAATATTCGGTATTTATTGCCTTTACTATTTTAAATCGATATCATATATATGAATCATGCATAAAATGCCATATTAAATGTCTTAGTATATGTACTATGTATGTAAGATCGATGATTTAGTAGAATACGTGGCACTACACTACTTCCATTTGAAATAGACAAATTGCATAATAAATACCTGAAAGATTTTAAATGGCAGTCCACATCATGTTTATGACATATTTAATCAGATAGTATTATTAAAAAAAAAACAATTCGATTAATGATTTTTCTCTTATATGCACAGATTCAATTTGGCCTGCTAGCTAGAGAGAAATAGAACTTATCGCGAGACGATTTACTATTGATAATAGCGAGAGAAAGAAAGAGAGATATCGCGGGACGAGTTATTGATATGGAGAGAGACAAATGTAAGTTGTCAGTGTCAGGCTTTGCGCTTTCAATATTGATATATAAATAAAATATATTAAACAAAAGTCAGTAAAAAGAAAAAAAAAAAAAAAGGGGAAAGGAGAGTATTTGTGGAAAGTGCAATAACGCCATTAATGCGTTGTCCAGGCTCAGTGGGGCCCACGACTCCACCCACGACCCGAACCAGTGTCGGCGGTTGCTCGCCACGCGCCAATTAAAATTATTCTTCTATTTCTTAATGGAGAAATTGAGAATTGAGTCGTTGATATATATACGTGATGAATATTGATGAATTGCTACATGTCAATATATATATATATATATGTACACATCATGTCCTACTCATAAAAGAGAGAATTGATTCGGATATAAATCAAAGTACTTGTACTAGATAAGAGGGACCCAGAAAAAGTCTTGTGATATTTAGCTACATGGTATTTGCTAAGTTCATTAATTTGGAATACCTTATGAAATTTAATTTTTAGTTTTCATAAAATATTCTGTTTTAAAATTAATTATTGAAGTATGGATAAATGTGATTATGAAGTTTCGTTATGTTTGATGACAGATATTATAACATTAATTAACTGATGAAATCTAAGAACTTTGTCAAAATAAAATATTGCTTTAAATTGTGCGTTAATTACATAAAAAGTTATTAACTTAAGTATTTTTTTTTTTTTCAATTACAGCATGGAGTTTTGACTCTAACACTACAAATCATCATCTTCAATATAGGGTTGGATCATTTGAGTTTCAATTGTCCGTGGATATATGTAGAAATTCAAAGTACATGTTTATTAGGATTTGGTATTCTAGTGATTTTTATCTATAATATATTAAATTCCTTTAAGAAAAGTGAGAAACAAAGTTGTTTTACTGACGTGTAGGGACTTTTATTAGGAAAATTAAGTGACGTTGTTTTATGGTAACATGTGGTGATATTTTATTTCATGGATAAAACCACATTGATTGATGAAGGAGATATTTTTCAAATTTCGGTTCTCAACATCAACAAGTGAAATCCAAATTGCTCCACCATATACAAAATAAAACGTAAAGTGTAATATATAGAAAACCTAATGTAACGTACATGTGTTATAGTGCGCGTTCCTTATGTTGTCATCTAATACTTTTAATTTAGAAACCAATAATTGATATGTTACGTACTCCACTATTATAAAAACAATCAATTATCACTAATAATTTTTTAGAAAACAGACCAACACACCCATATTACTAGAAAGAAAAAAAAAAGAAATTAGAAATGGTAACACCAAAAATAGCCAATAGAAAGTGGTCAATGGTGTAGCAATTAAATACAAAAAATATATAGAAAATAAAAAAATGGGTGATAGTTACAGTCACATGGAGTCCAAAGTGGAATTGGAGAATAAATCACTGGCACTAGTGGCCGCACCTACACCACAAGAAAGCATTGAATATGGTCAAGAATATTTTCTTTTTTTAATTATTCATACATTTGTAGCATTCTATTTATTTTTTCTAATACATAATTGATTTCCCTCATCTATAAATACATGCACACATGGATGTGAACTAAATAATCTACATCTTTGCATTCCCAACTAGAGCACCTCAATTATTTCCTTCTCTCTTCACACCCTTTTTTTTAAAGTATCACACATAGTACAAAACCATTTCACGAATCCAATCTCATAATACAGGTTACAATTTATGTCTCCAATAAAATAAAAAAAAAATTGCATCTTCAGCACAAACGGCTAGAGATGCTCTCATAAGCTACGAAGTAAAATCGATTTTTTTAATATAATATGCTTCAAGTTTTATAATTATGATTTACTTTAATTGGGGTGGGTGGGTTAGTATAGTAATAAGTAACGGTACAAAATAGGAGTTATGAATTTAGATATACTTAGGTATGAAAGTGAATATGTGAATGAAATGGCGTTACCGTGTTAGATACATAATTTCTTAACTATGAATGAGGTGACTGAAATGAATTATATTAAATAAATAGGAATTTACGTAACATATATATATATATATATAATTGGATTCGTAGAATTCAAAATTTGTTGGCGTAGAAAACAACATTTAACGCCGTTGTATGTTTACTGTTAACCTATCCTTATGTGGCTTGTCCTATTCCATATGTTTTTGTCATCACACTTGTACACGTCACCATCTTATGCTTCAAAATCTCGTATTACTCGAGGATTTATAGGAGATTACAACTGTCTTAATCAATCTCCTTTTCTTTTTTATTTCTTCCAATACACATTTTTCTTGGACTAAATTACCTTCTTGAAGATATTGTAATTAATTATGACGTGGCCGTTAGTGGATCAAGTCTATATTTGGATTTTATTTTCTCCATTATTTATTGCAATTTTAATTCTTAATACGAATTAAGTTACTATCATGCTACTAGTGCTTAAGACATTATTATTTTTAAAACTTATATGACATCATCCTACGGATATAATTTCATAAACTATGATGTATATGTCACAATCCAATCCATTTTTAACTCAATTTTCATTTTTTTTGGATTGACCTGCTATATGAAATTAATTACATTTGTAAAATGATTTTATAAAAGTCTTACTAAGTACTCACATTATTATTTCAAAATAAGTGTCATTTTGGAGTTCTTGTCATAAATTAAGGGACATAAAAATTGGACATATATACGATTTACTAATAAAAATTGGAAACATAATCAAATTGATTTCACAAAAAGAATCATATAAAATCCCTAAATTTTAGCTAATGAATATATATTAAACAACTATGATTTGAAAATAAAATTGTATAAAAGTTTAAATAACAATTAATATAAACTAAATTTAGACTCTAGGACGACACTTATTTTGAAACCAGAGGGAATATTATTTTCTTTCTTACTTTTTGCATATTTATTAATGAAGAAAGCTTCTTTTAAATTCGACATATGTTTGAGGTATATATTCTTAATTAAGAGTGACACTTGTGTGCCCCGGGAGTACAGTACCCTCAAATTAATCATTATATTGGTGTTAAATACACACTCTATAGGTATCATGTGTATACTCTTCAGGTGTCACATGTATACTCTTATATAAATATGATACCTGTAGAGTATATGTATTACACCAAAAAACATAACACCTGTAGAATATATATATAACACCTGAAGAACACATATATAACACCTAAATTTGTGCCCAGGGTACATAAGTTTTTTCCCTTAATGACTGGATGCATGTTTGTTCGTCTTTTAATTCGTTTCAAGTATGTTAATTGCTAATTAATAAATACATTGGGTCTTTAGTCCAGTATTTATGTGATATTTAGTCAGTTGAGATAACGAAATGTGAGGTTTGATTATTGATTCTTGATTGCAACGCGTAGATTTTGCATCACTAAAATAGTTTTTAATCTTCAGAGTATTTATGAATATCACAAAACTCAAAAGCTCAAGATATCTTTATATATATAAAAACACAAACATTGCTAAAAATAGAAATGCAATATTTTCCCGCCAAAAACTCTATCCTATATATAGAAATAAATAAAATTACATTATATATTTATTAATTATTTAAAATATTTAATTATATATATACACATATGTAATACATCCATATATAAGTCAAATATAACCTTAAATAGGATTAACAAATTATATTATATTAGGAAATCTATTACTCATTATATATGTATAAATCAAATTTGAAATTTATGGTATGTTCATAATGGAATTAATTAGATGACACAATCAATTCAAGAAATTACAAAAATTTGACTTCAAATATCATTACCTTCCTTTATAACCATGAGTTAAGTTTTAAGGGACTTTAATTCTGTTAAAATTAAAATTACATAAAATTTTTGTTATAGATATGAGTTATGGTCTCATGGATCTTTATTAATTCTATTAGAATTAAATGTAATAGATCAAAGGTAATGAAATTTTAACCAAAGATTATTTGTGGTCCTATGAAATCATTAACTGACTTTCATATATTAAATTTCAATTTATAATCAAATCACATTAAAAGGTAAGATAACAATATGATATTGTTATATTATATAGTTATTTAAGTAGACATGCATTTGGATGTGATTTATAAAACCATTATTAATATTAATTAATGTGATTTTAATATTGATAAGCATTTATCTTTATTAAATAGTGCATCATCCATAATCACATTAGTTTTATTGGTAAACATGTCAAGTTAAAATAAAAAAAGTATAATTACATATACATTTCAATTATAATTATCTTTATTACATGTCAAGTATAATTATAAATACATTTCTGATTATAAAGAAAATAACATTTTTTTTGTTTATTTTCTTTATTTGATAGATATATATATATATATATATGTTCTTTTTTGAATGTTTAAATATTCATAAAAGATGAAATGATTATTTTCAATGTATTATACATATTATCAGAAATATATATTACTCATATATATTTTTATATATATTATCATTACATCTTTTAAAAAAATTTAATTTCGTGCATCGCACGGGCGAAAAACTAGTTAATATTAACATTCACAAAACATTTAGACTTTTACTACTTTTTTTGACAAAATATGATTAAGACATATAATTGTAGCTCAAAAGAGGAACAAAAATTACCTCATTTAAACAATACTGCATGGCAAATTGATGGTTTAATTCTGTCGAAGTTGTTGAGTTTTTATGCAGTATTCAAAATTGGTTTAGAAATAAGGGTTGATAAATCTTGTATCATATTCTTAGTCATGTTTTAATCAACTAAAATAAAAATGAGCTGTAATTCTTAGTCTTACATTTTTGAGCTGATGAATTTAATATCTTAATTTGTTATGGCAAAACCAATTCATATTTTTGGCAATGGAAGAGTATTTTTCTCTAGCTAGCATACTAATTATAATGGAAAGAGAAATAATTTCTCCTCCATTTTAGTTACATATAATTGAAAAAAATCAATTTTAGTTCTATAATTAGAAAAAGGTCCAACTACAATGCTCTTTTCATAGAAATTCCCAAATTTAATTGGATGATTATTTCGGATGTTTGGTGTGTCTTAAGTGCGAAAAAACGATTGTAATTAAGAAAGTCTATTGAAGAAAGCTTTTAAATTGCAGAATCATTTTTTTTTTTAAATGTAATTTCTGACATGAGTTATACTGATGGATGGAAAAATAAAAATTTCCTTATTAATAACTAATTTCTCCATTAATTATTGCAAGTATTATTTGTCGGCATATGTCACTTTTTGCGGAGTAAACTTCCACATCTCCATATTATCTAGCCTACTTTAATGTCTTGAAATTATACTTTCATTGGATATAAAGATTTGATTCAAAAAGAAAAAAAAACTTTTTTAACAATATTACACAAATGTTGATAAAAATACGTTTGAAATTATTCATATTAATTTTCTCTATGTTAAAGTATATACAAATCATGATATTTGTATATAACAGTCATATCAATGTAACATAAATGTCATCTTAATATACTATAAGAGTTAACGTCAAAGTCAAAAGAAAGATACATGAATGACAGATCATTCACACTTTTGTTATTATTTATAATATTGAAACAAAACCTAGAAATTGAGAAACTAAAATTATTTTTCACCCAAGTATATCCATCCAATAATTATAAATAATTTATATTCAATAAAATATATATTATAGAAAAATAGTCAGAATTATCCTCCCAAAAGAACTTTTTCTTCTCTATATGAGGCTAGAGACCTGTAGTGTTGACATGGTGGAGTGCAAACCACTTTCTCGCACGTTTCCGAATTTGTCATGTTATATCGCGACTCAAGAATCGTACCGTGAAACAAAACAAGAAATGATATATAATGCGCGAGATATCGAGTGAATAAACAAGAAAAGTATATATGGTAAGATTATTTAATGCGAAATATCAACAACCGAGAAAAGTAGACATAATTTCATCACTGAATGTGACCACTGCGGGCCCCACTTATTTTAAGATAAAACCCATGTAAAAAATGAAAGACTCAGAGCGGCTGCCCATTAACCTAGCTTCGGCTCGGCTCGGCTGGGCTTCTCTCATCTTTTAGCCGCGCCGATAATCCTTCCGCACTTATCTCTTCTAATGTCATGAATTAATATCCTAAACTATCCTAATCAAATTTTAACCTATGTATATCTCATCTTTACCCTCCAATTTTCAATGATTAATCTAATTAAATATTGAATTAGCCAAAGTTATTCTTTAGCTTCAAAAGAAATTAATTACTTTGTGCAAATTTTGTTCTTTTATTAATATTTAATGTTGGTGGGTTGTTGACTACTGTTGGGCTAAGAATAAATCAAATTAATTCTTTTATTATAAATTACCTTCTCCTTAAAATATACATGAACCTATTTTTCTTGAAATGTTTCTCCATTAAATTTAATCATTTTAGTTCTGAAAATACAAAATCATGAAATGTTAAATAATACTCAGACTTAACCAATTAAACTTTTGAACATAGATTAGACAATATGCAAAGGTGAAATATAAACAATGACGTAATTAAGAATATTTCGAACCCAATTATTCTCTTAAAAAAAAAGGAAAAAAAGAAAAGGAAAGAACCGTGAAGGGTGAAAAAAATCTAGTAAATATTGTTGGGCCATTGTGTGTCAGAAAAAATCTTAAATTGCTTCCTAATTCCACCAACCAGTATTGATTGTTTGATCTATAAATGCACGAAATAATCATCATGATCGGGTCAGTATCGTAGATCATATTAGTTGAGATGAATCAATCCACAATTTACATATATAAATTATTAGATATAAATGATTTATCTCATAAAGGTATGTATAATCAGATTATCTTGCAAAAGTTTTTGAATTTGGACACTGTGTTGAATTTCGGTACTACTGAACACTATTTGATTGTACATTCTCATCCAACCACCAAGAAATGTATTTTCTTAAAATAATCTAATCAGACATTACTTGATAAGGATGCCCATTAGAATGTAAACACTAGTAAAATGGCAAAATATCTTGAGATCATGATTATGATATGATACTAAATAAACAAATTAAAGACAATTCTTGGTATATATCTTGAGATCAATAATGATAAAATAAATGAGACGCGATAACTCAATTTATGTCTTTTTCTGAATTCTGTGTAAAATAAACCCATCAATGTCATGATATAGAGATAAATATTGTATTGTAAGTGCCAATTTGATTTAATGTGAAAGGTGTGGCGTTGCTAACTTTATGCCTCCATGGGTCCAACAATTGAAATTTAATTCCATATCACTAAAAGTCTAGTACTACACGCAAATAGTATGACTCACTACATTTATATATATATATATATATATATATATACAAAAAAACTTTTGATAATGACTATTTTACTAAACCAAAATATTTAACTTGAGTATTTTAAATAATATACGACCAAACATTTAAAAATGTCAAATGTTTTAAATGTGTGTGTATATAGAGAGAGTAGAGAGCGTTCATATTCTATATGAAGTAGATTTTTTGTATGGGGTTGTTTTATATATGACACTATATATCTTGATTTTCCATGGGACTTATTTCAATCTAAAACCCTTAATTCGTAATTGATATTTTTTTTTCAACTATAAACATTAATAATCTACATTAAAATCTGGGGTTAAATTTAATTTTAATCAATTTAAAAGGCCACTGTCCAATTTTGGTCCACCATTGAAGCGATTTTCAATTTTAGTCCAATTAAGCCAAAAATCGTCACTATTTAATCTATTTTTGTCACTATTTCGTCCACCATGTAAACGGTTTTCAATTTTCAGTTTTCAATTTTTGTCTAATTAAGCCAAAAATGGGTCAAATAGTGAATAGTTTTGGCTCAATTGGACTAAATTGAAAACCTCTTTCATGGTGGACGAAAATTGGACAGTAACTTTTTAAATTGACTAAAATTGAATTTTTCCCTTAAAATTTGTTATTCAAAGAGTTCAGCACCGAATTTTATGTCCAAACTAGATTAAATATTTACTTTTGAGATTAATTTTCTAGCACAATTCATATAACTTACTTTTCTACTATAAAGAATAAGCGGCATGCTTTTCGCCACAATTTAGAATTTTTTTCAAATTTATGCTCAAGTAGAATTATGATACGAAAAAGAAAAGAAAAAAGAAGTCTTATGTTTTGTCATTCATTACGTGTAACACATATGAAGCATATCACGTAACCTATATAGATCATGTTGTATAGTCATTATATGATGATCATGTCATATATGCACGATCATGGGAGATTACATGATATGATTCATAATAGGTTATAAGATATGGAAAACAAAATCAAAAAACTTCTATATGGATCATATTTTATACTCCTATTAAAACTTTGAGATTTACACACAACCCAAAAGAAAAGTAATATGCACGATATATTTTTAATATATGTTCACACATTGTCACGCCACAATTTTTTGAAGGTAAATGATAACATAAATTTTTTTTTTTTTGACCTTTAAAATAGGAACGCGAACTCATAAAGCATAAATACCCATTTTCTTAAAATAAAATTATATAGATCATTTTCAAAATCATTTAACAAAACGTTTAATGACATATTTAATAAAACATTTAGCGGAAACAACTCAAATAATTTTTTTTTCCAAATAAAGTTACCATGAAAAAATAAAGTAAAATTTCTCAAAATTTACCACAATATTTAAATAGTAAAGCGAAAATGTTAACAATTCAAAAGCATTTAAGAGAAATCAATAAACTACTTGTTCACAATCACCATAATTTATATTTCACTTGTCATTAGTAATTAAATCAATTCCCACTAGCATCCACCGTACCACCGTATCCGACTCCACATCTTTAAATTAATATGGGGTGAGCAATACTAGCTCAGTGGAGACATGCTTGTCTAAATTAAAGGCAACATGCAAAGTAAGACAAATAACACATGCATAAAACCATTCCTTTTTTCTTGGGATTGACCAATCAATAGCACGGCGGGCAAACCCGAAGGCCTACTTATGACCCATGGACCTTGGACGGCCCCTGGTTAATTTTGAGCACGGCGGGCAAATCCGAAGGTCTATGAAGACTCATGGACCTTTGACGGCCCCTGATTAGTTCTCATGCATAGATCATATATTACAACAAGTAGTTTCATAAATCATTTTCCTCAAACACATTGCATCAATTCATCATTCACCTCACATAAAACATTTAATAGAGACAACCACATGAAAGAAATATCCCCACCTTAAAAGTTGAAAACCTTGAATGCGTTGATGCATGGATGCAAGACCGTATATCAGAATTCCCGTCTCTTCATCTCCTATTTCCATAACACTATGTGTCTCGTAGTCCTCGTTATCTAATATATACATTTAGTAAATGATTCAATACTATTTCCTAATATAACTTTTAATTATGAAATGAGTTAAATGAATGCAATGAAAGAGATATTGATTTTGAGATCGAACATTAAACTCTTAGATTGAAAATAATTTTGACATGATTGAAACTAAAAAGTTTATTTTACAAATTGTTGAAAAAAATTATAAAAATTTATTGGATTTTATAGAAAATCAAATCATCAAGTTTTAAAGGGACAATTTAAGGAAAACCTTTAGTTAGACATGTTAAATTCACTAGCCCTACATTACTTTAAATATTTATTTATCAAGAAATATAAGAACAAATGATCCTAAATTTTAAATTTATATTATAATCTGTGTTATAAGCAAAATATATAAATTTCATAAAATTTCAAGTAGTATAACAATAGGTTTCTACTTTTGAAACTCAAATTGCATAGACAATCAATTCTGCATAGTTGTAGAAGAAAATTAATATCTTAAGAAATATAAATATTTTTATTTTGAAACTTTTCCAAAATATAGAAGACTTGTAAATATACAACATTTCAAAAAATTAGACTATTTGAAGACCATTAGCTATAGGAATTAAATTTGTAGATCAGAATTAATGTAAATCGTTAGTCTTTAAAAGAGGGATATAAAATAAAGTTTTAAATGAAATACACTTTGGATTGAACTGAAATTTTTAAAGAATTTCAAACATACAGTAAAGAATAACATATTAAAGTTTTATAAATTTTGGAGGTCGATAAATATTATTTCGAAGATTTCTAAATCAGAAACGTTTAACAAGTAGATCTAGGGCTAGAAGGAATATAAAAATCATATAAATAATATAAAGCTCCGATTGACTTAAAATTTTAATAGAATATTATGAAGACATTAAGGAACAACATACTAAAATTTCATAAGGTTTCAAGTTATATAATAATGAATTCGAAATTTTAAATAGAAAGGACATGAATACCTATATTTTTGAAATCAAGTTGTCTCTTTTGTTGTGCCCAAATCAAAATATGAAAGGAGGTAATTTCATGGAGTTTGATTGCTGGAAAATCATGGTTTATATGTAATATCAAAGGGTTTTGGAAGAAGCGCAGTGTATTTAGGATTTCTATTTCTTAGAAACGTAGAATTAGAGTTTGATTAGGTTTAAGAAACTTATACATGTATTTTATTTTGTCATGAATTTCAATAACTTAATGGGCTTTTTATTAAAATACAAAAATATATTAAATCATATGTCTCAAATTAATTTATAATGATTTCTTGTTATAATTATATTCTAATTATTTATTAAATTTTATATCTCAAAATTTGGGAATATTACACATGAATTCCCACGATCATTAATCACTACTATTTCATACTATAAATAAAACTATTTATGGCAGAAAATAATATGGATTTGTGACACAGATAGTATTTTCCCGATAATTAAACGTACTTGCGATTGTAACCATATTTGATTGGCTTGAATAAATTGATGGACAAGATAGATGTGTTCAATTAATGGGCTTTTTTAACACAAAATATTAATGGAATCGAAGATGAGTCAATTCTAACAATTGCATCATATATGCATATCTGTATACCTAGTTACATACGTGTCTTATATTATTTCGTTAAATATGACCAAGCATTAACTAAAGTTAAAAAGTCAATTACTATATGAAAATAGTTGATTTAGAGAAAATTATATTTGTATTTATCAAGAATATTATTATAAACATTAAATACCACAATAAGCTAAAACTTCACGATTTCGTTTATTTATTTATATGAGAAATAGTTTTATTTTAGAATAATAATGTATATCCCATTATGTGCACGTACTGAATTTTACTTTTAAATATTCCAACTAAGCACTAATTTATATTTTCTAACGATTAAATACTTAACAGTTTAAAATAAATACGATATAATTTTTAAAGCAAAAACTTATATACGTCTGGTATAGATCTTAGATCCGTACCCCCAACACATGGTATTACATATGTACTCTTCAGGTATCATGTATACTCTTAAGTTATTACTTTTTCATATTAAAACGTGATATTAGATGTATACTCTTAAGATATTACTTTCTATTCAGTGATGGACATTAAATATATACTCTTCAGGTATTACGTGTATACGCTTTATGTACTATATGCTTATATATCCACTACATGTATCAATTTTTTGTTCCGTATGTAAGTAATACATTAAAAGAGCACACACTTAATACCTGAAGAGTACATATCTAACATCATATGATGGTCAAGTTGGGGACACCGTGCCCTAAGAACACATAAGTGTTATTCATTTTTAAATTATATACACATGAAAAAAAATCCATATTATATATCAAATGGATTTCTCTAGAAATTGCACATATGTACGATAGCCCATCATCTAATTAAGAAATGTGGGGTTTACATAGTTTGGCCAATTTATTTCAGATATTTATGTGTTGGTGAATAATAGTATCAATTTGAATAAAATGTCACAATCTTAGTAGTCTTTATTAAAAGTTTGGCTCTTTTGTCGTTGCAAGCAACGTGCTTAAGCTTAATTAAGTGCACATATTTTTTCTTTTGATACACTTCAAATTTAGGGGCAACATTAAGAATTAATACATATAAATTGAGTTATTGTGAAATGTATCCTATTTCTTTTAGTCAACCAATACACAACAAATGGTCTACTTGCTCAATTTTTCTCTTTCAACGGTGAAACGAATGACCAATAAAATAATATTAAGGGTTAAAAGCAATTTCTCAACCCACCTGTGTCTAATCTTATACTTTATGGTATAACTTTTGAAATGTTTGCATTTTTCAGTATGAACTTCTAATTTAAGGCATTTTATGATATCAGATAAAATTCCCGTTGATTTATGACACATGTATGATTATAATTTGTTCAATGCCGTAAAATGCATCAAATTTAAAGTTCATGCTGCAAAATACAATATTTCAAAAGTTATACCAAAATGTGTAAAATCGGGTATAGTAATTAGGACAAGAAAATGTTTTCTAACTCTAATATTAATAATCATATATCTTTGTATCTTCCTTTCTCCTTCTTTTCTTAGTATAATTATAAACCAAGCGTTTAACATATCTAAAAGTTTTATTCATTATATTATATTTAAACTACTTTTTAAATGAAATTAATTAATGTAATGTTGGAATTAAAGAAATAGCAAGTGCTTGATTATATGACGAGTCAATAAAATTGTAGGATCTGCAGTATTGAAAACTATACACGACTTCTCGAATCCCATAAAACAATCATAAGTTTCAAACTAAATTTGTTATAAAATTCTTATAATTGTGCGTATTATAAACTCATATGATATTGTTAGATGTTATTTTATAAATAAAGTTGTCAAAGTTTTTAATTACAGTATTATCATAAAGTTTTTAATATAGGTGTACCAAATTTTCTATTTCCTCTTTACCATTTTTCTTTTTACTAAAAATCCATTGTACCCTTAAAACAAACTTTGTTTTTGTAACAAATTAATTAGGATGATTGATTATATGAATAAAAGTATAAAACTTGAGGTTTATTCTGTAAATGTAGTTGAATCGAGTTAGTGTAAAATCTAACATCATTATAATAATTCTTGCTATTTAGTAGTGGGATTTAAGAATCCTTCATAAACTCGTATTATAGAACAATACTTTAGACCAAGGAAGAATTATAAATAACCATTGATATCTCTAAAAAATTATACTTCCACATTGAAGTAATGAAAATAAGTGGTACTTGGTATATATATAATACTATCAAGAAATTCATGAACTCGAAAACATCATCCAAAATTAACCATCAAGTGGATACACTTTTGTTTGTTGTAATGAGACCATAAATCCAGATAATTTATGGTAATTAATAGTACGTGAATTATTGTTCCTTTCAATCAAGAAAATAATCTATCTAATTCATACATTGTGGGACATGACTTCTCCATTTGAGCAATATTGCCTATTTTTATAATTTTTTTAAAATTATGTGGATTGTCCCCATCTAATAATAAAAATAAAAATAAAAACAATAAATAAATAAATAAAATTCCATTGGTGGGCCAGGATGAGATGTCAAGTCAAGATAGCCAGGCAAAGTGAGAGACAAAAGAAAAAAAAAAGAAATTGCCAAATAATTGGGGCAAATATGATATTATAAGCAAAATGAGGACCAATTATGAAATAAACAAATTGAGGTGGGTGACAGTCACGTCAGTCGGCCCGTGGCCCTATGCACACCTTATTTTCTCCATTTTCCAACACTTTTTCACGATAATTCGAGGTATCTGAAGAGGATCGTGGTATTATGAAATATCGCGAGATTTTGAAGTGGCCATTTACTTTTGGGAATTATAACGTACGCGCGTTATGTGGCTTTGAATGCCACGCGCCATGTGATCTGGAAACCCTACTTGAAAAGGTGGATTCTTACAATCTTTTTGTAATTTTTATTTTTAATTTTTTGAAAATATTTTTTGTGTGATAGCTTTTCACAACTTTAACTTTACAACTTCTTTTTTCAATGAATTCACACCTTTCTATACATGTCTATTAAATATTTACAAATTTAAATAAAACTATACCTACAATCCTCAATATTTGGTCAAATCACAGAAAGAATACAAAAAATATTGAAATTAATTATACAAGCATTCCACTGAGATAAATTACAATTATTGTTAAAAATAATAATTAATATACTTTTCCTAATAAAATTCGCAATTTGAATAGGCTTGAATTTGAAGACGTGTGATTAATTAGGTTAGGTTTAGAGTTGCAATATATATATATATATATATATATAGTAAGTATCAGAGAAGGAAAGAGTAGTGTTTGGTCTTTCTATAAAAGCAAATGAATAGAAGTAAAATAAGGTTGTGTTTGGTGAAAGGAATTTAGACCAAAATGTGAGTGAAGAAAATAACCTTAATTCCAAAGTACTAAAGTAGTTTAACATACCTTCCCCAAATTTAATGATTCATTGGGAATGAGAGGGTTCCAAATGTTATACCAAACGTAGGATGTGATAAGACTTATGACTTTTCTTTTATTATCTATTCCAAACTTCCATCTAACTACTTATAATATATACTTTCCAAATAATGTCCACCATTCAATATTATTATTTATGCAAAATATTTTTCCATTTTCATCACTCAATATGTTTTATCTTAACATGGGTTTAACTTTTAATGGTTAATCTAAAAATATCAAGTGAATGAATTGTAAAATTAAGAATTACAGAAGAGCTTTTTAAGTGAGAGAATGAATATACCATTTATGGTTATTTTTTCTAGATGAAAGTGCAAAATTTGGAGCAAACAGGGCTGAGATTTGGTTTGATAGTGAGAAAGAGGGCCCATGACTAGGCCCAATAAGAGTAGGGTGATGTGTTCCTCTCAGAAAAGGAAGAATTTAGGTTAGTGGGGCCTACCCCATTTCCAAGAATTTCTATTGCAGAATTAACACCTCATAGAATTGAGGCAGACAAAGTACAATTATAACCACTGGGAGTACTGTAATAAAAGCATGAGGTCCACACTATATAATAATACTCTGCAAACTTAAACTGTAGTTTCATTTTTTAATACTTGTATGAATTCATGTCTACTTTTGTATAATTTGCGACCATAATTGCATACAATAATAATTGTAACCGTCTCATGATTTAACACACTTACTATTTCAAAACAATAGGCATAACTCACTTTAACTTGTATTCGATAATATCATTATTTAATACATAACATGAAATATAACATCAAATGTAGTAATAAATCCCGATCGGATTGAGGGTGGCCTCATGACTCATGGTCGGTCATCAATGTGTGACTTCACCGTTGTGAATTGCATATATTCCCTTGCATGCCTTATTGTGTTTAATCGATCAAATTCTATTATATTGTGTTGTACTACTATACACGAATCTTATAATTTAATTGGTACCATACATCTATTCATTTATATAGATATAGATTGTGGTAACCAACGTAACAATTTGGATTAGTCAAGTTTTCTAATTTGAATTGTTTACACCACTTTCCTAAACTTTTTTTTTTGGGGGTTGTAGGATGGATTTTGATGGATCTAAGGATGGATTTTAATGGATCAGAGATCAATTTGGGGCCGAAAGGATGGAATCTTAGAGCTTGATCCATGAAGACACCAAGTTGGGCTTGAAAGATAATTGAGAATAGGACATAATGAAATATATATACATATATATATATATTAAATGATATAACATTCCTCATTATATATAATAGGATTCTTTTATCTTCTTTTTTTAATAGATCATATATAATAGGTTTCCTCTATTTTGCCTATTATCCTAGTTATAGGTACCTACAATTCATAATCATATATACCATTTTTAAATTATGTATAGCTTCTATAATTGAAAAATTATCATAACCTTGATTATGTGCAATTGTGAGATCTAATTGTTCCCATGAGCCCTTTCATTTATAGATATTTATTTATATCTCATGCTTTTTGGAATACAATGAATGAATGGTGGACAATATTTGATATTAATTCTGAACTAGCTGCAGATTGTTAATAAGAAACTACAAACCCATATTTATTTGTGGAAAATTTAGGGCACACTGCATATTTAATTAACTCATGCTCTATGGCCGGATACATAATCTATTTAAATTCAAGTCCCCCAAAAATTTAATCTTATCAAAAACAGTAAATCAAATCAAACTTTTATAGGCTTATCATCTTTTCTATTATGAAAGTAATTAACGAGTCTCTTAGAAAACGTGGAACTATTCTCACCACAAAAACACTAAACGCATCTTAAAAATGAATTTTCATATCTTTAAGTTATAAAAATCGGAGTACATGATATGTAATATTTTATGGGATGTAGATAGCCTCACTCATAATTTTTGTGTGTGCATAAATTACACAAGTTTATTTTTATTTTTTAATTTAAAGTCATATATAGGACAGGGAAAATAAGACATGCATATAAAAAAGGAGGATTTAAACTCAACATAGTACAATACATTTACTTTTGGACAATATCTAACCACGTCTCAAAAAGAAGATTTGATCTTTTTAATTAAAATCGATGATCTAAAAAATGAATTATTAGGGTTCTTTCTCTTCACGTGAGTCAGAATCTATGAACTAATGTTGGTATCATGTGTCACGGACGTAGCTTCAATTAATAAATTAATTCCACCATAATTCCTAAAATTTGGACTTTATTCAACTAACTAAATATGATGATATATATTTGCATGCGCATGCCATATAAAACTATAATATAATTATTAGCATTATTATCATGTGTATATATTTGCAAGATGCTTCCTTATTCATTCAATTATTGCCATAAAACTATTTTTAACTAAAATAAAATTTTGGATTCTAAATTAATCATTGCATTTAATAGAGCTACGTTCTATTTTCTTTACTGTATTGAGTTAATTGATTGAGTAATGTTACTAATCAAAGATATAATAAGTAATTAGGTATACCAAATATAACCCACTTACAATTGAAAGCTGATGTTACATATTAAAAAAATATTATGTGGATCGGAATAAACAAGACCTCTTAATAGAGTTTTGTGACACATCAATTATGTAAACTAGGTATTTCTGATTTATCTACCTAAATGTTTACCTAAAAATGAGTTAAATCAACCAAACTATGTGCTGCATGCTTAGGATTAGTCTGATTTTTCTTTTCTTTGTTAAAGAATAGGATCGAGTCATCAGATTCAAATAATTTGATATATGACATATCATTTCATAAATTATAACTAGCTTCTAGAGTGACTTGGTGCATGCTTATATCTACTCAAACAACTATAAATACCAAACACCTTTGTAATTACCAATATATATCAACATCAACATGAAATTGAAATCAATATATATATAGTGAATATTGAATTGGGGCAAGGTAGCAATGAATGTTTCTGGAGAGATAATAGTGAATTAAATGAGGAGATGGGCCTTTATGCATTTCTATGCAAAATATAAGTATGTTAGAAATAATTGTAGAAGAAAACACACACTTTTGTTTGTACCAAAAACTCCAAATTATAGACTACTCACAACCATAGCCCTTTCACATGGGAGACAGATCTACACACATACTCTGTGTGTGTGTGTTTGGCTCTATTTGTTGTTGTTTGTCTTTTCAGGCAGTTAAAAGAGGTTAAGATAACATAGAAGTTTATGTTTTTTTGTCAAAATAAAATGATGTCTCTCAAGAATATAACAGACTTAGTGACTTTGATTTTACTGATCTATTAGCTAATTCGACCCAACAAGATATGGGTGAATGTTTTTAGCTAGTTAATTAACCCCAATTCTTTAATTTTCCTAATTTTTGTTAGTTAGTCACCAATATTCAAATATATATCTTTCATTTGGTTATTCATTTATTTTATTCAAAAAAAAAAAAAAGTTAAGAGGTGTGGAAGGAAGAGGCATAGTAAGAATTCGAAAACTTGCGTGACACTTAGGTTCAAACTCTGGTCATTACAATCTACACCTTATAAAGGTGTGATACCATTTGAGCTATAAGGTTCATGATTCATTTGGTTATTCCTTGAATGGATAGACATAAGTGTGGTACATGTATTATCGGTATGTATTTTAACACATTGAAGTAAATATTTAATCTATAGCTAATTTTTAAAAAGAATATGTACTTATTTAATCACAGTAACACACCAAATGAAAGTAATTCTACTCTTTTTAGATAAAAAATAAATTGCCTCTTAATCCGAGATTAGGTAGGGATGATATCAGGGAAAAACCTAACTGAAATTAAAATTCAAAGTCAAGACAATAGTTAATAGTAGTATTAATTAGTATTAATAAATGTGAATCCTCTTGTTCTTCCCATTTTAAATTGCCAAGATAAAGTTGATTAATGGTCAATAATTTAGAACACAGGCTTTTCGGCCTGCTTTAAGTCCCTAATTGTGGCATAAAGCAATAGTTTGTTGTCTAAGATATTGTAATTTATAGTTGAATTTCTATTAATCCATAAAATAACTTGCTTCCAAAGTTGACAAAGAAAAAAAAAAAAATTAAGTTTCTACTATAGCTGCTTCATTATTTTTCGCAACAGTAGTAGTTCTTACATTATTTGGTACATACATAATAGACATGTCACATGACTAGCCTTTTTTCCATTACTTTGTGTCATGTTACAACAAATTTACATAGGATACTGAATCTCATGAATTGCCTTGCAACATTTTCTTAATCAATAATAAGTTTTGCTGCTATTTGAAGGAAATATTTCGTGATAACTTGGTGGGAATCGTGACAGATATTTTGATGAATTAACAATGGTTTTTTATATTATAGATATTGCAAGCCCATTTATTACTTCATTCCTTCAAATTTAAAAATAATTATAATTCAAGAAAAAAGAAAAAAGAAAAAATGGTAAAGGAAGAAGAGGCCCCCTTGGAGCTTTAAAGAGGGCGTGATTGATGGCAATGCATATTCTATATTTCTTACTCCTCACTCTTACATTAATGTTTTCATTCACATTATAACTTTATTGTTTGGAGGCAACAATACCAAGCCTTTCAAGCCCCCTAAAACCCTTTTAATCGATCACTCGTTTCATTCTTAAATCATCGTCACATGTATTTAAAATGTTCAATATCTCTTCCACCCAATCATAGGATGCGCAGGAATCTAATAATTTAAATAGATCATAAAACGTAGTTTCAGAGTATAGAATCTCATTAACCAGCTTCTATTTTATAGTTACGCGTTATACATTTATACTAAAATTGGGTAAATCATTGAAAAGGGAAAAAAGAAAAAGAGTGTGGAGTGACCAAACCCCCACTTTATATTTTGATTTAGTCACTCTCAAGATTCAACCACCACCCCCATTAAACAAAAATAATAAAGTGAGTTTAGACTTTATATATATAGAATGCAAACATTTTGCACACAATAGTTGGGATATCAAAGCAAAGCAAAGCAGAGTAGAGACATGGATTGGTTGTCTTGGCTCTCAAAAACGGGGCTAGACCCGAGCCTGGTGTACGAATACGGCCTCGCTTTCGCTCAAAACGAGCTTGAATCGGACGACATCGCTTACTTCAACCACGAATTCCTCCAAAGCATGGGGATTTCCATTGCCAAACACAGGCTAGAAATCCTCAAGCTTGCAAGAAAAGATCAAAAGGGAGGAGGAGGTAACATCCCACACCCCATGTCCAGAATCATGATCGCGATCAAGAGAACCAAGAGGTGCTTGTCCAAGTACATTCGGACATGGGCACGTGGCCAGGAGTCGGCCCTCGCCCTCGTGCCAATCAGGCGCAGCTACAGCGCCAGGTGGAAGAGTGGCATGATGAAGAGGAAGAAGAAGGTGATGGTGGTGAGCAAGAGTTTTAATGCTCCACTTTTGCTCACCAATGGCACCTCCAACCTGTTTCATAGCTCAAGGATCAACAGCTTTTCGAGCCCTTTGGATGATCTTGATCATGATGATGACGAGAAAGAAGAGAAGTGCGAAGAGTATTGGTCCTCTGCAGTTGAAGAGATCAGGTGGGATACAATGTTTCAGAATTTGAAACCAACTTGAAGAACCCTAATACGTTTGACCCTTTTCTTTCTTTTCATTTTCTATGTTTGTGTCTCACATTGAATGGTGAAAGATTGGTTTTTTGGGCTCTTCACCATAGATGTGTGTTAAGGTTTGATTGATTTTAGAAAACTTGTTTTGTTTGAATGGTGGAAAAATCCATTTTAGGATCTTTACTCTGTTAGGGGTAATCAGTTTGTCTCCTCTGCTTTTGAAAGAGTGACTCTTTTGTAACCATAAAGATAAAGATGTCCTGTTTAATGATGACTTTTTTTCTCTCTCTGTCATTTCTTCAAACACTTGGAGGGCGCCATGTTTACAATTTGAGGGAAAATCAAACAATACCTTCTCAAAATAAAGGCAATATTACCATCAAACTTTGGTTGTTGCCTTTTAATATCGTATTCCACAGAATGGTTACACGTGGAAATCTTGAAATTTTCATAGGCTAATAAAATCTTGAAATTGAGTATCTAATCCCCACTTGTCAAAAGATATATATATATATATATATATATTATTCATTACATAAAGTGTAGCATATTATTGATTTGATGGAATGAAATTAAGTGGAATAATCATTATAGTAATATTAAGACATGTTATATTTATATAATTCATTGTTAATTTAATGATTTTGTACTCGCTACATATTCTTAAAGTAATTAAATTTAATTATATTAATCATAATTTTTGTTTATTTTATTTGAATTTACATTATTTAAATACTATCTTGTTTTATATTATTCAACACAATTATTATTTTAGTTATGCTTCATTTATATTATTTATAAGAAAATAATATTACTTATACAATTTTATATGATAATATAACTTTAGAAAGTTGACTTGTCAAAAAATAAAATTGACTATGATAATTGTCAAAATCAATAAGAAACCAAGTTCACTATATATCATGCTCATTCATGTAGTTAGGATTGCATAATATTATACAATGAGGTACGAAGGAACATTAATCTCATATTAATGGGAATATATTAAATTTATATGGGAATAGTAATTCACACTTTGTATAACATACAAATCAAATAAATTAAACCGTGATTCCGTTCACACTTCATTTCATCTCATGTACTAAGAGTTAGTCATATTATATAAATATAGATAAACCAGAAAAGTAAATTGATAATGGGACTCTATTACTTGTTTTGGAACTACTATATACTACTAACAAATTATCTAATTTACTTTATTATAATTATGATGAATTTCATGAATCATTACTTAATGTCACACCCACAATGACACCTATGCATATATATATATATATATATATATGTTTTTAAATCTCTTTTATTTTGTAAAGGAAAAAAAAGAACAGAGTGGTTTGCACGTAGTTCTAGGTTCAGACTTTTTCTTTTCTAAATTTTATAGAGGAATTCTAGTTTTGAACTATTGAGCAATCGAAATAAAAGTGAAAAGAAATTATTTTTAAATGGAAAAACTCTTTTTTTGGTCCCGTTAAGAGGCTACTGTTTGATTTTGGTCCCGTTAAAAACCCAAAATCAAAATTAGTCCACTTAAATCAAATTTTGTCCAATTTCAGTCCTTTCGCCATCGGAAAATCAATTTTCCGGTGAGTGCGATGCACTCGCCCTCAATTCTGAGCATCTGATGACTTGCACTTATTTGACATTTTATTTCACATTTGGCCTTTATTTTTATATTTATTTTCTTGTTAAAAGTCCACATCAGCCACCACATCATCACATGAAACAAAATGAAAAGAAAAAGGAAATTCAAATCCTCCCCAAATCACTCAAATCTGCCATAGGTGTGAAGATGAACTGTATCTTCCAGGTCGATGCCACCACACCATCTCCAAGCCGCAAGCCGTTGTCTCTCCTCCTTCCACGAGACAGCGTCGCCAGTCGTTGCCTCTCCTCCTTCCGCAAGGCAGCGCCGCCAGCCCTCTCACCCACGCCGCGAGGCAGCGCCGCCAGCTGCTGCCTCTCCTCCTTTTGCGAGACAGCGCCGCCAGTCGCTCACCCACGCCGTGAGGCAGCCGCTGCTACGTCGCCACCCATATTCCGGCCATTTCTCAGCCGCTGCCTTCTTCCTGCCCGAGCCCCGCTCTCATGTTTAGACCGAGTTCGTAGATTTGAGTGCGGATTTGGTGGTTGAGGAATGAATTGGAGAAATTGTTTTTTGAATGAAAAAAAAAGGGATCTAACAAAGGGGATGAAGATGATGGAGATGATGATGATAAAGTTTTTTGTTTATTATTTTTTTTATTCTTCTTCATTGTGTTTTAGGATTTAATTTTTGATTTTCTTGTTTTTTCCTTTATTTTATTTGTATCATTAATTATGTGGCATTATTGTGTTATATTTTAATGTAAAAAACAATGCCACATGGGCTAAAAAATTACACATCAGCAGGATGTCGTCGGAATTGTAGGATTGGGGGCTACTCGCTCGAAAGTTGTCGGAAAATCGATTTTCCGGTGGCGAAATGACTGAAATTGGATAAAAATTGACTTAAGTGGACTAATTTTGATTTTGGGTTTTTAACGGGACCAAAATTTGACCGTAGCCTCTTAGCGGGACAAAAAAGAGTTTTTCCCATTTTTAAACTAAGAAAGAATTGAGTGGTCGTTCATTTTACGTGTTCTTAACAATTCATTTATAGTGGTTTTCAATTATTTTAAAAAAAAAAGGTGGTGGATTTGTGCTTCTTTTTGTAAATTGGTGATGAATTGATGATAATAAAGGTGGTTACATATTTTGCTATCTTCCACTCCACTTTTTCACTGTTTACCCACTATTCCTAAATGGATATTGTCAACTTTTCTAACATGTTTTTGTAACTAAATCAATTTTTAATGAAGATATATATTGATAGAGCAAGATTCACCTAACATTTTCCATATGAATCATTTTATGTGAGATGGTCATTCCATCACAATTTTATTGGGTTAGTGAGTAAAAGGGATTCGCCTAACAAAAAATTATCCATGAAATCGTTTCACGTAAGTTTTTATGATATTGATTTAATTGAGATACGTTGTAATCGATTTTATAATCTACTCTTAACAATGTTATTAGTGTTGGTTAGATTGTTAGAAAACACTCAGCGTAGCTATTTTGTTTCCCAACATAGTAACATATGAGCGTGGACGCTCGATAGTGAAAAATAGTTAGACTCCATCATTCATTTGTTTGAAGAAATAATACAAAAATCTTTACATTAATATTTCTCTAATTAGAGGGAAATAATTGTGACTCCACCATGACTAGATACAGGTAATTGCCCCATACACTTGTGAACAATAGAGTTCAAAATGATTTTCCTTTTTCTAATGAAAGAGTTGGGGAAGTTTTTTCTCTTTCATTGATAATTCTCATTTTCTCGGGTAGTATAATTTAGGTCCTTCTATAGTATGCTAAATGTATTAATATACCAAATTCTCCACTCATTTTCAGCCATTAGATCTGAGATCATCATCTTGATTTTCAATGATTTCAAATCTGATGACTGAAAATATGTGGAGAATTTGGTGTATTAATATATCCGATGTACTACAAAACCACTCTATAATTTATAGGCATCATTCAAATTAGTGATTTTTAAATTGAGTGTGATAAAAAAATAGGTGGGGTTTGAATATTTCCACTCAACAAATATTTTTGTTGAACTTGACTAAACAAACACATATGTCTGCTCCTCCCATTTTCTGCATTCATTATGTTACAAAGAGTCAAGAGTCCATAAAATCACAACCATGCCGACATTATGTTTTTTTCATTAAAAAATTGTAATTTAATCTCGACTTTTATAGTTTATCAAGTTAATTTTTACAAAAAAATTGTAGTATCATTCTGAAAATTTTAAATATAAAAATCATGATTTTAACTCAATGGATTCAAATCACAATTGTATTCTCTGACGATTCGAGTTCACGTGTCTAAGTAAAAATGCGTGTTAAAATTTGTTAGAGTCAGTGATTTTCTTTGCTAATTTTTAAAAGTTGGGATTAAATTATAAATATTAAAAACATAGTAGCGATCTATTTTATTAGAGTCAAAAAATTAGGATTAAATTTCAATTTTAGAAAAAATGTTGATTTTCCTTTCGCAATAAAGCCTAGAGGAAAATCATAAAGATTTTACTTAATTAACTCATAATTCATATTTAACAATTCATATAAGAACTCATCTAGATTTAGGTTTTTCTAAGAGGAATTGTAGTTCTAAAAACCGAAGTCATGAAAGCAAAACACTAATTCTCAACTCACATCTAACAATTCATATAAGAATTTTTAAAAATGAATTCAATTCAAGGATAATGATAATTTAGCATATCACACGAGTTCTTGTGTCGTAAAAAGTTGGGGTGGTTGGAAATGACGAAGGATTGAGGACATGGACCCCCACAAAGTTACTTTTAGTGTGCAAAGATTCATCAACAATTCCTTAGCCTTCACTCCTATGCTGCCCTATTTCTATAGGAACATGTCCTTAAATCTTCATCACCCTCTTCTCTCTTGTCACTTTCAACCTTTTTAAATTCCAACCTACACTTCATTCACTTTTCACAAAAAACTATTACGAAACGGTTTCATGGATTGAATATTGTGAGACGGTGATCCATGGTCTCTGAACTCAATTTCACAAAATCTCTATACGTGGATTATGAATTCATCATCTCATGAAATTGTGACAAAGTTATCCCTAATTTTTTCTCTATAAATTTGCTTTTGTACTCATGTTTTTCAAATATTGCATTTAGGAAGCATTACAATAAGTGATTATGGGCTTCATATGAAGAACGGCCCAAATCTTAGTTGAAGGGCCTACAGAATATGGGCCTTTCTTGGAAGGCAAAATGGGCCTTAACAAGTAAACATGCCACGAATCAGCTTTAATTCCCAATCTTTTCTATTCATCATCATAATATTTCTTAGGATAATGCTACATTTATGCAGCAAAACAATGACGATCAACTACATACATTAAAAAATGTTAACTAAATTATAAATTGAATCACGAGAGCCTTGTAGTTAAAGTGGTATCCCACGGTTACATCTCTATTAAAATGTGTAGATTATGTGACTGTAAAGGTTCGAATGTGGGTCACCCAAACTTTCTAATTCATCCTATCAAAGTAAATGAGTATCGCATGTAGGTAAGAATACTAATTTGTCGGAAAGCGGTTAATGGTAATAATGTATTTGTGAAGCACGCTATCCCAAATTTTGATTAGACTCTCTTACCAATCAAAATTGTCACTATTAAGATTATAATATTCCATTAATTCTGAGTTAGCATCTGAAAAAAAAATATATATTCTTAGATCGGGTTTGGGGAAACATCACCTGCTGCTGTTTCATTGCAAGTTTGGCATATGCTGATGTTTTTTTTTTTTCAATCTTATTACCATAATACAGATTTCTCAAGAAGAAAATAATTTTTACTCACGTTGTGAAAAATTGTTATTTTCGTTCATGGATTGACTTAAGTTAGGGTCAAGCCCAATTTGAGAAAAGAAAATTCATATATGAAGTCTTGTATAGAGTTTAAGAGTAGATTTACTGGTACTATTCGCTACTGATCGAGATGTCCAACAAAACGAGCATCAATCCGCATTTTATCTTTGGTTTGTGAAGCATTTCTAGGGTTCCATCTAGGGATCTATTCATTTGAGCAAAAGCAAATGCTTGTGATTGGGAAGGGGAGGGGAAAGAGTTCAAAGAGGTGAGGGCGAGGGGGCTCCTTTATTTACGAGATAGTCTCACGAAACACAAATCTAGCTTCGTTGAACCAGCATCCTACCACTTATAATTCATAAAAATAGAGATTAGTTTGTGAATATAATATTAAAATAGGCAAAATATTTTGTGCAACTGGTGCATGGATCTATGGATCTAGGATCCATGCATCTGGGTCAACCCGCCCCACGCACCTGACGGGTGCGCTCAAACCCACCAAGATTCGCTCCAGTCAGTCATACCTTTATGTTATGATAGTATTACCTTCATGTTATGTTATGAAGGTAACACTAACATAACATGAAGGTAATACTATCATAACATAAAGGTATGATTAACATTGTTTTTTACCTTCATGTTATGTTAGTGTTACCTTCATGTTATGTTAGTGTTACTTTCATGTTATTTTAGTGTTACCTTCGTGTTATTTTAATTCAATGGTTTTAAACTAATGGTATGAAATCTGGAAATGAGGTAACGCTAACATAACACGAAGGTAACGACCAAAACACGCGAAAAAATAAAGAGGCGCGGGCTAGCTCGCCCAGCCCGCGCGTGACCCGGTTGCACGGATCTGAGATTCGTGTAACTGATGTATAGGAGAGTAACTCATTAAAATATATGGATATTTTTGTCTCCAAGATTTGTATAAATGGAACAGCCACGTAATATAAGTTCTTGTGTAATCTTGAAAACTGACCCATAAATTGAGAAATCGCCCCAAAACGAACTGCATTTTTTTTTCCCTATTTCATATGAGCACCAATGTCATTTTGAAGGGTTAAATAGAAAGGAAACAAATTGGAAGCTTTGTTCAATTACACTATTAATAATTGAAAACTAAAAATTTCATTCAACCTCTGTTGAAATTCGTTAAATTGCAAACACTAAAAATGGATATGGGTAGGTTGATAATTAACTTATTTCAATCTAGGTCAAAGGTGCATGTAGATCATAGGGAAATTCTAAACTCTATATAGCTTCATATCTAGAAGTCCTAGAACTAAAATGCCCTGATGATTTTTTAGAGATTGGTTTTTTTTTTTTCTCTCAGCTCCTTCTCGATTGGGAGCTCTAGGAAAAACTCTACACATGTATAAACATATCAATCTTGATGTTTGCAAATGAATTTGTTAGAAATCAAATTATTCAGTTTGTGACATCAAATTTATGTCAGAAATTTCACTGTTTGTGTGCAATTGGACAAAATGTAAAAATTGATCCATTGTTGTTCATGATTTCTTAAGTGGATAATATTGCTAGGCAAAATAAACTCAGTTAACAAAAGAGTTTTAAATTAATTTTGCACAAAAATTCATGTGAGACGGCTCACGAATAGTTTCCGTGAGACGAATCTTTATTACCCATTAATTGAACATATATCCACAAATTTTCATATGAATTGTTAAGTGTGGATTATGGGTTGACCCATCTCACGGAAAAAGATCCGTGAGACGGTCTAACACAAAACATACTCTTAATCTTGTTATGTTTAAATTTAAATCTAAACGACACATAATTTAATTAAATTCTTAAAGTTTCAACCATATATAATTTTACAATATTCCAACAATATAGTTAATGGGAGGGGACAAAGTGTCAGAGAATCATAATATTCACCTTTAATGAGTCAACAAAATAATAGTAATAAAATAAAAATTGATAGAATAAAACCATATATATTAATATGACTTTCTGAAAATTAATGTTGAATAAAAGACATGAAAATTTAGACTCACAGAAAGGGCCAAAATCGAGGTTAAAAAAAAATGACTGACAAATTTAACAGATTAAGAAATCGACTAAGTACAAGTAAAAAATTAATTCAACAAATTTCTAACATTAAAAAGTGGGAAAACAATTATTAAATAAGTCAGTATAATGATTCTGATTAAACAAACTCAAAACAATTATAGTCCCTTCCCATGAAACATGGACATGGGCCCACCTAATATTTTGATTGAATTCATATATTCAAAATAATTCCTAACCAGCTGTTGCATTGCATCTTCCCACCCACTTAATTCAATTATTTTTGTTACAAAATTTAATTGTATCTCCTTTTTCAAGTTGCCAAACGCCCCCCATTCAGTCCCACCACAATTTATAATTTTTAAGAAATTATCGGTATCTTTTATAATAAAAGAGAATATTTCATAATATTTTTTAAATTTTTTTCATATATTTACTAATACCTATAATTTTGGTCATTCATCGAATTTCCCAATCATACATGATTAGCGCATATGACCCAACTTGTTTTTATATCAATGTCCACAACTCATCTATATCTATATCAGTTGGGTTGTTTAAAAAATCATGATTTTTGTGTTTATTCACATAACATATCAGATATTTAAAGATTTTGTTGCGTATAATAAAATTACATCTAACATTAATTTGAGATAAACAATGAAAAGATTTGGTGCAATATTTTATTCCAATACAAAAGTCATGAAAATTGAATGATGAAATCCAATGTTGGAGATGGTGTGAAGATCTTCATTTCCTCCCCATTAATTTACATTTTCTGTATATTAGCCCTAATAAAGTAGTTTAGGTTGAATCTGATTCTAGCTTTCTACTTTTGGCATATTGGATAAGCAAATTCTTAGTGACAGGGATAGCTCGTGCTACATCTTATTTTTGTTCTTTTTGGTCCCCCAATTCTCCCTTTATTTATTTATTTTCTCATATTTTACCCTTGAAGTTATGAGAATAATAACAAAATATGATGTATTAACACTGATTAACAATAATCTTGAAAACTAATATGGTTAAACTAATAAGGTTGGTTTGTTGATTCATTGAGTGTGTTAACTTGCAAAGTGGTCATATTGGTTGGTTTGATTGTGTTGACTCATTTGACTTGTGACTTATTCTATTAACTGAATTGATCTATTCTAACTACCATTAGCAGTTTGGTTTTGGCATTTGAGGTTCAAAACACAGTTCACATGAAATGTTTTATAAATTCAAATTTAAGGTTTCATGTTTTCTTTCCCCAATTTTATTTTAGGAGAACAAATATTGTTTTTCGAGTAAATATCTTATAAATCAGGTATATGGACATACTCCCGAATCCGATCAGAGGACCCACTTCTTTTTTTATATTTTTTATTTACGCATGATTTTTTATTTTTGAATTTTGACATCTAAAACCTACCATTTTATCCAAATTTAATACTTTAAATTTTTTTAAAAAACTATTACATTGTATTAGACATATATTTATGTACAGACATTTAACATGATACAAAGATAAGTCAAATGTGTATGTAATACATGTAGATTTCAACACAAAAGAAGTGTGTATATTCACAAATTGCCTATAAATGTATACTAGTATTAAATCTGTAATTGAATTAGTTAACATAAAATTTTTAGTGAAATTTCCTATATCATTTCACAAAGATTTGTTTGCTATTCATTCGATGGAAAATAAAAAAGTAGAAAGGGAACCATATTCGTGTTCCTCTACCACACAACGGAACTCAAAATTGGGGATTTTCTAAAAATCCAAATTTTTAACAGCCACAAAAACCGGCTAAACCACCCGAGTCCACTCAGCGCGTCGACTCACCGAGTCAATACTGTACAGAGAAACGGCGTCGAGATCATCGTCACGCCTATGTGATTCACTATAAGTCTTCAGCCTTCGACATGATGGAAAGACGGCTCGGACGTGGCTGGAAATCATCTCGGCGGCGAAGGCTATGCGACGACGGCCGAATCAACGCCGCCAGCGCTCTCTTCACCAACTCGCCCTCCACCGTCCCGATTCGAACCAACGAGTTCGTCATCGCCGATCGACGCATATTCAATTGATGACTCGACCGGTACGACGACGTCTGGCTGCTCGTACTGTACCCAGGCACAATACTGTTTTTGTGTAGGCTGCACCGAAAGGAGCCTGGGTGCGTGGTAGGGGAACACATACACGTCTTCTTCGGTAGCGACCTGTGGCTGTGGCTGTGGCTATGGCTCTGGCTCTGCCTCTGATGGTGCGAGGCGATCGGGTGCCTTCTAGAAGCAGAAAATCGAACGGAAGAGGACGGGGACACGGATCTGCCGAGGCTCACCCGGGTAGGGCTGGTGGATCGGGGGAGAATATGGTCGGGTCGGGTTTCGGAGCGGGCGGAGAAGGTGGAGGAGGAAGAGGTTGAGATGGTGGAGGAGCAGAATCGACCGGATGGGGAGAGGGAGCGCTGGAAGTGGCTGTGGAAGGTTGTACCTTGAGAGGATCTGTGTCTTGAGGACGCTTCCATTGGTTGTACTTTATACTGGAAATAGAATAATTAAATCTGGAAGAAGCAGAAAAAATGGGGTCAATTGGTGTTTTGAAGAGAGTTTTGAGAGTGCCGTGTGGCTCTCTATTTCGGCAAACCTAAGAACAACTGAAGCAGCGGTTATATAGGGAATGAGACGATGGCAGGTTGTGTGAATAACGTTGGAAGCAGGGGTATTTTGGACATTTCATGTGGACCGGCCGTTGGTAGCGATAAGAAATTGTGGGTTAGGGTTTTTCTATTCTATGGGTGCCCCCCGTTAAAGCAATGGGCTGTCAGACACTGCGCTCATCACGCTTCTTCATAGCGCGTGATTTAAGCCTCTCTCATATTTTTGTTTTTTTTGAACAAAATTTCATAATGAAGACAACACGTATACAAGGAGGCAGAAATTCTCAATCTGTAGCAATACACACATAAGATCTAAGACACATCTAGTTGGCGTAATGAACAAACATAATTTTGCAAATAGACCAACCTTTGTATATAGTTAAACCAACCTTTGTGTATAGTTAGACCAACCATGTGTAGGTATGTCTAACTATATACAAAGGTATGTCTAATATGTATAAAGGTATGCTTAACTATATATAAAGGTATGTCTAACATATACAAAGGTATGTTTAAGTATACATAAAGGTATGTCTAACACAACGTAAAGGTATGTCTAACATAATGTAGTGGTATGTACCAAAATTCAAAAATCAAGCCAAAAAAAGACAAGACATGAAATATGGGCAGAACTGGTATGTTTAACATAGCTTAAAGGTATGTCTAACATAACGTAAAGGTATGTCTAACATATACTATTGGTATGTGATTTTTTTCAAAAATCATAAGCGAAAAAAAAAAAAAAAAAGAGGGTGTGGTCCCCCTGACCCGGATCCGACCCGGGTGCATGGATCTATCCATGCACCCGATTCACAATAGACTTACTCATTTTGCAGTTGCTAATACCTCATCCTATCTTATTTATAAAAACAACATAATTTTGCAGTTGTTTTTAAATTAACCTCTATACAAAAATTGTAATTTGAAGATACATGGTTGTAAAAAATAGGTTTTATTTAAATAGAGTGATTTGAAATTCAAAATTTGAAATGAGTGGATTTGTATTACACCAAAAAGATTTTAAATTAGTTCAAAATGAAAATTATAAATTTTAATTCCACATCCATCCAAACACAACTTGTAAATTTGCTATCATGAATTTCAAATATTTCCTCAAATCCACCTCTCCAAATAAGTTTATGTTATTTTTGTTAACACTAAAAAATGGATTAAAATTATAGATTAAGTAAACTTCGTGATTTTTCTTGTAATTAACTTATTTATTTTGTTTTATAAGTAAAACTAAGGCATTTTAATATCACTATTAAATACAAGCATTTTTTTTTTTTTTTTGAGAAGGCATCTTTTTATTTAATTTACACAAATACTCATATGCAACCGTCTCACATGCGACGGCACTCGCGCACGGTCGACCGTGCCTCAGGACACGACCGTGCGCGACTGTAGTGTATAAGTATGTTTTTTTCAATAATAAGTATGTGATTTTTCACTATAAGTATATGATTTTTTTTTCTCGCCCACGACTGTGCCCTGGGACAGACCGTGCCTCGCGTGAAAACTAAGAGCAATTTGTGGCGCACGGTCGTGTCCTGGGACACGGTCGAGATAAGTATGTGATTTTTATCTATAAGTATGTCTTTTTGTGCTATAAGTATGTGTTCTCACGTACGGTCAACAGTATCCTGGGATACAATCGAGTGCCTTCACACATGAGACAGTTTCACACGAGATCAGCTCTGTGATTTATTGAGGGGGAGAGAGAACACCAAAATTTAGGAGAATCATAATTGCGAGTAAATACAATGGGTAATAATCGCGTGATGGTCACGTGCAGGAATGAGGTGGGGGTGAAATAGGAGTGGCGCCGAATTTGGCGCCAAATGTCACTAGATTTTTGGAGTCTAAATTATACAATCTGACACGTACTATGTTGTTTCTTTCTAATTAGATTAGATTCAGACCCCTACCCTACCCCACCCCACCCCACTCACCCTGCTTCCAAATTAAAGTGAAATTATGGTTCAAACAAACAAAATTAAAAATATCTAACTTAATTATTTTTTTAGTATTTTATCACTAGTGTTATCATGTTTTGTAAATTATATTAGTCTCAAACTAACAATACAATCAACAAAAAGATATACACATCTGCAATTTATTTTTTGCTATATATATCATCACATTTTTAGTACCACATCAAAATTATTTAATTTGATATTGTGTTAATAATAATAATTAAGAAGTATATTGAAAAGAAAGAGCATCAAGTATGGGAAGATCATATTTCATCACATTTATCCTTTCAGTATTTGAGCTCTTTTGACTCATTTCTCAAATTTATTTTAAAAAAGAATAAACTGAATAAAATAATTCAGTTCTTATTTCTAGGGGTTCATAGTTCGAGGGAAAAGGATAGCATTCATTGTGGAGATAAGAAAGAAAAAAAAATGATAATAAAGAAATTTAGAAGATTAATGTTATCGATATATCAATAATTGTGTGAACACCTAACTCCAAACAGAAGGCCAAAATGAAAAGGAAAAATAAAAGGCAATTGATTTTTGAAGTAGTTTGGTCACCTTATATTAATTTTGGTTGTGTTTATTTAGGTAATGTTTTGTGTTATGGTTTTGTGATTGTACAATGCAAATTGCATGAATTTTAATTAATGTGAATGAATATAGATACATATAGGATTTTGTTGTGAACATAGGGTCATTCTCTTAAAATTTTAGTTTTATTTTTATTGGAAATTTCATTTTTACAATGATTAATATTTAATGCTGACTTGATATGATAATCTAAATTACTTTGTGCAGAGTAATGAAATTGACAATTGTAGCAGTAAATTGAAAAAACTTTAATTTAGAGTACATAAATCAATTTATCCTCTTTTTAATGTTACATATATAAAATTTTCTTCATACAGACCAAAATTCTCAATTTAGTGTCACATTGAAAATTAAATTTCAGACTAAACACGAATTTTAAAACTAAGGACCAATAAAATAGGTACAATATGACCAAAATTGAAAGTTTTTTTACATCATATATAGTAAAACTAGTCAGTCACAACCAATGACAAATAGAGATATCCGGAATACTAAGTTAATTAATTATTGATACATAACTAGATATATATACACACGTATATATAATATTGCTAGTTTTGAAAAAGCAAACAACTAAAATCTGGAATTCGTCAATTAAGATAAATAATTAATTCCCCAAAAATTGGAGTTAATTAAATAAGGAAACCTTGAATAATTATGGGAAAATAATTTATGAAGATGCTAAATTGGACTAAACAATATGAGGAATAGTCTATATTAATTTGTTGAGCCATGAAATTTTCCACTTCCGTTCAAAATTTGTGAAAAATAAAGTTGAAATTTAAGAAAATACTAAAAGATTTGGTCAGAGTTTTGCACAAATAATATGTATTTAGAATATCTGTCGATTCTGAAACGGCAATTAAATAGAATTAGCAGGCAAATAAAAAGATATATTGTTAAAAAGGAAATGACACTAATGTCCAATCTACTGTATTTAATTCTCTGTCTAGCAGTGCTGAGACATGAATTTATTTTATTTTTTGAATATAAATTGTTAACTTTTTTGTCACATTCTAATTACTCATATTTTAAGACTGTATGATTTATGTTTATTGTCATTGTCAAAGATCAGATTAAATTAACAAACTTAATGGAAACATAATTAAACACCCTAATTATGAAAACAATAATATCATTGAAGTTGTTGGGTGTGGCTCAAGTGCAAAATCAAATAAAGTTGTCTAAATAATTTCAGACTGTGTTTGAATAGAAAACGAAATAGAAAATAAGTACTGCAGTGGATTAGAACATTTTAATACAAACAATATGTATGATCTATTACTGTGGATTTCGAATCATGATCAAATCTTTTCATACAAATACAAATTAACAATAATCAAATTTATTCCACCTTTTGGACAATTTAAATGGCAATATTTTTGTTTCAAAATATATCTAGAAATGTTGATGGTACATAACTATCATTCTTTAATACCTATCATTATTTAAGTAGTTGCAAGTTGTTACAACGGACCACCATCTACACCAATACTAACATCATATGGAGACAATATCGTGCTACCATTTTCATTATATAATACAAATATTAGATCAAATTAAATCAGGTTAGATTAGGAAGAGATATTAATGCAACAAATCAAATGAAAGAAAGGGAAAGATTGAAGGAATATTATATAATTCTAGATATTTAGAACCTTATCTTGAGATTCTTCACTTTAACTGCATTCTTTTATATATCCCCAACTCATCAATTACGTTCTCCCAACTCATCCTTATGAAAATGACTTCCAAATAATGAATGTGCATGGTGGTGGCACCACTCTTGACCAATATTTTGATGGCTGTAAATTTTTTTTATAGAATTAAATATTAAAGTATTAATCTGCGTTTGGAGTAGATAATCAAAGGATGTAGAATTTTCGAAAGTCAAATTTCGATGAGTGATAACTTAATTGTTATGCATGGTTAGTAACTTGGAATTTGCTTATCCACTCGAAAATGAGATTGAGTGTCCGACAAGCCATAACCATGTGGTGCGTGCTCGATCGTTGTGCGTCCGAACCATGGCTCGAGCCATTGCCCTTTTTAAATTTAAATTGGGTTGTCACTTGCTTTGAGTGAGGTTTGGAGTTGTTACACATGATAACCTTAATTCCCATGATCTGTTTGTGGATGTGTGGTGCTACCACCTACATGGCGAAACCATTTTATCTTTGAAAAAATATATCATTTGAAATCGTTTTATCTTGGAAGATATATATCATTCGATAAACGTTACTGAACGTGATTTATTTTAAGTCTAGCTACTTCTATTTTTTCTTTACTTCTTTAGACCAAAGTCTTCGGAATCATTGTATAGGCTAGATAAATTGTGTCTCATTTTTTGGCATTGTGCAGATTTAACCTTACATGTCATACTAACCAAAAAAATAAAAATAATTCTATTTTTACTATAAATGAATTCAAACATGACGGTTTAGTGATAAAAATACAATTTTTTTGAAATATTTTAAATAACTTAACTCTTAAGAAAAAAAATATGACACCTCACAACAAAAATTGTTCAAGCAACTTATGAATTGGTGATGCTATACGTAGATGCATATATGATATGTCCTCTTATTTTTTCTCTGAAACCGATCAATACGTAGGCCAAAACCAAACTTTTCAAAAGTGTCTCGTTCATATATAAATGGAAAAAACAATCAATAGATCAATATAATAATTTAATGGAAGAAAAAACAAAATAAACGAGTTTAAATCCCCACAAAGTTTTTTAATTCCATTCTATATTAATATTTATTTTAAATAGATCACATATATATATATATATATATTAAATTACATATTAATAAATAAAAATAATTATTATTAGGGGAATTCTATACACACCCCAAACATTTCTAAACACACCCCATCTACACACACATTCATTTTTTTATTATTTTAATGTTCATGTCTATTGTTGGGATGTGTTTAGTATTTTTGGGGTGTGTATAGAATTCCCCATTTATTGCCCAAATATGTGAAGAACATGTGAATGTGAGCACATGGCGCAGCTTAGCATGGAATATCTACTCACAAGACAACAACTCTTAACGTCTTTCTGCCACGTGTCAGCTATGTGTCCTGCCCTGCGTGGTTCTTCTCTTTTCTAATTACTTTCTTTTTGGACAACAATTGCCGACTTATATATATATAAAGATGGGGTTAAATGCGCGAAACCCCCTTGTGTTAAGGAAATGTTGCGTCGGACCCTCCTGTGATACGAAAATTGCATGGGGAACACGTAGAAGTCTGTGATACGAAAATTACATGGGGAACACGTAGAAATTCATAAAATCGACGCCAAACCCCCAAAATCGTTAGACTTCACGGGATTGTATTGCACGCGCCTAAGGTGCGAAATGGATTGATTTTTGACAGCTTTTTTGTTGTGAATTGACTATTTTAACCCTAACTTTCTTTATAAATTACTTTTACCAAAATTACAGAAAAGCCCCTACACTTAATCGAATTTTCATAAAATTACCCCATCCCCACACTCCTACTCCAGCCGTCGTACCTCCACGTCTCTGCTGCCGATTCTACCATTACCGGCAACGCCCCGTTACCGATGAAATCATTATAACCAACAACACACATACGACACCAAAACGCAAGCCAAGCATCGCCCTTCACACTATAATACCATTTGGGTAAAAAAATTCTTTGAACACTTTGCAGCTACTTTTGCAGAAAATGGGTGGCCAGACTAAACATAGACAGACAAATTTAGGAAATGAATAGGAGAAAATGCACTTTCTGAAAGCTTTTTTGAACTCATCCAAGATCTTGGGGGCGGCGGCAGCTGTGGCAAACGCAGATGCAGGGGACGGCGGCGGTGGCAAACGCAGATGCAGGGGACGGCGACGGCGGCAGATGTGGGGGCAGGGGACGACGACGGCAGATGTAGGGGGAGGGGGCGGCGGCGGCGGCGACGGCGACGTTAGATGCGACAGATCTCCTCGATCTGGTTCGCGGCGTCGGGATCAGGCGGAGATGATCGAAGGTGAAGACAATCTTGATGGCGTCGGATGCGAGAACACAATTGATCTTGGCGTCTTCGATTTGCTGGAGCACGTGAACCCAGGCGTCGCGGGTGCAGAGGAAGAAACCCAACTTGGAGAGCTCGGAGGGGTCTGGGAGTGGGACCCAGTAGAGAGAGGTGAGTAACGTTGAGCTCCAACTGGCCGCGGTGGGTGAATCCGAAACCGTCGAAGGGGATTATGGGTCGGGCATCGGATTGGACTTCGGTGAAGCGGATCTCGGTGGCGGCGACGGAGATGAGGGTTAGGAGAAGGAGAAGGAGAGAGAGAGACATGATCGGTTCAGATCTCTCACTCACGGTGGTTGATCGGAGAAGTAAACACAAGGAAAACGGGGAGGAGTAGACTCAGTCTCTCTCTCTCACTAACTCTTTGTTTGGAATTTTTTTTAATTTTTTTTATTAAACTAAAATATATTTTAAGGGTATAACGGGAAATTTAAAGAAAAATTTAACGGAGTTAGACTCAGTTCAAAAAAAGGGTGCGTATGTCGATTTTATGAACTTCTACGTGTTTCCCATGCAATTTCCGTATCACAGGGGGATCCAGCGCAACATTTCCTTAACACAAGGGGTTTTGCGCATTTAATCCTATAAAGATGTTCTAATATTCACTCTGCCGCTGCTCTATTGTCGACATGTCAAAATGGAGTATATTTTTTCAAATTCCAGAATTAAAATTAATAGTTATATATGTTAGTGTTAGATTTTTCTAACATTTATTTAATTTTTTCTTTTTCATATTTTATCCTAAATCATATTAGATTTGTTAGATAATATTTAGATTTGATTAATTTTGAATTAGATATATTTTATCTCTCTTAAGATTGGATCTTTTTAAACTCACGTATTTTGAAATTGTGAATCCTATTTTATACTAACGACTCTTTCTAGTTTTAGGGAAGTTGTTATTTGTTCTTCTTTTGATAGGATGGAACGTGATGATAAAAGAATCAAACACCTGAGAATTGGAAAGAGTCAAACACAAAGGTTTGAGAGTAAAACAACGTGCAGATGAAAAGAAAGTTGATCAAGTCAACACATGAATAAGTCAATAAGAGAAGATCAAGGTAGTGGAAGAAGAAGAAGTTCAAGAAGTGGAGATCATGGAGCACTTTGATGAACATGGAAAGTGGATACTGTGTGCTACAAGGTCTATAAATAAATGAAGTCTGCAGAAGATCGATACACAGAAATGGAGTGATCAAAATAGAGCAATCAAGCAGTCCAAAGTCGAGCACTACACTGGTGTCAAGTTTTGTGTTGGTCACACTGAGACAACACCTCTTTTCTTGTATAGTCATAGAGTTTGCATACTCTTGACCTTTTAATGTACGTGCTCAGAATGATCAACTGTGAGGTTTTGTATAGTCATAGAGTTTGCATACTCTTGACATTTTAGTGTAGGTGCTTAGAGTGATCAACTGTGAGGTTTTTCTATCTCCTTGTTTACATACGAAAGATCAATAAATGAGTTTTTGCCCTCAAGGCATTCCAAGAGTATAAAATTTTTGTTTTCGATTTATTTTCCGCTATGTGTTACTCTCGTGTTGTCAGCACCATTAACAATACCGTGTACTTTAATTTTTTTATTGTTGATTTCAGATCCACTACAATATATAAGGCTGCTTCAAATCTAGTCTAAAATAAAATGAAAATGATCATATTCAAATGTAATTTCTGGATTTTTTTACCATTCGTTTTGGTTGTTAAAGTATTTATTTATGGACTTTTTATTCTATACTCGATCGATGCACGATATTAATTTATTCAATATTCTTCTGGATAAATCAGGCACGTAGAAAGCTAATGTAACGATCAATTATTTAATTACGGGTTAAAAGATTCGTGCAGTTTCATCTCCTCATTAATTATATTTTGAAGAGATCACCTAAGAAATTAATGATCCGTTTAAGGTACTATTATTTAGGCGTGAGTGATGTTTGTTGAAAAGTATATATGACTTTTCAATATTGAATTCAGACATATATAACATCAAATTATTGCGTATAATAATGCAGATTACATGTATTCTTTTTCAGGAAGTATATATTATGAGATAATATAAGAATTAAGATGAGCCGTTTTAAATTTAATAATAAAATTAAATGAATTGATTAATGAAATTGCATCTTATAAAAGAGTAGATCTCTTGTGAATCAGGTGCATGGATCGGGGTTGGGGGATAGCTTTTTTTTTTTTCGCACATGATTTTTGAAAAAAATCACATACCAATAGGTTATGTTAAACATATCTTTAAACTATGTTAAACATACCAGTTCTGCCCAGATTCCATGTCTTGTCTTTTTTTGGCTTGATTTTTGAATTTTGGCACATACCACTACGTTATGTTAGACATACATTTACGTTATGTTAGACATACCTTTATGTATACTTAGACATACCTTTGTATATGTTATACATACTTTTGCATATAGTTAAACATACATTTATATATGTTAGACATACCTTTATATATAGTTAGACATACCTACACATGGTTGGTCTAACTATACACAAAGGTTGGTTTAACTATACACAAAGGTTGGTCTATTGGGACGAATTTTGGATGAGCTTCAGGACAAGTGTTCAATGCGTGGGAGCATGTGCAGGCGCGTGAGAAGCACGTGAACGGGTCGACCCAGTTGCACGGATCTGGAATCCGTGCAATCGGTGCATAAAAGTTTTTGCCCTTATAAAATAGATATGATTTCATATTAAAATTTGTGATTCCAAGTTATTGTTTTCGTCACTAGTTTAAAATTCTCATAATTAATTTAGTAGTCTTAACAATTATGTTTCAATTGTCATTATTAGATGAATATTTACCTCTATCTTAACAACATGAACGTCTTCTATAAGACCAATTTTTTTAATTGAATTTCTGTGTGTGTATATATATATATATATTTTTTTTTTTTAAAACACGAAAAAAAAAAGATTTTTAAGTGATATATATGCTTATATATATGTGGAATGACAGAGGTGCAAGTGTGGAGCTTGGGCCCTTTTAGTTCCGACATTTTTAGTTATATAATTAAACAGAATTAAACTATATATTATGACACATCAATTTTATAAGTTTAAATAACAACCACAAGAGATTTAGGCTAAACTCTGGTAAGTATGAGCCAATCAAAAACCAAATCGTCATCTTTATTTAATGAAAAATAATCAATTTTCAGATATTAAATTAGTTATAAAGACCTAATATTATGTGACGTTGACGAGTAATACTAATATATACATATATAGGTCCATATACCATGGCATCGTTCATTGGAACATTTGTTGAAAGTGTGTGATATACAAGAAAATTCAGCATAGAATAATGTCTAAAAACTTGTTTGTTTCAACTAAATTCACTTTGGAAGATCATATTATTTATTAAATTCCAGTAGGGACACTGTGTTAATAAAGGGGTCAAAACCGTGTATGTATGGACTTTTTTTGTGTTTTTTAGAATGTTTCAAAAGCAATAAATTATTCAGCCTAATATAATTCATATAAACTTGTCACAATTTCCTGTCCCAAAAATAGGATGTGACACATAATTATATATATATATATATATATATACACATATCGCGTGAGAGTGTGTGAGAACGCATTTCTGAGCTCGTTTTTGAGTGTGTTGGCCGTGTTAACCCGAATGCATGGATCCACATGCACCAAGTGTATAAAAAATTTGATGTAGATTCTGACCATCGATCATGGTTATGATACATTTCTCTCAAAACTTAACCAAAATATACGTGTTTCATAATACTCTCATTCTCAAACCGCATCAATTATTGTAGATAATTAAATCTATGAGAAGGAAGTAGAATTAAAGGGAAGTGAACACAATAATTGCCGGTTAGTTCCTAATCATGATCACTCGAATTATAATTAAGGTGGGATTGCATAAAGTATCCTTGTTGTCTTTGAATGATTATTTGCATATGCAATAATGCAGGAGATACTAATTAATTATGTTGTTTTCTGATGTATAGGCAAAACATTATGTTTGGTAAGTAATTATGTGTTTGGTACTAATCATAGATAATCTGATTATAGAAGGTGCATAATGATTCTCAGTTTGTTATTCTATGTCTCCATTCGATTGTATTGATTAATCATCTACATTGTATAAAATGATATTATTAAATAATATGTATCGTGTATTGAATGTAACACACTATGAAATGTATAGATCAAATGTAACAAAAATATCCAAACCATCCAATTTTATTATTAAATATAGTGTATGCATATTAATACATACTTGTACATAAATATTACAATATAAAGATCAAACATATGAAGCCCAAAAAAAAAGAGAAACAGAAAGGAAAGCCCAAAACTCTAGAACTGAGTCTACCCACGCACGACTCAAATTGCTCAGTGCAACACTTGCACAAAATTAATTGCCACTATTAGATTATATGTATAGGGTTTTTTCTAAAATGTTATGTTAGCATATATAACAAACTAATATTAAAAAAGACATACCCCATCTCATGGAGCATTTCAATTTATTTCACATTAATTGATTTTATTTTTTTAAAATTATTTATATATGAAGTGGCCTTTTCAATACCGGAGGATAAGATATTATTTTTGACTTGAATCACTTTAATAAATCCGAACAAATGACAATATCTTGGCAAATTATTGTTAAGCATTCAATGAATTAGGCCACACAAATTGAAACCCTAGTACAAACCGGGGGGGGGGGGGGGGGGGGGATGAATATTCAAGAAAATGAAAGCTTAAACTCATAGACTGATCTATAATTAGATGGAGAAGTAAAAATTCTGTGGACTTCATATAGTAAATTAATTGTAACAACAAATTTGAATTGTAAAGTGTGTTATTTCATAACCAGACCGAGGATGGTCTCACACAAGACACACATTGAATGAGTCGATGGCGTGCCGTGTGGATGAAGATGATGAGATAAAAAGCAGGGCCATTTTTGGCAGTTTGAGGCATGGGAAGCATGCATTCCTTGCTTGTTTGTTCTTTATCACTCATATTCTATCAACTGGCATTAACAAGTACTACTAATTTACAATTTGGATCTTCATATCAATAACTAATATAGTTCAAATATGATAATCCCTCACATATAATATGATCATTTAACTAAGTGAAATAGGAATTATCACCTTCGTTTTCTACTATTTTTCTAGTAATTTCACTAGTCTTTGATCAATCCCACTTGACACAAATTCAGTAGAAATCTTTTCTCCAAATTCTCAAATCTAATCTCACTCATTCCAAACACAACGTTAACACCAATTTCTTGCAAATTCATAAATCTGCGACGATTATTTACATAAGCAAAGCTCAACAACTACAAACTGTGCATGAGAGTATCTAAAATCTGAACATTCTCATGCCCCTTTATGTTCAAAGGAGTTCTGAGCTGTCCTGGCATCCACGAGCTTTGTATATTTCCGGTGACGCCTCTCTCGTGCGTATAGCACCCAGAGAATCAGAGAGAGCATAACTGCAGCCGAGACCATCGCCAAACCTATGTAGACCCACTGGGTGTAACGCCTTAACTCCGGGCAAAATTTGTCGTGTATCTTAGCAAAGGTGTCCCGAACAAACGTGCAATCAACTAGGTTGGTGAGGAACGGCCCATAACGATACAGACCGTAGCTCACGTTCACCGCTCCACTCATTTGATCATACATACTTGGCGTTAAACGGCCCACACTCGAGCAAATGTTACTGCTTGATACTTGGCATTCATAATTCTTCCAAACCTGCATCACATTACACACAACCATACTATCATACATCATCACGATTTTCTTAATCCTAGGATCAAGCTTGAAAATATCGGTGTGAACATTCAATAGAAATATCAATATTGATTTTGATAAATATTTTGAAAAATGATGTAAATTATAATATTATTCTCGTACAAAATAAACTTTTCCTCAAAAAAACTGTGTCATTCGTGATAAAAATTTACTACAAAATAAACCATTTTTTTCCTGAAAAAGGTGATTCTCTTGCGAATATCATATTTTACCGAAATTTCATGATAGTTGTTTGATAATAAAACTTAAAAATTCTGACATTTCAATCAAATTTAATTGTTGCCTAGGAGTAGGGGTAGAGATGTTTTACCTGTGTAGCATTTTCGAAGCCAACTTCGCCAATTGCACATCCTTTTTTGTCGGTTTTATCAGGATTATATGGATTGCAGAGAAGAGGCACCAGCGGGCCAGATTGATTGTAGTATAAAGGGCCAGCATTAGGAGGGAAGTTTCTGTTGGATATATTACCGATGATCCCGTTCACAAGTCCAGCCATTTGGAAGGTGACTTCTTTGCTCTGGGAGAGAGCTTCTTGAGCAGTAGCTTTGTCTACACAAGGGATGATTTCATCTAATGCAGTATTAGCTGTCGGGTTATTAACCCATTCATTCATCGCCACACATGTATCTCCCATCACACTAAAACACGAAAATTAGCTTTTCCAATTAGAACATATAAGTAAACAACTTTTGACAGATGATCATAATCTGTGAACTAAATCCTCAGATTACTCAATTTTCACTTCTAGCTACTACTGATTTGATCTTATAATACATCAGCACATTTTATTTCATGCTAGGCGCAGAAAGTTTCACTGATTCGGGTTCTCAAGAAACATCATCTGGGAAGCATGCTTTAGATGTACGTAAATATTCTTTTTGCTTAGAAGGGCGAATGATGAAAAGAAAATGATATATAGTATACATTATTGGTGGAAGTATACAAATGCTACTACTAAGTGTTGGCACTTACTTGTGGAGAACAAGAAATACGCCACACAAGATGAAAGTGACTGCAATGAGAACCCAACCAACGACGACCAATCTGCAAACAAATTGTAAAAGATTTCACAATCAGTGATCCGACCTGGAAAAAATTTATTCAGGGGGACTTAACTAACCATTGTATAGATATGAAATTATACAAGTAGTTAAATACATAGCGCTTTTAAACGTAAAAGTACTATATATTACTATACTGCATAAAAATAAAATCGAAACTTCAGGGAGACCAAAAACCCCCTTGGAAAGAATAGTGTCTAAAAGACGAGAATAGGAAGGTAAGGGTACTTACATATATACGAGAAACTGCAGGCCCACAATTGATAAAACTGCACCAAATTACACAAACCAGAGAATCATCAAAGTTCATTAGTTTTAGTAAACTTAGAACCCTTTTGATAAGTAAACCTTGAAATGAAAATATCGTAAGACTTACAGAAACCGAGTAAGGCAAGGGCAAGCATTACAGCTGCTACTATAATGAGAATCCATCCCCTGTATCGTAAAACAGAACACCACGTATTCAGGTAAGAAACATAACATAGATGAAAATATGCATTAAAATAACATAAGGGCTTGAAATGCTTACACAGCATCCAAATAGTGAAATATATCGTCTTTATTATCCTTTGTCGCCCTTTCAAGAGTGTTGGCAGCAGTGGTGATCATCGAGTTTACATTCTCGATATTGTTTTGCACGTTTTGAGGAAGAAAAACATTGTCGACTCCAATTTTCTTAGCATCAGTGAGATAATTGGATACACTCTTGAGATTATTGACAGTGGAATCTGCTTGGATCAGTACATAGCCTAATGTATTTTTTGTACTATCATGAAACTTCCCTTGTCCAGTGTAGAGAACAATAGAGCCGATTCTGATGCATGAAAAAGATAGAGAGGGATGAGATAGGATGTAATGAATCCAAGAACACCAGATATCAATAATAGAAACAAAGAGACTTACACTGTAGCAATTGTAAAAAATAAAAGGGCAATCAGAGATAGAGCATAGGCAAATCGTGAATAGCCATAACGTCGCCGACCACAACAGCAGATGTACATACAAACAAGCAGCAAAAAGATTCCAAATCCGACGAACCAGAGTGCAGCCACAAGGAAAAGAGGAAAGCCGGTGTAAAGCACAGACTGCATCAATATCAGAATTTCAGAGAGATATACGAAGCATTCAAACTTAGAAAAAACGAAGTTTTCAAAATAGAGAAGGATCATACAGAATGCAGGAAGAAAAGATGGGTCTAAAAATGCTTATATCACTAATCACTAACACTAGAAATACCACAGCATTTTCTCTTAGAGCCAAGACAGTAAAGAATCTCAGCCTGGTCTGTTGAGACAACTTCTGTTTTAACAATGATTAATATTTTCATGAAGCTGTGAATACTAGATTATCTTAAATCTTGCAATAGTCCAGAGTATAAGGAAACCTAGAAAAGTGAAGTTACAACAAGATTCCCACCAATTAGATTTTCGAACTACAATTTGAGTAAAACTAAAAAAAAATCTCCAAGCGCCACAATAAATGACAAAAGTTCAAGGGACATCGAAAACTAAACTAGTGTTGTGTAAGAAAATTCCAAGTAATGCCACATGTGGACAGCATATAATAGCCCAACTCATAAGGGCCACTCAACTATCATCTTATTAGATCATACAAAAACTAGATTTCAGGTTGCAAGAAAACCTGATGAAAAACCAGTCCACACAACCAAGAAGTACAGAAATTACAAAATCTTGAGTGCAACTAAAATTCAGACCAAAAACCTCTCTTTATCAAACAAGCAAGAATTACAATCTAAAACAATGCTGAATCCCGAATTTTAAATTTCCAACAATTTCAAACACCTCAATTTACCAAAAGAAAGAAAGAAGTACTCACAAAAAGGTAATGTTCATTGCTAATATTCCAACCCCCAGTGTAGTATTGCAGGTCATCAAGTGGATCTTTCCTACGCGTTCTCTCCTTGGCCAGCAATAAAGAAGTCCCATTTCCGCCATTGTTTACTTGCAAAACAGACCTCCCAGTTCCCTTCAAAACGACGCCGTTCTCAGCCGCCCCTGCAAAACGCATCAAGAATCGAGCTCAAAACACTCGCTCTCAGACAAGAATGAATGTCGCATTAAAACAAAAAAAACCCAATTGAAATTAACGACGGAAACCTACCATGCGATACAGAGAATGACAAAACGGCGAGGATCAACGTCGCCAGAAACAGAAAAGATGAGGTTTTGAAGTTGACCCAGAACATAATTTCTGATTTTCAGTGAAATGAAGTTTTGGATATATGAATGTAGGTATATATACCTCGAGAGTTGGAAGCTCGCAGCCTCCCTCTCTCTCTCTGGTTGGTGTTGATATTCAGAATCTTTAACGTACAGAAAATTGGAGAGATAAAGGAGGGAGAGAGAGGATGGAATATATCTGTGTAAGAAGAAACCAAAACGTGGAGAAAATAGCTCGTCGATGCCGCGTTTTGGACTGTCACCTTTTGCTATTTTTATTTTCATACTATATTATTGATTATTTAATTTACTATAATGTAATAGTATTATTATAACCTAAATTATATATTAATAAGAGTTTATTTATCTTTAATGTGTCACATCTTAAATAATACTACCTCCGTCCCAAAATAAATGACGTTTTAGCAACTAAAATTTGTCCCAAAATAATTGTCGTTTTCGTATTCCAAAACATATTTATATGCAATATACCAAATATACCCCTATTTACTCACCTCAAATTAAATGTGTTAAAGAGATAAAATCACCTCATTAATTAAACATAAATAGGGGTAAATTTGACTTTTTATCATATTTCTTAATATATGTGCAAAAGGCTAAAACGTCATTTATTTTGGGACGGAGGTAGTATTATAATTTTAAAATGCAAACAATAATATATTAATGTGTGTGTGTATATATATATATATATATAAATATCTATGTTTAACAATGAATTTTAAATTCTATATTTGAATATGAGGTTGTTAAATAAACACCAATTTTGTACACGTACCCATTAATATTGTAAATTAAAATAAATTAAATCAAATTTAGTACTGAGAAACATTTATTGTAAACGTTAATTGATATCTAAAACATATACTCCCTCCGTCCCACAAATATTAGCCTACTTTGACCGGCACACATATTAAGAAAAAGCTGTTGACTTTGATTGGATGTGTTATTTTAATATTTTTGAGTGGCAATTTTGTAATTTAAACCAACTTTTTGAGTGCAAAAGTTGTAAAATGAAAGAAATTGAGGGGTAAGAGAATAAAATTTTCTTTGCCATTTTGGGGTTGGCAGATTTAAGTGGGACAAACGAAAATGGCAAGTAGGCTAATTTTCATGGGACGGAGGGAGTATATGTTACTTCATAAATATATGTTGTGCATATTACAAATTATTATAGATATAAGTATCAAGATTAATATATTATTATATTTTTTGATTCATACTTATTAACAAATGTCCGTTGCATTCACAATTATAGATATCTTTAAAAAAAGATATCAATCTCATCAAATAACTAAAAGATCTTGATATGTATTTAAATAACGTAGCTAGTTTAATATTCAACTCATCTGTATTGACAAATATATCAAACAATTATACCAAAATGTTTTTCATTGTTATTAATTTCTCAAAAAATCTAAGACTTTTTTTTTTAATTTCCTAATCTATATTTAATTTAGTCATCTATCTTTGTATTTGTAATCTTGTTAACTACAATTTTGCACAAAAATGTAAATATAAAATTTATATTTTTCATAAACCAAAACAAAATTCAAAATAAAAAATAATTAATTTAAAGATTATAATTTATATGAAATATAGAAAAAAGATAAAATATACTTTATAACCTATCTATCTATAGGTATAGCCTAACCTAGTGGACCCCACAACCCTTAATTAAAAATATAAATCTTTTTATTTTTGATTTATTTAATTTCTTTTAACTACTTTCTTTCCATTTATAGTATGTTAATTTGAGGGAAAATTAGTTATTGCTATTTTTATTGAAGCTTATCTTTATATATATATATAGATTATACTTCTTCTTCTTTTTATCTTTATTTACAGATTTATTCTATATTTTTGCTTTTTAACTCTTTTTTTTTTTTCCCCTTTAAGAACTAAGTCAATAGTGAAATTGTAGGGATATTTTTAAAATTTATTAGAGAAAAATACTAATGTAAAGTAGTGTGAACCAATTTTGGCAAAAAAAAAAAAAAAAGCACACTGCGGCCAATAGGATTCGAACTCAAGATCACAATGAGCAAAATGAGCTAAAGTTCCATTGAGACAAACAAGATAAGCACAATAGTTTTCGTGTAACACCTACAAATTGGGTTACACGAAAACTCTCAGTGTAGTTTTCGAGAAACCATATGTTTTAGGCGTTACACGAAAAACTCTTGAAATCAAGGTTACACGAAAACTCTTGAAATCAAGGTTATACGAAAACATTTCGTGTTATCCTATCCCAATTTGGAGTATGTTATATTTATCCACTTTTCGTCTCTTTTACATGTGGACGTTGAAAAAAACTCCATTTTCCAGTATTATATCACATCACTTTTCGTGTGTAAGCAATTGTTTGGACAGGTTCCCCACTTTTCGTGTGATTTTATCCCTCTTTACACGTGACATTACCTCCTTCTTAGAATTGGACTTACACATATAAGTTAGGAAACATGAATTTCAGTGTGTGTCAAATCATGACACATTTGACTTTCAAAATGGGTATTTTTTATCCACATTTTAAGAAATGAGTTATTTATGGGTATTTGCTCTAAATCATATTAAGTGTTATATTATAACTTATATGGTTGCTAATATGGGGCAAGGTTGCTTGAAGTAGAAAATTCTAACTAATTTATGTAATTTTTCTTGATTACATTTAAGTAGATTTCGTGAGGAATTGTAATAATTGTTTGATATAGTAATAATTAGATTTGATGTTTTAGGTAACGGATAGGTGTCAGTGTACTAAAGAATTTGAAAATCTCACACTTGCCCCATTATTTATTATTATTCCCAAATTGATCAACTTATTTACTTGTTTATTTATTTCTCTAAGCCGTTTTGGTTACTCTTTCTGATAATTAAACTCCAAATGGCACTAAATTAATCTTGCATTTCTCGAATAAAACAAACAGATAAGAAAAGGTCAAGGTGGAATTGAATTTCATATTTTTCAATTATGTCGTGCTAACATGCATATATGCTATCAAGAAATTTGCAAAAGGAGTCATGTAATTATTCGATTTGCTATTTTAGTTCTATATGAATCAGTTATTGTAATAAAGTTATATAATTTTAAAAATATTGGTGGTTTTGTAGGAATTACACTTGTGAATTGTGAAAATTGTCATATAATTTCTGGGTCTTAGCAATTTCAGTCTCATACAAATCAGTTTTTTTCCCAATTATATCTCAAAACATTAATATATTGTAATTTTAGTTGTAAATTATTAATTCCAGGATTGATTTGTACATTTTCTCTGTTTCATACTATAAAAATACCCAATATAATATTTAATAAAGTGTTTTCCATACAATTATATGCAACAAATGCTCAAAATAATTAGCAATATATGAAGCAAGAATATATGTTGGTAGTAATATATTTTGAGTTCCTTCCTGTAATTAATCTAACAACCAGATATAGATTTAATCAGAAATATATTAAGCTAATCAAATAATAAGCTTATTATTTTTGCAATAATTGCATAAAACTATCAAGTCGCTTTGACAAATATATATTGCAATCTAATCAAAACATTAGTCAAATTCGAGTTATGAAAAAAGAAGTCATGTGGGGGAATATTACATCTATCCAAATAAAGAGTCTTCGATTTACTTTTATTTTGTCACTATCAATATTGCATTGAGAAATGTCATGTATTCACATTTCATTTTTTTTAATGTAATATTTACACTAGAAACTATTCTCCATGCTATTTTTGGAGAACATGTCACATTCTTTTCTCATCGAAAGTTAAATAAAAAATAATATTCTCTAAGTTGAGTAATAAACAAAGAAGTCAACAAGATAAAACCTTCTATATAGTCAAAATCTCTTCATTGTAAATATAAATATTTAGATGTACTCTTTTTAAAATCAACTTTTTTTTGCATTTTACAATTGCACCACCTCCCCCTAATTTAAAGGACTTTTTAGAACTTTGATTTAAATTGAGGTAAAAATTGTCTTAAAGCAATTTCCTTTTTCCCTTCTAATTTAAGGGTCAGGTAAACAAAACAAATCAAATACAACCTTAAAATAAGATTTCTTTGTGGGATAACACTTGAAAAAATCACATACGATAATTTCGAAAGACAAAGTTACACTACTCTCAAACAAAACCCATTTTTACTGACCGGCAGTTGGTAATCGCATGAAATTAAATCCTTGAGGCGGTCCCAAAAAGTCATATTCCCGGAATGTATGTATATATATATATAATTCATGGAATGAATATGAGAATATAAATTTGAAAGAAATGTTGGTTATAGTTGAAAATTAAATAAAATTTGTCCACCGGCATGATATTTAAGAAAAGCATATTAAGTATGAGTTATAATATATTATGTACAATTCAAATAAAATAAACTATAAGTCACTATAGAGTCATATTTAATTTACATAATTGATAAAATGCTCGACAAAATGAACAATCATATGCTAAAAAAGGTTTTGCTAATCAGACCAAAAATATTCGGGCCTGGAATTAATTGACAGATTAAAAATGAGTTTTATTACTTTTTAGTGTTTAGCCCAAGCCCGAAGTTGACGTCACCAAAAACAAAAAAAAATACAAGTTGGGTTTATAGTATTAATGGGCCGAAAGCCCATTGTATTATTGGACTGTACTATCTGTAGGCCTCATTTGTACTATAGCGCGCATGTCATTTTAGTATTGTAGTTTCATTTTTCAACTCGTTTTAGATTTTGTCATTCAACTTTTTTGATTTGAGTTAAAAATAATAGAAAAGTGGTTATAACATATTAAAAGATTTACCTTAAAAACTTATTGTAAAAATAAGTTTAGGAAAATAAATTATATTAGTTCCCTTATCAAATGTCTAATCATTATTGCAATAAATTCGTTTGAAAAATCATAATAATTATAAAAGTATTTACCTTTTATCTTTAAAAAAATTGTTATTAATATTAAGAATTATATTAACATCTTAAAAAATATTTAGTATTTATTTATTGTCTTTACTTGATTTTATAAAGGTTAGAAACATGCTATAGTTGATGAGGAACTTTATAATTAAGGAATAAGGATTTAGTTTTTCAGCTAGGTAGAAATTAAAATATAGCATGTTTCTAACCTTTATAAAATCAAGTAGATAAGAAAATACCTAACTACTTAATATTTAATGAAAATAATGTATGCATTAAAAATGGATTAAACGAAGTACTTCTATAGTAGTATGTACGTATATATAACATGCATATGAATAAGTACATGTATATACTGACTTTGGAATTTATTGACCTTATAATATTATAAAATATATTAAAGGAGAAATTAATCAATTGTTAATACATAATTAGATTGTAAATCAATGAAGTGACATTTTATTAATCAGATTCAAACAAAAACTTTAATGCAGTTCAAACAAACGCAATCATTAAATATGATTCTCTAAGTATATTTAAATATTAACATTATAAACTAATTAAATATGATCATACTATCCAGCTGAGTTTTAAAAAAAAACACTATTGCAGATACAAACCTGTCAAAATATCTGTTAAACACATGGGCCACAACATTCTAATAACAATTAAACACAAATAATTTGTTCATGAATTTCCAAATTTAACCTTCTCCTTCCATTGTAACACCATATCCAACGAGGCCACATTTGTCAATCCAACCAACTTGTTCATATGCCATCTCTCTTTTACAGACTTTGAATACAAAGTGATAAAGTGATGACATAAAATGATTAATATATGAAAAGAACAAGTTTTATGTATGATCGTCCCAGGGATTTTATAATGAGGGACGAGTCAATTCGCATACGTAATAATCCATATAAGAATTTTTCAAAATAGTTCGATTTATGAGTAAAAAACACCAATCTCTAAAAAACTATCAGTAAGGCCGTATTACATATATTAGTTTTTGAAAAATATGATATGGGATAAAAATAAGAAATAAAAAATACATATATATAGATTGCTAACATGAATTGGATTGTTTTTTGTCAAGTGGAGATTATATATACTGATAAATTAAGAAATAAGAATTGTTAATAAGTTTGTATTTACATTGGTTTAGCTATGATTTTATGAATAATACAGCCAGCTTAGATAAGGTATAAAACAATCATTAATGCATAAATTATCTGCTATAATCTTTGTAATATCTAATTAGTTCGTGTTTGGACAATTTATTAGTCTTTCCCAAACCAATAAGACGAAAGACTTCGTAATCAAAACCTAGAAAAAGCTAACCCCACAACATTATTTTAAGAAAACAACATTAATGGATTGCAACGAATCAATGATAGTACTCATTATCACACCTGTCCTTTTTTTTTTTTTTGCTTTTGTTATCTTTATTTGTGTTTCTAGTGGTAGATGCCCTCTCAATTCACAACCATAGTGGTAGATGCCCTCTCAATTCACAAACAAAAATCCTATACTTTAATTAAGTGAAAATCAACCTAATTAGAACCTCTAATTAACTAGAGCATAGTTAAATAATGGGTTTTTTTTCTAGACAGAGCATTTTGTTTGTGGTTAATAAGAAAATATTCTATCAATTAATTATTAATGGTTGATCGATCGAACTCAGGTCGACATGCACCGTAAGTGTTGATCACAACTAATGAAGTTTGATTAATTTCTTAAGTACGTTAGACTCGTTTAATTAAGAATGTATGGTTTGTAGTTAATAATGTTTTAAGAATATTACTTTATGATTTAATTAAAACTTATATTAATGACTAATATGTTAAGATCAAATCAAATCACATCATATTCTTCTGGTGACAATTCTAATTCTAAGGAGACATAGGAGGCCAGGGCTTTTATTCCACAACTTTAATGTCGATCAATAATGCTTGATAGATTCATGGACTGAAACTACAATATAATGAAATTAATTAGTAAACAATCCAGTTATGCTATATAGGTAAAAATCATGATATTGATGATCAGATTCAATAAGATTAATTCTTTCTCAAATAACACTTTATTATGATGAATTCAAATTATTTATGTCGACTATTAGAAAATCTTTCATGTAACTAAGGTGTTGATTGTTATTATTAATTACTATTATTAATCAGTTAGAAGGAGTGGGAGTGGTGGAATAAAGTTTATAAAAATCTTGCCTGATTCGAAATTGGAAAGTGACGTTATTAGTTATAGTTTCGAATTATCTTGGAAGGAAAAAAGAGTAGGTCAAAATCCTCCTTTTGAGATGAAAAAGAGGCAACTAGTGGAATATATATATATATATATATCATTCATTCATGCTTGAAAAAGAAGGCAAGTACTAATAAAGCATGAGAAAAGAAGAAAAAACAATAGAACATGGTATTGAAAAGTAAGAACATATAACATTGACTATCACTTCAATTAAACCCAATTTCCTAAAATTCCTCACCTCAAACCTATTTACAATAAAAATCAAGTATAAGTAGATGAAATTGAAAACTTTAAATGATATGAACACCCAAATTAATAAAAATCTTGATCAACCAGTTCAGATATTCACGACCCAAAACCACATGCGATTATGGTTCGAACTAGGCAAAGATGACCTACTGATCTTGTGGCGTGGCTGGATAAAGACCTTTGATGGGAAGAATTCTACTACAACTATAAACCTCGCAAAATGCTTGCAAACACATGAGCAACAACATGGCAATTGCTGCAAAAAACGTGAGAAACTTCCAAGAACCAAACACATAATCCTTGACGAAATTCTTGATCTTAACCTTCCACCTCCATTGTAGAACTTGTTAACATCCCCAATCACTTTGTCCAAGGAGGGCACTTTCGTCAATTTCATCGACTTGCTCATCCCGTTCCACAGATCCGCCACCTCTTTCTCACTCTTCAAATGGTTCACAATGATCCCTCTCTGGCAAAGAAACTTGGCATCCTCATCAGTGTCGATGATTCCGTTCATCAACTCCGTGTATCGAGTGAGAACCAACGGCCCAGATCCACTGCAGGCCTCGTAGGCGACCAGGTTCCTTAGAACAACCTCGGAGTTGACATCTAGTTCGATGATGGGGAAGTAGAAGGTTAGGGTTTGAGCGTCGAAGTTGATGCTTGAGATGCCTTCTTTAGTTGGTAAGAACTGAACCCCAACTTCGAAAAGCTGGGTCACTGATGGGATTGCAATCTCTTCTTGCAATGGAGGCTTTTTGTTGTCCACCTTGGATTCTTCGTCTTTCTTGTCCTTGTCCTTGTCCTTGTGCATGGCGTTGAAGATGTTCTCAACAGGCCCTTTCACCATTTTCACGATGGGTATTTTGGTCAGAATCGTCCATGGTAGCTTCACCACCACTTTCAGAGGTTTTGATAGGATCACTTTCTTGATCAATATCACAGGCCCTTTTCCTACTTCTGAGAGGATCTTCCACATGAACTGGAGAAACTGAGTCACGTGACTCGGTTTCGCAAACGACTCATCGTTTTTCTTCTCTCCTTCTTCTTCTTCTTCGTCTTCAATCTCGTGTACTGTTTCAGATGACGTCAGCTCCGATTTAGGCACGATGAAGTGATAGAGAAAGTCGAGAATATGAGGGCAATCGTGTAAAGGAATATTATTCTGAGTGGCCATCTTGAATGGAGAAAGATCCTTGCTAAGACCAGTCAAGATGGCCAGCAAAACCTCATCTGCTGCTTCAAGATCAGTCGAGTACTGCATCTCCAGAAGCATTCTCAGCACGAACAATGGAATTTGATTCTCGAGCATTATGATGTCTCTGAGAATGTTGTTGTGAGCAGCTTTATTCCCAGACAGATCGATCAAATGGGACAATCTTGATGGGACTTTGGTAACAATATTCTTCTTACTGAGGCCACAAACCTGAAGAAACTCGTACAAGAAGGAGACATCAATGGCCAGCATCCATGCCAGGGCCTCACAGCCCATAGTCCAAGGGCCTGTGATAGCTGGCCCGAACACGCAAATCAAACTTCATGAGATGATCAACCAGGCCCTCGAACTTGAGGTTCTTGAGCTCCCTTTGGTTCCTCTTCGCCGCTGCAACTTTGTATCTCTCCATGTCGTACAGCTCCATGCGAAGATGATGGTAGGGCCCAATCGCAACTTGTTGTGGGATGTAAGAATCTGGATCACATATCTTTAGGGTTTTTGGGACACCGAAGATTGTGACTGGGGTTTCGATTTCTTCTTCTAGTTCTTCGTCTAGGGTTTGTCGGATCTGTAAAATCCATTGATTTTCGTCGAATTTGGAGGGTAAGCTTGTTAAGATGTTGTGTTGGAAGAAGGACATGGTTGGTTCTAGCTTGTGGGTGGATATGTGAATTGCTAATACTTGTGATGTTGTGGTTTTAGTGTGTCTACATAAATTAGTTATAAGGAGTGTAATATAACTAGATATGTCATGTAAGAGAATGAGAAGGGCTTTTATAATTTGAATGGAGGAGTTTTTTTCACTAATTTGAATATTCAATATCCATGCATTATTGTGAGAAAAATGTGTTCCACGTTCTTGCAATAAAATTATTAATGAAAGAAAAGGTGAAGGTAGATGAGAGAACAATTACGTGGAATAGGAATTTTGATCTTATTTGCGCGATTAACATGAAGAAACATGTTATAAAAAAAACAAAATAAAAAAATCATTTATTCAACATCAATATTTCATCTGATATTTCATAATAATCACCACACGTCAAGTGTAACATCCTCAATTTACACATACCATGCATTGAAAATAGTAAATATAAAATAAAACACCAATTGAAATAACGGGATCCCGTTTCCAAAAAAATTGGGGAAGGAAAAAATGTGGTTCCCATTGTTAAAATATTAAACCACACAAATAAAAGGAGGCCAGCCAGAGTGAAAATGAAAGGAACCTGCGTTTCCATTAATTTGCATTATTAAGTAGTTGGTGAAGTCTCCTTCTTTATTCTTTTAATTTTTTTCTAGTGGTCACTCGTGCTCTATTGGGTTCAAAGTTCAAACATATATATGTGTCCCCTCTCTCCATTTCATACAATATCAATTCTTTTATTACATATGTTCATCTTGTTTTAATTAACATATATATTTGTATTATTCATAATATATGTTACATGTTAATTAGTTAATAATTATATATATATAATATGTAGTAATTATTTTGGAATTTATATATATATATATATATAGGAACAAAAAATTTCATTTGCTGCCGAATTTAATAATATATGAATTATCGATCTCCTAATGAGGAAGCTGATATATGAAATCGTGATATATCCGATGTGAGAATTTCGCAGCAATATGTATAATTTGTCCAAAATAATATTTGAAGTGAATAAAATATTGAGACTATCTAAAGTTAAATATTTTAAAGAGCAGGGGAAATGATAAGCTAATTATGATATAGAGCTTGTCCCAATTTGACAAAAAGGAAATGGACCTGTTAATTATATATAGTAGCACCAATATATAGATCATGTTAGATCTTTTATTTCATTTTATACTTTAGCTCCTATTACAAAATAATTTATCATGCATCACAGTTATCAAATAATTTCACTAATTAATTAATATATCTTGTATTAAATAAAATGATAAACGAGATGTAACAGAAGATGTGTAATGTTGGTGATCAAGTGAAACTTTTATGTTTTTTTCACAGTAGAAATTAAAATGCATGAAAAGGTAAGAAATATTGATACAAACTAATGATTAATTATTTATTTTGTGCATTTAATTTGATTTTGGTATATACAGTACCTTGAGGTCCATTATGGATCATTACAATTTCATGGGAGAAATGAATTGAAGATAATATGACAAAATTATGGAGATAGGCCTTTCATAATTTGTTTAATTGGTTAAGAGAATAGGTTAAATGCATGGGCCATATAAGTCGTAGTGCACTTAATTAACACGTTTTTTTTTTTATAAGTGATGTGATCATGATTGATCATTCCACTTAATTTGCTAAAGAAAACAAATCCACTTAATTAAATCAAAGTCCAAAAAAAGTCCAAAGAGTCTGTCACAGTATTTATGTCCCACATAATAATTTGCGTGCCAATTAAGTATTTCTCAATAATAAAATCAAACCACGTATAGCCATATTTCATATACAATTTATTTTTTTCATTCAAATTCGTCGATGTCACCATAAATTTTAATGGGCTACGAGACGAAATGTTTTAGAGGCCTACGAACCCATATCAAGAAGAAAACTAATTTGGTCAAGTCCAAATAAATTATCAATAATGGGCTATGATCATTAGGAATAGTTAAAAGTTCTTTATCTATATATTTTGTAATTTAATGTGCATTAAAACCTCTCTTTATATATATATAGAAACATCTAGCCCTAATTCACAAAGTAAACGCCTATATGGGAGGATTCATGTTTGTAACACTTACAAAAGCATATAAATAATTAATAGTTTTTTGGTCAAATTAATCTGTATCAAATCATCGCATTCATTATATATGGGTTTGTTCAACATTTCATATAAATTATGAAAGTTACTTGAATTTTTTTATGTGTTCATGAACTTTTATTTTTTCTTAAAATATAATTAAAAGAAATACCATAACGACACATAATTGGATAAGCAATTGTTGGCTGTTCAAGTTTTAGTGGGATGTCTATTGAATGAAGGCTACACAAGTTATAATTCTTCTAGCTAAGTAAATTTATTTCAAAATGGTCTATTGAATCAATTTATAATTCTTCTAGATAAGTAATGATGTGCTAATGATTATAAATATATAGGGAAATACGTTTTTGTATTCGCTAACTTTATCTTAATTTTAATCTTAATCGTTTCATCTTTTTTAAATTTAATATTTATGTACGGTTGTTATATTATTTTTTTGTTAATGAAATGATATATAGGCAAAGAAAATTATCTATTACCGGTTTCGAGAAGGGCCCACAGAAAATATCTGAAAAATCTTCCGAAATTAGGTAAACAGAAGAGCAAAGGGTCACCTGTCCTTCTCTCCAGTTCGCGATTCTCTCTTCCCTGCTTTTCTACAATCCTTATCAGGTAATTTCCACTCATTTTCTCTCCATTACTTTAATTATTTTTCTGCATAATTCATTTTCCATAGCATTCATGAAACTACAGGATAGTGCAATCTTGGTGGGTCTGAATTTGATCTTGATTATTATGTTTTGTTTTTCCCCTGAGTAGCGAAAAAGGGGGAAAATATTACTGATTTCATCTGAATTTTGCTGATATGGATTCTGACGGGAACGATCTCGATACAGTTGCTTTTAATTTTCCCTAATTTTATTTTCATGTGCAACTATGAAGTATTTATTTGTTTAATCTTATCTGGTTGATTTTCTGTCTGTTGCAGCATTAGTTTATTTGATCTGAATGATGATTGCATTTGTTTTTGCTTTTAATTTGAAGATTCTTCTGTATCAGAGAATGTGAATTATCTATGTAGAATCAGAATTCGTGAAATATTTAAATTGATTTTCTTAACAGGTTATGTAGTTTATCAGTAAGTTTATAAATGTCAATTTAGTGATTGGTTCTTTATATCATGAATTGGTTTGTTTGCCTTTTCTTTTCATGAGACATTGAATAATGAATATGCATATTTTTCTTGTACCTTTTTTTTTTGGTTTTTGTTTTAATGGTGAACGTTGTTCCGTTTATAATTCTTGGCTTAAAAGGTTATTAGCTTTTGCATCATACAGGAATCTTTCTGCTTCCATTGATAACCTATCAATCCAATATCAATGGATGATTTGCCAGAACAAGTAGCTTGGGACATATTAGCTAGAGTAAATGGAGTTGCTGATAAAAATTCTGTATCTTTGACATGTAAACGCCTCTATGAATTGGATAAAGTGCAGAGGAAATCTATCCGAGTTGGCTGTGGCTTGAATCCTGCCAACGAAGCATTGATTTCTCTTTGCAATAGGTTTCAGAACTTGGAAAAAGTCGAGATTTCTTACTCAGGTTGGATGTCCAGATTAGGGAAACAGTTGGATGACAAAGGGCTTTTTAATCTTTCCATTACCTGCCCTCATCTCGTAGATCTTACCTTAAGTTATTGCACGTTTATCACTGATGCTGGTTTAAGTCACTTAGCTTCTTGCTCTCATCTCTCTGCCTTGAAGCTGATTTTCACTCCAAGAATTAGTGGTTTCGGGATATTATCAGTTGTGGTGGGGTGTAAAAACCTTACCCTGCTCCACCTTATCCGTTGCCTCAATATCACCAGTATGGAATGGCTGGAATATCTTGGAAAGCTCGAAACACTTGAAGATCTTTGCATCAAGAATTGTAGGGCTATTGGAGAAGGTGATCTCATTAAACTTGGACAAACTTGGCGAAGATTAAAACGCTTACAATTCGAGGTAGATGCTAATTATCGGTACATGAAGGTCTATGATCGTTTAGCAGTAGATCAATGGCAAAAACAGTGGATCCCTTGTGATAGCTTACTGGAATTTAAAGTGGTCAATGGTATCATAAGTCCGGGTAGAGGTCTAGCTTGTGTATTAGGAAAATGCCGTAACTTGGAAAAGATTCACTTGGACATGTGTGTGGGGGTTAAAGATTCAGACATTATAGGATTGGCCTGTAACTCAACCAACCTCCGGTCCATCTCTCTGAGGGTCCCATCGGATTTCTCACTCCCTCTTTTGATGAACAATCCAATAAGGCTAACTGACGAATGCTTAGAGGCATTGGCTCAAAACTGTCGTCACCTTGAGTCTGTTAGGTTATCTTTCTCGGACGGTGAGTTTCCCTCCTTTTCCTCGTTCACGTTGCATGGAATCCTCAGTCTTGTACAGAAATGCCCTTTACGGAGACTTGCACTCGACCATGTTTACTCATTTAATGATGTGGGGATGCAAGCTCTTTGTACAGCAGAGTATCTTGAAACGTTGGAGCTCACTCGATGTCAAGAGATTACGGACGAAGGGCTTCAGCTCGTAGTTCAATTTCCTCAGATGTGTGTTTTGAAGCTCAACAAGTGTTTGGGAGTAACTGACGACGGATTGAAACCACTCGTTGGATCGCATAAATTGAGAGTTTTGGCAGTGGATGATTGTCCTCAGATATCTGAAAGGGGCATTCTAGGAGCTGGCGATTCTATTAGTTTTAAGCAAGATCTATCCTGGATGTATTAGCTAGTTTCAAATTCTTCCTATCAATTGTTGTTGTATGGTTATTTATTCTCAAGATTTATCATTAACTACTTGTAATTTTTTATTTTTTTCATAGTGTTTATTTGTAATATAGCATATGTAACACTGTCTGCACAAATGTATTCATATTGAATTAATAAGTTATATGTATTTCATGAAGAAATTAGCGTGTTCACTATTGTTTCTTTTCTTAGGTTTCTCTTTTCCTTTTAGTTTAGGCAAAAACTTATATATCTATGGGTCACATATTCAGGTGTTATATATATACTCTATAAGTGTTATGTTTTTTGGTATTATACATATACTCTACAGATATCATATGTATATAAGAGTATACATGTGATACCTGAAAAGTATACATATGATACCTGTAGAGTAAGTATTTAACACCAATATACTAGTAATGATTAATTTGGGGGTACCGTGCTCCCAAGGCACACAAGTGTCACTCTTTAGTTTAAGTGGGTTTAATTAAATTATACTCAATTTTGTTGCATTTAACAATAAGTAGATCGCAATTACTTACCCTGAGCTGGGTCGACTATTTAGCTACAAAACATTCATGACTTAGATTGCAGTAAAATAAAATTTTGTTTCAAACTGCAATAATTAATAAAGTTTTTTTTCTTTTGGTTTCCTTGTTTTTGTTTCTTTCTTTTTAAAACTGACGTTTAATATTATTTTTCATTAAATTATATATGATGTGGTATTCGATGTCACTTATTTTTAAATAAAAACTTGAATTGAAACCATCAGAACACAAATTTGTGATCTAAATAGCATTAATTAATACATGTCATCATCAGCCCTGTACACATTGTATGGTTTTTGATTATACATAGGAGTACTGTGATCTTGTAGTAGACTGCTATTTCCCATTTGGCGCTATCTAAATGGCTATATTTAGACATTTGCCTGATAATTTAAATATTTATAAAAGCTTGAATAACATCATTTTATGGTTACAATTATGTGAAATAGTATATATTGTTCACGAAATTTAAATCCTTTGAACAATTTCACAAGAATCCTAATTTAAGTAAAACATTCGATATTTGTATGGATAGATATGATATCTATATTAGTAGGAGTGATTAATATATATTGTGAACATCTAATTTTCATTTCATAACAACACACCATTAATTAATTTAATTGTTTGTCGTTTTAGGCTTTGGGAATTTCTATTTCTCCAAACCCAAGACCCATATTCTCCACCAAAACAAGCATATATATCATCACCCAATTCAATGACCCTTCTCTTGGAAAGCAAACTTCATTTTTTATTTCTTCTTCTTTGGAAGTATTATTATTTCAGTTTTAGACCGACATTCCTTTTTGTTCATTGTGAAATCTTGTTGCAATATTCAAACTTGGGATCAACTCAATCTTGATTGCCACATCTGCCCAATACAAGCAAACAATATCCCAAAAGTTGATGGATTTTGTATTTCGATTTTGTGTTTGTGTTTCACTGAATTCTTTTTTAATCTTTTTTTTTTTTTTTGGAATTACTTTGAAAGCATTCAATGTATTTAACATTTACACTCAAATGTGAAGTAGTGTCAAAGAGATTGATGTAATGACAAGTGTATTCATTTATTTCTTATTAATAAAGGTAAATTAAGTGACGAGTTGGTTCAAACGTAGGTCACACAAGTTTTGTAGTCTTTATATTCCTTTTAATATAACCTGGAGCTCATTTAGAATACATATATACATATATATAGTGTAGTACAAATTAAGTGATTGGACTATCGCCACTATGGTAAAAAGAGATGATAATATAGATATTGGATTAGAATCATCCTCAGACCTAATCATCTATTGATCATAAATACATAATATGGGTTTAATGTGAAACCGTTTCAAGGATCGATCATGTTCTTTGAGATGGAGTGAACCCACAAACCACATTTTATAATTCATATATAAATTCATGAAAATAGATTTGATTCATGAGTTAAAATGATTCATTTCACAGAAACTCTAAGTAAGACCGTTTTGACACAAGTTCTTGTGATAATATATTCATTATTGATGTATAACAAATCCAATAAAATTAACATCATATAATAAAGTTTATGAGAATTAAATGTTTACACAGCCCACATACTAAGGTATGATTGTTGAGTTTGACATTTTCTAAATATTTTCAACATACTATATGAGGTAAAATATTACCAAATGCATCAAAAAATATATGCATGTAGTGTTTGAAATATGCAAGGAAGGAATCTAAGGTAGATATACACTACATTAAGATTCAATGTAATATCATCAAATATAGAATAGATTATTCCTTAAAATGTGCAAGTTTTGCAAGGAAAAAGAAAAAGGAAAAATAGGGTTGCCAACAAGAAGCAAAGGACCCATCAGAATTAATGACCCTTTCACTTCACCCTCAATTGGGCCCCACCCATTCCCTAATCTACCCACCCTTAATTTCAATGCCATAATCACAGCCCTTCATATGAGATCCACTTTTATCTCCAAGTGGAACCACACCGTAATATCCGCGCACCCGAGCACCACCCGAATATTTCTCTGATTGACGCAACGTTGACGTTTAATACACAACAACATCACATGATCTGAACGGCTCTGAAGCCACCAGATTTTCTGGATACATAATCCTAGCCATTAACTTGTCCGTAACAATTCCCCATCACCGTGGGCAATATGACACGTGTCCTTCACTTGAGTTACCCTTGGAAAAATTAAATTGCTAATCCAGTCATTAAGTTTTAAGCCTATTTATTAGTGTTGTTACAAGCATAAAATATTCATTTTATTTAATGTCTAATCGAATTGAATGGTGTTATAGTAGTAAAGAGTAATTATATTTAAGGGTAATGAGCTTTTAATACTTTATGTCCAAGAGGGATAGTGGTCTTGTCGAATTTGACAGGAATATCTCCCTATATTCTCATTAGTATATATACCTATGATTCTATACTATTTCAATATTTATTATTATTTTTTAAGATAAATGCAGTTATAGGTCACTTATTATATTTAAATTAATGTTTATAGTGTTTCTCTGCTGAATATTAAAATTCGAACCCAAAATAAAAGGTTGATTGTACGTAACTGTTTCATTAAGGTTTGATTTATAACTTAATGAAACAGTTTGATTAGTTAATTATGGATACATATTTCTCATTAATAAAAAATTGAATTTGTCGAAAAATTAAAATACGAGCAAGTTTTATCTGTAATTCAATCTCCAAATATATATATCTAATTTTATATTCCACACATTAACCAAAATCATAAACAATCATTTCCTACTGACTATAAACTGTGGGAACTTCGAGTTTTCATTACTTCCCATGTTTATTTGTCTTTTCTCTCCCACTTATGTTAAAGTTTAAACACGTACTCAATTAAATATGCAAATGTCTAATTAGAAATTTATTTAGTTCGCGATGATTTTCCTACGAAGATGTAAATAATTAAAGTGTTTAAATTTTCTTATATTTATTTTACTGTCATTTGATATAGTTTATTAAGAATGTGATTTTTCTGATTTCGTTTTATATATGTCTTAGTTAATAAAACTTGTCAACTAATTATGATAGTATCATAAGTCGCATATGTAAATATTACAAAAAATAATCTTTACAAGTACCATAAGTCATTTGTCGATGTTCATCAAAATAATATTTTATTACATGGATTTAAATTGACAAAAAAAAAAATTTGTGTAAAATGATTCATTTTCATATATATCAAATTTTCTCTTTAGCAATTTCACTATTTAGATAATGATGCAAGATTATTTAATTGGAAATAAATATGAACTCAAGTGACTGGAAAATAAAATTTGAATATATTCGAATACTAATTACTTCTTCTTGTGTGGCTATATATATGATAGGATTAACTGTGACTTTTTAAAACGTGGTTCTTTTTTTTCTTCTATTAGATCATTTTTTATTATACACTCTAAAACACCATCAAAATTTTACAAAATTTGACCCACTATTGACATTATTGATTTACACATTGATAATTCTGTAAAATGTAGGTATTTAAATATAATTTCTATATGTACTAGTTTCTGACCCTTAGAAAATATGATTAATTATAGCAATTTGAGATAACAAAATATATCTTTACAAGCCATCTATGTTAGAAACAATAAAAATATCTCCTTCCTTTTGATGTCTGATAAAACAATTTTCATGTACTAAAAAAAGGTCGTATGTGTAATTACAGTGAAATAAAATAAAATAAAAATGATGTGGGGTTTTATGTGTATCCAAAAAAAAGGTTTATATATATATATATAGGGTAATTCTATACACACCCCATCAATACTAAACACACCCCATCCATACACACATTCTTAAAATAATAAAAAAAAAGAATGTGTGTATAGATGAGGTGTGTTTAGTATTTGATGGGGTGTGTATAGAATTACCCATATATATATATAAGAATGTTTTCATCCCAAGACAAGATAGATAGATACATAAGAATGAAGCAAAACACTGATTTCTTTCAAAAACTCAACCTCTTTGAAGAAGAACCTCATCATCAGATGCTCTATTTTCCATACTTAATCCATTCATTCTCTCCACTTTCACCCTCCCATATTGATTTACATGATCACCACCTTCCTGTACCTCAAACCCAGGATCGAATCCCCGCCATTTCCACACCTGATCAAAACCCTCCTGCTCTCGAAGGAATCGCCGCCGTTGTCGGAGTACACGTCCTCTTTGGCGGCGGCGGCGGAGGTGGAAAGAGCAACGAGAAGGAGTCGGTTAAAGAAGGCACTGAGGGTGATGGCAAGGTTATTAACAATGGTGTTGGGGTTAACAAGAGCTACAGAGGTGTGAGAAAGAGGCCGTGGGGGAGGTGGTCAGCTGAGATTCGCGACCGGATTGGCAGGTGCCGCCACTGGCTCGGGACTTTCGACACGGCAGAGGAAGCCGCGCGGGCTTACGATGCGGCGGCGAGGCGGCTGAGAGGGTCCAAAGCCAGGACGAATTTCCATGTTCCGTCGGTTCTGCCGGCGGCGCCGTCATCGAGCTCGTCGGAATCATGGTGTGGGAGAAAGAAGAAGAAGAAGAGGGCTTGTGTTAATAAGTGCTCGGTTGTTACATCTGTCGCTCAGCTGTTTGGTACAAATCCTGCTGCTGAAGGTACAAGAGGTGGTAGTGTTGACTTGGAGCTTGGTTTGAAGATTACTGAGAACTCCTCAATGCTGCGACGATAGTCTCTCTCTCTCTCTCTTGGTTTTCAGTTTGGTCATGTTTTAGGGTTTGTAGGTTGTCTTAATTAGTATCTATATATGTTTCATGGTCTTTTGTGAATCCGGATCGATATATGCATGAATTTTCATCTACATATATATATTGATAATAATCTCCTTTTGATACTAATTTTTTTGAACTTATCATGATTGATTAATAAAATTTATGCATGAATACTGGATACATGATACTATCAAACTTGATGAAGCTAAGCACAAGTTGAATTTTTAAATGAATGATGATGACAAGATTGCTACAATATAAGTACCTAGTCCTCCTCAATCAATGTACTGTTTTTGTAATAATTTGGTGAGTGGCAGCAGCAAATTCAGTCCAAATTAAGGGGGCCCCTCCCAAGTGAAGATCCATTGACATGGATTGTGTCTCTTGGTGAAATTAATATATATATATATATATATATATAGTAATAGTAGTATCAAAACCTAGTTAGTTATATAGTTCCCACGTTATCAACATATTATTCTGATTAATTGGCCACACCTACAACCTAAATCAAACCATATCATCATCTTTTCTTTTCCAGAAATCATAACAATGATCTCAGGCTACCTTCTAATTTAGATATACCTAGCTAGGGTTGAGTTAAAAAACCATTAAATTTGTCTCAATCGTTCAAACCGCACTATAATTTGTCAAAGATTTTGATTATATATGTTCGTTACATCGAGTATGTAAGATGCGATAAATCTAACTTTCATTCACAATAATTAATTTTGACAATATCTACTTAAATTGAATCGTTGAATGGTAATGAAAATGATATAGTGTTGCATTATGTAACTGGGATTCCATAAAATTAATTTTCATATCAAATCCAAGGTAATATATATATATATATATGTCAGCTTTTCAAGAAGGGTAGAAATTAAAAGAAGCCCCCAAGAAAAGCGGATCAGTTTCTTGGTCTGAAATTAAACCCATTAATTAAACTTCACATGCATATATATATTTTTTCAACTTTTAACTGAATATTTTCTGACAATAAAATTTACTGATTACACTTTTGAGTGGAAAAGTGATTATATATGTCCAAGGAGCAGAAGGGAAGATAGATAAATAGTAAGAAATATATATATGAAGTGGTGCATAGATATCTGCTGATCATTACCAAAATTAATACTTTTTGTGTAATAACTTATTAGTATTGATTGCTGATTTGTGTACTTAAACACAGAAATCTGAAAAGGAATAAATTTGCTGTTAATTACAGAATCATGCAACAGACAAACACAGTTTTGTACCCCGTTTCTTTTCACCTCCTTCATGCTCAGTACTCTTTATAGTTAAGTTTTTATTCTCTATTTTTTGGCCCTCTTTCATCATTTTATTCTTTAAAGTAATTAGGTGTTGCTGGTATGCCATAAATTGGACCCATTGGCATGTTTTGTATATTAACTGCTACTCCAAGAAGTGTTGCTCTCTCTTAGAAAATTTAATTGAAAATCATTTAACAGTTGTGGAATTTGAACTTTGTGTAAACCCTTTAATAATAAAGTATTTATGTGAAAATATAATAACCGACCTTAGCTCAGTTGGTAGAGCGGAGGACTGTAGTATGTTTGCAGATTAATCCTTAGGTCGCTGGTTCGAATCCGGCAGGTCGGATTCTTTTTTTCTTTTGGTTATTTTGAAATTTACAAAATTTAATAAGATATATGATTATATAACTATTTAATTTAATGGATTTATCACTAATTTATTTTCCGAAGTGCGTAGCAAAGTTGTGGGCTTTTTTTCTTTCTCCTCCCCTTACTTTATGGGCCTTTTTAATTGGGCCACTATGATGGCCTCATCTCAACTTCTTTCTTTCAATGCAACTCCTTTTCCCTTGAAACATTATGAGATGTGCCTAATAAGGATTAGTGAATATTTATAAGAATTGATTGTAAGTTTGTCACTATATTATAGTAATAAGGACTATGTTAGAGTTACTACAGTTGAGATTGATGGAGGCAAGGCAGCTGAAGGCTATTATTACTACTCTACTATTTAACATGTGTGAGTGAATCATTTATATATATATATACACAACTTGTTTTAAATTATGGGTAATATAAATTCTCTTCCCCATTTTATTTATCATAATTTATTTGATCAAATAAAAAAGTTAGTTTGTTGTAAATTTTTCTGAAAATTAGAATTTCTTCAAACTTCATTTTGTTGGAATTTGTAGGTAGTAATATTGCATCCACAGATTTTGAAACAAGAATTATCTCGAGTTCCTACTTCCTAGCCAAGGAATGGTAATATAGATAATATTGAAGTGAAATATAAAAATCTTGAAAACAAGATATGATCAGCTCAAAGCTGTGTGACACTATTAAATAGTGGTATAAATAAAAGATGCGTACAAAATGTGACCCTATCAATGTCCAAATGAAGACAAATTAATCTGAAAATAAGCTTCAAATTGAAACAGATATGGTTTGCCTTCATCATTCTGTCTATTCTTGTCCAACTAAAGTTAGACATTTCCTCAAATTTATATCTCTTTTCCTCTCATTTCCATACATAAATATACTTAAATATATCATATTTATGAGACTGTTGCACCAAGATACAACATAGTAAAATTGATGTTTTAGTGATGGATGCACTAAATTTTATGTTGTTTCTTTATCTTAGTCAAGATGTAAAGGCAAACATCAAGGACATTTTAGGAATAAGTGATAAAATCATTGTATAAGTTACAGCTTGGTAAAAAGGTTAAAAAACTTCAAGTAGAAAGAACAAAAGTGAATATCTGTCAAAGTATTTCCTTTGAGGAAATGATATTTGTATATCTCTTACATAACAATATAACACAGTTACATCTCAATTTCTAGTAAAAATTTCCAGAAAGGGAATAATACAAGATACTCACCTCAGACCACAAAGAAACTACACAGTTAAGAAACTTTGAATAAATGAAAGAAAAAAATGTGGCTTAATCTAACAACGTTAGGATCTCTAAACTAGCCCTCACAACTTCCATTCTTAAGAAGTAGACAAAAAGAATAGATCCCAACTAGCAGCAGTACCTTAACAACTGCAAGTTCAATCGGGACGTGTCGTTTCTATCATATAGCTTCAATGCTAATGAAAGGTTAGCCCTTATATAGTATAGGTGTCTTATGTTATACTTGTTCCAGCTTAATCAACAACATATTTACTGGTAGATGGTCTAGCTGATCCCGCAAATCCTATCAGAGCTGGGCTCATTGAATAGAATATTTAGATCCGGAAGGATGAACTTAGAATCGGATGTCATGTCAGCATTTTCATCGGGACAAGCATTTGATGGTACTGGAGCATGGTTACTGGTGACAACTGAAGTCATGGGAGGATGAGAAGGTGTTAGGTCCTGTTGAGGTTGACCAGAAACTGATTCATCGGCTGTTGATGTCGATTCTGAGGCCAAACGGGGCTGCATTTCGACCTGTACAGAAGATAGAGAACACGGTCAAGATAAGACATGACATCATATACAGCAACGAATGAATATCAAGTAACAGAAGTATGTGGCCTTTCATGGTCAAGAAATCTATTCAGTATTATATTCAAGTAGATAGAAAGAAGGAAAGTCCCCAATAGCATGCCCCTGAATCTTCACAACCATCATTTTAATACACATGTCAAATTGTCATACTTTAACAACATGGGATTATGCTAAAATTGACATTAAAAGGCATAATTATCAAAGTTCTTGAATCGAAAGCATGGTATACTAAAAGTTTAAGGTGGATTGAGAGAAAATCAGTGGTCTTAAGTAATACTTGGTTTTGAGTTGATCTGGAGTCAAATTCAATGCAACAGGAAATCAAAAATTAATTAATGAACCTAATAATATATCAAGAGTGCACCCAATAGAAAGAAAAATGGCCCCGAAAGTATTTATTACCTTCATTCTCTTCAAGTTTGCATTTCTTGCCCTTTGACTCTCCAAGTTCATCCGTAAGGCTACCATTTCCTGAGAAGAAAAGGTGTTAGTGGTGATGAGATTTGAGAAACTAAAATTACGAAAAATTATTTGTCCCATCTCATAGAGTACCCTTTTCAGCTCTCTTCTTTCCTTCAAGAGCAAATTCTCTTCGTCTTTAAGTTCTGCCAGGGTCTGCAAATAAACAAGCAGAGATCATATAAATCAGTCCTCAATAAAATTATTTCTTCAAAGGTTACTTTGGAGGTATTAGAACAGGATAACAAAAAAAATAAAAAATTCATAGTGATAGAAATGTTCAGAACGGTTATTCCTCAAATTCACCTACTCAAAGACATATGTAAGGACGAGTTCCTTTTTCAAAAATCAAAGACATATTAGCACTACTAGATAATATGATTATGAGAAGTCATCATGTACACTACTGCACCAGTTTTTCTTGCCGCAATGAATGGCTTATTAACATTCGATATTAGCAATATCAATTAACTTTCATGAGGTAACTAAACATGAAAAAAAAAAAAAAAATCAGGCAGAAACTATTGTTTCCTTGTAAAACAAAATAAACCTAACATATTCACCTTCTTCTTTCTTGACCTCTTGGAGCTGGTTTTTTCGCCATCGGTGTTAACCTGCAATAGAGAACGAGGAGCTCAGGAAAGCATTTTCCATTTGGCAATACATTTGAAGTATCAACGATTAAAACTAACAATTCACAGGTAGATGATGCTTCATAAACAACCAAAAAAACAATACCACTTCTATCAAATGATACAGAAGAAAGACCATTTACAGGTGCAAAGAGAGGGAAACATAAAACAATAGTTAGTTGAAGAAGTTGATTAGTCAATATATTATTATGGTATTAAAAAAAATAATTTGGTGACAAGAAAATGGCCCCCCCATCTCCAACCACTTGATCCATTTTCCAGTTCCCACACATATTGCACCAAATAACACTTTCTACAAATGGTATTTCATGTATAACCAAAATATTAAGCATATTATTTCCAAAACCCATAAAACTCAACAAAAATTCAATCTTTCTTGGACCCACCAAAAGGAAGAATATTTAATCAACAAAAAAGGTCATAATCCATGTAAACACTCAGTCATGCATGAAAATTACAGTCCAAAACCCCTCCTTTTCACCCTTCTACACAATCAAAAAAACTAAAAACTAATTTCCCATCTTTATCCCAAAATGAGAGAGAAAAAGACCCAAGCAATGAAAGGTCGTAATAAAGCTGTCATTCTCTAACAAATCTTGATATATACATGCTACCTACACTTGCTTACAACCTCTCATACAATCAAAACAAGAAAATTTCAAAAAAAGAAAAGAAAGATAAAGGAAAAAAGCACGTGTTGGTTCTTCGAATGATCTGCGAATAAGAAAAAGAAAAACAAGGCACAAGTACACAGCTATGAAAGTGCCTCGGAATGTACGCTAATGTTGTTCACAATTGGCATCATATGATTGTGGGATAGAGACAAGTAACTAGATTACTAGCGGCTGCATCTTAAGCTCTCAATGCTCCCCACCGCACCGGATTCCGCCCCATTAATTAATTAATTAATTAATTGCTAATTTAACGCAACGCTCCACCAATTACCAAACCAAACACAGACCCATGCCAGGAAAACACGCCACCCCCTCCCTGAATTGACCAAAATTCCCCTCCCACTAAACCCACTAATTATTTTCCCCATTGGTAACTAATTTAATTAAGCTAATTTAAATTCGATTTCCAATTCCAGTGTAGGCCCAGGACCCTAACTTTTGACTTTGGAGGCTGTTCAACAAATGTACGGAAATGACCAATGTGCCCTCCCAATCGAGGGCTGTTTTGGTCTTTTCTCTAGGGCGTGTGACCACAAGGAGCCAGAGCTGGAAATTTGTGAGAAATAAAACGTGAGAAGAGTCATTCCATGAAATAAAATCGGATTTTTTATTTATATATTCTTTTGGAACAAGATTTGGGAAAATTAGTGGTGGACAGGGGCATTACGGTCAACTGACCGGCGATGGATTCAGATCAGCGATATGACTGAAATATCCTCGGATTTGGTTTCAGCCATGCAGAAGAGGGAGGGGTATTGTTGTCACTTTGGAAAACTGAAAAAGAAGGAAAAGAAACTGGCGAGTCGGAAGAAGCACACGATGGGCTCCAATGGTTGAATCTGATTCCGTGGCAGTAAATATCCGAATTCGGAAGGGATATTCTCGTCAATTCACAGACGCTATCGAATGACAACACACACCAGACTCTAGAAGAAAATTGGTGAAACGTAGCGCAGCCGCCGTCACCGCCGGCAGCCACCGCCGGCCAATGAACTTCTATCAAATGGTTTAACGGGATTCAGCCAATTGTCTTGATTGTGTCTATCGTTCCAATATGTGTGCCTATGTGTGTGTACTACACGTACGATAGTACGATCAGATGAGATGAGATGATTGACGTGTTGAAAAAACAAACCTTAGATCTTGTAGCGGAGGAGAGTTTGTAGGGTATGGGTAGACTAGACTCTTCGGAACCGCCGCCTCCGGCGCCGGCAGAGCCGCCGCTGAAGGAGGTGGCACCGCTCCAGGAAAGCGGCGTGGTGGGGCTGGCTCTGTGGGCCGGTTTCTTCGGGCGGTTGTTAACTGTACACGGATTTCGACCTGCGTTGACGGACGGTCCAGTCGAGCGGGAAGGCAGCCGGCCTCAGCGGCGGCGGAGCGTGGCGTAGGCGCACCAAGAGCTCGGCGACCATGGCGTCATCCGTCATGGCGGCGTTCACCCAGTCGTGGTCGGCGCCACTCATGGCTAGAGAGAGAAAGAAGGGTTTTGTTAGGGAGAGGTGAGAAAAGGGAAATAGGAACGGTGGTGGCAAAGACAATTTTGAGGGTGAGTTATGAGTTATAAATTATTTATAGTAACAATAATAAATGGGAGAGGTATGACATGAGTGTCTTCTATATATATATAGTATGTATATATGCGTGCTTTTGTGGTGAAGATGCTTACACACAACTCCTTGTGCGTGTGTGTGTGTGTAAATGTAGTAATGGGCTCATCGTTTTTATTTTCTTTGTTTTAATTTAGTTTCTATATTAATTTTAGAAGATTAAGATTTATTAATTGATTATTTGGAAAAAGTGGGACCCATGTGGAGAGGATGTGGCATGATGAGCTACTATTTTAACTATTACACTTGTTCTACCTCTGCCTCTACTCTATCCACACACTAACCATTAGATTGTGACTCTTTTCATATATATATATATATATATATATATATATATATCCGAGGTTATTTTAGGTAATTCCACTTGGATCTAGGTCGTTCCTATTTCACCCACATTTCAAATTAATTATATATCTCATTTTTAGATTCCTCACAAATTCAATTAGATTTCGACATGGACTTTCGATTATGGAAGTTCAATCATATGCAAAATTTGGTACCATTCTCCTTTTAATTGTTTATACATGTAGATCTTATATGATCAAACTCGTTTAAACTCAAATCATATTTAATTTTACCTTATAGGCCTCGGATATGAATAGAAATTCCTCGAGTAGGGAAGAAATTAGTGTATTTGGAAAGGTTTTTAATTTGAAATAATGTTATTTTGAACAATAAGAGGAAAATTCCTTCATTTCAAACCATTTGGAAGATGGATGGACAACTCCGAAGGAATCATCATCATTGTTATTATTATTTTAATGTCACTTTAATAAGATGAGTAATTTACCATCATTCAGTATCCAATTAATGAAATCTACATATATGAATTTTGTTTAAGATGTTAGTTCTTAAATAAATAAATAAAGTTGTATCTGAAAACTGATTTAGAGTCTTGATTTGAATAAAGTTAGTTGGATTTGAATGCTGTATGATGAGCATTATTTGGAATAGAGATGATTACAGATAATGTTGCATTTTTCAAGAATCATTACTTACATTCAAAGTAGCATGTGATTGATGATGAAGATTCCCTATTTTTACCCTTTTTTAAAGTAGTAATATTTTGTAACCAAGACCCCGCCCCTTTGGTAATTAATTTAAAACGAATTATAGTGTTTGATTTCAGGATTATATAATTAGAGGATCGAAATTTTCTGTTACATACATTGTGTGTATCAAATGTCATGAAAAACACGAAATGTTAGTTCATAATTAGATCTAAATTTAATTATCTTAGGAATACAATTTTATAATATTATCACATAAATCTAAATTCGTGATGTGGGCTGGGCTACCACAGTTACTAGTCAACCAACAATCAATTAAAATAGAGATTGATTTAAAAATAAATTTAAATTATATATAGTGAAGTTTGACCTCATAAAACTATATCATTAAGATGGCTTGAATATAAAATAAAATAAAATCAGATTAATACTATATCTACTAGTTTTGGTTTTTTCCTTAAAAAGAAAAAAAGTCTAAAGCGGAAGAGTAGAAGGAAAATGCCATTTATTTGCCCACTAAAGTATAGCACATAAAGTCGTGAACTATAAATAATTATTATAATTTTAGATAAAAGAATAATAATAATTTATCGTTTGTGGTAATATAGAGAAAAAGAAGAAGAGGGAATTCAAAAGGTGTGCTTTGAGTGATTTAATTCCTTTATATATGTGATACTTAGTACTACTATTTACAAGGAATTAATATAATTGAAGTCATAATTTGAAATGTCTAGAATGTTTTGTATATTTACAACACCCAGTCTTACTATCTCACATAAGATTAAAATTGTATCTTCATTGAAGAAGTCCATGTAATTTCATACTATACATATATATATTACGTTTTCTCAAAATAATATAATAATAAGTAATATCAATATCACTGGAAAATAATGCACCGTTTTTGAAGTGAATATGAAGTCTTATACATAATATTTTGTGTGTTATCTTGAGGTTTTTTTTTTTCCTTAAATATTACAATCAAGCTGTTGATATATATGGTAGAAGAAATATAATACCGACTTCAATAAAGTATGGGCATACTATGAATAGTGTAAAACTATTTCATAGTGAAAATATGATCTTAAATGAAGTGTACAGTCATTTAGATTAGAGCCGTCAAAATGGATGGGGCCCATTGGACGGCCCTCCTCGCACCGTGAAAATGGAGGGTTGAACTAAATATTTAGGAGTCCTGCCGGAATGGTGTACGGTGGGCTGGGTTTTTGATAGCCCGTGGGCAAGTGGATTGTTTCGTCTTTAAAAGAGAAATTATTAATTTAACACACATGATATATGTACGATGATTGTAAAATTTTTATCATATTTAATGTAATTAATGGTTTTAATATATTTAGAATCAGACACTTATTTATAAGAATGAAAGAATTTAATTGAAAATTCTATTTTTTATTAAAAAAAATTTATTTTACATATATGTCACCTATAATTTAAGGGAACTTGGAAATTTATACATTTAAGTCCATCTATCCAAACTCAGCACTAACAATGGCAATAGGTAGGTATTCAACCATTAAAAGATGCTCCAATTTGAACCTAGTAGAAAATTGCACCCCAATTTTGATCAAAATTAGTTTTATTATTTATCCCAAATCTGTTTATTATCATATGTACTTACATTCTATGAGTATTTATATACGTAAACTGAAATGTATTTATATAATTGAAAAAAAGATGATGAATGTGAAAGAAAATTTAGTTTTTCATGTAATCTTTCTTTGAATAGGTGTTGTAAAATAAAAAAGACAAAATATTTTGTTCACATGGTGCATGGATCTATGCACCCTGGTCGACCCGTCCTACGCGCGTTTTCACGCGTCCCCAACGTGCTCTCACTCTCTCCATGTGCCTGGTGGGTGCACTCAAAGTCTCAAACCCACTAAGATTCCCTCCAGACAGTCATACCCCCATGTTATGTTAGGGTTACATTCATGTTATGCATGAGGGTAACACTAACATAACATGAAGGTAACCCTAACATAACGTGAGTGTCACTTTAACATAACATGAAGGTATGATTAACATTGTTTTTTATCTTCATGTTATCTTAATGTTACTTTCATGTTATGTTAGTGTTATCTTCATGTTATATTAGTGTTACCTTCGTATTATTTTAGTTTAGTGGTTTTAAACTAAGGGTATGAAATCTGGAGATAGAGTCACATTAACATAACGTGAAGGTAACCCTAACATAACACGAAGGTAACACTAACATAACGTAAATGTAACGACTAGAGGTGTCAAAAATGGGCTGGCGAGACGGGCCGACCCACAACCCACCTTAAACCACCATTTGGCGAGGCGGGGCGGGGCGGCTTTTCACATGGCGGGCCTTCAAATCCCAACCCAACCTAACCCACTGGTGGGTTGTGGGTTGGGCGGACCAACCCACCTTTTTTGACTTTTTTTTTTTTTTTTTACGATTTGTCCATTTTATTTATATATGAGTACATTTTATATGGCTACTAAATAATGTGAAGTGTTCACAAATTAAAATGTAACATTAATCACATCAATTATAGGTAATAGGTCTATAATTAATAATCCAAAGTCCAACATAAAAATAAAAAGTTCACAAAATATAAGTGTATGACAAATAAAACACAAATATCTTAAAAGCTAGAAAATAATAATAATTCTAATTTAAAAAATGAAAATAATAATATTTATAATATTTTTTTACTCTTTATTCAACCTTACATGCATTGAATTACATGTAAATTACGAAAAAAAATCATAAAAAGTAGAAATTTCTTTATCATTCTTTCATTTCTATAAATAAATTGACTAACTTTAATATATGAATATCATTATTTGCATTAAATGAAAATAATTCTTCTCAATATTAAATATTTTGTATTTGTGTGTAAAAAAAAAATTTTTTTTTTATAGCCTGCCAAAAGCCCGCCCCGCCTTGTGGCGGGCTCCTATATGCTAAGTCCAACCCTCAAATTTTGCGGGGCGGGGCGGGTCGGCCCAACGAGCCCAACCCATTTTAACAGCTCTAGTAACGATCAAAACACGCGAAAAAAAGTAAAGAGTCACGGGCTGAATTGGATGGGTCATCTCAACCCTCATGCAGATTCATGCAACTGGTGCATAGGAGAGAAACTCGATAAAAAAATAGTGATTGTTGGATTGAATAAATGGGTACAAACTTTGACTTTCCGTTACACTTGAGTAAAAAAGTATGATTTGGTTGCCAAAATTATGAAACACTGTTGTAAATTTATTAAAGACTCAAAATGCTACAAAACAATTATACACAAAGTTAGACTAATATTAATGGAATCAATAATACTTTTATATATGCTATTTCGATGAAATTTATGTGATCATACTAGATTTACCTTCTTCTTGTATTTTAATCTTTATAGGGAAATTAGGTTAATTAATTAGTTTATTTATTTATTGATGAGGAAAGTAGGTTTACTGTTATAGGGAAAGTAGGTGTACGTGGGACCCAGGAAGGGTGATGGTATATTATATACATACACACTATAGGTGCTACGTAGTATCTAATATCTCACTAATTATTTTTTTATAATTTTATATTATATCAATATTGATAATATTAAATTGATTGACTCGTTTAATTGACTTATATGAATCTCTTCTAACATAAGATTTCACGTCCGACGCTATCACATATGACATGCTCTAATCATAATCATGGTGTCAAACATTAAATTTAACAATCTCCCTCTAATGTATAATAATGTGGCTTTTATATATTCTAATTTCATCAAGAATTTTATATATTCTTGATGAATTGTCGTGGTGGGATTGAATTGTTAATTGACCCTTGGTGTTTGATTTGGTATCCAAATAATTAACCAGAGTTGCAAAAATTTACATTCATGAATTATGAATCAAAGAAATTAGTATAAAATACATAATTTTATTTATATCAACTTGTATCATTCAAATCCCCTCTACTTTAGTCCGCAGCACCAAAAACCTATAGAGACAAAATTAGAAAAATGGCTAAAAAAGGGAAGATATTTGTCTCTAAAAATAATGTCTTGTTTTTTGCACATGAAATTAAATTTAGTAGGGATGTATATCACCTCACGTGTAAGCAAAATAGCATATATTTAGAATTCACAAATACGATCATATGTGACCGTCTCGGGCACGGTCGACTGTGTCCTAGGACACGACCGTGCGCGACTGTGGTGTATAAGTATGTCTTTTTCAACAATAAGTATGTTATTTTTTTCCTCGACACGACTGTGCCTCGTGCGAAAACTAAGAGTAATCTGTGGCGCACAGTTGAGTCTCAAGACACGATAGAGATAAGTATGTGATTTTTATCTATAAGTATGTTTTTTAGAGCTATAAGTATGTATTTTCACACACGATCGATCGTATCCCAAGACACGACCGTACACGATTGCCGTCGCACATGAGACGGTCTCACAGGAGTCCAGTTTTTTAAAATTATGTTTATGCAAAATGACACATATTTAGAATTAGGGTAAAATGAGTAGAATTCTCTTGACGTTGTTCCCCTAATTTTCATAAGGATAACACCTATGGTACCTATAAATCAACACGTTTTTCCTAAAATTGTTAAATATAAGAAGTGTACTACACATGCTTGAAGTATGAAATGTATTGATTTTTTTTTCCTTTTTTCTTTTTGTAAATTGACTATTTTAATTATTTTTTGTAAATTACTATGTAAAATACTCTATGAATGGATATATCGTAGATGTCACAATTTGTATGAAACAAATCGGGTTGATGCCAAGACGTTAAGTTTCGGATGCTTCTTGAATTCTTCTTGAGCTGAGTTTTTTTGGTCAATTCGATTGACCTTGGCTCGGCCGTTCCCAAAACTAGTCGCCCAAAGGAATATTTGGTCGTCTCGGCTGGTCGGCCTTTCCTTACTTATCACATGTTCGATCGAGTTGAGGTCAGATTGAGATATAATCATATAAATTCTGCTACCCAACCCACTGTGAGCGTGTTAATACGTGCACACCGCTAACGCATCATATATTCAGTATATTAACTAATTTCATTGCTTATATAAACTTTAGACGTTTTAACATTTTTCCGTAATCACACTACTAAAACAACTACAATATAGTTTATTATAGTCACTTTGGGAGTGGAGAGTAGATCTCATGTTCCAATCTAGATAGTGGGTTACTATTTCAAGAAGAAAACAAAATACTTTTAGCCAACATGAGAATGTGAACTTTAATCACTCATCAAAACTCTGCAATCACGTTACTCCATATAAAGTATGCTGAAACTAATAACTCCTCTTTTATTTTATTTTATTTTTTTGGTAAAAAAGATATCGATTGATCAAATTAACAATAATACATTCTTTTATAATTAATATTTCGTCACATATTATAATATATAATTAACATATGATTTCTTTTGTGGTTGTTCGCAAATTCGCTCAATAAAACATGAATAATTGTATAGGATTCAACTTGATGCAACCAATTAAATTGAACACTACTAGCTTCCATTTGTTATTGAATTTGACTCATCAATATGCTATATATAGCACATTTATTTCAAATTCAATACTTTTCACTTTATTTTTGGATATATTTAATAACTGCCCACTCAGATTCACAATACCTTTTTCTAGAGTTCTTTTTTTTTTTTTAATTTTAATTTAAGGTACATTAAGAAATACTATAACTTAAGCAATTAATTGCCCAATAAATTGGATAAATAAACAATTCTTGGAATTAATAAGTTGGGTAAACAACAATAAATTTATTTGAGAACACGACATTTAAAGAGGTGAAGTATTTATATATCTTGATTATAAAAATGATCCTAGTATTTATAATATGTAGCTATTTTGGTGAAAAAAAAAAGATAGATTTAGAATTGGTCATATATGTGGTGTCATTCTCTATTGTCATAAAACAAGAAGAAATTGAAGAATAAAAGGAGAATCTGCTTTGACATAAGAGATAGAAAGTCAAACTGCTTATTTAAAAATTAATTGATTTCTTAGAGGAAAAGAAAAAGTGCTTATTTTTAAATGAAATTGATTTTGGGACAAGTTTTGAAGTTTCCAAAGAGCAGGAAAATAAGTTTATTCGTTCCTAACCAAACTACCTATTTACAAAATCACCCAACAAAAAAAAGAAGTTTTTATCCTCTTCAAAGTTGAATTTTGATTTTTTATTCACTTAAGTTTCATGATATCTGCTCTTTATATTTTAGTTGCAAAAAACAACAGCTGAACTCAATTTTCCAGTTTTTATTTATTAATATAATAAATCAGTCGTTTTAAAACCATCTCGGGTGTAAAAGGTTAAAATACTCGTAAGTGTCATGTTAAGTTTCACAATGAATTTGGTTCTAAAAATTTCAAATGCATGGTTGATTCATACATTAGAGATCAGTGGCGGATGCACACAGGATCAAGGGGTGCAAGTGCACCCCCATGAAATTTTTTTTTATTATATATTTACTATTTTATCCTTTACTAAATTATCTAATTACAAAAATGTCATTATAAATATATCTATTTTCCCACATTTCAAAGAAGCTTCTTTCTCTTCCTTTTTCTTCCTTTCCCTTCCTTTCTTGCGAGCGCTGCTGCTGCCCAAATCCAATCTTAGGTAATTTCTTTATACTTATTAAGGTTTCAATATCATATTCATATTCATTTGATGACTACTATTAGTTGGTTAATGTAATTTTATTTGTTTATAAATTAGGTTTATGCATTTTCATAAATGTGTATGAAATGTATTGATTTTATGATATTTGTGTTGTGATTTCAATGAGTTCATGATGTGGGTTGATATTATAGTTGTTAATTTCTAATAAAATTGAAGTTATATATTTCATGTATTGATGTATTGTATTCTTATGATTTACTATTAATTTAATTAGGAATGAAGAACAAAACAAAGGGAATGGAGAAACAACCCGATCTTCGACAATTTATGTTCAAGAAAGCGAAATTTCAAGCAACTTCTTGTTCTTCACCAATAGAAAATGAATCACCTCCTAGTGAGTCTTTATTATCTCAATCATTTAATTCACCAAAAACTCAAGATACCAAAATGGAATCGGGTGGTTCAACTACTTATAGTGTAGCAACATCCGAGAAGGAGTTTTTATATGATGTTGAACTTCTTCCTAATGATCCGGGCAAAAGAATAAGTATAATGGATTATCCTCCAAAACAACGAAATGCGGTAAGAAGGGCATATATTCTTAAAGGACCTTGCCAACCGAAAGCTCATGTCTTTCCTCAAAGAGAACTTAGAGGTATGCGTTGATTTAGTGTCTCTTGGTTCAAAAAATATGATTGGCTTGAATATAGTATTGAGAAAGATGCTGCATTTTGTTTCGTTTGTTACTTGTTCAAGAATGAGATTGATTTTAATTTTGGGGGAGATGCATTTGTTTATGTAGGATTTAGATCATTGAATAAATCAAATAGACTTGAGAAGCATGTTGGTGGAATTAAAAGTGCTCATAATCTTGCTTATCAAAAGTATGTGAATTTAAGAGATTCAAAGAAGAGTTCTATTGTGTATGCTTTTGATAATGCAAGTGATATGATTCAAATTGAGTATGAAATTCGGTTGAAAGCTTCACTTAGTTGTTTGAGGTTTCTTTTGTGGCAAGGGTTGGCATGTCGTGGACATGATGAAAGTGGAGAATCAAGTAATAGGGGAAATTTTCTTGAGCTTTTGACATGACTTGCAGAACATAATGAAGATGTTAAAAAAGTCAGTAAGGAAAATGCTTCACGCAATAATCAAATGACATCTCCCACAATTCAAAAGGATCTCATTAATTGTTGTGCAAAAGAAACAACTAAGCATATTATAGAAGAGCTTGGGGATGACTACTTTGGTATATTGGCTGATGAGTCAAGTGATGTGTCTCAAAAGGAACAATTAGCTCTTTTGTTGCGTTATATTGATGGTAAAACAGGAATGGTTGTGGAGCGTTTTCTTGGACTTGTACATGTTGGTGATACTACTGCCTTGTCACTTAAAAATGCAATAACATCTTTGCTTGTAGAGCATTCATTAAGTCCTTCTAACATTCGTGGTCAAGGATATGATGGAGCTAGCAACATGAAGGGGGAGATAAATGGTCTTAAAACTTTGATTATGAAGGATACTCCATGTGCCTATTATGTTCATTGTTTTGCTCATCAACTTCAATTAACACTTGTTGCGGTTGCTAAAAAAAACAACGATTGTGGTTGGCTTTTTGAAACACTTGCAAACTTGTTGAATGTTATTGGAGTTTCTTGTAAGCGAAGAGAAATGATTCGAATGGTTCAAGCTCAAAAAATCGTTGAAGCATTGGAAATTGGTGAACTTGAGAGTGGATCGGGTTTGAATCAAGAGGTTGGTTTGAAATGGCCGGGGGATACTCGTTGGGGGTCTCATTATAAAACTCTTTTGAATGTGATCCATTTATTTCCTACAATTGTTGAGGTACTTGTGATGATTGGGGAGAATGCTCCATGTTCGGAAGATAAGGTAAAAGCTCAAACCACTTGATGTTAACTATTTTTGGCTATACTAATGACTTATGTCTTGCTTTGCAAATAAGAGATCAAGATATTGTTAATGTCATGTCTCTTGTCTCTCTAACCAAACGTTTATTGCAAAAAACAAGAGATTGTGGATGGGAAACTCTCTTGAGTAAGACCACTTTATTTTGCCCTAAGCATGATATTGTTGTTCCCAATATGAATGCTCCTTATATGCCACGAGGAAGATCGAGACGTTTTGTTCAACAAGAGACAAACCTTCAACATTTCCGGGTTCAAACCTAGGAGTGATTGATTTGCAACTTAATGAACTCAATGATCGGTTTGATGAGGTGAATATGGAGTTGCTTACATGCATGTCTTGTTTAAATCCTAAAGATTGTTTCTCTTCTTTTGACAAAGAAAAAATACTCAAACTTGTCACATTTTATCCATCCGAGTTTTCAAGTATTGATTTGATGACTCTTGAAAGCAATCTCGACATATTCATTGAAGATATGCAAAAGGATGATAGGTTTCGAGATTTACTTGATCTTGGTGCTCTTTCGAAGAAGCTAGTAGAGACAAACAAGCATGTCACTTATCAGTTAGTGTATTTGCTTATCAAATTGGTGTTGATTCTCTCAGTCGCTACTGCAGGTGTGGAAAGGGTGTTTTCAGGGATGACATATGTCAAAAATAAATTGCGAAATAGTATGAGTGATCAATTATTGAATGATTGTTTGGTCACTTTCATTGAGAAGAATGTGTTCTTACAAATTTCTGATGATAATGTGGTGAATCGCTTCCAAAAAATGAAGACTCGAAGGATAAAATTGTAGTTTGCAATTATAATTTGTAGTTGAATGGTTTGTAACATGTATTTGCATATTTTAGTCGAACAACTTTTACGTATAATGTTTCTTTGTTATATATTCATTTATTTGTTTGAACCTCCATTGTCCAAATCCTGGATCCGCCACTCTTAGAGATGATACATTTCTTAGCACGCAACAAATAAGTAATATTTTGTATCCACTAATGCTTGTTTAATTCGGATTTATAAATTGTAAGATTATATATAACTCTTCAAAATTTTTAATAGTATTATATATACTTTTAAATAATGAATGATACTTTTATATAACATCTAACATTTTAACATATGCTAATTAAATAATATGTTAAAAGTATAAAAACTGATACTTTAATATATATCAATTGATAAACAATATCTAAACATATAATAAATAATAAATAATATTTATTTAATGATACTTTAAAACTTATAATATTTCTTTAATACATATCAAGTGATATTTATCAATCATATCATTTGGATTTGATTACATTTTAATATGTTAAGACATATTGATTGTCTTGTAACTCTTGTTTATATAGTGTGAGGTTTTGTTTCACCTATTAAGATTGGTGAACACTCTTAAGAATTTGTGTTTAAGTCTTGATCATATATTATTAAGGGGTGTTTTAATGATTTGACTCGATCGAATATTGATGGATTCAGTCCAGTTTATATTTGAACATAGATTTATAAATTAGTTGTTCTTAAGGGTACACTCAAGTTTGTAAAACATATAATGATGTGGAGAGCAATCCTCTACCAATATAGGCTCAAATCTCGTTGTGGATAAATTTTCAAATAATTATATTTTCATCTCTACCTAATCAAAAGGATTTATATAATTTAGGTCGCCGTATACTCGATTTTTTCATATAATTAATATATTTAGATGAAAGTAGCACATTAACAAATTCAAAAAATACAATTTTTTAAAACAAAGTTCATGTTTAATTTATATTAGGTGCTTCAGCTTGGAAGATTGGTTATTAGTTATTATAGATTTAAGAGAACAAAAGGAAATAAAAAAAAAGAAAACATAAATGTTAGTAGCTTTTTTGTCTTTTTTTTGTTGAGTTTAAATGTTGGTAGCATAACATTCCGGCCTCGGCGGCGGCCCTCCCTTAAAACCCTAACCGCCATCCCTTAAACCTCAGTCTGAACGCACCATCGCCGCCGCTCATGACAGCGATCACCCAACGCATCCGCCGTGTGCTGCGACCGCATCCATATACGTTCCACCACTACTGCTCCTCCAACTCCGTACCCCCCTCCGACATTCCTCCACCCAAATCCGAACCCGAATCCGTGTCGAAGCCTTTGTTCTCATCCTACTTCAACGATGTAAGAGCCAATCTGCAAAGACAATCTTCTTCGCAGAACCGCCCGCAACCCTTCCGCAAGCCCCCTCCGCCTTCCAATAGCGCTTCTTTGGAACAAATCCAACGCAACCTCGCCGAGTTTCGCAGGCGCACCGCCCCGCCTCCTCCATCGTCCGTCTCCGGTCAGCACGTGTCATTTCAGGAGCTCCGTAAGAGTAATGTCTTCACCAGGTATGATGAATCTGAGAATTTCTCCTCCAATTCCGCAGTAAAACCACCAGCCGGCCGCTCGTTTGATGGCATTAAGGAGAGCCTTGTCAATTTGCGAAGCAACCTGAAAAATCAAAGTGATCAGATGTCTCCCTCTCGGTTGAGGGAGAGTTTGGAGTCGTCGAGGATCATTGGGGAAAGTTCTGATTTGCCCTCTTTTTTGCTGAAGGAGAACAATTCGAGTGTGGGTAGCAAATCGGCAATGAGTACAACTTTAATGAGGATGTATAACTATTCAGATTTGGGAACAAAGCTGAAGATGTTGAGACCAGAGAAGAAGAAGGGGAAATGGTTTTCATTGCAAGAATTGAACGAGAGGCTTGCTAAACTGCGGAAATTGGAGGAGAAGGAAAGTGAAGGAAGGTTGCCTGGAGTCTCTTTCAGCGACGTCAGAGACACTATAGAACAGTTGGCTCATGCTGAGAAGGAGATGAAGATGAATAAAACGAGTAAGCTTTTATAAATAGTCGAATTTGCCTGTTGATTTCGTTAATAATTGTTTTGCCTCATGGAATTGCTGCTTTGCAAAGTTCAAAACAAAATTTTATGAATTAGAAAGCTTTGAGTTTCATGCTGAGATAAACATTTGTTAATCTAAAGGAAAATGTAAATGGTGCAATTAGACTGAGCATCAAGAACTTGATGGTAGGTTCCAATTTTCTTGCTGTGGTTTCTGCCATTTTGTTCCTGTTTATCTTTTGATTAGGGAGAGATGAAGAACTCCCCCACCCGATTTTAGGACCCTCAGTCGGATGGGATGTAAATCGATTTTGTTCTTGGTTATCAAGTTTATGTAAATGTGTCTGTGTAATGTCAGTCTGTGTTTGACCATTTAGATTACAATATCAGTAATCAATCGTTTATTATATGGGATGTTGAGTTTTTCTTAGATTGTCATATGTAGTGCAGAGAATACATGAACAACACAAGAAAGCAACAATCATCATTCAATTCTATGCACAAATAAATGTAATGGTAGAATAGGACTGTTTAAAGGATACACTAGCTTCATGAGCAATAATATGTTTTGATTGCTTATAAACATGGCTAATTAAAATAAATCGGCTGTAGGGTTCATGGGGAACACATTACTCTTACTTAATGAACCTGAACATGGTAAGGACTTATAAAAACCTATAGAAATTTAATTTAGAAATGTAAATGGATAATAACAGAACTAATGAGATGGAACATATACTAAATAGGGGAGTGCTTTGAGGTTTTTTATGCTCCAACCTTTTCTTGAGTTTGTTCTGTGTAATTAATTGATGAAACTCCCAGGAGCGAAAGGCTATCTCTTGCTGAAACTTATTTAGAGCTGATTCATTTTTAAATGTGAGTATATAATGAACAACATCGAAAGCATACTCTGTAACATGCCTGTGTATTGAGCATTTTATTGATAGAGTAACTGTTACAGTGCAGAGACTTGATATTTTGAATAAGCTTGGTGGAACCCCTAGCTATTTGCTGTCAGAGCCGCAGGACCATTTAGTTGAGAAGGCAAGTCTTGCTTTGTTAGTTTAATCTTTCTCTATCACTTTGGTGGAATCATTACCTGTTGGTTACATGTCTGATGTACACCCCACATATACCACCTTCAAATGAATTCTACACATAAGAATTCATTCAGATAATTTTTCTTAATGTTTTGCAGTATTTTCATCCCGACAATATGTCATCTGCTGAGAGGTTAAAGTTGGAACTTAAGAAAGTAAGAGATGAATTTAAAATGTCGGAGTCAGATTGTGGATCTGCTCGTGTTCAAGGTAAAGTTTGCTCAGCTCTTACTATTATGGATTTTGTGCATGCAGCTTGAATAATTACTGAATCCCACAAGAATTGACCATTTATAGTACTACAATTAGTCTAATCCTAGGTATATTTGATGATATGAAAAAAGCCTTGACTCTGTTATTCAATAAAACATGAGACACATAATTTTCTTGAAACTAGTTTAGAAATTTCCAAGTAATGGAGCTTACAGACAAGCTATAGGAGTGAATAGAAATTACGACCTGACATTGCAGATTCAAGCTTTGGATCTTATTGTTGAAGAACTTTGAATGAAGTCTTTCTCTAATGTTCTGTAGTAATTACCTTTAACGATAGACAGTGTGCTATAGTTTTTTGAAAAATCACACAATAAACTTTGCTTTTTATTTCATTTTCTGCAGTGGCTCAGCTGACTACAAAGATTAAGTATCTCTCAACTGTTCTACAAAAGAAGGTACGCATAGCCATTACACAGCTATCAAACTTTCTCATGAGAGTCTGAAATGTAGCATGTTCTGGTTCTGATCAGACGTTTTCTTTATTACCTTGAATTTACTGAAAATCAGGACATGATTAATCGCTCAACTTTTTGTAGGATAAGCATTCTCGGAGGGGCCTCGTAGCAATGGTTCAGAGAAGGAAGAAGCTACTAAAATACCTGAGAAGAACTGATTGGGATTCTTACTGCCTTGTTCTTTCAAAACTTGGTCTTCGCGATACCTCAGATGTTAAAGCCTAAAAAAAACTAGTTCGTCTACGTATCATTATAGAAAAGATTAGGGCGACAATGTGTTCTTACTGATAGAAATAGAGAATTTTTGTTGTAGTTAAACCTGTGCTGTAAATTTGAGTTGTGATAGAATACATTCGATATCTTAAACAGCTGATCTTCCCACAAAGAGAATTGGCATTTTTGTTTCGGTGAGATTTTGCCATCCATTTCCGATCATATGAAAGAACTTCTGGATGATATGTTGTCTCCTTAACTTTGTCTTTTTGGGGTTAGCAATATTGTGAATTGTGGATTATTTGATATAAATCAAATGAAAAATCAATGGATGATATTATTCATCTATATACAAAATACAAATCTATTTTATCAAAACGTTCACATAATCAAAGATGCATGTTTTTTACTCATATTTCATCCGAAAAATCATATAAGGTCAGTTAAACTATGCTGTGTGAGGCTTACAATTATATCGTAAAAATTTCAGCTATTATGTCAGGAAATTTGTTATGTAACAGTTAATGTTATATCGATTAAAATTCAGCTATTTGGTATCACGTGTAATGTTTTTTTGTTTAATTTAATTTGTTAATTCAAAATTAATTTATTGGACATTTTTGTTCTTATATATAATTAAAACTGGAAGTAAACTATGTTTACTATATTTTGTGCATAAAAAACAAACTTATAAAAATCCTCTATTCCTGTTATCCAATATATAAAGTTGAGACAATTATACAATAATGAAAAAGATGTAATAGTAAAATTAAGATAGGAATAGAAAGTAGGTTTATTACAGAGAGAGATGGTATGCATGGAGGAAAATAGAAAGAAAGAAATAAAAAGCATGAGTTGAAAGTGTTAATGAAGTGGAGGAATGAAGGGAAGTGGCGGAGGAAGCGGTTGCTCTTCCACAGTTGGCGGTGCTGTTATGAACGGCATTGGTTCCACTGGAGTCTGCCCCGGATCTATATTTACCGGCGGAGGGAAAAAACCCGGTTCTTGTGGACTCTCGATCACTGGGTCCGTTGCCGGAGGATTTGGGATGGGCGGAGGTAAAAATGTGAACGGAAATTCAGGTGAGAGGGGCGGCGTTTCCGGAGGCTCTTCTGGTGGACTGAATATAGGGATAAGTGGCGGCGTTTCCGGTGGACTGAATATAGGGATAAGTGGCGGTGCTGGTACAAATACATCATCCGGTGGAGAGGAGAACGCCGGCGGAGAGTCTGGTAAGGGTGGTGGGAAAACTAAGTCCGGCAAAGACGGCGGAGACTCCGTGCTTGCGTCCGGCGGCGTTAACCATGGAAAGCCTGGTTCTTCATCCGGAGATGGCGGCGAAAGAACCAGCAGCGGTGGCGGCGGCGAAGAAACCAATGGTGGCGGGTACACTATAGGAATCACTTCCGGTGGTGGAGCTGCTGGCGGAGAGGGCGGCGGAGGAGACGGGACCAAGGGGGGCGGAGGTGATGGTGGCACCACCGGAGGGGAGGCCGGTGGCGGAGATTGCGCAACTGGCGGCGGAGATGATGGAGGAAGCGGCGGCGGGAGGGGTATTAGTGGAGAAGGAGGTGTTGCAGGTGGTGGATTTACAATCGGCGGAGGCAACGGAATGAGTGGGGACGGCGGCAGACGCGGCGGAGCAGGGCGGGGCGGAGTAGGTCTAGGTTGAAAAGGGTTGTTAGGAGAGTTGCGTGGAAAGGGCCATTGACCACAGTTTCCAAATAGGTACGAATACAAAGGATCACAATTTGATGACGACCCTCCCGGTCTTCTTCCGCCGACACCACGACGGGCGGCGCCGCCTCTTCTGCCACCACCAGTATTGCCTCTACTTCTTGAGCTTCTTCTTTTCTCCTCTCCAAGATTTGGATGAGGAGTACTTGTTGATTCAACCAAAGTGGAAGTAGACACAACAAGTAATGCAAAGAGAAGCACTAATGCAACAATATTGGCTTTCATTTCTACTTCATTTGATGAGATCACTTCTTTTAAAATAATAGAAAGAGCTAGCCCTTAACTAACCCCAGCTTATATATGTAAGAAATGAAGATTGGAAAAAAGTAGGAGAATAGAAAGATGTGAAGGTGGAAATGAGACATGGCCATATAAATGCAAGAATTAATTGCAGGAAATGCAATAAAAGCAAGGTGCGAAATTCAATAGAGTGGAGGATTTTGATGAGATCATTGAATTTGCAGAGAAACAGTTGGGAGATAGATCGATGATATGAAGAGAGGCATAGTATTATGTGCCATTTCTTCACATCTAATTTTCTACATGCATTTCATTTACGCTATTCCTCCCCTACTCTTTTTTCTATTATTTTATTTTTTTAAGGAATTAATAACCCTTTGATAAGCTATGGAAAAAGAAATCCCCATTCGATTTAAATATAAATCAAGGAATATGCTCGAAACGATAGATATCGATGAACATGATAAAATTCAAAACAAACCGACCTTCACAAAATTAGAAGAAAAGTGGAAGAAACTTTGTATAAAAATTCAGCAAGACAACTATTTAACAATGTTTCAATGATACTTAATGCAGATACTTGCAGTTGGTGGTGTGTTTTGTAATGATGAAAGTGATTCAATTTTGGTGTTTTAATTTGGAAAAAGATTTATTTTATTTATGTCTCGGCTTATTCGAGAATTACTTTCTATTGAAGATGTTTTTCCTATTAAACATTAGTAGTGTCTTCCTCCCCGATACACTAGGTGCACTATGAGCAATTATCAACTGTAATGAATTTCGCAATCTTGTGTCACCATTGCTCTTGATATTTGCTTTTATGTTGATTAGTTTTCTCACTATTATATATTTCGAGGGTGTTTGGCTAAGTTTATAAACTCCTTAAAAGAGCTTATAAGACATTAAGTGCTTATAAGCTTCTCAAAAGTGTTTGGCTAACTTTTAAAAATAAAATCTTATTTTATGAACTTATATAAGATGTAAGAAGCTTATAAACTATTTTTTGAAAAGTTGGGAAATCTCAACTTATTTCTAAAATAAGAGCTTATTTTTTTAAACACCTTCAAATTTAATCATTGAAATTTCACAACTCCACCATCTTATTTACCCAAACACTTCAACAACTTATATTAAACTTAAATTCAACATTTTATAAGCTTCTAAAAACATCTCATAAGATATGATAGCTTATAAGTTCCAAAAATAAGTTTAGTCAAACACTTCCTTCATTGTAATCGTAGAATGGGTTGTCTTGCACACGAACTTGCTAACTCTTCACCATTTCTCACTTCTCCCTTTTTGTGTGAGCAAGATGATTCTCCTTCCCAAGCTTTGAAGCTTGTAACTTTGGACTTTTTGGATGATCAATGAAGTTATTAGTTGCTTGTAATAAAAATATGAGATTGAGGTAAATATACCTCTATTAGAACACTTAAGTTTAGTTCTTATGTTAGATCGTTTCAATAAGATCTTATGTAAGACAAAGATCATATGAATCAATAAAATATGGATCAATTCATTCAATAATCAATATTGATTTCACATAAGACCACATAAAACTTCGTCTCAATGATGAGCCCATGCTTCTTCTTTCTCTTTGATTTTATTGGCGCCCAATAGGTAGGCTACTAGATTGAGTCGAAAGCCTACCAACGCATAAAGGTTCAGATTCGAGCTCAAACGGGGGAGGCGAGAAGATCTTGATCGAAAGCTCAAAGTGTGGATTTTCAAGAACGAGAATCTTATGATATATTGGGAATCTCTGGCGATTTCCTAGTGACCCAATTTTTCAACTCACGTGAATTTTTACGACTTAATTAACATTTGAAAAGTTATAACTACCAAAATCTTTTTATTTATTTTTTGGATTTTATTAAATTGGAACCCAATAAAATTCAAATGTTTGACAGAATTTTTCATCTTCTCATTTCCACATTCATTTTTAATACTGATTGTTCCCACCTCATTTAAACTTAAGTTATTAAAAAAAAGAAACGTAAAATGTGATCACTTAACACTTAAAAGAATTTTGTAAATGTGATGGGTAGCATTAGACTGAATACATGTGGGCCTGGATTCTTCAAATGAAATGGGCTTATATTGGGCCCAGCTTCAAACCATTTTCCAAATTTGCTTCACAAAATTTGTGACGCCCTATGATGTTGCAGCCTGAAACTTCATATGAAAATTTTATAATAATATTAATGGGTTAGTTACAATTTATATCAAAACTATACGTGATTTGATCTTTTTGATATAAACTTTGAATTGTTCCACTTCACTGTATATATATTGAATCCGACGCATTTTACAGTGATAATCATTTGTTAATTAAAGGTGCAATTGAACTCAAATCAAATATTAATATTAGTAACACTTATTATCCAAAGATTCAATATTAATGCAGTTTGCCTTTTCGAGTGTTATGATGTTGAATTCAATGAATTGATATGATATTAATTAGGTTATGTGAATACCGTCATAATAAATCTTCTAAATTAAATTAAGTTGTAAGGTACAATTATATATATATATATATATATATATATATATTGATAAGTTACATCATGATTTCACGTGTCATGAAACATGATAATTAAATAGTGAGATTATCTACCATTATAATTTTTTCCTAGATTTGGATATGAAAACATGCACTGTGAAATTACTTCCAATTAATTTTACTAAACTACACAACCAAACCATGTTTATTAAGGTAAAAAAGAATTGAAGAAAATATGTCTCACAACCACAAAATTTAAAGTTTAAGTTTTTTTTTTAAATGGATAAATATTGTAACATAATTGAGGCACTTATTAAGTAGAGCCTATATGTCTTGCTTACAGTTACAGCTAGTAATGGGTTGGAACAATTCAAATCGGACCCATAAATTAATTTCCTCCCAAATTAAGCTACTAGCTCTTAACAATTCAAAAATATAATAATATTTTTAGCTATGATTCTTAAATTTTATGTTAATTTAATAACTTTATTATATAACAACAAGAAACAGCAAATATCCGTTTTATTAATACTTGAGAAATGTGATGCCTTTTCACAATTATATCATTGCCAATTTAAGTTCAATTCAAATACTAAAATGTATAATTATGTCAAGAAAAGACAATATTATATGCCCACCATTTTGTATGTTTATGTTACTTGTTATGTTAAAATGATTTTGTAGTATTTGGAGACATGATCAATTGCTTTCCTTGTACAATGTGATAGGCCTCTCTTAATTTGTTCTCTAGTGAATTGTCAACCTTATAGCATCATTCTGTGTGTGTATATATATATATTACAAAATATATATTCAAATCATGATCCACAATATTTATTTGGAAAGAAAAAAAATCTTAAAATAAAGATATGTTAGGGTTTTGTGAATAGTCAATACATACAACCAAATAGGTGTTCAGTTGTCTTATTGAGAAAGTGGGGAACATAATCTTGTTCTTACACACATTTTACAAGAGAAGAAGATCTCTTCTTTCTTTCTTTTTTCACATTATTTTATTTAATTCTCACTTTTTCAGTAAATTTGGTGCTTTTAATGTAAAGTAGAGCTGCTCCATAATTTGACTCTCTTATTATTTTATACATAATATTACATGGTTTCTCAATCATGCAGATTTATGTGCAATATTAACCATTATTGCTGTCTTTTTCAGCACTACAATATGATCCCTCAATCCCATGAAAATTGACCCATTATCATGTTTATATAGATTAAAAAAATTGTAGGTAATATAGTTAACATTTTTATATATATTTGTACCGGTCTGTTACCTTATCCTATATTATCGCTATGCATATTAAGATATGCGCACAATGGACAAGAAACGAGCGTTTTAAATTCATGTCCCTTTTCGATCATTATTTAGTTATCACTCCCTTCTTCCCGGTTGAAGATGTCTACGTTGACCGGGCACGGAGATTAAGAAAATGCAGTTGATTCTTATTTTTTGTCTTTTATACTTTGTACTTTTTGTTTTTTGCTTAAGGAGGTAATTTTTTTATTTTATTTATAGGCTGGTAAGTTGGATTGAGATAAATAAAAATGGTAAGTAGACAAGTTCGAGTTGGACGGAGGGAGTATTTGTTACTATTAAATGAAAGATAAATTTGATTCTGATCTAAAAAATTGTTTATTGAGCATATAGTTGTGGCACATGAGGATGGCAAGTGGTTGGATGATTGGAAGAAAAATGGGGCAATAAGGATACTTTCATCTTTACAACATTATATATATGGATATATTTTTTATTCTTAAATCAAGTTGCAAAAATATAAAACTTTGTTACCCATAATGGATTAGTTGAAATGAATTAAATTGGAAGGGTATATACTAGAATCCATTGAATATTGATTTCCTAAAAAATATACTAAAGATACTTGGCAATAACTTATATATTCATGGGCACATAGAGACACGAATTTAGGTGTTATATACATGTTCGTGTTATACACAAGGATGAAAATATCGCGAAATATCGTGGATACGGATATTGCGATACGAATATTGGGTGTTAATGTTTTTTTTCCTGGGTATCGCCGATATGTCGCAAAATATCACAAAATATCGATATCGATTTCGATATCGGTTCAGTGTAGTACAAAATTGGATGAAAATTGGGAAATATCGTGGATATATCACAAAATATCGCATGTATATCAAAATGAGCGATTTTGATTCAAAAAATTGAACTATGTGATTTTTTTTTTTTTTACTTTGTATTGTGTATTTTGTTTGATAGTGGAAGGAATATATTCTCTTCTCACATCAATCTTTCATATCCATATTTATAGCACACTTAGATGACAATGAAGGAAACTCTGATCCAAAAGTAGCTGCTATGGCTTGTGATTATGACATTGATGTTGATAAAATGTTACAACAAGAAGTTGGTCATACATCTTCTACTTCAAAATCAAATAACTCTACTAAGGAGGAAATAGTGGAAATAGTGATTGTGGAAATGATGACAATGATGATGGCAATGAGCCAATGATGATGGTGGGAATGGTGGATATAATCAAGATGATTATGTTTCAAACCAAGTGTTGTTGAGTCCATTCACTAGTGAGGCAGAGTTTAGTCATGCAACACAAAATATGGATTATGGAAGCAGAGAAGAAGGTGGACTATTAGAAAAGAATACACTATAAGACGTGCTTGGAATCAAGAAGAAAGTTCATCTATTAATATTGAAGGAATTTCAGTCAGCTTTGATTCCATGAATATGGGTAGCAATGAACATAATGATATGTCTCAAGATTCATATGTTGCTGACACATTTGAAAGTTCACAATTTGGTTGGAGTACTCGAGATGTTTTTCATCACCCACCTCCTCAAATGTCGTATGGAAATCAAAATGAGTATCGACAATATGATTGGATTAGTGTACACTATCCAATTCATGGTGAAGCAGTTGGTATCAGTACTGCTTGGATCAAGATAACATTCCATCTACTATGATTAACCTCATAAGTCATCCTTTTGGTACTAGTGTATTATGTGATGTAATTTTAGTAATTTTTCCTTGTATTATGTAATATAATATCAGTTTTCATTCGAAAAACAGTATTTATAATGCTTATTATCTATATGTTAGTTTTAAATATATTATTTTAATATGATTTTGAGTGAAATATATGTGTAATGAAGTGTAAAAATAATCCCTAAAATTTCATATTAAATTTCCAAAATTTTAATAAGATTTCCGTTGTTTTTTCAAATTTTTTGCGATATCGATATGCGATATCGATATATCCATCGATATATCCGTAAAATCAAAGTTGCGATACGACATGCGATATCGATATTTTCATCCTTGGTTATATATATACTCTATATGTGTTATGTTTCTTGGTATTATAAATATATTCTACATGTATCATATGTATATAAGAGTATACATGTGATACCCGAAGAGTATATGCATGATACCTGTAGAGTATATATTTAATATCATATGATGATTAATTTGGGGGCACCATGCCCCTTAGACACACAAGTGTCACTCAAGATCCTTTGAATATTGACATCTTGTAAATATTTTGCTGCCTTCCAGTGTGAAAATAACAGATCTCCTACGTTTTCTCTATGATGGGAACCTTAAACTAATATTGCTTCCCCCCCCCCCCGCCCCTTAATATAATCCATGCATTTTTTTCCTTTAAAACGATCCATTATAATAGATACAGTAAAATAATTAAATTAGTGGAAATTCTCATTCTTAGCCAACTCCCATAATTTCATTAATTTGTGAACTTTTTTAACGTATGTTTTCATCAATACAAGTACGGTGGTACATACTAATTAAAATAGAATAACTTGATATCATTGGTATGGAATAACATAAAAGCATACGTGAGCCAGTCTTATGAATAATTTTCGTGAGACGGATCATTTTCCCCACTAATCAAATCTATTTTCATTAATCTATATATGAATTGTGAAGTATGGGTTATGGGTCGACTCGTCTCACGTAACATGATTTGTGAAACGGTTTCACATAAGATTCACTCAAGTCTTATGTGAGACCGTCTCACTGATTATTTTATGTGGGACAGATTAATACACAACACACAATTCACATATAAATTTATGAAAATAAGTTTTGATAATGGATAAAAAGATCTGTTTCACAAAAATTATTTGTAAACTCGTCTCCCACAAGTTTTAGTGTTGATTTTTATGGTACAAACACAAAAAAGGGGTAAAAATGTACAAAATTAACTAAAAAGTAATGTATGCTAGATTGTAGTAATGAAATAATACAGTAGCCCAGTATCTCTGCACATCATATATAGACCATACCAAAACTTAAAAGATATGTGTATAGCAGATGGTATTATGTATTAAGGACAAATCAAACGATATCTAAAACGTGCATGGTTTAAAAGATTTTAAAATTTTATATTTTGAAAAGAAAAACAGTATGTATTAGTGAAAAAGTTAATTAGTTTTGTTTTATTGAATAAAAAAATTAATTTGTTTTGTAAATACATATTACAATCTTGAAAGTCAAATGATCTTCACTTAAAAAAGAAAGAAAGAAAAGCAAGATCTCATGATATGTATCCTACCACAAGAAGTTGGTGAAGTATCTTTGTCCTCTACTGCACAACCAGTTGGACAATAATGTTTGCACATTCATTATTAATAATTAATTTATCACTTTAGACTTATGGTCAAATTCAATAACTAGACAATTTTGTCCCTCACATAATTGACCTAATTATACTTAGTATCAATGCTATTCTGGTAATTATGACTACTTGTTTATTTAATCTCTTTTTTGTTGGTTTGTGACAATAATTTTCTCAAATTCCACACATGCATGTACTTATGTTTCTTTTACATGATTAAGGGTGGCTAAAGTGGAAATTAATTTATATGGATCTTTTCAACTTCAATGTGGTAGTTGAAATATACAACCCTAAAACTCATCACTAATATGAATCATTGATTCTTTCATTATGTGTACCTTAATTATTTGTAAGAGTGTCTAGTTAATTAGTTGTCCCAATATAAATTTTATTAGGCCAAATAATTTGAAATTTTTGTATTTATGGGAAGGATTAATTCACACACATTTTGAGCTTATTGACTTGGAATTGCATCGTGTTGTGAAACAGGTTTGAGCTTGGCTTGTTCGATTTTTCATAAACTTCAGCTTTATTTGTCAGTAGCTTGAATTGTGATCGAAGATGCATCATAACAGATGAGTGTATTATTGATGTCGAAATTTGTATGGAACACATCTCTCGATTAAACACCCAAATTACTTGAATCAGATTGAAATAAATCAAATAAGGAGCAAAAATCGAATGAAAAGAACACTGAGCCCGAGCCTACCCGGACAAGATTGCTCTAAACTGGGTTTGGCCGGCTTGTTGTAGGTTGGTTAGAGAGTCTGTATTATGAATTGAGAGTAAATCTCTCTTTTGCCTGATTACAGTTAGAATCTCATGATTATAGGGTTTATACGTGGAAAGAGATCTATACAAGATTTGGTGATATCCTCATTCTGCTTCCTTATTATGAGGATCACCTGCACCGTAGCTCTGATCGTCGGTTCAGGTCGACCTGTATTGAACCGTTCAACTCGGTTGTCTTGAATCGTTCAGCTTTGTTTTCATCGATTTCCCTTGAACCTTTTAGAAATTAATATTGGATAATTATTTCTGAGTGTAACATATACTATTCAAGCTTAATTTATGCATGCTCTCGATCTACTGATTAAATTAATGATTGATAATTGAACTTTTCAAACAATAATTCAGCTTGACCTATTAAACTAGGCCAAACTTGAACTATTATATTTAAACTTGGAAACATAATTATAGCACTTTGAAATATGTAACTTGAAATGTAGTAGTATATATTTGTGAGCTCTGTTTTTAAGAATAGATGTTATATTCTAGGTTACGTTTTATGAAACATTGGACTAACCATCCTAAATAATTGATGAGAAAAACTTTTATGCACCGGTTGCACGGATCCGTGCAACTGGGTCGACCCGTTCACGCGCCCAAAATGCGCTTCCACGCGCCTACACGCGTTCCCACGCGCTGAACTCTTGTTCTGAATCTCATCCAAAATTCGTTCTAATAGACCAACCTTTGTATATAGTAAACCAACCTTTGTGTATAGTTAGACCAACCATGTGTAGGTAGGTCTAACTATATACAAAGATATGTTTAACATATATAAAAGTATGTTTAACTATATGCAAAAGTATGTCTAACATATACAAAGGTATGTTTAAGTATACATAAAGGTATGTCTAACACAACGTAAAGGTATGTCTAACATAACGTAGTGGTATGTGCCAAAATTCAAAAATTAAGTCAAAAAAAGACAAGACATGAAATTTGAGCAGAACTGGTATGTGTAGCATAACTTAAAGGTATGTCTAACATAACCTATTGGTATGTGATTTTTTTCAAAAATCATGTGAAAAAAAAAAAATACGGTCCCCCCAACCTGGATCCGACCCGGGTGTATTGATCTAAGATCCATGCACCTGATTCACAAGAGACCAACTCATAATTGATATATGGTTTTAAATCAATTTAGTTAAATAATCACATGAAGTTTATTTTATACAGATTATAACTTTGAATGCTGGTTCGAACTATAATGGATATAAGACAATCCCATTAATTAATGCTTTTAGATTTCACAATTAAATCCTAATTATGTCATTATTTGAATTCAGAAATGGTAATAATACAAGAAACTCAAACATTGTCTTACTTTGAATGTGTTAACTATTTACTTGGTAAGTTTGGTTGTACAAGAACAATCATAAAAGACAAGTTTTTGAAACCATTCAATCACATTACAGGAACTACTATCTAGACATTAATTAATCCAACAATAATTTTAGTTTGTCAACCACATGAATTTACTTTCGTTAAATTTTAATTATATATGTCCAATTAATTTGCTTCAAAATCAACCATCTAAATTTATTAATTGAGTTGCGTGTTGTAACTATTTAGCTGAGTTCATCAATTTAGTTAAGATTATTTTAATTTATATGAACTTATATAGTGTTTAATTGCAAGCATTATTTGTCACCAAAGATTGCAATTATGTAGTAGTACATTAATTTGTGCATCATTTTCTCTTTTCAAGTACTTTAATTTTCATCTTAAAGTCTGCATACTCCAAAAGGCAGTGTCACATTGAGTTTAAAGATTTTGCAGAGCCAATATCAATTTGTGATCTCTAAAGCAAAAAACTACTACAGTATTAATATCATCAATAATAAATGAGCAAAAATTCCATGGGAAAATGGTGACACATTCTGGTATTTTCAAACTATCGTTTGTAAGACTTTAAATGCTGTCGGTGCAGTAAAGTTTGCTGATGTGTTGTCCCTTCTTATTGTGTAAATTAAAAAGAAAAATCCATTTTCTTAATCGTATATTCAAAATTTATGTTTGATTTATTCGAAGATAATAATTGATCTCTATAACTTGTTATCATGTAAATAGTCAATACTGTTCATTTTATCATTCTCTAAACCATAAAAAAACTGAGCCACAATTATGTATGTTATCAAACCAATAAACATTTATTTGAAAGAAATAAAATGTAGCAGAACTTGCTACTCTGAAGTTGGCAAACACATACGACTCGGTACATGAACCGTTTTAACATTACTTTTATTCAATTTGTAATTGTAAAAATAAAAATAAAAATATAACAAGTTATTAACTATATCCACCAACAACAATAAAGTGTGACACCTAAATTTACTGATTTAAACAAAAAAAAAACAAATCAATATACACCGGCATAACTACTTAGACCCTTTTTCGCATCACTAAAGTGCAATATTATTATTATTATTTCATAATAATCATATCCGTTCTTTTTCCTCAAAACCATATCCAGTTTTCTGCTAAAAAACAATTGATTCTTCTTACATTAATTTCACCCCACACTTCAAAGTAATCAAAACCTAATACAGATAAATCTGATTATGAAATAAGTCAAATAAATTTTGTAGTTGACAATGATACCAATAATAGGTTGGAAAGCATGGACAAAAGGTACATGGAAAGCAAATGATTGCACTTTATATTTTTTGGTTGAAGACAAGCAAAAAAGCCCCTTTCCGCCCTAAAAATGCAGATCCTATCTGTTTTTATTTTTTATTTTATCTACAATTTTTGTTCAACAAATGATCACAAAAAAAAAAAAAATTATAGTGCAATCATAATAATAAACCAAAATAGTTATTTATAAAAAGCAGAAATCCAGACTTTGGAATCATTAAATAGTGAAAAATTTGGTAATCAAGTAATGAGATTCTTGTTTTTCAATTCACATGGACAAATATAGCTGTGGATATCTAGTTAATGTTAGATAATATTGATTGCTGTAATATTTTATTATAAAAGATTGGAATTTAAGGTTCAAAACAAATATTCAGAATTTGAAGGCTCAAAACAAATATTCAGAATTTGAAGGCTCAAAACAAATATTCAGAATTTGAAGGCTCAAAATCTGGACTTTGCAAAGTGGGAAAGAATAATTAAAGCATAACCTAAAAACATTTGAAAGAAGAGGGAAAACAGATCAAAATCAAACCCCATCTCTCTCTCTATATCTCTCATACTTTAGCCCCACAGTCCTTTTTTCTTTTTTGCATAGAACGTGACCCTCTTTCTCTCTCTAGATAGAGAAGGAAGAGGAGGAGGAGAGAGAAAGAGAGGCGTCTGCTTTAATAACTGCCACATGATTGTAGTGGACTTGCCATTATTTCCTTTTTCTAGATAGCAAAAAAAGGAACCTCATTGCTTTTTTCCCTGACTCATTCCACCCTGTGGACTCATTCTACCCTACAGCTACATATTATAACCCCCCCCTCTCTCTCTCTCTCTCTCTCTCACCTTAAAACCATTTCAAATTTGAGTTGGCACTGTGTTAGACTGTCAATTTGCTTTCTGGGAGAATTCCCTTTTCTTTTCTTTCAATCCCAGATAGTTTCTTGCAAGAAAATGAAGCTTCTGTTTTTGCTGCTCATACACATTTGGGTTTTTAGTGTTCCTTCGTTTTCTGTTCCGCTCGATGTGAAACCAGACCCCCCTGCCTCGGACCCTCTTCTTCCCACTGAAAAAGATCCCTTCTTTAAGAACTCTTCTGATCTGATAGCACATTCTCCAGGTAATTGCTGAGTATTCTCTGCATTGGCTTTGTCTTCTTTGTGTTTGATGTTTGTTCTCTGAGAGGTTTCTGGTTTGTTTTCAAGATTTCTTGAGTTTTCCTTTTTTGCTTTCTCCTCTAAGTTTGGATAAGCTTCTCCACATCTGGAATTGTTGCTTTATGATCATATTGTGCTTCATTTAGTTATTTACTTTTCTTTTGCTCCTTGGCAATGCGTGGGATTACTTTACATTTGTTCTTCTTATCTTTTATCCTTTCTGTGGAAAAGTTTGGGGCTTGTGGGGGATTTTATTTACGTTGTTTGATTTTGAACTGACAAAATTTGTCTTCGATTATGTGGTTTTAAAAACTAATCTGGGACCTCTTTTCATGGGATCAGAATCTGCAGAGGTCAAGGTAGTCCAGCACCAGGATTTAAACAAGAAAATCCTTGTTTCGCTTGTTGTTTCGTCATCCCTTCTTGGGGTAATATTGCTGCTCGTATCTTGTTTTTCGATCTATAGACTGAGAAGGTTGAAGAACTGCAATGTGAAAAGCGATCAAAATTCAGGTGTGTTTCCACCTCAATGAAAAGGGACTGTTGATTATTGTATTAATCAATGCTTACAATCTTGAGATGTTGTTATTATGTGTGTATAGATGCTGCAAAGGGCATGTCATTTGGTCCGATTTTGGATAAGTTCCCTTCTTTGAAGATTGGTGGGAAGAAGGGTTCAATTGCAGCAATTGAGTACCAGTTGTTGGTCACTGCCACAAATAATTTTGATGAGGCTAATATTTTAGGCGAAGGTGGATTAGGGCAGGTTTACAAAGCTCACTTCAACGATCACTTCCACGCGGCTGTTAAGAAAATATATGCTGGTGGACAAGAAGCTGAAAGAGAATTCGAGGTAATAAGCATGTGGTGATTGCTTTTTGCCAGCTTCATTTCTCTATGCTTATGTTCTTCATGCTCATTCATCGTATGCAATGTGCAGAATGAGATTGAGTCGTTGAGTAAAATTCAGCATCAAAATATAGTTTCTCTTTTGGGGTATTGCATACATGATGGAGGGCGATTCTTGGTTTATGAAATGATGGAGAATGGATCTTTGGAATTCCACTTGCATGGTAACTTATATTTTTTCCCAAGTTTTTTAATTTAAAGCCTCGTCTCCATGCATCTATAACTGAATATTTGCTTCAGGGCCTTCTCCAAGATCAAGATTGACTTGGCATGTGAGAATGAAAATCGCTCTGGATGTCGCTAGGTACTGATTTTGAAGATTGATTTTGCAAAATATTTGTTCACACTTGTGTGTTTCCTGATACTGAGAAACTTATTTATAAATAGAGGATTAGAGTTCCTTCACGAGCGATGCAACCCTCCCGTTATCCATAGGGATCTCAAATCCTCTAACATTCTTCTGGATTCTAACTTCAACGCCAAGGTAACTTCATCACGAAACTGATCTCTGTGCCAACAGGCCTAAAACGATTGAACTTCACAAATTTGCTAACAGAATTGCCGATTTTTGTTCAGCTTTCTGATTTTGGCCTTGCAATTAGTGGAGGGAACTCAAACAAGACAAACATCAAGCTTTCAGGAACTTTGGGTTATGTAGCTCCAGAGTATCTGTTGGATGGTAAGGACCATTTCTGTGTACAAAACTGTGTTGTTTTATATTTGATTCAAATGTTTCACGGACATTTGCCAAAATGAACTTTGTATGCACTTCATCGTCTATCATAGTCTTAGAAAAAATCTAGAGAGTAAAGATACAAATATATTTCCTGAAAGGGACCTTATTGAAGTGTAAGATATATTTTGGCTGGCTGCTGGTCTATAGAAGATATGCTATATATCATGCAAAAAGTATTTCTCGGAGTTGATTGAATAACTGTGCACCTAATTTTGATATGAAAAAGAGATTGAATGTATAATGGAGAATTCTTACAACAATGTATCAGGCAAGCTTACTGACAAAAGCGATGTATATGCATTTGGTGTGATTCTTTTGGAGCTTTTGATGGGAAGAAGACCTGTGGAGAGAGTAGCTGAAGCTCAATGCCAATCTATAGTCACTTGGGTAAAAATCTTAGTCAAATTTGTTCATGACTTCAAGTCTTGATATTGGTCCTTATTTATGTCTTTACTTTAATCAACGCGCAGGCAATGCCTCAGCTCACTGACAGATCAAAGCTACCAAACATTGTTGATCCGGCCATCAAAAATACCACGGATTTGAAGCATTTGTACCAAGTGAGATTCTTACAAAACAGCAATCAATATCAAAATATTCTGGACAACATTAACACTGTCTTTAATTTTTCTTTTGATCAGGTGGCTGCAATAGCTGTGCTATGTGTGCAACCAGAGCCAAGTTATAGACCACTGATAACAGACGTGTTACATTCGTTCATCCCGCTTGTGCCTGTCGATCTTGGAGGATCACTAAGAGTAACGGATTCTGCTCTACCAACCTGTGTATAAACTTTCATCGTTGGTATTTCTCGATCATCAGAACCAAATGAAAACCTTGACCCCTTGTCTAGGAACCAGATTAAAGAATTGAAGAGCTTTTTTGTTTTCTTTGCTCATGATATATAGCTTGTAAAAGTTGATTAAAAGGATTTATTGTTCAACCATGTTTCATTCCTGCAGCCATGAAAGATGAACACTCTAGTCTCCACAAGGTTACAGCAACGTCTTCTGTATGTATATATATGCTAGATAGATCATGAACTCTCGATTTCCATGTAGGTATTATATTGTTCGTTTTGGGCAAAACCTGCGTGGAGAACTCTTATATTTACGGTTTCTTGTATGTATAACTGATGTGGAATTTGTTCGTCTTCTCTATGATAAACCGAATGCTTAACCAAACACTAGGAAGAACGCATACATTTACATCAAGTTTGGTGATATAAGAGATGTATTGTACTAGGTTCAATTCTTGAACTTCTATACTAAAGTATTATATTTCACTTCACTACTTTATAATTATCCTTTTATCCTCTTCATTAATGAAATCGAAGGTCCAAACATAACTAGGATGTTGATTATATAATAGGACAAAGTGTTGTGTATGAAAGAGGATGTTTTGGAGGATGGCTAGTTATATTTGCATAAGCATCACACTCAATAGCCGGCACAAACCCTCAAATTATATAAGTAAATTCCAGATATGTGAATAAACATTTAAGTCCATTGTCAAATTTTCAAAATATACCCGTTAAATTTTGGAAGATGGCAATATAGTATAATATTAATGAAAGCCCTGAATTCTAACATTAAGTTACTTATAGAATTCGTGGAAATATAATGAGTTTTTTTCTTTCCCTTCATAGTTACAATCTAATTGAAGTTTATTCGTTAATTTGACAACTATTCAGAATATATTAGATGTATCTCACACGTACATTTATAAATAAATATGAAATTAAAACATGATACTATATACAAAATCTCGTATCGAAAACTTGCTAACGAACCCACAAAGATGCAATAAACTCGTGAGTCCCAACAAAGTTCACAAGCTTCGATTTTTTCTCAGTTGAATTAGAAGAATCCAAGAAGCCAAATTCTCCAACATTGTAGTACCCAAAAATAGGCAAGAAAGCTATCAGAATCTAAGTCGCATCCAAACATTAAAGAACAAAACTTACATGTCACGGAATTACCAATAAGTCCCATAAAATCCAAACACATTCTCCCATTTTCCTATATATAGCACAGCCATTCCCACACACCAACATTTCTTAAACTTCTTAAAATGTATTTCAGCCCTAGCTGGATTTGTAGTAAGAACACGAAGAACTTGTTCGTGAAGATAGTATATCCAGGTGGTCGGATCGAGTTGCACGATGAGCCTATTTTGGCTGCAGACGTACTCAAACATAGTCCCAAATGCTGCGTGGCCCACCCGACGGTGTTCAGCCACCCATACGCTGTCGTTTCGTCATCTGCCACGCTGGCACTGGGGCAGAAATACTATGTTGTGCCCATTGGTACAATTAGGAAACTCCAGCTCAAGTACTCTGCTTTACAATCAAATGGTGATCAAGAAAAGGTGGGGGGAAAAGATGGAGATGGTAATAAGATTGAGAACTTGTCTTCTTCGTGTTGGTTGATGAGGAAAAACAAGGCCAAAAGGGTTGGTGACACGTGTGAAGATCGTGTTGGAGGGAGAAAATCCTCATTGTTTCTTACATCTTTTGATCATTGGAAACCTGGTCTTGAAAGCATTGTTGAGGAATAGTGGTTCAAGATTTGAACTTAGTATTTGCTTTTTTCGGCCCTTTTATTTTGATTAGAGAATATTCTTCTATTCAGATTCTTATTTAGGTTTACTTTTGGATAAATTGAAAATTTCAAATCTCATGAGTTATAAATGTAAATGGGTGTCTCGTATTTCGCAAATGCTACTGTGCACCAGATGCACGAATCTGGATTGATGCAACTCGGGTGACCCGACCCGGATCCACGCACCTGGTTTTTTTTTTCGCTTCAGGCTGTTACCTTTATATTGTAAGGATGTGACCTTTACGTTATATAAGTGTGACCTTTATATATAAATGTTATAATCTTTATGTTCAGTAACTTAGGAAAAAATGAAGATTTTCAAGTTTTTTCGTTTCAGATTAAAACCTTTATGTTGTATTGTTGTAACATTTATGTACAATTCTTGTGACTTTTATGTACAAATATTATGACCTTTATAATCCATAACTTTGAAAAAAATGGAAATTTTCAAAATTCAGTGCATTTAGGGATGTATATATGTTCAACTAATATTACATTAACGTAAATATGTACAAATTTTGCTAAAATTCTTCATTTTTTCTAAGTTAGAGTACATAAAGGTCATTACATTTATATATAAATGTCACACTTATATAACATAAATGTCACATGCATATAACATAAAGGTAACAGCCTAAAGCAAAAAAAAAAAAAAATTCAAAAAAAAAATGTGCAGATCCGGGTCTACCCAGATCCGACCCGAATTGTATGTGCATCTGTTGCACAGGAGACTAACTCCCCGTATTTATACCCACTTGATAAAGAAATTAAGTTTTGTTATTAAAAAATTACGAAAAGAGAAAGGAAAAAAAAAATCATACATTTTTAAATGAAAATAAGGCCACTGAAATTTGGAGTGGATCTCACCTGTGGGCTTTTATTGTATCTTTCTGAAGGCCCAAAGTGCTTGTAATGAGCTTATTAAACTTACTGACCTGTGGGCTTATGATAATTCCATCCAATAATAGTTTAATTAAAGTTTACTATAGTAAAATACAACAATAAAGTTCAAACTATAAATAATTATATATTTTTTCCTCTGTTTTGAGAAGAAAACTATAAATAAAACTCCCAGCGTTAAAAGTTCAAAGAAGTAAATAACAATATTAATTTTGAAGTTCAATAATAAATTCTGATATGAATAATCTAATCAGGACTTTACTAATGAAAATTAAAATACATTATTTATTCTACAACATTTTTAAAGTTTTCTCTTGTGTACTAAAAATAAGATAATAACAATGTGTTTAGGGTTTTGATTGAATCTAGAAGAAGATAAGTATTGAAAAATATTGATGGTAGGTGAAAAATGAAATAAATAATTAATAGGGTTGTACTTGTACCCAACTATCTAGAACTTTCTCTCACTTACAGTACCATTTATATTAATTTAAAAAAAAATCCATTTTCAGACAAAACAACAAAAAAAATTGAAGAAGAAGAAAATGGTAAGGTCAGTTGAGTGGAGGAGAAAGGTTGGTGCTTCAAACATTCACCAATTACCCCCTTTTTCTCCAGGTGAATTTCATTCTTACTAATTCTATCCTTCACTCATTCTATTACACTAATCCTAAATACTTGCTTGTCTCAACATCAGGCCTTTTTACATTAATTTGATTTTGCAATTCCTGGATTGTTGGACTCTAATCTATGTTTAAGTCTAGAAACTCTGTGTGTAAGTAAATCTCCTTCACTTAATTTGCTTTCTTTGACCTGGGTGTTTCTAGACTCTTCTCCATACTGATGGGAAATTTTGGAAGATTATTAAGGAAATTCAAATTTTAATTTCTTTCTAAATTGAAGATTATTTAGTTCTGTTGAGAATTGAAATGATGTTTTGATCGAGAATATCATAAATGAGTAGTGTCACAAATCATTTGTTCCCATTTGGAATGCAGGATTATATATAGCCACGATTATTTAATTTGATGTTCATCCTTGTTCTAGTTTGAATCATGTGAATAAAAGTGTTCAATTATGTACGTGGATGATTGAAAAATGCTAAAATGCCAATAGTCGACAACTCTTAATATGTCCGTCACTGATATGTAAAGATCTCATCCCCTAATTATATAAAAATATAAATTAATTGATATGCTCGTCGGCCATCACTTGTATGTGCTCATGGTGAGTGATAGCAGGACTGCGTGGATGATATCCTGATTCCTAGAACAAAATTAGATGAAACGTCATGATATTGGAATGAAGGTTTTGATCAGAAATTATATATATAAATGAAGTACTACTTCACTTGTATATGTATCTTGATTTGGTGGATGGATCTCCGAATCCTTAAATATATATATTTTACATATCTGATCAGATTGTGGAAAGAAAGGGTCGGCGAAAGCACGATTGCAGGAGCTGTGCTGTAGGGAACACTGGAAAAATGCGGTCTATGACTGCTGCAACGAACAAGGTCCTCCTCATAGCAAACTGTAAGTCACAACCTACATTACTTAATTGCACAATCAATGTGTTTTGGATTAATATATAATGATCAGGTTGATCAAGATATTTGCATATAGGTTCACATTCAAGGTTGTCCTTAACATAGAAGCTGGAGAATCGAGAGAGACTGTAGAGTGTTTCGGGAACCCTAGATCGAGTAAAAGAGCTGCAGCAGAGGATGCAGCAGAAGCGGCAGTGTGGTGCTTCAAACATATGGGTTTTCAGCTCTAGAAGCATTCAAGCCCAAACATATGCACATGTAATTTCTGCTAAAATGTCTAAATTATAGGTCTTCAAATCTTGGAAATTAATTAAACTTTATTTATATAGATCAAAATCCTATGCTATGTATTATCACCAAATGCCTATGTGGTCACTCAATGAAATAGTGATTGATCAGATTGTATGAATGTATAACAAGTTTTCCTAAAAATCAAACTAGCTCACCAAACCCCCTGCTTGAGAGGATATATTAAGCTACCCAGCTAGGTGCATTTCCACCCTACATTTGATATGTATATTCTATTGGGGGCCGGGTGTTAAAAGCTTGGGAGGCATATAAATGTGGAAGGGATATTTCATGAGTCACAATTTATGGATCTAAAATATGTCATTAAATGTTTAAAAAAATTAACTCTTTTCTGTCACACAATATCGTTTTCTTACTTTTCTATCATTTTTCTACCCAAAAATATGTAGATATACCTCTTAACCATGTTTCAAAATTGAAGGTAGTTGTCATTTTATCGAATGGTGTTTCAAAATATATATTATCTACCTTATGTGGCAGAAAGCTACTCAAATATATGAATCATGGTAGAAAGAGATGTTATCCAAATTAGATATTGTACAAGTAGCTAGCTTGTAGCATACTTGTTATTAATTATTTTACTAATCAATTAACTATAACTCACGGTCCAACAATATGACCAAATTATGATAACCATGAGAAAGTCTCGTTAAAAAGTCGACCGCCGTCTCTAATTATAAGGCCTCGTTTGGTATGTGGGTATGTCCTATACTAGGTTTGATAACTAGGACAACATCATGTTTGGTACACATGGTTTGGGCCCGGGTTTGGGCTGTTGCCCGGGTTTCAAAAGATGGGTTTATGCTGTGTTATTTGGTGGATACTAAACCCACCCTCTTTGGTGGGTTTAGCCCACATGCACAGTGGATACATTTTTTTCCCCATTTTCACCTTATTGTTTCCTGTTGTGTCCCCATTTTCCCATCTCTCTTTCTCTCTCTCTCAGTGCAGCCTCGCCACCGTCACGATTGGGAGGGTGCCGCCGTTCAGCAGAGGTGTGGGGTGCAGTGACGCCGGCCGGCGCTGCGCTGCGTATAAGAAAACCACCGTAGGCGATGAGCTATTACCCATTTCCGCCATGTGAAGCTGTAACCCATTCACTTCCATATACCTGTGCTCTATCTTTTCCATTTTTCTGAATTTGTTGGGTTTTGCCTTTCTTTCTTTATTTCAGCAGGGTGGGGGTTTGGGGGTTAGGGATTTAGTTTGAGAATTTGTGTGTGGTGTGCGTGTGTTGTGTGTGTTGTTGGGAGAAGGGGGCGCCGCCGTGAGTGGCGGCGCCGAGCTGAGTGAACGCCGGCGACGGGCCCGTCGCCAGCAGGATGGTGGCAGTCGGCTGGTGTAGCAAGATGGGGGTTTGGGGGTTAGGGTTATTTTAGTAAATTCAAATGTTATATCCATATTAACCCATATACCAAACAATAAATAAAAAATAAACCAACTTTAACAAACCTCTAAACATCCATACCAAACAACAAATATTTAATCAAACCTACTACAAAATATCTATACCAAACAATAAATTTATAATTATGAACAGTGTAATCCCTCTTTTTTTATCAATCCCTGTCAATCCCGACCGACCTACCAAACGGCCCTAAATTTTTAATTAACAAAACAGTAAAAGTAAATTTCATTAAAATTTTACCCCATCTTATATGCAAATTTTCTGACGTAATAGTTACATGGATCTGGATTCATGCAGTCTAGTTAACCCGATCTGGAGTTGTGTCCTTATTTTTTATTTTATTTTCAAGTGTTAAGACCTTTATTTTGTTTTGGTCTAACTTTTATATACAAATATCATGACCTTTATATTATGTAACTTAGAAAATGATCGAAGACTTTCAGAAAAAATTCAGTGCACTTTTGGATCAACATACATTTATATGACATTACTCATATCTTTATGTGATGTTAGTTGTAACTTTATATATTACATAAAAGTATGTCTATATCAATATAAATGTGCAATTAAGATCATATAAAGGTATGAGTAACATCACATAATATATATATATATAAATTTTTCCTGAAATTCTTCCATCTTTTTCTAAGGGGATGTTTGGCTAAGCTTATTTTTAGAGCTTATAAGTTATCATATCTTATAAGATGTTTTTGGAGCTTATAAGATGTTTAATTTAAGTTTAATATAAGTTGTTGAAGTGTTTGGGTAAATAAGATGGTGAAGCTTATAAGTTGTTAGTAATGACATTTGTGTAATTTCAATAATTAAATTTGAAGGTGTTTTGAAAAATAAGCTCCTATTTTAAAAATAAGTTGGTGTAAATGTGTGATTGCTTGGTTCCAAAAGTGAGCTAGCCTCTTTATTTATTTCACATGTTCTCCTCTTAGGTGGGCTTCTGGGTTTTAGAATGGGCATGGGTCTTCAATAGATAAGATGGGCCAAGAGACGTCTGAAATGGGCCAAGCCCTTCCTATCCTATATGGGCTGTTTTCCCTAGATCCGGAGCCCATGTTCGAGGCCCAATCTTCAGCCCATATTAGTTGGGATTTTCCAACTTTTCAAAAAATAGCTTATAAGCTCATGTAATAAGACCTTATTTTTAAAAGTTAGCCAAACATTTTTGAGGAGTTTATAAGCACTTAATATCTTATAAGCTCTTTTAAGGAGCTTATAAGCTTAGCCAAACACCCTCTTAGTTATAGTACATAAAGATCATCATATTGATACATAAAAGTTACACTAATACAATATAAAGATCACATCTTGAAGGACAAAAACAAAATTTTCTTTGTTTTTCTTTCTAAATTAAGATACATAAATACCACATGTATATACATGGAGGTCACACTAATACAATGCAAATGTCCCTTCAAGTCAAAAAAAAAAATTTAAAGAAAAAATAAGATTCGATATACATTCAGGTTTGACGGTCCAGTTGTATGGATCTATTGGAGTAGGGGAGACCAACTCCATCTTATAAGAAGGGATGAGAAGGATATGATTGTTGTTGATCAAGTATCTTTGTCTCTTGGCATTTATGTATATTGGATTAGAAAAGTGAAACTCCATGACAGTTATAAGATCCATGTGGATGCAATCGTGCACAAAATGGAGGCCCATTTGGATAATATATGGATGCTACAAGGGATATTTATATACTAACCTAAATTTATATATATTGAGGCCAAAAGTCAAGAGTAACATGCTTTTGTGCCCTAAAATATATAACCTCACATGCTCTAATTAAGGGGAAAGGATGGGTAAGTGGTCACTTCTCATCAAAATAACACTGCCACGATCTCAACTTCAACCCATTTCTTGTGTCTTATAAATTTGTAAAAATCTAATATTACTTTTCCTTCTCCTTTAATTGTGATTTATACATTTGCAATTGGTCACTATTGATCTTTCGGTGCTAAATTGTGTATTATTCTTCAACATTATTTAACATATTATCATCCAATAGCCCTAAAGAAAAACTAGAACTTTCCAAGTCACACTTGAAACTTTTTAATTCTAAAGTTTGAAAGGGTACTAATATTGAAGTTAGAATTACATGAAATTTTTTGAAAAATAAAAATTAAAAATCAGGGGTATTCTTGTGATTTTACATTATTAGGTGAAATTTATAGGTTAATTTCATTTTTAGACCTAACCTAGAGGTCCGGTCCGATTTGGTCTTGAAAATTTCTAATTATCAAACTCTTACGATTGAGAATTGTGTCCAATTTCAGTCATTTTTGATCGAAATCGCAATTTTTCGGCCATGAATTGGATAGCGATTGTGTGACACTCAGAAGAAAAAAAGCTAAAATTTGGTATTCTGGTGAAAAAAATGATTAGAATTGGACGCATTTTGCAAGACTAAAATTAATAATTGGAAAATAATATGTTCAAAATTGCAACTTTAGGGTAGGATCAAAATGAAATTAATCCGAAATTTATAGAAAAACTGCTCTCTGATAAAAAAATCTTTCATAGACGTCATGGTAGGTGATTAAGAAATCGAAATTCCAACTTTTAGTTCTTTACCTTGTAATAATAGACTCAAATTTTCATTGTTCATGAAGATTTAAGGCTTGAATCCCTTTTTTTTTTCGTTTCCTTTGTGCTCCAACATAAATTCAAACTTGGGGGAATTAAGGGTCTATCCTATGTAATGATGTTCAAACGGTTCGAACCGGGCGGTTCCGGTTCGGCGGTTTCAGATTGATAGAACCAGAACCGAAACAGAACCGGGAGGTGTCCGTTTTCGGTTTCGGTTTCGGTTTCGGTTCGGAACCGCGGGTTGAACCGAAACCGGGCGGTTCGGCCGGTTCGGTTTTTTTTTTTTCATTTTTTCTTTTTAATTTTGATTTTGCAACTTCGAATTTGTTTTTTAATGTTTGTTTCGATATAATTCATGATTGAAATAGAGTACAAAAAATCGAAGTGAACAAATATTTTCATTATAAATTGGAAAATTACTACAAGTTATAAAGAACTCAATTTCTAAGTTTCTAACCTAATGATTGAAATTCTAATGAATTTATAATCTTAATTCTAATCTATTAGACTATTACAAACTAAATATATCTATTACAATTACAAAAGTCTATCTAAAGACTAAAGAGAAGGGGAAAATTTTGAAAAAGCTTGAGTTTCATGCTCAATACTAAAGACATGCTCAACCGAAATTGTTGAGGCGGGAGTTGCAAACATTTCCTTAGCAATAATGGTTAGAATAGGATACATGGTGGTCCTTCGTGACCACCACTTCAACAAATTACTTGAAGTCTCCAAAGCAATAGATTCAAAAGTAACACTTAAATAAGAGTCTAATTCTTGGGTAGGGTTACCTCTAGATCGTTTTTGTGTCATAATGTCATAAAAGTTGTAAAAATAAAAAATAAAAAGAAATTTGTAAAAATCGGCGGTTAAACCGCCGGTTCACCGGTTTGTAAAAAATGGAACCGGAACCTAACCGGTTCCCGGTGGTTCCCGGTTCCGGTTCGAAACCGAAACCAGGTCAACGGTTCCGTTGACCGGAGGTTTGAACCGGTCCGGTTCCGATTTTCGGAACCGTTTGAACGTCTTTAATCCTATGTCACCAAAATCTTGTTAAAGAAACTAACATTTAGGCTTCATTTGGATATAGTGATTTGAAATTCAGGATTTGAAATGAGTGGATCGATTTCAAATCCTTCCAAGTTTGAGTGAATTTGAAATCCACCAAAATGACTCCGAAATTAGCTCAAAATGAAAACCATGGATTTCAAATCCGCATCCATCCAAACACTACCGATGGATCTGCTATCATGAATTTCAAATCTCTCCTCAAATCCACTTATCCAAATTAGAATTTAAAGTAAATTTTCTAATAAGATCGATCATATTCCTATTCTTCTAAGAAACACCAAAATTTATTTTTGTGTTGGATTTGTTTTAATTAATTTTTTCAATTATCAATTGTTATATGAAATATAAGATGAAATACCAAATTGAAACAAACAACTCAATTCCGATTCCCAGAACATTTTTAATAAAGGTCAAATAATATATAGAAGGAATATATATGTAGATGGTGATGATGTGTAAAAGAGAGGTGTAGATAACACAAGTGATTAGCCGTAATGCAGTGGATTAAATATGTAGTAATAATGATGAATAGGCCGCGTGATTAAGCTTCCACCATAAATGGCTTTTTGGACAGTATCAAACCCAGACATTAGATATTGTCCCATTTGGGAAAAACACAAAGGTTATTTTGATAATATTGTTGTGTCTGTGTTGTTTGAGTCAAAAAAGAGAAAAGCTATTCTGATGAAATGAGACATAAAGCTATACATAGTGAATAAAATGACTGTGAGTTGTGCAATCAACCCCCATCATGAGCCCATGTTTTCTTAAACCTATTCACATTTATCATTTATACCAGATGTTTCATTGCAATAATTGCATCATTATAGTACTACACATGATAAATCCCACATTTGATGATGAAGGTTCATTTTAGTTTTGAAATTTAACTTAAAAGATATAACTATTTCTTGCAAATTATGATCATAGGTTCACTTTTATGATTATGCTCTAATATTATGACGTGGCATTACAAGGCCTTGATTTTCGAATGAAATTACAGCCGTTAAAGTATCCTTAAAAACAGAAGCTTTATTAAGTGGAAAAAGGACTTATCATAAGTGTTGGGATTTCAACCAGCCTGCACAAGTGCCTCGAACCTTGTGTTATTCTAAATGATTCATCTAATGATATAATACCTTCAGCATGTATATTACGAAATGTGATAAAAAGTTCAATTTACCCTTATTTAAGTTTAATTAATGAGGAGTTTTTATCTTTTTAACACATTTAATTTGAAATGAGTAAATATGGGCATATTTGGTATATTGCATGTAAATATGCTTTGGAATATGAAAACGACAATTGTTTTGGGACAAATTTTAGTTGCTAAAACGTCATTTATTTTTAGACGGAGGTAATATATTAGATGTGCTTTTATATGTGAATATGCTAGTAATAACTCCATGCTCGATAATTCATTCATTATATGGCAGATGCATTTCCTATTTCATAATAATCTCGAATTTCACTTATGTAATACTCCCTCCGTCCCGGTCCAAGTTACCTACTTTGACCGGGCACGGAACCTAAGAAAATGCAGTTGACTAGGTTACTTTTTGATTAAAAAAGTGTTTTTTATACTTTTTGTTGTTGTTTTTTTGACTTTTTGTTGTTGTTTTTTGACTTGTTGGTTACTTTTTGATTAAAAAATATTATTTCTTTGTGATTTTGGGGTTGACAAGTTCGATTGGGACGGACGAAAATGGCAAGTAGGCAAATTGGAGTGGGACGGAGGGAGTACAAATCAAAACAGTATAGTTTTTAGTTAATAATTTATATTCCCTGTCAAAACGTTGTCGTCTTGACGGGATATAATGGATTAGATACACTTCACTTGGAATGGAATCTGAGTTACTATGATACAAAGACTAAACAATTGTGAGGAAAAAAGCTAGGACAAAGTTAAATTCATGAGCTAAGTGCTAATTTTGTGTGAAACGACGACGTTTGGGTATTTCATACTACAAAAGAGGATTTATTTCACTACTTGATTAGTTTTAAGCATTTACAAGAATGAACAATATATTTATTGACCACTACTTACACTCCTCATCACTGCCATGTTGCTGATAACGAGAATTCAGAAACAAGAAATGTTTGCAAGTAATGAATAATAACACTAGGGTTACAAAATGGGATTGAAAAAAGAAGTAAAATTGGAGTGATAGTAGAGTTTGGAACTACATTTATGAATTTCCAATAACAGAGCAAAGCTCAATGGAGCTGTAATCAAGCAGCTCCTGAATCATCTGCTCAATCTGATCATCTTCAAGACACTTGAATTGCTCTTCATTCTCACTTGGCCTTTCATGGTTTCTTGCAAACTTTTGATCGTAGTTTTGTTCACTGACACCCCCTCTACCAGAATCCGAGCCCTGTCCCGCCTCTTTCGCCTTATTCGCAGCTGGTTTCTGGGCCATTTTCAGGGACATCATGTGACATTTCTGAAGCTTCGCCATTAGAGTGGCTGAGAGAAGCTTGGCTGAGGCTGATTGAGGCTCGTTCGCGTTGTACGCGAAGTTTGTGCGTGCTCGTGGCCCGCACATGATCCTTGCTGCCTCGTCGTATGCTCTCGCTGCGTCCTCGCCTGTCTCGAATGTGCCCAGCCATATTCTTGTCTTTCTGAGCTTGCAAATGGAGATAGCATTAGTTGGACGATCAGATCACATGAAGCATTCATGAATGGTACTTAGTGCGACGAGAGAAGAGAAGAGAAGAACTTACAGTAAAGGGTGGCGAATTTCGGAGACCCATGATCCCCAGTGGCGTTGGCGGACGCCCCGGTATCGTTGTTGAGGTCTGGCCATGGCGGTCGTGGCCAGTGGAGGATCTTCTGAGGAGTGAAGGGTAGGTGTTTGATGAAATGTCTGAGAGAAAATGAGAAGGTGGATAGAGGAGTGAGGAAGATGGTGTATATGTAAGCACACTTTGCGGCCTTCAGCTGGCAATTAATATGGAAATGGGCCCACAAAAGCTTCCACACTCTTCATCTTTCTTTCCTTTTCAAACTAGTGAATGGAGTATAAAATTTGTGAATCTTGGAGCGTTTATTCTGTTTTATAAACATATTCTTCATGCTATGGAAACCCTACATCTTCTAGCCTCGTTTGGAGTTTTAAGTTTTATTTTATTATCTTTACCTAAAAGTCAAGAATGAAACTGATCTTTGAGTCAAATTGTGTGAGAATATCGAACAATCACTCACTATATTTGATACATAATCTAAAATCTTGCATGTGTTTGTGCAATTTATCTGGGTCAAACATTATCATTGTATTGGTGGATGTGCAACTTTATTTCCTTGATTTTACTAGCGTTGAAACCCAACTTATAGCAAAATTTCATTTCAGGATCCAGAAAATATGTTACATTTTAAGGTTTCGTATCTTGTTATGCATTAATCAGTAATATCATATAATTAATTTATACACATAATGTGTATGATTATATTGAAAAACCAGATAAAACACATATTAAAATACAAGATCACTCTCGGTCAAAACCTAAGAACCATTGCTCATTAACATGATATATATACCTAGAAGTCTAAAACATATTCTAAATTTTCCAAGTTAAAAACTTGTAACATGAATTAATAACAATTATATAGGATGAAGTTAATTATTTAGAAAAAAGCAACAGATAGAAACATGCAATGATGAGGAAATGAAGAGAGATGCATGGTGCTGAATTTCAATAAATGTAGATGAAATGTATCTTAATTTGTAAACCTTGAACTTGGCAATGTTTATAAATAAATTATATGTATGTAGAAAAAAGAGGAAAGTAGACAGAGATATGATTGCCACACTAGTTATAATATATTGAAGACAAAGGAAAATGTGGGTGATCACATGATCAGATATGATCACAAGATTTACTAAACATAGGAAAGGTTGCCCATGTGCCTCACTGTAAGGTCAAGATTATCTCTAACTCTCTCTATATATTTTCCCATGTAATGTAATGTAATGTAATGTTATGGTCTCCTCATGCTTTTGTTGGCTTCTAGCTGCTATTTTTGACCCTTTTTATTGCCATTACTAGATTGCACTAAATCCAACACTCCTACTATATTATTATGCTCCAATTCTTTTTCTATATATATATATATATATATATATATCCTTCATTCACTCCTAACATTAGGTCACCCCCACATGCTCTCCTCTACATATATATTTCTTAAACAAACTAGCCATGTTTCCGAGGGTATGGTTAAAACTAGAAAGAAATTGTCGATTGTGTTGGAGGTTAGCAGTATATGTATGGATTCTTGGAAAGTGAAAATTGTTGTCCTTCAGGATGAGATTAGGTTGGGGGTATTAGTGGATCTGATTTCAAAATCGAGTCATTCAGACACATCTCATAATTTATATCACGATTATGTGATTGTTTGAAATTATCATCTCCAGATTAGTTAGATGTAAGTTTGAAATAAAGTTATTAAGGAAATATCTTTTCTTTTTAAATCGAAATTATATATTCCGACCATCATCTTATAAATTTATTCTGATTTTGCGAAAATCATTATCAAGGTTATTCAACAATGAAGTTTTCAATAAACAACTCCTCTAAATGAATTTGGTGAAATCGCATTTAGTTCACTTTTTTTATTAATGAATTTTGTTAATTAATCTCAAAAGAGAACGGTCTTTAAGTTCCAAACCCTAGGTTATTGAATCATGTAATTATAATGCAGTGACTTGCACTCTTACCAAGCTCCAATATTTTCGTTTTCATAAATTTGAATGCACTATATGATGTATATTAATAGTGGAAATTGTCTTTATTTTGTGTGAGAACACCAATCCAAATCATCTATCATATTCACTGTAAATATTATTTAGTACTATCATGTCATTTTCGTATGGCGACAATCTAGTTATGTTCAATTCTATTGTCCACTTGCTTTTAAGTGACTTCGTAATTTTTAAAATATATGTAAATACTACAGATTATATATTTAAATAATACCCCTTCACACCATATGTTTAAAGGTAAGTATTTGAAATTTTAATTATATCCTTATTAATATCAAATAAGTTTTTTGTTTCAAAAAGTGAATTGAAAGTTGAGAAAGTTATGATTTATTGTATATTTAATTTAAAATGTGTATGGGATTATAAATTAAAAATTATACTAACAAATTTATCTTTCTGAATATATGAAGATACTGTACAAATATATTTTTATGGAATGAATGGAGTATGCGAATTAAAAATCGATTTAGCAGAGTTCAGAGTGTCAAATGGGTATTTAAACATGTTACTCAATGAAAAGATATTTAATTCAATGGTAAAAACTTATATGTCCTTGGGGCACATAGGAACATGAATCTAGGTGTTATATACATGCTCTTTAGGTGTTATAAATATACTCTATAGGTGTTATATTTCTTGATATTATAAATATACTCTACGGGTATCATATGTACATGTGATACCTGAAGAGTATATATATGATACATGTAGAGTATATATTTAACACCATATGATGATTAATTTGGGGGCATCGTGCCCTCGGGACACACAAGTGTTACTCTTAATCAATTTAGAATATTTAAATTTTACATTTATTGATGTGCATGCATTTAATTCTTTAATTAAAAAAGGAAAGAAAAACCATTACATTACGTGATAATTGGGATAGACGACTTGTTTGCAGTTGTTACACGATTTTTCTATTTTTATTTAGCTCATTGTTTATGGAAATTATTTAGCCATTGGGAATTTTGACATATCATACACTCCTAGAAACTTGAACAAAATTATGTTACACACCAATTTAAGTAATGTTATTATGTATATATCATCTAGAAGTTTCTTGAACTACTACCAACAAAAATGAGTAATATATTAGAAATAAAGTTCTAATATAACTTGAGTCAGCTTAAAATAAATGTGCTCCAAATATAACTCAAAATTGGTGCTAGATCACACATGTGTTTCTGGAATGTATAAATTTATAGGATTTATTTAAAGTTCATGCAACGAAATCAAATGATTAGAAATTTTAGATAAAAAAATGTCAAATCATGTATAATACTAAATGAAAATAGAAAATATTTTAATTGTTTCCCTTTTTAAAAAATAGTCAAGTTTTATTTTACAAATTCGGTCAACAATGAAATCGGTTCAACCTATAGCAGGTGGCGGTATTAGTTTTGTCATTGATATTCGATTATAAAAACATAAGTTTTTATATTGTAAGCCCGAAATAATTATAATTAAATATTTTTTCCGACTAATTCGATCGAAGTAAATCTTGTGTGAGACCGTCTCACAGATCATATTCCGTGAAACGAGTCAACCCACAACTCATAAATTAGTGAAAATGGATTTGACTCATGAATTAAAAGGATTCGTCTCACGAATACATTCCGTGAGACCGTCTCACGCAAGTTTTTGTGATTCGATCGAATGTGCTTCATTTAAATGTGGCTCTATCTTTTGTGCTCTTTATTTCGGTAGAAGTCCTGAATTTAGTTAAGGGTTAAATGGAAAAAAAAAAAAAACAACATGTTCAAACTAACTTTTTTCTTATCAAATTACAATGTGAACTATTAAAATTATTAAATTGTAACTTTGGACTTTTTTTCCGGCAAAAATGTGAACATGTAACCGCACATTAAAAATATAAGGGTATTATCGTAATCTTGTAATTTATGGTCGTATAACGTCAACATGCATGAGTGTTTTGGATTCAAGTTTTTTGTAGAAAAATAGTTCAAAAGTTCCAATTTGATAAATTTTAATACTTTAGATTTCTATTTGATAAAAGAAAAAAAGTTTAAATTTGAAATTGAAAAAAAAAAACTAATAGTTTATGTTGTTTTTTTATTTAATCTTTTAATTAATATGGTCAATCTGGTTCTATTTGTTAGTGCTAATAACAATTTGAGAACATAACTAATTATTCATGGCCCTACCTTGCTGAGCTGCAGCCACAAACCTGAAAAAACATGCAACTAGATGACAAATGTTACCTCTATATTGTTAGGATATGACATTTACGTTATATAAGTGTGACCTTTATATATAAATGTTATGACCATTATGTTCAGCAACTTAAGAAAAAATTGAGATTTTCAGGTTTTTTTGCTTCAGATTGAGACTTTTATGTTGTATTGTTGTGACCTTTATGTACAATTCTTGTGACCTTTATGTATAAATATTATGACCTTTATGATCCATAAATTTGAAAAAAATGAAAATTTTCAAAATTCAGCTCATTTTTAAAATGAATATAGGTGCAGCTAATATTTCATAAAGGTAAATATATACAAATTGTGCTAAAATTCTTCATTTTTTTCTAAGTTAGAGTATATGAAGGTCATTACATTTGTACATAAAAGTCACACTTATATAACATAAAGGTCACACGCATATAACATAAAGGTAACAACCTGAAGCGAAAAAATAAAATAAAAAAAAAGTGCGCAGATCCAGGTCGACCCGAATCCAACCCGAATTATATGTGCATCAATTGCACAAGAGACTAACTCAACTAGAAAAGTATAAATTGCCACTTAGGTACCCACATTAGCATTTTTAAAGAGTGTTTTTTCATTTTTTTAATAATATATTTTTGTGATGCATTTTTTCAGAAGTTGAGTGTTTTCCTTGCAGAAATTTGAGTAACACTTGTGTGTCCCGAGGGCACGTGCCCCCAAATTAATCATCATATGATGTTATATGGGGTAATTGCGCGAAACCCCCTCGTGTTATAAAAAAACTTGCATCGGTCCCCCTTGTATGATAGAAATTGCATGATTTACACGTGTGTTTTCTAAAAGTCGACACACGTTCCACTTTGGCTAACGGGAGTACACGCCGTTAATTTTCTCCACTGGAATGCCCGTTAGGCCCCTGATATACTCTAGTGGGAATATTCCCAGAATTCGATCAGGTCTGAAGAGAGAGAGAGAGAGAGAGAGAGAGAGAGAGAGAGAGAGTGGGAGAAACTTAGGAAAATCAATCCAAAAATCCGTCCGGTCTCCGACCAAACCTCGCCGTGCTTTCCCCTGATATTATTTTCCTTTTCTACTGTGTATAGTCTCCTGTGAGTGGAGTGTGTGAGTGCGGGTTTTCGGGGTGTTGTTGTATTTGCTCTGGGTCGCGATTTCATCGAACAGGTAGGTTTCAGTTCTTGGTTTAGGGTTTTTTTCTCTGGTGTGTTGTGATTTTACTGTTATTGTTTGACGATTGAAATAAAAAAGTCGTTTTGATTTAGGGTTAGATGTTATCGGGTACATTTCCCTTTCGACATTTTCAGATTTTTCATTTTCAAACTCTTCTTGTTTTTTCGTTTAATGCTTCTGGATATGGTTTAGGGTTTTGATTTTGTTCCGTTTTTGAGTGAATGGTTTTTGAGCAAATTAATTTAGGGTTAAGGTTTCATAAATTTAGGAATTAGGGATTTAGCCCTAATTTTAGATTTGAGTTTCAATTAGGGTTTCGGTTTCAATTAGGGATAATCGGCACGTGCAAAACAATTTGCCAACTGTAGCTTTGGACGGGCCCACTACTTTAATTTCAGCATTTCTACGACAATAACACTTTTTGTAGGTGTATCGTAAATCTAAAGTTTCTTGCCCTATTTTTGCAGCCTTGGAACTATTGAACACACGTTTGAATTCTTAGTTTCTTCATCGAAATCAAACACTAAATCCATAAACCGTTTGACCTCCTCAAATTCCAGGGTCGATAAGCTTCTACTCATCCCTTCTCTCCCTTTCTTTCTCCTCCTCCAACTTGTTCTACATATATATGCAAAGACAAATAATGAAGAAGATATGATGTTGGAGCTCCATGAATTAATTATGTCATAACTTGCAAATACATCAAGTCTTAATGACTACTATGAGAATAAGATATTGAATGTCAACGTAAGCATTAGAAGCAGAATTCAAAGTGTCTCTGAATGCTTACTTGGAAGAGCTAGTGGCTTCCCCTGTTCGATCCTTGCTTTAAATGACAAACATTTTCATCTGATATAACAAAACATAGGTAATATATAAATGATTAGTACCAAAAACCTATAATACATTTCTAACATTATATTTTTGGTGCAAAAAATGATCAAGCATTATGGTCTGGAAGTATTCTTGGCAGCAGAAGCCACAAATGACAATGGTAATGGCGTAGAGAAAGCTAGACAAATCTGAGTGTATTATCAAAAACGGGCTACATGTTGATCATGAAAGAGAAGAAGTTGGACGCTTTTTCATTAGAATTGGAGAGATAAAGAGGTTGAGAGAGATAATGGAAAGACTGTTCGGATTCTTTAGAGAGATGGGAAGATTGAGAGATTAAGAGGGAGGATGGAGAGACTCTTTGCATCTTTGAGAATAGATTGAGATTTTTATTAAAAAATTAAAATTAAATTTAGGATATGACACTTGGCAGTAGAAGAGAAGTTTGAAAGTGCTTAGGTGTCAACTTCTTGAGAGTTGCATCTCTCTTATTATATATATAGACTAGTTTTGTACCCGTGCGATGCACGGGATAAAATTTTATAAAATACAATTATAATATTTTTATTTGAGATTTGGAAAAAAAGAAAAAAGTATATACAAATGTAATATAATGAAATTAAGTAATTTATATATTATATATTTTAAATATTTAATTGTTGGAGATAATCTCTAGGTACGGTAATAAAATAAGATATTGTAATTTTAAACTTAGTTTATATATAAATAAGATGGATATGAATTCTATATAAATTATCACATTTCAAGTACACTATTCAAGATAAAGGAATAATGTTTACGCAAACAAATCACAACATTAAAGCTATGTTCTATATAAGATAGAAGGAATAATTCAACTAACTACTTTTAAGCATGTTATCTTTAAAACAAATAAATTCTATGATAAAAATCTCAAAAACATAAAAGAAATATAAAAACAAAATATATGATTAATTTCCAATTATTTCTAACCCAAAAGAAAAAAAAAAAAACAATCTACCTTGGGATGTAAATTTATAGTCTTCTTTATCAATTTTCCATGTAAGTTTTCATTCAGGTTTCTTTACGAAATTCCTGCATAAAGTAAAAAAAAAAAAAAATTTACATTAATAATAATCCATATGCAATACCAATAAATAAAACATTCATCTCCAAATATGAATAACGATATGAACTTTAATCGTTAAGAAATGATTTATAAAGTCAAAAAATTATTAATTGTTCATCCAAACTATATGATGTAGATCAAATAAAAATCATAACCAAATAAAATAAAAACCAAAAACGAAAAAAAGAACACAATCCCATGAGCACCATGAAAGCAAAAGATTTGTATTGCAAAATTTGAGAAATTAAAGAGAAAGTGTGAGTCAATTCTAAGTTTTTTCTCTCATATTTATAGTGCATAATTTGTTCATTAGATATGATATTAGTGCATTTTGTATGTCATAAATTTAGCTGCATCCTAAATGATAGATTTTTTTCCCAATTATAATGATTGCAAATAAATGTTCAGTTTCTACTTAATTCCTATACATGAAATCAAATCACATCATTCACAATTAATGTGTTTATTGATAAAATCAAAATGTTTTATTATATTACATTATGTAATACATTAAATATTATTTTTATTGAATTTTATTATTTACAAAATAGAAAATCCTGTTCAATATATATAGTATATAAAATCAAGATCAAGACAATATCACAATCTTATTTGTTTGCTCATATTATTGTATATTCAATTTTAATAGTGAAATTTAGTAGTGACTTATTTGCATCTTATTTAATGGATGAAAATGATAGCATTAACATCTATTATATTTTTAAAATGACATTTCAAATTATATTAATTTTAAAACAAACCAATATTTCTATGTAATCGATGTCAAATAACTTGATGTATAAGTCATTAAGAAATTTTTATATAAAATCATATGGAATGCTTAGATGAAAAATCATTTAGTTTGCATCTATAAAATAATTTAACATTTTTTTAAATTGAAACATATTAAATTAACATTTTTATTAAATTGAAATGTATTAAATAGAAGAAGGATATCTAATGGCAATAATTTCTTTTTTTAACCGTAATTAATTAATTAATTGCATATGAGTTATCTAATCTAATGGAATCATTTAATTTTTTTCTATATGATATGTATAATTAGCATATATTTCACCTTATGTATATAATATTTTAGCAAACTTTAATTGCACGGATATAAATTTATCACATAGAATTTATATAACATAATAATTATAATTATAGAGATCTAGACATGGAAATATTAAACAAATTTAAAGGTAATTAGATCATGTAATTATAATTAACTACTACATATAATTTCCTTATATATAAATATATTAAATATGACTTATATTTATTAAATAAATAAAAAAACATTTCCTGATTTGGCAATGTAGTTTTGGCGGGAAAATCTTGCTATTACTTTTTTTTAGAAACCATTGTGTTTTTATATATATAAAGATAAAAATATTTTAGTTTTTATATTTAGAATTATTTAATTGTTGACTTTATGTTTTATCTAGATTATTTGGTTATCAAGTGGCGAATTAATTTTTATATATCTACTCCTTTATATAACAATTATGTTTTATACGTCAACAAAATTACATAAAATTGTATCTATATTTTGGTTATCTTTTTATATATTTTATTATTTTGTAATGATAATAATTATATAATAAATATATTTTATGTATATATTTACATGCATATTAAATTATATATAAATATATATTAACATCGAATGAATAATTGTTTTATTATTTATATGATATTATGATTATGATATTATATGATGTAAATCATATATATATGTGTGTGTTTAAAGTTGATAATTAAAGTTGATTTACCATATTGACGAAATGGTAATTTTATTATATCATATCACTTCCTTAAATATATACACATATATATCATCAATCATGATTTATTATTTATCATTTAACATTTATTTTAATAAAAAAATCATTTCCAATTTTGGTAGGGTGTTTTTGGCTGGAAAATTTTAACATTACTATTTGAGGAAATGTTTGTGTTTATATATATATATATATATATATAAAGATGTACAATAGAAATCGATAAAAATATAAATTAAAAGATTTATATTGATTCTTTTTTAATAAATAATATCTAATGATAATTGTATCACATAGAATTGTTGACCTTATCTATATATGGTAATTATCTCCACAGAATTAGTGTTTTATTTAAGCATACAATATATAATTACGTAATTACCATATATGATATGTATAATTACCATATATGATATGTATAATTACCATATATTTCAATTTTCATATTTATAAATATATAATTGTATGTAGAGAATGTATAATAGAAATCAATAAAAATAATGAAAAGATTTATATTGATTTTTTTTTCATAAATAATATCTAATGATAATTGTATCACATAGAATTGTTGACCTTATCTATATATGGTAATTATCTCCATAGAATTAGTGTTTTATTTAAACATACAATATATAATTACGTAATTACTATTTAGTAATTTAGTAAGCATAATGGAATTTATATATTGATACACCAATTTAATAATCAATTAACCGTATAGCATGTGTAAGCCAATTAACCGTATTTAATTAATTAATTGCATATGAGTTATCTAATCTAATGAAATCATTTAATTTTTTTCTATATGATATGTATAATTAGCATATATTTCACCTTATGTATATAATATTTTAGCAAACTTTAATTGCACGGATATAAATTTATCACATAGAATTTATATAACATAATAATTATTATTATAATTATTGAGATCTAGACATGGAAATATTAAAAAAACTTAAAGGTAATTAGATCATGTAATTATAATTAACTACTATATATAATTTCCTTATATATAAATATATTAAATATGACTTATATTTATTAAATAAAATAAAAAACATTTCTTATTTTGGCAATGTAGTTTTGGCGGGAAAATCTTGCTATTACTTTTTTTAGAAACCATTGTATTTTTATATATACTAGTAGTGCACCCGTGCGATGCGCGCCTTGTTATATAATCTAATAATTTTTATTATTGATAATATAGTGTAATTTATACTATATCTAAAATGTTAAATCTTTTTTTAATATTTTTTTGTAATTTATACTATTATAATGCTAAATGGTTTTTTTGGATAATGCAATTACTTATCAATGGATTTGGATAATCAAGATGACAATCAAATTAGTATTGGTAATATCTTGTTATATCTAAAAAGACAAAAACTTATATACCCCTGGAGTACATAGGGGCACAGATCTAGGTGTTGTATAAATGTTCTTCAGGTGATATATGTATACTATATAGGTGTTATGTTTGTTGGTATTATAAATATATCCTACAGGTATTATATGTATATAAGAGTATTCATGTGATACCTGAAGAGTATATGATACCTATAGAGTATATATTTAACATCATATGATGATTAATTTGGGGGCATCATGCCCCTGGGGCACACAAGTGTCACTCATCTGAAAAAGTTTCCATCTCGATTTTTTCTCTTTGATATTTTTAACCTCCATTTCATGCTAGCTCATTCTCATTAAGTGAGAGTGGATATATATGAATTGCTTATATAGTATAATGGTTTTCATATTGATTTTTCTTCTTATTTCCATCACTAATTTTTTTTTCTTTTGATAATTCTAACATTCATTTCATGCTAGTTCATCCTAATTAAATAATAGTTATTATATACATTGCTTGTATACAATAACTTCCATCTCAAATTTTCTTCTTATTTTCATCACCAACTATTTTTCTTCTTTTGATATTTCTAACCTCCATTTCATTTAGTTCATTCTTATTAAGTGAATAGGTGTATATACATACATTGCTTAAATGCAAAAATGATTTTCACCTCAATTTTCATCTTATTTTCATCACTAATTTTCTCCTTCTTTTGATATTTCAAGCTCCATTATTTTACAATTTGTTTTGATATTTTAAACCTCCATTTCAATAAGCTAGTTCATCCTCATTTAGTGAGACTTCCATCTCCATTCATACATTGCTTATATAGAGGTAGGACAATAGTTTGTAGATGAAGTCTAATTCTAATGGCTTGATATGGAGTTTGATTCAAAATTATTAAATTAATTTAGAAAATCAAAATGAAATTAAAAAATTTTACTCAAGTTGTCCAATAATTTTTAGGAACTTGTCCAATAAGATACTCAAAAGTTTTTCTATTTTTTTAGTTTGTTTTTCCCTTTTTTCCTATTGGCTAATAGTTTTGCAATTGAATGACAATTGATAATAATCACCAACTATTGTCATTTTAGATATAGTATAGAAATGAATTTACATAATTACATTTTTCATATTCTTTTATGTATATTGTAATATTAAAAAACATCGAATGCTTATATTTTCTTCTTACATTACACATTACATAGTATATACTTCTAACATAAAATATTTTCTATTAAACAAATTTACATATTTATATTATCTTAAACATTTATGTTTAAGTACATGAATTTTAAAAATTCTATTAAATATTTTATCACAAAATATATATTAAAATAAAAAAAGACGTACAAAGAAGACACGTGAGTATGTTAATATAAAAAAACAAAATTTCTACAATAAATTATATTATATATATTTTATTTACTTTGTAGACTTTTAACTTAAGTGATCTTTTATAATTTATAATTATTTAAACAAATTTTTTAATAGTATGCGTAATATAAATACATAAAAAAGATAATTTTTCTCTCTCTTTCATTATAATGTATTATTATTAATCAAAACATATATATATCTTTCTTTTTTTAATTATAATATTTGATAGCTTATCAAGAAAGTCATGTAATTTAAAATTATTAAATTAATTTAGAAAATGAAAATGAAATCTTGAAAAATTAAAAGAAAAAGAAATAATTTTACACATCATCAAATTGATGTGACATTTTTAGGAGGGAAAATGGCAAATTAGAAATTTTCTCCAACTTGCTTGCTTTTAATATAGTATAGATAAAGATTATCGAGGTATTCTTCAATACATTTAATTACTGTCTTTTTGTGTGAACATATGCTTAGGTCAGGAATCAATTAATTATTTCAAATGCATTCCATAATTAGTAAAACTATCCGGAGATAATTAGCATAACACAAATACTCATATGCAACCGTCTCACATGCGACGGCACTCGTGCACGGTCGATCGTGTCCCAGGACACGACCATGCACGAGTGTAGAGTATAAGTATGTCTTTTTCAATAATAAGTATGTGATTTTTTTTTCTCGCCCACGACCGTGCCCTGAAACAGACCGTGCCTCGCGTGAGCAATCTGTGGCGCACGATCAGGTCTCAGGATACGGTCGAGATAAGTATGTGATTTTTGTCTATAAGTATGTCTTTTAGTGCTATAAGTATGTGTTTCGACGCACGGTCGACCGTGTCCTGGGACACGACCGTGCGCCAGTGCCGTCGCACATGAGACGGTCTCACAGGAGTCCAGCTCTTAGCATAATTCCTGTTGTTATTCTATCAAGTTAATTTGTGTGTAATATTTATTAAAATTGAATACAAACAATTATTTTCAGAAAATATTTGATTATTGTGTCAAAATATTATTACATCGTTTTTAAATTTCACCGATGAATTTAAAACACTACAATTTCTTATGAAAAAAATGAATCAAATACACTACATTTTTTGATAAAACTTGACTTATATTTATATATTTTATTCTTAAAAAAAACTTTATTTTGAAATTCAGTACATAAAACAAAATGAATTAAAACTCTAGGGTTTTACCCACTTTCCGTTGGACCTTAATTCTTAGACAAAAACTTTTATGCATCAGGTGCATGGATCCTAGATCCATGCACCCGACCCGCGCGTGTACCCGCGCGTCTGACGCGCTCCCACGCGCCTGGGCGGATGCGCACCTTTAGGTTACATTAAGGATACCTTTCAGTTATGCTAAGGATACCTTTAAGTTATGGTAAGGATACCTTTCAGGGATACCTTTCAGTTATGTTAAGGATACCTTTAAATTATGGTAAGGATACCTTTCAGTTATGTTAAGGATACCTTTGAAATCCTGATTCCAGGTTACATGCCACGTTATGTTAAGAATACATTTTAGTTGTGTTAAGCATACCTTTAGGTTATGTTAAGGATACCTTTAGTTATGTTAAGAATACCTTTTGGTTATATTAAGCATACCTTTAGGTTATGTTAAAAATACATTTAGGTGATGTTAAGGATACCTTTGAAATCGTGATTCCAGGTAACATACCATGTTATGTTAAGAATACCTTTTAGTTATGTTAAGCATACCTTTAGGTTATGTTAAGGATACCTTTAATTATTTTAAGAATACCTTTTGATTATATTAAACATACTTTTAGGTTATGTTAAGAATACCTTTAGGTGATGTTAAAGATATCTTTGAAATCGTGATTCTAGGTTCCTTTGAAATCCTGATTTGATACCCTTAGAATTCATTCCAGATCACATACATTTACATTATATTAAGGATACCTTTAGGTTATGTTAAGAATACTTTTATGTTATGTTAGAGATACCTTTGTATGCAAAATGTGTAACACAACTACCTTATGGATAAGGTATCTCTAACATAACATAAAAGTATCCTTAACATAACATAAAGGTATGCCTGACGTAAATTAAATGTATGAAATTTGGGCATAAAGGTATCCTTAACATAACCTAAAGGTATCTCTATACATTACCTAAAGGTATTCTTAACATAACCTAAAGGTATGTCTAACTTAACGTAAATGTATGAAATCTGGGCATAATGGTATCCTTAACGTAACCTAAAGGTATTCTTACACATTACATAAAGGTATTCTTACACATAACTAAAAGTCATGACTAAAATTGAAAAACAAACTAGCGCGAAAAAAAAAAAAGAAGCGGGTCGGATTACCCGGATCCGACCCGGGTGCATGGATCTAAGATTCATACACCCGATGCACAAGAGACTTACTCTAATTCTTAAAAAAAAAAATACTAATAAAGAGGAAAGAGTTCTATTATGTTAACGATCGATATAAATTGACTTTAATTTTCATCATAACACAATCTGATTGTTGTGTTCACGTAATCCCCTTGCACAAATATTCACCAAATTCTTGAATAAGAATATTATTTAATTTTATTATATAAATTTAAGTTTCAAGATAATCAGATTTAAGATCCAATTATATATTGTACAAAAATGACCACAAATGCAGAGAAAGTAATATTATATTACGACAATCTTTGCTTCATGAATGCAAGATTTCTTAATTTCAAAGATTGCAAAAAGGAAAATCATTAAATGTTGACCCAACATAATGCTATATATATAGGATTTGTGCAGAGCACTAATCATTCAAGAAAATCAAAGAGAGAATCGAAAAATGAAGAACAAAATAGGGGCGCTGGTTCTTGTGAATGTGTTTGTAATCATGGCTCTTATCACATGTTTGGTAGATGCAGATTCTAATGCTTATTATAAATGTATAGCAGATTGCTATGCTGATTGTGATGATGAACCTAAACCTGACCCTTATTGCTTTGAAGGTTGTCCAAAGAAATGTGCTTCATTGAAACCGCCATCGATGGGTTTGAAGCACCAAGAACACATCATTGGATAGTATGATCGATCCATTCAAGATATCATGTAATAATTGTGATTGTTGATGTTAATTGCATGGGTTTTTTTTTTATTTCTGTAAGATTATGTTTAATTGCCATTTGATGTTGTAATAAACTATATGCTTTCTAGGATTAAAATCTATATATCAAAATTGGTTGGTGGTGTATTTGTTGCAATATTGTTTTATTCAGTACTTTACTACTTTGCAAGAGTTCTCACTAATTAAAGAATTTGAAGAGAATATTGTTAGAAACACTTGTATTTGTGAAAAAATTCATTATGAAATTGTAGTGATTATGGAGCAAAACTTATTTATTTATAAGAGGAAATGTGCCAAACCACACAAAAAAATATAAGGAATTGACTTTTCTACCATTCAATTTAACAAAAGTACTTTTCTACCACAAAAGATAATAAAGTGACCTTTTCTACACTATTTTGACTCGGTCATGGACAAATGATTGAGTAATGATAGAGTGATGATATATTCTATTTATTTATACTATTATTTAACAATTGATTTATCCAACAATTCATATAAATTGCTAAATGTAATTAAATTGATAAATGAGGCTCAATTAATAGAAAAAAATGAGGATCGTTTAATTGAATGATTTTAGGTATATTAAATTGAAACTGATTGAAATTAAACTAGCCATTGTAAATAATTAAACAAATTTGCGATTAAACAAATCTTATGTGGTTCGATTAATAGTTTAAAAAACCAATTTCTTCAAAATTAATCGAACCACTATGTCAAATACATAGTCGTTCGATTAATAGTGTAAAAACCCAAATTTTTTAAAATTAATCGAACCATTCAAAATAGGGGTTAATCGAACCATTCAAAATGAATCAAATTAATTGAAACAATTAATTCAAATTCAAATTAATATATTAATTTAATTGTGGTTAATCGAACCATTCAAAATTAATCGAATTGAAACAAATTAATTCAAACCATACAAAATAGGGGTTAATCGAACCATTCAAAATCAATCAAATTAATTGAAACAAATTAATTCAAAAACAAATTAATATATTAATTTAATTTTGGTTAATCGAACCATTCAAAATTAATCAAATTGAAACAAATGGTTAAGAAAGTGGTTCGATTAGAATGGAAAGTGATTCGATTAGATGAAACCCATTGTAGTTGAAATGGAAAGAAACTCACTAATTAAGACACTATTGGAATTTGATTAATACACTATTTCAATTTAAAGGAGTGGCTCGATCAATCATTATTTCAAGTTAAAGGAGTGGCTCGATCAATACACTATTTCAAGTTTTTAACACTATTCAAATAGTGTGTTAATCAAATTTCAATAGTCTATTAATTAGTGAGCTTCTTTCCATTTCAACTACAATTGGAATTTCATCTAATCGACGACTTTCTATTCTAATCGAACCACTTTCTATTCTAATCGAACCACTTTCTTAACCATTTGTTTCAATTAATTTGATTAATTTTGAATGGTTCGATTAACCCCTATTTTGTATGGTTTGAATTAATTTGTTTCAATTTGATTAATTTTGAATGGTTCGATTAACCCCTATTTTGTATGGTTTGAATTAATTTGTTTCAATTTGATTAATTTTGAATGGTTCGATTAACCACAATTAAATTAATTCAAATTCAAATTAATATATTAATTTAATTGTAGTTAATCGAACCATTCAAAATTAATCAAATTGAAACAAATTAATTCAAACCATTCAAAATAGGGGTTAATCGAACCATTCAAAATTAATCAAATTAATTGAAACAAAGTTTAATCGAGCCACTTTGTAAACTAATCGAGCCACTATTTTGTATGTTTTTACACAAAGTTTAAAAGTAAACTAATGTATATATAATCGAGCCATTGCGTTTGTAATACATTTAATAATTGCATATTATTTTGTTTGATTAATAATAGTGGCTCGAGCCATGCATAGTGGTTTGAAATGGTTCAATTATGGGTTAGTATGCAATTAATAAACATTTCATAAGTGGTTCGATTATGTTTGAAATGTTTATTAATTACTTTGAAACCCACTATTTGATTAATTTTGAAACATTTGATTAATTTTGAGTGGTTCGATTAACCCCTATTTTGTATGGTTTGAATTAATTTGTTTCAATTTGATTGATTTTGGTGGTTAATCGAACCACTCACACTATTACACTATGTTCAATTTAAATGTAGTATAATTAATTTTGGTGGTTAATCAAACCACTTAAAATTTTGGTGGATATTAAAATTAATTGTAGTATAATTAATGTCGGTGGTTAATCGAACCATTCAAAATTAATCAAATTGAAACAAATTAATTCAAATCATACAAAAGTTAATCGAACCATTCAAATTAAAATAGTGGTTAATCGAACCATTCAAAATTAATTTGTCAAATACAAAATTAATCGAACCATTCAAAATTAATTTGTCAAATACAAAATTAATCGAACCATTCATTGCTTTTTGAATGGTTCGATTAACCACCAAAATTAATTATACTACAATTAATTTTAATATCCACCAAAATTATAAGTGGTTCGATTAACCACCAAAATTAATTATACTACATTAAATTGAACATAGTGTAATAGTGTAAGTGGTTCGATTAACCACCAAAATTAATTATACTACAATTAATTTTATTATCCACCAAAATTATAAGTGGTTCGATTAACCACCAAAATTAATAATTTCAAAGTGGTTCGATTATTGCTTTGAAATGTTTGAAATGATTGAACCATTAATTTAATTAATAAAGTAGTTATCGAACCACTTTCAAAGCAAATTATAATTGCTTTGATCGAACCATTAATTGCTTTATTAATTAAATTATAATTGCTCTTAAAGTGGTTCGAGCAAATTATAATTGCTTTGATCGAACCATTAATCGCTTTATTAATTAAATTATAATTGCTTTCAAAGTGGTTCGATCATTGCTTTATTAATTGCTTTATCAAAATAGTGGTTAATCGAACCATTCAAAATTAATTTGTCAAATATAAAATTAATCGAACCATTAAACAGACACTTGGGTTCAATTAAATTAGTGTTAAATTCAAAATTCAAAATACTAATCGAACCATTGTCAAATTCAAAATACTAATCAAATTCAAAACACTTGGGTACTAATCGAACCATTGTCAAATTCAAAATTAATCAAATACAATTCAACTGGGTTCAATTAAATTAGTGTCAAATACTTTAATCAATTAATAATTATAATTTGCCCAACTAAAGTAATAGTGGTTCAATCAGTGTCAAATACTTTAATCAATTAATAATTATAATTCGCCCAACTAAAGTAATAGTGGTTCGATTAATTTGAAAATTTTGGTTTTTGAATTGAATTAATCGAACCACTATGAATTAGAAATAATGGTTCGATTAATTTGAATTTTTTTAATTGAACTAATCGAACCACTATGAATTAGACATAGTGGTTCGATTAATTTGAAAATTTTGGTTTTTTAATTGAATTAATCGAACCATAGTGGTTCGATTAATAGTGAAATTGGTTTTTAATCGCAAATTTGTTTAATTATTTACAATTGATAGTTTAATTTCAAACAATTTCAATTTAATATACCTAAAATCATTCAATTAAAAGATCCTCATTTTTTATATTAATCGAGCCTCATTTATCAATTTAATTAATTTTATCAATTTATATGATTTGTTGAATAAATCTTGATTCGTGTACTTACCTCTTCTGCAGGCAGACCTTTCTTTAGGAGCGAAGCTAGGCCGAAAGAGTCTTTGACTGCTTTTCCGCGGTGGAGTGGTTTGACTTCCGATACTGCTTAGTTGCTATACGAGGTGAAGAACAAACCCATGGCTGTCGCTAAACCTCAAAATCTCATATATAGTGCTCAAGTATCATTATTCATGCTTTCAAAGGCTATAAGTAGGCCCTTTGCTTGTTAAATAATAGTATAAATAAATAGAATATATCATCAGACTATCATTACCCAATCATTTCTCCATGACCAAGTCAAAATACTGTAGAAAATGTAATTTTCTTATATTTTGTGGTGAAAAAGTACTTTTATTATATTCAATGTTAGAAAAGTCAAATTTTTAAAAAAAATTATGTAGTTTGGACTAAACTCTCTTATTTATAATGTGGGAGTCTCAAATGAATATGAAAGATCATCGTACAAAAGTCAAAAGGATTTAATTTTTTAAAATATAGATAATGAAAAAGGTCAAAGGATGATTGCGCGTGCTTCTGAAAATCACAAAGATAGGATGAAGAAATTAATGTGTTCCCTTTCTTCACATTTACTCTACCACTATGTTCATATCATTTCTTCTCCACCCTTTTTGTTGCTTTTTAGTATGCTTTATTTTTTAGCGTTAAAAAACTCAAATAAAACTATCTCACGTAAGATATCTACGGGTGATAGAGCTTTTTATGGTCTCATATGAGACAAATATTGACCTTATTGGATGGGTGGGTCTGTCTTATTAATTCATATGATCTCCATCTTATATAAAAAATTTCGTGAGATAATTTCACATATAACCTACTTTAAATTAATAATATATTAATTAATAATATATGACACATATTATGTAGATTTCTTTTTTGAGGAAATGAAAATGTCACAGGAGATCAAATGATTTTATTACTATTATTACGTGTACATCATTTTCACGTGTACTTATTAATATGTAATTTAGAAAATCACAATAAACTTATATAAAATCACCTAACAATTTGATTTTTACACACCAGTCTTTGTTATGTAGGGTATAAGATGTGAGTTTGTCTCATAAAATTAGATCAATGAATTAATTTTTCGAGAGACACACTCTTAAAAAAAGTTATATGTATGTGTAAATGGTATTTATTAAATAATTTTTTAGTAATTTTATTAAAATCATATATATTTTGTAATTATTTAATGTATTCACGAATAATTGAATCGAATATAGTTATATTCATATAGTATTCAAATCTAAAGAAATAATTTTATTTGGATTCTTATTCGTATATTTGAATATGAATATCGAATCTAATTAAAAAAGTTAAACTGTTTACTAACGCAAACCTAGTTACTTTTGAAACTATTATTATTATACATAAAAATATATGGAGTTTTCTTTTAATTTTCATCGAGATTTTCGATGGGCCATTAGACAAGAGTCGGCCCAATAGAAAATGGGTCAAGCTGGGCTTATAATGAAATGAAATTACGTAAAATTGTGGGAGTATATTTTGCATAATGGGCCTTTTAGTTATGGGCTTGGTCCCATATTTAAAGCCAACGTAGCCCATCCAAGTTACTGCTAAACCCCAAAAGTAGGGAAAAATTGCCCTACTCGGGGAAGAACGACAGAGAACTGAACGCGAGCTTGAAGGTCTCTCTCTCTCTCTCTCTCTCTCTCTCTCTCTGATATTTTGTTCTTAATTTCAAATTTCTCCAGCCAGAAGCTCGATTTCCAGTGGGCTGTGCTGGAAATCGACTGCATTGATCAATGGTATATAGGGTGTTTTAAGTGCTGATTATGTGTTCTTTTTGCTGATTTCAGTAGTGTGTGCTATTGTAGTGGATTGGACATATTTTAGAGGATTTTAGGCTCCTTAGCTGAAGTTTTGCATCTAAGTTAAAATATGGAAGTTGATGTGGGGATGTTAAAGTCCATCCCTGTTCATCAGTCTGAGTACAAAAGAAGAAGAGTTTCTTTGGATGCTGAAAATTCTTTACCAACTCTCCGGTGTTCTGATTACTACACAAAACCTTGCATAAGTGAGTTGGCTATTCGTGAGTTTGTAAATCCTGGTTATTGCAGTAGAGTCGAAGATTTTGTCGTTGGAAGGGTTGGTTATGGATGTGTAAAGTTTATTGGGGAGACAGATATTAGATGCTTGGATTTGGACTCCATCATCAAGTTTAATAGATGTGAAATCGTTGTTTATGAAGATGACAGTTCAAAGCCCTTGGTAGGTCAGGGTCTTAATAAGCCGTCTGAAGTAACTTTACTACTTGAAACAAAAGCATTGGGTAATTTGACTGAGGATCAGTTGAAAGTTATTGTGGAAAAATTGAAGTGCAAGACTGAGAGCCAAGGGGCACAATTCATATCGTTTGATCCAGTTAACGGTGAATGGAAATTTCTAGTACAACATTTTAGCAGATTTGGTCTAGGTGAAGAAGATGAGGAGGATATTCCAATGGATGACATCTCGCCAGAAGCTCAAGATTTTGTGGACATGAACAGTAGTGAGGTATCAGATGTTGATGAAGAAACTGCTTTAGTAAATGGGACTCTACTCTCGCATTCTCTTCCTGCTCATCTTGGTCTTGATCCAGTGAGGATGAAAGATTTGAGGATGTTGATGTTTGCTACCGAGGAAGATGAGGTAGAAGGTCTCAGTAGCATGCTTTCACATGATAATAATCATTATACTAAAGATTCCTCAAGATCTCCCTTACATAATTTATCTCGGAAGACAGTTCATAATGCAAATACCCCTTTTATTCGCAAGACTCCATTAGCTCTGAAAGAATATAACCCTGGAAGTTTTAGTACGAGCTCCCCCGGAACCATTTTGATGGCCCAACATAATAGGGGTTTGCATCTGACCACTGTAAAAGCTGAAGGTTTTGAGCTGGACCTTACAAACAAAACACCAGTAACTAGTAGTCATTCCCATAACATTGTTGATGCAGCATTGTTTATGGGTAGATCTTTTCGAGTGGGTTGGGGTCCAAATGGCGTCCTTGTTCATTCTGGTATGCCTGTTGGTAGTGATGATTCTCAAGTCGTCTTATCCTCTGTGATCAATCTCGAAAGAGTTGCACTTGACAAAGTAACAAGAGATGAAACCAAAAAAGTTAAGGAGGAACTCACTGATTTTTGTTTCAGCTCTCCTCTAAATCTCCACAAGGAGCTGAGCCATGAAACTAAAAAGGTTGAATTGGGAACCTTTAGTCTGAAACTTCAAAAGCTTGTTTGCAACCGCATGACTCTTCCAGATATTTGTCGGAGATATATAGACATCATAGAGAAACAACTAGAGGTGCTGAGTTCGTCATCTGCTTCTCGTGTTTTGTTGATACACCAGGTATTTGTTTGGGATTTAATGAAAGTTCTCTTTTCGACGAGCAAAACAGGTGGACAATTGAAGCTTTTGGAAGATGAGGAGGATGATATGATACAAGATGGGAGGGAAAATTATCCTGATGTTGATCAGGAAGCACTTCCACTTTCTAGACGAGCTGAATTTAGTTATTGGCTGCAAGAGTGTGTTCGCCACCGTGTGCAAGAAGAAGTTGGTTCGCTGGATGAGTTGAGTGATCTAGAACACATATTCTGGCTTCTTACTGGTCGTCAGCTGGATGCTGCTGTAGAACTTGCTGCTTCTAGAGGGGATGTAAGACTATCTTGTCTTTTGAGCCAGGCTGGTGGGTCCACAGAAAATCGCTCTGATATTGCTCATCAGCTTGATCTTTGGAGAAAAAATGGACTGGATTTTAGTTTTATTGAGGAGGATAGGGTGAGACTTTTTGAATTACTTTCTGGCAACATTCAAGGGGCCTTACATGGTGTAAATATTGACTGGAAGAGGTTCTTAGGACTCTTAATGTGGTATCAGCTTCCTCCCGATACTTTGTTACCTGTTGTTTTTAATACCTATCAGAAGCTTCTTAATGAAGGAAATGCCCCATACCCTGTTCCAATGTATATTGATGAAGGGCCATTGGAAGATGAGAGTAATTGGGTTTTCAATGATCGTTTTGACCTTGCATATTATCTTATGCTTCTTCATGCCAGACAAGAAAATGATTTTGGAGCATTAAAAACCATGTTCAGTGCCTTTGCCTCAACAAATGACCCACTTGACTATCACATGATTTGGCATCAGCGTGCAATTTTGGAGGCCATTGGTACTTTCAGTTCTAATGATCTTCATGTCCTTGACATGTCTTTTGTTTCTCAGTTGCTCTGCCTTGGGCAGTGTCATTGGGCCATCTATGTGGTGCTTCATATGCCCCACCGAGAAGATTATCCTTATCTGCAGACTACTGTTATCAGGGAAATCCTCTTCCAGTATTGTGAAGTTTGGGGTACTCAGGAGTCACAACAGGAGTTTATTGAAAATCTAGGCATTCCTTCTGCATGGTTGCATGAAGCTTTGGTAAGTTGTGTTCCTTGAACCTGTCATTTTGCAACGAGTGGTGATTTAAGTTTCCTGGTTATTGTCTGAGCTGTCTGTGATCATGTTTCTAGAGTTCTTGCATGTTTGGAACCTTTTGAGATTGAATATTTTCTATTAGATATGTTTTGACTCATGAATGTATATCACATAGAGTTGACAAATGAAATGGGTTAATTAAAAATGAACAGGTGAAAAATGGCAAAAAAAAAAAAGCATTCACTCCTCTTTATAATGTAGGTGTTTGCAAAACTACTTGTCCTATGAAATGTTAATTGTGGTAATCTTTTGGAAGCTTATCTTTTGCTATTGATGATAACTATTAATTACTCTGAAATTCTTATCTTACCATCTCTCTCTCTCTCTCTCTCTCTCTCTCCCCCCCCCCCCCCCCCCCACATGCAGGCAATATTCTGCACCTACAATCGGGACCTACCTAAAGCTCTAGATCACTTTCTTGAATCTGCAAATTGGCAGAGAGCACACTCCTGTCTTCATGACTTCAGTTGCTCACACTCTGTTTTTGTCAGGTAGAGAGCTTTTTACTGTTTGGTGGCAAATTGATCTTTTTAAGTCATATACTTCCTCTGTGGATACAAAAGATATGTTTTGAAATTGTTCGTTCGTGCGAGAGACACTCTTCTTGTCAACCCTGTTTATTTGGGAGAAATGACATTCTAGGCAAATGTAAATCTGAAGATCTCGATATTGAAAATGTGCTCCACAACGTCTAGTTCCATTCATTTGACCATAAGATCTCATGTGTGTGTGTAATAGTGTTAATAAGGAGTTCCAGCACAACATCTTTTCTCTTATTTATCAAGATTTTAACACTATAACTTTTCATTTTAAATGTGTTTTCAATACAGTATGTTGAGGCAATGCTCTTGTCTATTCTTAATTTGATATAAAATGGTATTTAGATATAATGAGGTTGTGAAATATCAAATTGAAACAATTCAACACCAAAACATGAAATGTGGATCATGAACTTTAATTCTTGTTCAATTGATATTAATCATAACTTATTCCATGTGTATCTAAGGTATAAAGTAAGTATCCTGTAATCATTTAAAAAAAAAGCTACATACCTTCCTGTTGTGAAATAATAATATCATTCAATATATCAAATAATTATAAGTTAATTCTTTCTGGTTAAGTCAAATACGCGCACACACATCATTTCACATACATAAATTGAATAAGAAGTATATATTAATTTTTATTTTATTTAAATTCAATTATATTACAATCCAAGTATCTCTCCTGTAACACACTACTTAATATAAAAAGAATAGTGAAGAATCCATGCCTCTCTTCTTAATCTGGCCACACAGGAACCCTTTGAATTGGAGATCTTGGATTGTTAAATAGCTGTCTCAAAACACAGTGGATATTTATTGGATATTTGAGAAAGTGGTTCATCTCCTCACTTTCAAAACACAGTGACATAACTTGCCTGTAGAATTAGAGCTTGTCAGTGCATTATCTCAATGTTTGCTATCCAGAAATCCTTTTCTTAATAGTAGCAATTGGCAACTGCTGGTTTATTATCAAATTAGTTCCTAGAGGAACATACCTGACTCAAGATTCTTTCTCGTTAAATATAGTTGAGAAATTTTCTTTTGAAAAGGTATGGTAGAGACATTTACTACTTCCAAAGTTCCTCAAGAAATCCTCATAGAGAAATCACCATTGGATGGGAATGCTGATCTTGGATTTAAAGAACCTTTTAGTGATTATAATCTGCCTGCACTAGAGTGTTCTATGGAGTTGTTCTAGTAAATTTATGTCATATATATTTTGGGATCATGGAAAGCAAATCTTGTTGCATTACTCTTATCCTGCTGTTATCCATAAGACAAAAACACAGTGATTTTGATTGATTTCATGCAGCAAAACATACAGAGATATGGAGGATTGCCATGTGCATGGAAGATTATAAGTCAGAGATTGAAGATTGGGAACTGGGAGCTGGAATTTATATTTCTTTTTATATGTTAAAAAGTTCCTTGCAGGAAGACAACAGCACCATGACTGAACTGGTATAATCCCTGTTTATTAGCTTTACTAGTAGTTGAGTGTAATTTTCTCAAAGCTGAACTAGATTGGCCGGTTGAACTGAGGAGTAGTGGCTGATCCAGTCCATCAGTTTACCAAACCCGAAACTTTCCAGTCGAACCTGTCAAACCTATACGAAATTGTCTCTATAGTTATTACTTTTGATTTCATATATTTGTTTCATTCTTTAATAAGTGTAGACTTGGTATTGATTGTGTGGTTATTTATTCTTTGAATTTAAGAGCTTGCTGACCTTTCCTGCAATGATCTATGTGCTTTTCTGAGGGACTCACAGAATTAATTGTTAAACCTCTTTTGGTAATCAACAAATTTGGATGAATGAATAAAAGGCAATGAAGTGTGTTCTTTGAAGTTTGATGAAGCCTGTTTCATTTACCCATACTATTGCTAGGCTAGTACTTCTTAGGACTAACAGAGTGGATTTTTAAATTGATTCTTGAACAGTGATATAATTATAAAATGATGATAGTGATCTTTCTGTTTGTTTGAGAAACTGAATTTCAATGATAATTTTCAAAGTTGACAAAGCGTAAAATGCGTATCTATTTTAATGTTCAGTAGACATTCATATGACTTTAGTTGATCTGACAAATCTTTTTTGGCAGGATACTCTTGAGAACAAAAATTATGCATGTGCAGACTTTATTGGTCGTCTAAACAAGTCTCTAGCAGTTTGGGGCTGCAAATTATCAGTTGATGCAAGGTATTTGATATTTATTCCTTGGAGTGGAAGTATGATTACCTGTAGTTTGATGGTCTGGCTGCAATGTCTTCTTCCATCTCTTCAGTTGTTTTTAATTGCTTTCTACAAATGAGAAACGAAAAACACTGAAACTGTGGGGCAAAATATGTATATTTTTCCTTTCTTGATTAGAGTTCCAATCAAATCAATTATGTATACCTTCTAATATACTTGTTTTTCAGAGCCGTGTACTCAAAGATGGCAGAAGAGGTCTGCAGTCTGCTTCTTTCTGATAGCCATGAGGGTTCTACAGTCGAGGATCAGCTAAGCTGCTTCGACACTGCCTTTAGGGCACCCATGCCAGATGACCTCCGTTCATACCATTTGCAGGATGGTATTTCTCTTTTTGTGTGCTATCTCTCTGAGATGGCACAGTAGTTCCACCTCTCTCGAGCGTTGCTGTTCTGATCATGTTTTGTAACCGTGTGATGCTGTTCCTTGAACAAATTCTGTGTATCATTGGCTACTTCTTTGTTCTGCTGAGTTTTCATGCTGGCTGGCTTCGAGGTGGAAAATCGATGGCCCTGTTTGTAGGTTGGTTTTTCTGCATTTCTCCCAAATTTAACTCCAAGGCCTTCTTTTTTTTGGGTTTTAAGAATTCCCACATTAACTTTTCTATCTTTTGGATTTGAGATTTTTGTGATTTTGTAATTTAGCAAACAATCTATACATGAGATTTTGTGGTTATACATTTGGCTGAAGTGCTATATTATACAGGTTATTTCCATCAAGTTCAATCATTTTTTTCATTTCTCTTATTTAAATAGAATTCAGATCAACTACACTTCAATTGAATCATCACTTGATTTCTTGTTTTGCAGCAACTGATTGTCGAATATCTCTATTTTCTCCGATTTTGATCCTTCTATGAATACTACTATAATCTCTACTAAACCAACACTTTCTTCTTTTGCTCACAAACACCTCTTTTTCGTTCTTCCTTGTCTACATATATTATTGTTGTTAAACATTTTATGATATTTTGAACTAATTTTCTCCTCCTTTATAAATAAACATTCCTTTCTGTGATTTTATTATTTTCTTATATTAATGAAAAAAATTGTCAATTATATTTGTTAATAATTTACTAATTTAACCAAATAACCAAAAGATATGACGCATGAATTTAAAAATGGAAATTTATAATGGTGCTCATTTCCAATTCACATGAAACTCACGATACAAGAATTTTACCTTTGTAACCAATTTTACCAATGTTGACCTACTCATCTAACTGAATTTTGAAAAACAAAATATTTGTAGGTTGAGTGGGGTGATCATGGCGTGGTTTTAACAGTTTTTCCCTAAATTTTAAACCACATTGTTATGTGCGGTTTGGTTTTTGAGTAAAATTAAAATTGTAGTTTTTATATAAAAATTGAATGTGCGGTTTTAAACGGTTTGGTTAGGTGTGGTGTGGTTTTTGCGGTTTTTAACTTAATTTTGTTTGATTACAACAATGACTTTAATATTTTATGATATATTAAATATTTTATAATAATATTATTATGTTATATTCACATGTGTATATATATAGTTTTATCAAAATTTAACAAAGATGTCTTCTAATATTATATAATAATTAATTAAAATTTTCATAAGTAAACTACCACCTGAATAATATATAATTAATAACTTAAATAAAATGTGAGTTCAAATGCTCGCATTAGGTTATTTAATCAAGAATTGGTTATTTGTTTCTTTAATACTTAACACCAAACACTTCTATATCGTATATATTAAAAATGATTTAACCTAAAACTATGAATACATTTCTTTAGTTTATTATAAATATTAATTAAAGATAAAAAGAGTTTGTGAGAGAGTTCATAGCCATTACACACATTAAAATATAGACATATAAACAAATTAAATATACAATACAATAACAATATTACTCAAAATACAAAATATAGTATTGCAAATCAATAATATAAAGGCGGTTTGGTGCGGTATAATTTCAATTAAAAAATGTAACCAACCATATTTTGGTTATATTTCGAATTACGGTTTCTTCAAAAATTTAACAAAAATGGTGTGGTGTGATGTGGTGTGGTGAAGCTGGTTGGTGCGGTTTATAGATTTGTATGATCACCCTACTACCTACTAGTACATGCAAATTCTTGTCAGGTTATCAACTTTTGACAAAATTTATATTGAAATTCACAAATTTCTCAAAAAGTGACGACACATAATTCCAAACGTGAATTCAAATAGGACTATTTTTGCTTTGTCTCCTTACATTTTTAGCGTCTCATCTTGATATTTAATTATTTTCTTATATATATATGGACAAAACTTATATATATATGGGGCATATAGGACACAAATCTAGGTGTTATACACATGTTCTTTAGGTGTTATATATGTACTCTATAGATGTTATGTTTCTTGGTGTTATACTTATATTCTACATATATCATATGTATATAAGAGCATACATATGATACCTAAAGAGTATACATATGATACATGTAGAGTATATATATAACACCATATAATAGGTTAAGTTGGGGGCACCATGCCCCCGGGGCACACAAGTGTCACTCTATATATATTCACAAAAACTTTTGTGCATCAGGTGGATGGATCCTAGATCCATGCACCTGACCCGACCTGCGCATGTACGCGCTCCCATGCGCCTGGATAGATGCACTCAATTTCACTCAAATTCGCTCATTAAGGATACATTTTAGTTATGTTAAAGATACATTTTAGTTATGTTAAGGATACCTTTGAAATCCTAATTCCAAATTACATAGCACGTTATGTTAAGAATACATTTTGGTTATGTTAAGAATACTTTTTGGTTATGTTAAGGATACCTTTAGTTATGTTAAGAATACATTTTGGTTATGTTAAGCATACTTTTAGGTTATGTTAAAGATACATTTAGGTGATGTTAAGGATACCTTTGAAATCGTGATTTCAGGTTCCTTTGAAATCCTGATTTGATACCCTTAGAATTCGCTTTAGGTCACATACATTTACGTAATATTAAGGATACCTTTAAGTTATGTTAAGGATACCTTTATGCTATGTTAGAAATATCTTTGTGTACGAAATGTGTAATACAACTATGTTATGGATAAGGTATCTCTAACATAACATAAATGTATCCTTAACATAACCTAAAGGTATGTCTGACGTAACATAAATGTATGAAATTTGGGCATAAATGTATCCTTAACATAACATAAAGGTATCCCTAAGCATTATCTAAAGGTATCCTTAACATAACCTAAATGTATGTCTAACGTAACGTAAATGTATGAAATCTGGACATAAATGTATCCTTAACATAACCTAAAACTATCCTTAAACATTAAATAAATGTATCCTTAACATAAGTAAAAGTCATGACCAAAATTTAAAAAAGGTAGCGTCAAAAAGAAAATAAAAAAATAGAAGCGGATTGGGTAATCAGGATCCGACCCGATTGCATGGATTTAAAATTCATGCACCTGATGCGTAGGAGACTTACTCATATATATTACATTTTATATACAATGTTATGATAATTTTGAAATATTATGGTAATAGAGGATTTTATTTAATCAAAACGTCTTTTCAATAAAGAATATTTGTGAAATAAAATGATATTTTTTATAAAATTACCAAAATGCCCGTGAGTTGGGTCATGTCTTAAGAGGGTGAGCAGCAAAAAAATGGTGGAATCTTTTTGTTTCTATATTTGTGGATGTTGTTGGCAGACACACTTACCACAATTTGTGGATCATTTCATATTACAAATTCATTACAACATGTCATTGTAACATATTTTATAGTGCATGTATACTTATATCTAGGCAAACTACGGGACATACTTTTTTGTTAATATATTGCTTTTCTAATGCTTGTAATTATTGTTATTATAATGATAAAGGTAATTTTGATGTCTCAAACTTCAATTTTATCTCACTTGTTATTATTATTTTATGGTATATACATGAGTATATGTAATTTCTTATATCTACCTGGAATTTTTTATTTGATTTTGTTTATATTTTGGTTGAAGAAAGTGGAGTAGGAAAATGTATTATAGAAGAATTGGATTAATAGAAAAATGGTGATTGATGACCAAATTTGGAGATGTGACAATTATGGTGGAAATCTGTGATGTCCCTTGATCTTGGACAACTTTGTTATTGGATAAGATCTGAGCAGGCTCAGATTCAATTCCTTTGTCTCTAGTTTTCTGAATCTTATCACAATTTGCAATAGATTCCAACTCTTTGTTAGCAAAAATCAAAGGTTGAATCTCCATTCCTTCTTTTGAGAAGAAAAGATGAAAAAACTCCGCTACTTTGACTGTAGGCGTGTTAGTTGTATGTGATGTAAATTGAGGGATATGTGTCCATATGACTCGAGAATTTTCAAGTCAATAGAATGTGATGTAAATCGAGACTATGGAAGAGAGCCAACATGCTACAAAGCTCAGACAATCTCCCACAATTTCAAACCTTAGGATAGACTCTGATGATTTCTGAACTAACATAATACAAACTCTTCGACAATTTCAGAACCAACAAGATACAAACTTCCTTAAAACAAGTTCCGACAATTTCAGAGCTAACAAAATACGAAGCTCAAGACAGACTCTTATTGTTTCAGTGAAATTTATCCCACGAGGAGTTTGAATTTATGTAGTTAGAAGATTTCTCTCCATATTACCACAGTACTCATGTCAATAAAGTGCATTCTCATCATGAATATGGAGAAGGATTTACCATTTTGTAATTTTTGATTCATAATCTTTTATCCCCAATATTTACCATGTCTTGATTGAATTTCCTAATGATCAATGCTATAACTTTTTTGTTTTCCTCTTCCTTCTAAAAAGGTCTCGTACTAATATATAGACAATGCTTGGACTAAGAAATCCAAGACAATATTCATACCTTATTCGTAGGAATGATCATTTATCCAACATGTGCCCACAACTATACTGAAATTAAGGATTGAAATATAATACATCAAAATATATTAATATGTGTTTTGTACATTATTATCTAATTAATATGAGAGTTTGATTGCAAGAAGAAACAGATTGACACCAATATTAATATGATCTCCACATTTACCCAAAATCTGTTGATTTCACTACAAGCAAAGTTGATGGAGAATTGGTGATGGTGGTGGATGTGCAATAATTGATAATTGGTAAGAGAGTGGGACCAGTTGTAGGTATTTATTTGGACTTTAATGTGGTGAAGAAGAATAATTGGGACATTAAAATAAACTTATATGGGTTGGTAAATCAAGAAAAGTTGCACTAATTAAGCTCAAAAGTAGTTAAAAGAGAATTGAACATATTCTCTAATCATGAATGACTCCTCACTTCATGGTTGGTTAGTTGTTACTTGAATTTGTTAAGGTTTGATCATAGAGTTATAAAGTTTTATTCCACTTTCTAAACTAGATTCCATATAAATAATTTTATTTAGTCCACTCAAATATTCGGTTTATAAAAAGCTTAGATCTTTTTATTAATTAAAATTACAATTAATTAATATAAAGACAAGTACATTTTGTTGTAATTTTATAAATAGTACACTTGATAAAATTCATATACGTGGCTTCATCCGTATATATGCAGTAAATTCATATATAGGTCTTTACCACATTAAAATGCAGATTAAATGCAGATTTAATTTGACCAATATAGTAATATTCCACAAACTTTATCACTTTTTTTTTTTTTTTTCCTTTTTGCTGTTGGTCTTTTATCATATGATTAGTATGGATTGATTGATTATAATATGGGACCATCAATTTCTATTTTATTATTGTTTTCTATCAAGTTTCACCATTGCTGGTTTGATGTTAAAAAATAAATGAAATTTAAATATTCAACGTCATTTCCATTTTGGGTCCCTATTAATAATTGAAGTATCTGTTTGGTTTCTATCATTAACTATGCCCATCTTCAATCTTTAATTGCATTTTATATGGGTTAAAATGTAAAAATCAATATAAAGATAAAAATCAATTTAAAGAATAAATCTTCTTTTTACTTTGTCATTTAAATTCTTTTTCGATTGTAACCTTAAAGTCTGGAGTTTATCAAAATGCAATTTATATCACTCTCTCGACATTTTAATTACTCATGAGATTTAATTTTTTCACTTTATAATCTAAACTTTATTTTTTATCTACATGTAAACTCAATAAACTAATATTTATAAAACATGTATCATAAATCAAAGGCCTTAATAAGATAAAGCAAAGAAATAAAATTGAAGTTACAAAAGTAAAAATGTAAATCACATACTAAATAATGGACAGAAAAATGATTTAGATTGTATTTTAGGGTACTCCAAAACATTACATTTACATTGAATAAAAAAAGAGATTACAAAATGAAGTAATATTCTAATTTGATTTTTCATTTAGCCATTATATACTCAATCTTATATTCCGTGATATTATCATAAAATGAAGAGCAAGTCTCATGTGAGACGTCTCGCAGATCATTTCATGTGAAATTAATTAACCTATGACTCACACCTTAAAATTTACATAAAAATTTATGGATATGAGTTTGGTAAATAAGTAAAAAAGATCCGTCTCACGAAAATAATCAACAGGACCGTGTAACACAAGTTTTTGTGTGAAATGAAAATATTACTCAAGAATTTATCTGTCTGTTCCTACCTTAACCTGCGACTGTATTTTTTTTTATTAAAAAAAAAAAAAACCTGCGACTGTATTTCTCATAGGCATTTGTTACATATTTCTCAAGACACTATTTTCTTTTATTAAATAAAAATACTAAATTATGATCAATTATGTATCAGATTTCCAAAAATTTAAAAAAAAAAAATTCCAATTTCAATCATCACCAATGAGCATGTACAGGTTCTTGCAGAGCTACTGCTATTAGCACATTATAAGATTAGCACACAAGAAGGAAAAAAAAAAGGAATTAATGGAAGAAACACTGCCTTGTTTAATTTGCAGTAGAGTGAAGAAGCAAAGGGTTTGTGCCTCGAATGCCAATGCTTGGTGGTAATGGAGGAGATGATGGTGATGAGGTGGATGAATTTGAAGATGAATTGGAGAACCTATTGGAACGGCTTCTAAGCTTCTTCTTCTCCACTTGGCACACCTTTACTTCCATTTTATGGTGCCCTACTTTGGTCGAATTTAAGCTCACCGGAATTATGCAGTGGCAAATCGAACCTACAATCACAAACCCTATCTTAAGATTAACACACCGCCGTTGTTGAACAGAAGATAATTGAGGTGAATTATGGAAGGAAGAGTTACCGATTCGGGCGAGGCGATTGACCCAGGATGGGATGGGGTTGGAGGTGAGATGAATGGCTGCATCGTTGCAGAAATGGTTGCAATTTTTGGTGATGAGATTGTAGGCATCTCCCCTGTATTTATGCGCCAGTTCCTCCATTAATCCACTCACCTCTCCCCGGCTCATGTTAGTCCACCCAATCAGAATCGATTTCCTGAAACTGAACCCATCGTACTGCTTTGGCTCCCCCTCGAATATCCCTGTCGTTGGATACTCGTGAGCTCCGAATGCATACTCGACTCCATGAACTGCCATTTCATCAAACTTTTTAGGGCTTTTTTCTATGCAGATCTGATTTGAGTTTCACATCGAGAGAGAGAGAGAGAGAGAGAGAGAGAGAGAAACCGACCTTGAAGACCAGAATGGTAGACGCCGAGTCCAAGCCAATAAGCGTAGCCATTCATGGGAGTAAGATCATAGACATTGAGATAAACAGGCACCGATCCACACTTACTTTTAACAGAACTTTTCCGGCATAACATTGCAAATCAAATCAAATCAAATCATTCACCAATTTCTGATAATTCCTCCCAAAAAAAAAAAGGAAGGAGAAGAAGACGAAAAGCAGAAAAAAGAGCGCAACCAGTGAAAGAAAGGTTTCACATCAATGTATAGGCACAAACATTAATGCAGAGATCGGAGCAAATAAGCTTCAGTTGAGAAAAATTGGAAGCAGAAAAAAAGAAAGAGAAAATTCAAAATTTGAAACGAAGAAGAGAGTAAATAATCCGCGGAAAAAATGGGTGAGCAGAGCAGAACAAAACCAATCAGCTCTATTCCAGACTGTGTTCCATATGCTATTTCAATATAATTTCCACGTGACACGTATAAAAGATGACATCACTAGTATACATTTGTCATTTAATTAAAATAATGAAAGTATAAGATGGAACACGATTTTGGAATAGAAGATCCAATTCAAGAACAGAGAGCTTATAAAAATAAATCTGGAATTTTAATTTAATTTAAAAAAAGAGAGGAAGCAGGCCAGGTGGGAATCTGAGCTGGTGTCATTTTATTTTTATTTTTCAAATAAATTAATAAAGAAATTGTAACATAGGAGAAAAGCTCATAATGAGGTCAAGTGGTTGTGTATTTCTATAATACCTGCAATTCTAATAGACCTTTCTTAACACTATCATGGAATCATGATCTGTGAATATTGAATACCCAGTGCAACTATATTTATGTATTTATTATTGTAAATTTAAATGGTTAATTAAAACTCTGTTATTATCAAGAATGAGTTGATATATTGATACCTTGATTTTAAGGAAATATCAATGGATATATTGACGCCACCAATATTTACCGATATTTAGCTAATAATTATCGATATTTCATTTATTCTTTACCAAAAAATGAAAATATTGGAGATATATCGTTACCACCCAGTTTTTTTTTTATCACGTGAAAAAACGGAAATATATGAGATATTATTATTAAGATTGTGTTGTTTTTAGAATGCTAGGTGGGACAAAATATCTTGTTATCCCCTCTCTTCTTCATGACATTATGCACATGTCCTACTTCAAAATTATAAAACTCTTACTTCTTTGTGAATTGAAATTCTTACTTCAACAATATTTCGGTTGGGAAAACAATGTTATTATTCAATTTACCGTATAGTATATACTAACCATCTTTTTTCAGATCCATTCTTTTTACTCTATCAATCGTTTAACATATATTCGTGTATGCATGTGTGATTGATTTATGACACAGTCAACATATTATTTGATCGAATGAGGGTTTTTATGGAAAAATTATGGTCGCTGAAAGGAGACTTAAATAGTGGTAGAGAGAGGTGTTGAGATTAGTGTTTGATAACGATCGTGGAGGTGTTGTAGATTTTGACGAGTTTCTACACTACATTGACTTTGAAAATCTTTCAATTTCACCTATGTTTCATATATATTGTACGTCTATTTACATGATTTTGGATTTTATAATCTTACTATAAAATAAAAGTTTAACTTCACATATGAAATACCTGTAAATATGGACGCTAGCCACTGACCCCCTCAAATCTCAAATTTTTTTAAGCATGATATAATGTTTTGTGTTTATTAGATAAAAATCATTATATTTTAAAGGTAAAATAATATTTTGTATACATTAGATAAAAAATATCACACCAAATCTTATCTATAATATTATTTATTCGTAATAATCTCATCTACAGTCTCATTTACCGATAATTATCTGATCCGCAATCTCATTTAATATTTTATCTACAATCTTTCACCCTTCATCCAAAAAATATACAAATATTAGAAATTATCCAAAATCTTCAATTTACATTTTTAAATCTAACCTATATATACTCTTATTCACCCATCATTAATGTAACGATAAATTTTCATCATAGAATATCAAAAGTTTCAACTCTAACGAACTCCTCTAATGTTAGAGAATTTATAAAATTTGTAATTAAGGAACTTCTCTAAATTAATATTTTTTAAGATATCTTAACTTTAGTGGAATACATTTATCGATCCTTAAGAATAATGTTTCTATAAATTGATTAACACATAAATTTCTCCAATTTTATAAAAGTAGATGATAGTGGACCCCCTCAATGGAAATTTTGGCTTCGTTAGTGCCTCTAATAGTAGGTCACATGGAAACTTTTTGTTCCCGGTTTTGAACCTTACAATACATTTTCAAAAATGATATAACGTATGAGTTACTTTTATTAACACCACGAAATTTTAGAACAAAAATATCGCTTTTCCCATTTTGTTTTGTGTCTCTAGCATGGATAAGAAAACAATTCCCTGAAATAGAACATGTCATCTTCATAATAATAAATTTGGAAATTATGTTTGAAATTCATGAAATTATGGTTTAAAATTAAAATATAATAGAAATCGGAGATATTAATTTAAAGACTTAGAAAATTATTAATATAACAAAAATAATAATAAAGCCTATCTAATGGGACCGAATTTTTTAAAAACCTAGTATTAAAGCCCAATTATTTTGTAGATCAAATATTTAATTATAAAACCTAGTGGAACTAGCAAAATCCGGGCCGTAATTGTGGGCTTTACAATTAAGCCCAATCAATATAAATTGAATCATAATAAATAAATAAGAACATATAAAATACTGAAGAAAACCAGAAAAAAAGAAAAGATCAAAGAACAAAAAGTGGGAAGCAAAAACCCTCCATAAACCCCGCATCAGATTTGCGCACAAGTAAATTTGCATATCAATTTAGCCGAAATGGCTTATCGATTGGTTCGAGGATTGCGAGGGGCTGTGAAAAATCTTGCCTTTCAACAAGCAAAGCCCATCGATCAATTTCTCAAATCTTCAACCAGAAATTACATCTCTGATATGCGAAAATCGGCCTTTGAAGGCAACATTCTTCGATTTATTCGAAATGAAATCCAGTACGAGCTCGAACATTCTCCTCCACTTCAGGTATGCATTTATTTTGATTTTACGAACAATTTTTTATTTTTTATTTTGGGTTTGGGGGGGGGGGGGGGGGTGGTGGTGGTGTGAATGGGTTTCATCTTGTTTAAAAATGAATTGGAAATTGATAGATACTTTGTTTTGGCACAAAAGTTCGATTGTTGTTATGTTTTCTGGTGTTTGTTTGGTTCTGCTTTGAATTGGTGGAGTGGAATAGGGTTTTCTCTGTTTGTAATTTGTATACAGTTTGCTAGTTCCGTGTGGCATATACTTTTATAAGCTTGATAATGTTGATGAGTGCATATATTACAATTGTATGGGGAGGACATGCTTGTCTCGTTTCAAGGATATTAATGTTCTTCAATTAATCAACAGTTATGTAAGTTTTCCTCTTCAAGTTGAGTAAAGATGCATCTTCGTCCTTTTTATCTACGAATAAGGTAGAATTGTTTGTATCATGTTGTAGCTGAAACATCATTTTGGTATAATTGGGCTCGAGAAAGTTTTCTGTTATCGTTTGTGGGGCTTTGTTCTAAGGTAAGGGTGGCTGGGAAGGAATGAATGCTGCATGATCTTGAACACCAAAAATCCATGAAGGTAAAGCCATAATTGAATAAAACTTGTGATTAACAGAATAATAACTGATGGATGTCAAGGGAAACTTTACTCTAAATCTGTCTTCATCGTTCAGTGACCATTCATAGGAAGACACTTATATAATTACGCCCAGTGAAAATCGTGGTTGTAATAGTCATGCGTAAATTGGGTCTAGCCACACTTATCTTGGATTGAATTTATCAAAGCGAGAGCTCATGTATAGTGAGAACTGAAAAGCAATTATGGGTTAGATGGCTGTTGCCCATAGGAGGGAGAGTTTTCTTTTCAAACTGCCTTAAGCATTGCAATTTGTGCGATATTCATATTCTCATGCTATGGTTTATTGTTCTCATGTTAAGCATTGTGATTTTCAGCATATTTAAGATGATACTTTTTCCTACAGTGATTTGTGAAAGAGTTATATTTTTCAGCTTATTTTGTTGAATAATCCATTCTAGTGAAAAAAACATTGATAAAATCCAAATTGGTTTGCGTAAGGATAATGTCAAAAATGGACTAGCTAAGAATATGCTTGCGTACAGTCCTGTACTGGAATTCGAATCATTCAAGGTTGATGAACGGCCAGGGGAGCAATGGATTCGACTAAATGGCAAACTCAATGAGAATGAAGAGATCAAAATCGAAGTGACAATGTTTGATGGATCTGTTCCCATGAAAAAGACTGATGAACCAGAGGATGTGAAGCTTCGTGTCACTTTGATTGTTGATGTCGTTAAGGGTAAGGACAGTGACATATTGGAGTTTGTTTGCTCTGGATGGCCAGATAGTATTGAGATTCGCCAAGTATTTACTCGTGGGCATGATGGAGTAAAGGATCAGCATTACATGGGCCCCAAGTTCAAGTATGTTAGTCATTCATTTCTTTTCACCAATCAGGATTGCATCATAGTCCTTAGTCGTTCTTTGCTCTATCGTTTATTTTATTCGGTTGTGATTTGCAGGGAATTGGATGATGAACTACAGGATTCCCTCTATGATTTCTTAGAGGAAAGAGGTATAGACGATAAGCTAGCTGAGTTTTTGCATACATTTATGATGATCAAGGATAAAAACGAATATGTACGTTGGATGGAAAATCTGCAAACTTTTATTCAAAAGAAGCCGAGCAAAATGCTTGTGAGCTGATCTTGTTTTGATGCCTCATGTTTTGTACTAATCAAGCTTGGAACCCTTGTAGAGCTTGAAATAGAATGTCCCTCAAGATTCTTACTTAGGAATTTGTTTACGATTTTAGCCTCTTCCTTTCTGTATGAACATCTTTCGAGGAATCTATCTATTATAATAATAACAGGGAAGTTGGCCATAATTTCTATTTTGTCCTTTTTCCTCCAAGATGTGTCACACCCATTTATTTCTTTTTCATCATATATATTTTTAGTATAGTAAAAATTTGTTTTCATGCTTCCTTTGCAAGACACTGTAACTTTCTTGAAAAGTGGATAGTTTTTGTTCCTTGCACCAAATTTTTAAGTAACCTGTGAATTTTAATAAATAATTGATAATTTTAGTGTTGTTAACATATTGTGAAATGAGATATATATAATAAATAACATAGCATGAATTAGATATATACTTACATATTTAATATATAGTTACATAAATTCGAAATTTATTAATTATTAAATATTTTATACATGTAAAATGCTTATAATTAATTAAATTGTATTATCAAACAATAGATATTTATCACATATTATATATAAGACGCATACAAAAATTCTTCAACTAGAAATATTGTGTATAAAGAAGTTTTTCAAAACTTATAAACTTTGCAGGTAATTAAAATTTCCAATTTTGATTTGAAGATCATGATTGATACTTTGTTATTAGTATTAATCATTGATTAGTGAATTAGATGTGTATAATATAGATAAATTGTTGTGTATTGAATTATCCTAGTTATTAAATATTATACATCTTCTATATGCTACAATTATTTATATTATATTATCAAATAATTAATATTTACCAACATTATATCAGACCGCTCATTTTATCTCATTAGTCATTACCCACCAATCAAATCAATTTTCACAAACTTTTAATAGTGGATTAAATAGATTGACCATCTTATAGAATAAGATCTATGAGTCTCACTAGGGTCCAACTCAATATTGTTTTATGAGTTTGTCTATAAATTATAAAAGCTTAATTAAAAAAATTCGATCTTTCAGTATATGTATGTACATTCAGTTATAAATAAAGCAGGAATATAGATAGTTCGAGGAAACAATAAAATTTAGATGTGATTTCAAAGCTTGAATGTCCACAAAGAATAAGAAATGAAAATTTATAAAAAGAAAACTCCCCACATGAGTTCACTAACATATATAATGGATCACGACTGCTCAATTAATTGTGTTGGTGGGTCTAATTAGAAATGTCACTACCAAAAATAAATAAAATTTAAATAATAATAGACCATCCGAACATATTCTATTTTATTATCAATTATAAAATTGATGCTGAAGATAGGTTAATCAATTGCACAAATGGTCATTAAAGCATGTTGAGTTGGGTACAAACATTAACCTATATGAAAATAAATACTAATTAATTTTTTTATTCATTGTGTAACTGACGATTCTATGTATTCATCTAATCTAACTCTATATGGAAATTGGATCCTCCAAGAGAAAAATATATAATTAAAACAATATATACATATATATAGTGACGAAACCAGAAATTTTATCGAGGGGTCCATTCTTATGCTATTTTTACATAATCAGGGAAACTTTTATATGTTTTAATCATTTTATAGAAAGATCATTTTGAAGGATAAAATGTATTCTAATAAAGTTAAGATATTAAAAATAATATATTAAATTAGAGCAATTGCCAATAAAATTTCTAAATTGAGTGGCATTAGAAATTTAGAAGTGAGAATTAAAAGATGTATTGAATAAAAATTTGAAATTAAGTCACTAGATAGATTGTAGGAATCAATTTGATATCTATTTAAAATATTTTAAGGTAAATTAATATTATTATTATAACCATCCAAGTGTACGATATTTTATACCACAAGCCTTTAGGTTCAGAATCGGGACACGCAGTTTATTTAGTATCTCAACATAAAAAAAATGTACACTACTATATAAATATTGAATGATCCATTTCACCATAGCTAATCTATATATCTATACTAAAGGAATAATCTAGAGAGACACATGTCGCTCTCTAGTTAATTCTATTTAATTATAATTTAAATCATATAATATTTATAATTTATTATAATTATAGAATATTTAATGAGATAATAATAATTGAATAACAAAATGCTAATAATTATGATTGATAATAAAATTTTAAATATAATTATGAAATTTTAGACAAATATTTTAGTTAAAGTTGATGTTTGCAATTACATTAAATGATAATTAAAAAAATTCATATAATTATATTTAAATTACATACCAATCAAATTAAGAATTAATGATAAATAATAATAATAATAATTAATTTTATCTATAAATAATAATTTCAAATTTCTTTAATTAGTATTAAAATATCGTGTGATACGCTGGACTCACGCTAGTAAGATTTAATTACTTACTCACTCTTATCCACGTGTACGTACGGATTGATAACTCACTGCAATGTTGTCATAAAAGCGACGTTCTTAAGTTTCCAAATAAAATATTATTAACTTCAACAAATCATATATTTATAAGATCTTGCTGAGAACAAATGCACCATATTTTATTTCATTTAATTATAGGAGAAATCTAGTTGTCCACAAATCACTTTTGAAACAATTTCCTAAAAAATTCAATGCAAGACAAAAATGTAGTGTTCATGTCATATCATGATAAATACTAATTAATAATGTAAAAGAGAAGAGTTTAAGAATGAGTCATAGCGCATCTCCAGCAGTCTGCACTACTTTAATGCAGAATCTGCACTAAATCTGCACTAAAGTAGTGCAGAAACAGTATTTCATCTCCAGCATTCTGCACTAAATTTTACATTAAAAGGGAATATTCAATAATATTTATAATTATCAATTTATTTCATCATATTTTCCATTTTTATTATAATTGATCAACATATTTAACACACATAAACATTATTTAATATAATTTTTGTTCTTTATATTTTTAACTTTAATAAATAAAAATTCAAAGTAAATGAAACTTAACTCAAAGTGATAACAAAAGCAATAACATTGTTTTTATTGAAATAACTAGTTCTGGTCTCTCAGATTTTTAGGTTTTTATTGTTATTTCAGTAATTTTATGTTTTCTTGTCATGTGTTTTAATCTGATTTTCGCTTCTTTTAGTTTTTATTTTAATCTATTTAATTTTATGTGTTATTTCCATGTATTTGAATCCTTTTTTTTTAGTAATTTTATGTAATTGTTTTCATCTATTGTACTTTTACGATTCATGTTGAGAATTTACCACTCATGTTTATTTAAAAAATTTATATTATCATCCACATCATTAAAATTACCACTCGTGTTAATTAATGTCACTTTTATATTACAAATTGAAAAATTAATACATATATTTCTCAAATATCATAAAACTAATATATATATATATATAAACAATTAAAAAAAAGAAAAAAAAAAACAAAGTAGCGCCGCAACAGTGCGGCGCAGAATGTAGCGCCCAAATTTCCACACCTATATTCTAGCGCAAAATTTATCCTCTTGCTGGGAGAAGAATTATGGCGGCTGACGCTAGAATAGCAAGCTGCTGGGCTTGCTCTTATTTCCTTATTTCCAGTAGTTTCCTGATTATATATATCATCTAATTTATTTATGTGTTACTAATTCATAACCAAAATTGATTTGAAATTAACAAATCATGCAAGTTCCAATCTACATACAAAAATAGCAACAAAAAAAAAAGGGAAATTTTATTTTCTCTAAAAAAATAAAAGTTAATATAGTTCTCCCTAACTCCTGAGATATCCTTTATGGAAAAGGTTTTCAACACAAATCTTTCATCATTCATTAATCTCATATTTTATAACATTAGATTTATGCCTTTTATTAGTTAATAATAGTAGTATCTTTTAATACCCATAAATGACAGTTATTTTGAAATAGAAAATAAACATATAAGGAAATATAAATTTATCCAAAGAATCGAAGATCTTTCCAAAGAAAATTAAAAGAGTTGAAGCAAAATCAAACATAAAAAAGGAAATCTAATTCTAAAGTTTGAGAGACAAATCCAACTTTTTAAACTCTTCTTGATTGTCAATCTCCCATCTGAAACCTCCAATCCCGTCCACCGCAGAAACCCTCCGACCACCGTCAAACCTAGCTGCTCCGCCACTGGACGGCGGTCCAACCTGATCGATAGGCTTCCGGGCCCACCCATACAAGGGTACCCCACGATGAGCATAACTAGATGACGATGGGACTAAAAGAGTACTAGTACTACTAGGCTTATGTATCATAGAGTGGACCTGAATTCCAAGCGACCTGTTGAAAGATCCGTGGAGGGGCGTCAGAGAAGCCATGCTGCCCACCGCGAAGGAGGCTGCGCCGCCGTGTCGCCGCTGCCCCCGTCTCGCGATCGTCCTCTCGCGTTTGTGGGCGTTTTGATGGCCCCCTAGAGCCTGCGAGCTGTAGAACTTTCTGTTGCAATAGTTGCATGAGAAAACCCGATTTTCGAAATTTTCGGGTGGGATTTTGAGCTCGAGCTTCGAGTTTTGGTCGTTGGTTGAGAGGTTTAGATCCAATTCAAGATCAATATGAGAATGGATCTTGATTTTCTTCTCTTGTTCTTGAATCTGCAGATCTTCAATATTAATCTTGATGGTTGGATTTTGAGAATGATGATGATTGCATGCTTCTGATGAGATTGGTGGCTCCATATGTATATGGAGAGATGATCATCAAGTTTGAAGTTGCTATTTTTGCTTTCTTTAATTTACCACTTTAGAAAGAGAGCAAATATATTTATGGGCCGGGTTTAATATACTGCGTACTAATTAGAAAGTTTGTAAATTATGTTAATTGACTACAACATATATATAAATGACTTGGTACTATGCATGGCAGGAGGATTTACAGTTACAAGACCTAATCATAGTTTTTATGCCAGTTTCTATTCTCTTTTGAATTTAGTAGTAAACTTTTTTTTATTTTTAATATTACATATGTCATAATTCATTTCATGTGTTCATTTAATCATAAATTTTTCAATATGTGACTCTTTAAATATTAACGTACGTTAATGATTAATTATCATTTTAGAATTTAAAATTTGTTTCAAAGTATTTGTCGTTATATGTATTCAAAAAGCATTTCAATTCTTTCAAATTCCACCGTAAATGACTTATATTTAAAATGGGTATTGGAAATATTTTGCACATTAATTAATATAAATATCATTCCCCTAGTCCAATAGATTTATCCTTTTTTATTAAATCAAATTGTGGGATAATGCACAATTATTATAGCTTTAGAAAGATATGGGTAGATTGGTCATTTTGTAGGCCTCCGTGTGAAAAAAATGCTAAAATGATAGATATTAATGGAATAGAGATAGTATTGACAAAAAAAGAGTGGATCTCAAATCAAATCATTATAAAATGGTCAAGACATTAATGCATAAGTTTTCTATTAGGGAAAAGCTCAAATTTTCTCATGTTATAAGTTAAGTCTTGTCTATTTTATCATCAATTTTACTCTCATGTATTTTTTAATTGGTCCTATTTTACTTAATAACAATTTCTGCCTATATAGACGTTGGAACTAAAAAAATCCACATAGATTATAAAAATCAAAATCCTTATAACAAAACTTGTAATTTGATGCATGTTTAACATATACAATTTTCTCATTGAAATATATTCATAAAAGGAAACTCTACCCCTTTGTTGTTGACATATATATCCACCCCTCCAATAATTTATTTGTTTGTTTGTTTCTCTACATATCCTTTATTTGTCATGTCGTAACATGTCATTTTTTACCTATCTTGTCTCATAGATTTTGCTCACTTTAGGAGATACACTAATTGTGTTAAAATGTTTCATCATCCAACTTTATGAAAATTATTTAATGAAGGGGTCAACAACTTTTTTCTAGTGTTACAAAATGAGATATTGGAATAAAATAGAACTCCACCCCCCACCCCTTAGAAAAGATGTATAACTAATATATATTGAAAATAGATGAATTTGATTGGATGAATAAATATTAAAAGGAAAAATTATATTACAGATGGACAAGTGTAATTTGACATTATTAATTATTGGTCATGCATGTGGATACTCACTTGCTTTGTTGTGATCGTGGAAGGTGTAACATCAATAAGATAAAGAAACATTAACACTAGCCATTTTCAAAAGATTGCCCTTATTACAAAATAAAACTACAACTGTTGATGAATAGTGTGCAAAAACATGTTAGGACAAAATAAGCAATGGACTTAAGCATAGAATAGAATATTCAAAGGATTAGTTTCTTCCTAATTCAGATTTTTTAGGGCCTTTTGATTCTTTATTTAAGAGGGGGAATTTTTAAAATTAGTCACGAGCCCAATATTCCACAATATATCTATATATATATATATATATAAGTAGAATATTCTGTTAAAAATAGCTACATTAAATGTCTCATTTATTAAATATTTCCATTTTAAGAAATCATTAATAACGTTAATTTTAAATTTATTAATAAACAAATACATAAATATTAATATTTAATACATTTAATTTTATATTTATTGTATAGAAACTCAAAAAGAAAAAGTAAATAGATAAATTTATCTATATATTTCTATACTATAATAATAGAGGAAAAGTTTGAGATATTTACAAAAATACGATTTTCTCAACAAAAAAGTGTCACATCAACAATATTTTTATTTTGCAATTTTTATTATTTAATCTATTCAATTTATAATATATATATATATATATATATATTGTATTAGGTTATTCTTATTTTATTAACATTAATTAAGTTATTTTTTATTAAATAATTTCTTATACACCATAATGTTCAAACAATAATTTCAATAATAAATATTAATTTATTTGGGGATAATTGTATAATATTTACTATAAATATAATTTATAAATAAGTGTAACACTATTAAAGATGCGTATATATACATATATGTATATATATAATGTATTTAGTGTGAAATTATCTGTCATTCTAAGTATTTTTTAAATTAATATTTGTAAGTGTCTCATCAACAAATTTTTTTATTTTGCATTTTTTACTATTTAATCCATTTGATCTAATAATATAAATATTGTATTAACTTATTCTCATTTTATCGATCTTAATTATATTAATTTTTATTGAAGAATTTTTTAAAAATCGAATATCCAAACAATAATTTCAATAATAAATATTAATTTGAATGGGGATAATTTATACCATAATAATATAAATTAATAAATAAATATAACACTATTAAAGATGTGTGTATATACATATATGTATATATAATATGTATTTAGTCTGAATTATATGTCATCTTAAATATTTTTTAAATTATAAATATCTCATAATCAAATAAAATTTTAGCATTTTACTTTACACTTAGAACTTCGTATATTTTTATATGAGAGTGCACATTTTGAATTTATATGGCTCACCTGATTATTTAAATTATATGCTTAGTTTCTAATTATATTGTCATCATCATGATCGTAGACTACTACTACATTATGATTTTGTGTTGAGCTTAAATTGTAATGATCAATGTCGTGTTATATCAATTAATTTACATTATACTTATAAAGGAATAATTATCTGCCATCTTCGATGTTAAACAATATTAATAAAAAAAATATAATACAATTTATTTTGAAATAAAAGGTTGAAAATGCATAATTGACAGTGCTTGCATCAAGTTCCTACATAAAATTTCAATAAAAATTTTATTGTGTAATGTTTCTATATATACATACCCACACACACATGATGTATTTAATTTAAATAATTGAATTTGATTTTTAATTCATAATTTTTTTAGTTTTTTTAGTATATTTAATTTAAGTGACTGAAGATATTAGTTTGTAACACAGATGATAAAAAAAAATGTTTCGACTATAATTGTTGTGTATAAAGAAGTTTTTAAAAAACTTACAAACTTTACAGGTAGAATTTCCAATTTTGATTTGAAGATAATGATATTGATACTTATGTTTTTAGTATTAATCATAAATTAGTGAAGGATATGTATAATATCAATATATTGTTGTGAATTGAATTATCTTAAGCAAATTTATACTTTCTTAGTTATTAAATATTATATTGTCTTTCATATATACTAAAATTATTTACACTATATTATTAAATAATTAATATTTACCAACATTATATCACAAAACGCGCATCGCGCGGGTGCGAGTACTAGTATAATATAATACTCAAATAACACTCAACTAAAAAAATTGATCCAAATAGCACAATCTTTATATTTTATATTAAAAATATCATATTTGACCAATCAAAAAGACAAAAATCACATCACAAGTACAATCAACAGTGAATATTGGCAGTAAAGTAGATCACATTTTCGGGGGAGAGGAAATTTCGTGGAACACATCTGTCTTGTTCGTGGAGAGCCGATGTGGAAGGAATTTTCGTTTGAGAGTGATAATTTTCGACTGAGACCTCATGTTTACGAATCAAGTTTAGGTCAATTAAAAGAAAGCTTAGTCTAATCCAACTTGTTTCCACCCTTAATGATGGTTAAGAAGAGTCTTAAGAAACTTAATTAATTGTCATCTCATTTCTCCTTAAATCTTGTGACGTGACTCGACCGTATTGAACATATTAAGATGTAATATTTAAGGTGAATCGATGAGCAAACCAATATATACCACTTAAATCCTACTAATTTGCCATCCATAATTTAGCATCCACAATCTATATAAACTTATGGATGCCATTAATATGGTATTATTGGAAAAAACTAATCATATTAATCCCATGTATAATCCTATATACACAATCATTAGGATCATGTATATATTCTAATCCAATATGATAAGGAGTAAAATTTTGTGGTGAAGCAAGGGTTTTTCAGTACTAAGGCAATTAACTTCTCAACTTTCTCACACGGAGAAAACACGTTATAAAAAGCATTGATTTCTGAAATTGCCATCGATGAATTTAATTCTTGTGCTTCACAACCTTAAATTTTGAAAAATAAAATAAAATAAATTAGTACTCTAAAAAGATTGCAGCTTTTGACTGGGTGTGTATTGTGCTACTATTAATTTCTTGAATAATTAATTGAGAAAAAGTGTAATGCTTGGCATTTTGCAATACAAAAATCTAATAATTCTAGATTGGATTGAAGTGAATTAAGTAAGAGATTTAATTAAATGCACAAACCTTCATGCTTACACTTCTTTGGTCTAGCCCATCATACATCCAATATTAACTGATGTTCAAGTTATTATCACTTATGATTAAAGACACACATAATGATAACTTCATATCTATTAATTATGAATATTTTGATAAGATTTTTTGTCGACATATATACTTGTATAAAGATGATATTATGCTAGTGGATACTAATGATAAAAAAGGATATAATTTAATCGAATTAAAGGTATATTAATTGGGATTGTTGGAGTACGATGTGAATACCCAATCAAGTTGACCTATTATAATAATAAGTTGGAAACAAGTTTGGTTGATGTTTTGTTGACTTCACATTTTGATTTTGAAATTGTTAGGCATTATTCCATTGTAATGTACAAAATAGATAAGAGTGAGAATAATTTTTTTGAGCAATGCATATATATATATATATACACACACACAATAATATATGAAGAGTCACATATGTAATCATAATTGAGCTAGAGCTAGTGGTCCTAGTGGATATGATAATTACAATAGGAATAGGAAATTAGTGATACATATATTCTTGGTTTTATTTAAAGAATAACTCATTGACATATATACGTGGGATGTGAAAAGTGCAGACTATATATGTTACCTTTTGATGTATTGTTATATTTGGGATGTCTTATCATGATTCATCAACTTCAACTCCCATTTTGATTGATTGTTTCCCAAAAGGGACAAATTAGGGCATTATGGAACTCATTGGCTATTTGAAAATAGAAAGCAAATTCTTCTTTAGCTACTTGAGGGGTAAAAATAACCATTTAAAATTCTATTGTTGAGTAAGTCTTACGTGAGAAGGATCGTCTCAAGAATTTATATGTCAGTTTAATTAGTTGATAAACACCAATCAATTTAATCAATGACAGTAAACACGGAGCAATGTTGGACAATTCATTTGGTCAATACAAGTCAATATAATTAACTTACCTTTTAAATATCAACAATATAATAAAAGGTATTTGCTTTTGTGACTCTAATTTTGTTGCCGGTGTTGTCTTTATTTTGCAGCAGTCTGAATTTTCAATTTGAAAATGTTAAAATGTTTAATTTGGGTAACTTTTAATATGTCAATTAATGATGTGAAATGAATATATCCTTTGAATTTATGAAAAATGAAATTAATAGATATTCTAAATGTCTAACATATTAGTAGTAGACACATATTAATGTGTTCACAGTGTAGATAAAAAATTTATATATTTAAGTAGATGCTAAGAATTAATGCTATCGTGTGCTACTTTAATTATAAAGAGTATTTCAAGAAAAATAAGTTGGGAAAATTTTACAAAACACCACTCCCACATAAGAAAATGTGTTTCAGCCACTAACAAAAGAAATGATGTGTTTACACGTATTTAGTCTAAACGATCAAAATTCCTCTTAAAAGTTGGTAGGATTTTTGTTTATTTTTTAAAAAGTTAGATTCAAGAGTCTTTATTATCTAAAGAGTCGAAATGAAAGCTCATTCCCTTATAGTTAGGGGTCGAAAATATACTTATATACGTATAGATTGTTGAAATATCCACCAAACTCAAAAGAACTCTACTCTTAAAAAAGAAAAAAGAAAAGAAGAAGAAGTTGGTTCCAAAGATTAATTTCATAATTTATAAGATACTATTAATCGATTAATTTATGAATCATTTGATGTGAAATGAGTCAATCTATATTTCACGGTTCACATATAAATTTGTGAAAATGAGTTTGGATAATGGGTAGAAATGATCTATCTATCTCACGAAAACTATCCGTGAAAACCGTTTCACACGATTTTTTGTGTTAATTCATACCGGGAGAAACCTAAACTCTTTCCAAATTAGGACTGAACATATACACCACCGAACTTGTAGACTATACTTTTGTGAGATGAAGCTTAACATGATTATAACATATATATATGTTATAATTGGGTTGCAAAGCTAGGTTGAAATTAAACTTAATTAGCAGTGGTAATTAGTTAAAAGAAATTGGGATATTAAGAGTGGCCGACAAATATGAGATAGGAAAAGTGATGTAATATATGGTGTTGCTATCACATAATGAGATACTATGTAAAATCTCTTTAAACATCACATGTCCCATGTTTCTTTCTACACTAGAGTTTTTGGATAAGCATCATTCTTTTTCTCATCAATAATTGCCCTTCACTATATAGCCTGATGTGGTCGAACTGACCACATTCAAACTACCTCGAAAACCCGACCCGGAGTTGAAGGACGATCGACGCGAACAAATTAGGAAATAATGAGTTCGTTCAAGCGAACAAATATATCTGGCATGTCAATCGAACTGATCCAACTCGTAACCCGTAATGTCGAACTGAGATGTGTGACGCCGAGCTGATACGAGCGAACTAATTCAAATTTGAGATAACTCCCACGATTGCGAGAATCTCGCCACTTCCCAAGTTTTTAGGAGAAAATCTCAACTGCCACATCCCACTCCTAGGAAATCACGTTTCTCTCAGGGAGTATATATATATCTTTTGTTTTTCTAATTTGCACACACAATCACAATCCTAATTTCTATACTAAGCATTCAAAATCGAGAGCAACACTTTTGTGAGATTACTGACTTGAGCGTCGGAGTCCCTTCACCGGGAAAAACCCCCGGTGTTCTTTGTTTTGCAGGTTTTCTTAATCGGAGAATTCCAATCATCGTCGGGGAATTTCAGTTTGGCGTCGGAGAATTTCGAACGGCATCGGAAAAGTGAAGGAGGAAATTTGAGACAAATCAATTGGCGCCGTCTGTGGGAAAGATTTTTTGAACTTTGAGCATTTAAGACGTAGAAGATTACAAAAATGGTGAATACCAGAGGATCAAGAAGAAGGTTGGATGAAGGAGCACCGTCCGTGCAACAAAACGAGGATCGGAATTTCGCGCCGGCAAATCCTCCCGGCACTGTCACATTGACGCCGGAGGAACTCTCGGCTTTAATAGAGACTGCTGTTCAAAAAGCCTTGGGCAAGCAGAAAGTGGATTCACAACAGGATAACACTGACATACCTGTTGGAAGGGAACAAGAGGGCGACAGATCTCGGATGGATGAACAGGAAAGCCAATCTGGTCACCCTCGTGGCAAAAAAAGAGGACATGACGAACTATCCGAGAGAGTAGATGGTTTACGAAAGGAGCTACGGGAAGTTCAGCGAACTGTTCGACGTATTCCTCGGAGTTCCAGAGGTAATCCTTTCTCTGAGGAGGTGATGGAAGACGAGTTGCCTGCCTCTTTTCGACCGGTGAATTTCGAATATGATGGTGCTACGGATCAATGGGATCATCTATGTCGATTCGATAATACTGTTCTACTGCATCGGTACTCAGATGGTATTAAGTGCAGGGTGTTTGCCACTACTCTTACCAAGGCTGCTCAGACATGGTTCAGTCAGCTGAATGATGGGACAATTCATAATTTCGAACAACTATCAGAGTTGTTTTTACATCAGTTCGCCAGTTCTAGAAAGCAGAGACGATCTACCCAGACGTTGTTCGGTGTGAGGCAGAAAGCGGACGAAACCCTACGGAACTATGTTAAAAGGTTTACTGCTGCTACTTTAGAAGCTCCTGAGGCTTCAGACGATTTAGTTGTAAGTGCTTTCATCCAAGGGTTGAAAGAGGGGGATCTCCATACTTCACTGGTTAAGAAGACCCCCAACAATTTTGACGAACTGTTACAAAGGTCTACCAAGTACATCAACTTGGAGGAGGCAGTTCGAATGAAGAAAGGAGAAACTTCAAGTCATCTGAGCCGAACGCAACATGATAATGAAGCAGCCAGGAGGAGAGATGGGGGCGAGCAGCGAGCAAGATTTGCTCCACCCCCTTTAAGGGAAAATAAGACAGGGCGGAGGTACGAACAGTATACGCCCATGACTATGTCCCCTGGACAGGTATTGATGGAGATATGGAACTCGCCCCAGTTGAAGTGGCCGTCGACCTGGAGTCCTAATCCGAAGAAACCAGCCACCTTCGGCAACGGTAAATTGTGTCGATTTCATAATGAATATGGGCATGGAACTGATGAATGTTTACATTTGCGAGATGAACTGGAAAGGCTAATCAGGGAGAACAAGTTAGCCCGTTTTGTTCGTCAGAACCGATCAAACCGCGAACATCGGAATGATCGAAGAGAGCCTAGACAAGATAGAAGGCAGGAACAACAGGAATTACCTCCACCACCACCACCCCCGGCGCGAGCTAGACCCGAACAAGAAGAAAGGCCTACTATTCACATGATCATGGGTGGGCCGACAGATGGAGATTCTAATAGAGCTCGTAAGGTGAGACTCAACTCTGTTAAGCGCGAACAGAATACAGTTCATTCTATTTTCGAAGAGGTTGCAATTGAGTTCGGAGTTCGCGATCGAGTTGCTATTCAGAGCCCTCAGTTCGATGCTATGGTGATCGTTGCAGAGATATGAGGTTTTAACGTTGAACGTGTGTTTGTGGATACTGGCAGTTCGGTGGACATCATGTTCATGGACTGTTTCAGAAAGATGAGATCTACGGTAGAGGTAAAGCCTGTAGAAACTTCACTTTATGGTTTTGCAGGGGAGTCTGTAACGGTGTATGGCAAAATTCAGTTGCCTATGGTCTTAGGAGACGAAGAGTGGAGGCAGAACAAAACGACGACCTTCCTTATAGTGGATGCGCCTTCTCAATATAACGTGATTTTGGGTCGACCTTCCTTGAGTTCATATGCTGCCGTTATCTCACCTGCCCATTTGATGATGAAGTTTCCAGTTGAGAATGAGGAAGGGAGAATAGTTGGAGTTGGAGTTGTTCATGGCGATCAACAAACTGCTCGGCGTTGTTATGTCGCTGCAGTTCGACAATCTGAATCTCGCAAGCGCCATAGCGAACAGAGAGATGATAGCGATCGCGGAAGGGATAAAAGTCTAAAAAAAGATGGTAACACAAGCACAGTGGAGTTCGCAGAAGGTGAACTAATGAGTGTGGAGTTAATCCCGGAGCTACCTGGACATTCAGTTCGTCTCGGAAGTCAATTGTCAGAACAAACCAGAGGGGAAATTGTGGCTGCTCTTAAAGACAATGTGGATTTGTTCGCCTGGAAACCGGAAGATATGAAGGGTATAAACCCGGAAGTAGTTGTTCATAAGCTGAATATCAAGCCTGATGTTCGACCAGTTAAGCAGAAGCTAAGGCATTTCGGGGAACAACAGAATCAAATCATCAAGGAAGAGATTGAGAAGTTGCTCGAAATTGGACACATTGAGGAGATCCAGTATCCTCGATGGTTGGCAAACGTTGTGTTAGTTCCGAAGCCAGGAAATAAGTGGCGGATGTGTATCGACTTCCGAGATTTGAATAAAGCCTGCCCCAAAGACCATTATCCTCTTCCGCGGATCGACAAACTGGTGGATTCTACTGCCGGATGCGAACTATTGAGCATGATGGATGCAGCCCAAGGATACCATCAAATCATGTTGCACCCAGAGGGTAAACCCAATGTGGCCTTTATCACATCATCAGGTACATATTGCTATACTGTTATGCCATTTGGACTGAAAAATGCAGGAGCTACCTACCAACGAATGGTGAACGAAGTGTTTAAACACCAACTGGGCCGCAATATGGAAGCATATGTTGATGATATGCTAGTAAAAAGCATACAGGCGAACACCCATGCAGATGACTTGAGGGAAACGATGGCCACAATCCGAAAACATGGGATGCGATTGAATCCAGCCAAGTGTTCGTTCGGTGTGCGAGCAGGGAAATTTTTGGGGTATATGGTGACGAACAGAGGGATCGAGGTAAACCCCAGCAAAGTTCGAGCTATACAAGAAATGACGCCTCCTCGAACCATTAAAGAAGTGCAGACACTAACAGGCCGCATTGTTGCCTTAAGTAGGTTTATATCCAGGTTGGCGGACAGGGGTTTGCCTTTCTTCAAAATTCTAAGGAAGAGTGGTCGGTTTAGTTGGGATGACGAATGCCAGAAAGCGTTCGAAGAATTGAAGGCATTTCTCCTCACACTCCCTTTATTAAAACAGCCTGTGAAGGGAAGTATGATGGTCGTTTACTTGGCAGTTGGAGAAGAATCAGTCAGTTCGGTTCTTGTTCGAGAGGAAAGAAGGGATCAATTCCCCGTGTACTTTGTCAGTAAAGTTCTGCATGGGGCAGAAGTTCGCTATACTGAAGTAGAAAAGGTTGCTTATGCCTTAGTCACAACGGCCAGGAGACTGAGGCCATATTTTTTGGGTTATGAGATCACGGTGCGAACGAACCATCCGCTGAGTATAGTGTTGGGCAAACCGGATGCATCCGGGAGATTAGTCAAGTGGGCGATCGAGCTGGGACAGTTCGATTTGAAGTATGAACCACGAACTGCTATAAAAGGTCAAGTCCTTGGCTGATTTCATTCAGGAAACAACCAGGCTACAGGATAAGAAAGAATGGGAAGTTTTTGTCGATGGGTCCTCGTCCCGCCAGGGCGCAGGAGCAGGGATATTGCTGATTAGCCCCGAGAAAGATGAGTTAGAGTTCGCCATAAAATTTCAATTTAAGGCATCTAACAATGAAGCAGAATATGAAGCTTTTTTGCAGGGTTTGAAAATAGCCGAGCAGGCTGGAGCTCGCGATCTAACAGTTAAGTCGGATTCACAATTGGTTACACAACAACTCAAAAACCAATGTGAAATTAAAGAAGATCGTATGATTTCTTATGTACAACAAATACGAGAGATGGAGAAACGATTTGAAAAACTACAGATCGAGCAAATACCTCGGAGTGAAAATCAGAGGGCAGATTATCTGGCTAAAATAGGGAGTTCGCTGCAGGACTGTTCGAAGAGAAGTATTACAGTCATGGGGGTAGGAAAGGAAAATGAAGTGCTGAATATTGACTTGGCCGAACAAGACTGGAGAACTCCTTTCTTGAAATTTCTAGGAGGAATCAGAGATGGATTAGTAAAAGATCTCGAGAAATTGGAAAAACAAGCTCGGTTCTACTACATGTTAGATGGGGCGTTGTATCGAAAAACTTTCCTACCAACAGATGCTAGATGTTTATCCAAAGAGGAGGGGCTTAAGGTTTTAAAGGAAGCGCACGAAGGAGGATGTGCCGAACATGCGGGGGCTCGAGCATTGGCTCGCAAGGTCGCACGAGCTGGTTTTTACTGGCCAACGATGAGGAATGACGCCGAAGAACTAGTTCGGAAATGCAATGCCTGTCAGAAACATGGTTGGCGAATTCGCACGCCAGCAACAGATATGCTTACGGTATGTTCGCCTTGCCCTTTTGCCAGATGGGGAATTGATATAGTTGGTCCACTTGTTAAAACCAGAGGAAATAAGCAATTCTTGGTAGTAGCTGTGGATTATTTCACTAAGTGGGTTGAAGCCGAACCCTTGGTTAAGATCGCCGAACCAGATATGATCCACTTTATATGGAAGAGTATTTGTTGCAGATTCGGCTTACCCAGAATTTTAGTGTCAGATAACGGAGCCCAATTCAGAGGCAAAAAGATTACAGGATGGTGTAAAGAGATGAAAATTGTACAAGTGTTTACCCCAGTAGCTCATCCTCAAGCAAATGGACAAGTCGAAGTGGTTAATCGAATAATTCTAGATGGAATCAAAAAACGGCTGGAATTTGAGAAGTCGAACTGGGTGGACGAACTGCCATCCGTTTTATGGGCATATCGAACTTCACCTAGATCGACTACGGGAGAAACTCCTTTCAGTTTGGCATTTGGCATGGAAGCGGTAGTCCCAGCTGAAATTCAGGGAGAAGCTCTACGAATCACTAATTTTGATCCACAGCAGAATGACGAATTAATCCGAACAGATTTGTTATTTCTGGAAGAAATTCGAGATGAAGCCAGAGTTCGCCACGAGTTATACAAGAGGCGTATTCAAGCAGCTTTCAACAGAAAAGTTCGCAAAAGAGAGTTTCAAGTAGGGGATTTGGTTCTAAGGCAATCGGATGCCTTGTTGGAAATCGGAAAGCTTGATGCCATTTGGGAAGGACCCTACACTGTTACAAAAGTCTTACCAGGTGGATCATACGAGCTCGCCGATGAACATGGAAAGGAACTGCCAAGACCTTGGCACATCAACCACTTGAAGAAATTTTACACTTGAAATCTCAAACCCCAGTATGTTGCTTTTTATTTTTTCAAGTTGTTGTTTTTATAAATATTGGATATTTTTCTGCTCCGTGGACGTAGGTCGATTTGACCGAACCACGTTACATCTTCGAGTCTTTTTATGTTGATTTTGCTTAACTCTTACAAAAACACAATCATATTGTGGAACGAACTCACAGTTCCCTCGGAACTCAACGATTACGAACTCACAGTTCCCTCGGAACTCAACGATTAAGCACGAAACAGTTCCCTCGGAACTCAACGATTAAGCACAATACAGTTCCCTCGGAACTCAATGATTAAGCACGAAGCAGTTCCCTCGGAACTCAACGATTAAGCACAAAGCAGTTCCCTCGGAACTCAACGATCAAGAACGAAGCAGTTCCCTCGGAACTCAACGATGAAGCGCGAAGTAGTTCTCTCGAAACTCAATGATTACGAGAAGTTCCTTCGGAACTTAATGATTAAGCCTGTTAAAGTTCCCTCGGAACTCATGAATCGAGCATATTGAAGAAGTCCCCTCGGAACTTCTTGATTAAGCGTGTTACGAACTCAATGATCGATGCAAATTAAAGAAGTTCTATCGAACTTAAATATTAGGCGAAATAAAGAGCTCTTTCCAGATTCAGTGTTTGATTCATTACTTTACAGATATTTATTCGATATGTTAGTAATTGTGTAAATGTTTGATTTATTAAGTAAGAAAACACGAAGACAGGCGAACTATGAGAAAAAGTTGATTCATTACAAAACTTTTACAAGTTTGACAAAAAAAAAAAAAAAAAGAGTACAAGTAGAAAAAATCTAAGTATGATCAGGAGAAGGAGTCAGCTGGGCATCAATTGGTTCGAGGAGCTCGAACGTTTCTTCAGGAAGAGGAGGAGTTGGACTGCGAGGATTTTCAACTGCAGCAGGAAGCGACGAACTCGGGCCAGGGAGGTCGAGCTGATTGTCCGGAAGGACTTCCTTGAGTGCCTCCTCAAGACAACCCGACCACCATTGTTCGGTGTTTATGTCGTCGTTCGGGTCGCCACGCCAACCAGGTGGAATGGAGTGAGTCCGCATCACCTCCTGCGCTAGCTCGTTCACATCGAACTGAACAGCCTCCCCGGCTCGCTCCTGGCAGAGTCGAACTGCCTCTTCGAAGTAAGTCACAGCCATTGGAGCCGCCTTGGATAGGAATAGAAGGGAGTCCCAAAGGCGGAAGACGAGCCTTTCTCGGAACTCTTCCGCCAGCAGCTTCATCTCTGGGCTCCGAGCGAACTGGTAGAAGCCATTTTTATACATGACTTCTCCAAATTCAGCTCGGGACCTCTCGGCCTCTTCCAGCTTCTCCCGCAGGTTCTCATTTTCAGCTCGCGCATTTGAGATGGCGGTTTGCTGCTCCACGGCGAACTGCTCCTTAGCCAGTAGGAGCTCTTCCTTCTTTGCCACCTCGGAGCGAGCTACAGCTAATTCCAGCTCTCTCTCTTCCAGCTGAACAGATAGGTTTTCAACCTTGCTGGCATGATCGCTCAGATCGCTCTCCAAGGTGTGCTTTTCCTGAAGAGTGCTCCTCAACCTATCCCGTCGCTTAAAAGCTCTTTCACCCCTGGCCTCGAAGCGCTTGGCCAGACTGACAAGTAGAGAGAGGTCCTCCTCGAGCTCCTTCCTTTCAAGGTCTTCCTCCCCTTTCTCCTTCCCCTTTGCCACTGCCTTGCCCGATTTGACTAAGGCTCGAGCCTGCTCAAACTCCACTGCAGTTCGCACCACCTCTTTCGAGGCGCCCTCCTCAGTTCGCGGTTTTTTGGCGGGTGCCTTCTTTTGCGAGCTCGAAGGCGCCTTTTTCTTCCGTCGAAGAGGAGCATCTTCGACTGGGTCAGAGGTGGGGATGGCAGCCTCGGTGACAGGACAAACAGGAGAGGCCTCGGCCAGGTTCAGGCTAGCTTTTGGCGCTAGTTCGCCTACTCTTCTCTCTTCTTTCTCACGGAAGGCCGCCGCTTGGCGGCTGTTCACCGCATCATCTGCGGGCGAGAAGGCAGCCTTGCCTCCGGACTTGAGAACGAAAAAGTTATTCATCTCTCGATCTGTGACATAAAACGCGAACTGTTAATATTAAAAATATATATATATAATTAAATTAGCAACCTAAGTCGAACTGGCGTGAAATTGGAGTGTTCGGATAAAACCCCCAGAAGGCCAACAAGGGTTCGCATGAACTCATGCGAACAATGTCGAACATCCCTTCCCGAAACAGCCGGGCTAAAGCCCCAAGTTCGAACTCCCTTGCGGGAGCGGGCTCATTGAGGCTCGAACTCTCAACCCAGGGGTGAGTTCGGAAGGTGTTATTGTTAGGAACACGAACAAAAAAATAGTATTTTTCCCAGGAGCTGATTTTTTCATCTCCTGGGGACAAAAAGAGAGCTCGTTTTTGTCCGCTTCTAGGGCTCAAATAGAAGCGGAAATGATTAGTGCGTTTGAGAACGAAGCATGAACGAAATTGTTCGGCAGTCGGTTCGACCCCCATCCATTTACACACCATATAAAAAGCTACAATGTAACTTATGGAATTCGGGTGTAATTGATTAGGGCACACCCCATAGGCCGAACTGACCTCAAGAAGGAATGGATGAATAGGAGGGATTAGACCTACGCTCACGTGTCTTAAGAACCACGTGTAGCACCCGGGGGGAGCCCGGTGAGGACGATCATCGGGGCCGGGAATAACAATGGAATAGCCCGCCGCTGTAATAAGCGAGCTAAGGAGTATAGTGTGTGTAGGAGTAACTTTTGTGGCGGAGAAAACATCTTGAACAGATTTTTTGCGAGATCGCTTAGGAGGGGAAGAGGAGGAAAGGATTTGACGACCAGAAGAGGAAGCCGTCGGGATGGGCGAATCTGAGGCAGTCCGCAAGGGAAATTCCTCAAAACCTTCCTCAGATTCACTCTCATCCCTCAGATGGATCAAGAAAGGAGAAGAAGAAGTCATTTTGAAGAAGAATACGAAAGAAGAAGAGAAGGAAGAGTACCTGGGTTTTTTGTGTTTGAAACTTGGAAAATCTCAAAGAGAAGTATTCTTGCTTAAGGAAAGAGAAGTGAGTTTTTGCAGAAGAGGTTTTGCAAAAATGAGAAAGGGGTATATATAGGCGAAAATCCTTGATTTTGGGGGGAAAACTGAAAAGTCACAAGATCTCAGCCGTCTGGAGCAGTTCGATCCAACGGTGAAGGCGAAATGTCGCATATCCGACCGTTGGATACAGTTCGATCCAACGGTGGATACGAAAAGACGCGTTTAAAAGGACGGGGATAATCTCGCCCGTTGGATGCAGTTCGATCCAACGGAGATAACAGCTTTGATCTTATCCGTAGGATTCAGTTCGATCTGACGGTGAAAATCAATCGGCGCCTAGGGATTAACGTACTGACAAATGCGATCTTAGCCGTCAGATATAGTACGATCGAACGGCAACGACGAAAGGGCGCCTCGGGATGGAGGAAATGTCGCAGACGAATGATGGATGGGACGTGATGCTTCTTGAAGAAGCTTCATAGATTAACAACAGCTCGAACTGTGCGATTACAGTTCGCACTCTGAAAGGGGGGAGTACTGATGTGGTCGAACTGACCACATTCAAACTACCTCGAAAACCCGACCCGGAGTTGAAGGACGATCGACGCGAACAAATTAGGAAATAATGAGTTCGTTCAAGCGAACAAATATATCTGGCATGTCAATCGAACTGATCCAACTCGTAACCCGTAATGTCGAACTGAGATGTGTGACGCCGAGCTGATACGAGCGAACTAATTCAAATTTGAGATAACTCCCACGATTGCGAGAATCTCGCCACTTCCCAAGTTTTTAGGAGAAAATCTCAACTGCCACATCCCACTCCTAGGAAATCACGTTTCTCTCAGGGAGTATATATATATCTTTTGTTTTTCTAATTTGCACACACAATCACAATCCTAATTTCTATACTAAGCATTCAAAATCGAGAGCAACACTTTTGTGAGATTACTGACTTGAGCGTCGGAGTCCCTTCACCGGGAAAAACCCCCGGTGTTCTTTGTTTTGCAGGTTTTCTTAATCGGAGAATTCCAATCATCGTCGGGGAATTCCAGTTTGGCGTCGGAGAATTTCGAACGGCATCGGAAAAGTGAAGGAGGAAATTTGAGACAAATCATAGCCCTCCCCATCAACATTACCACCCTTTTATTTTATTTCATTTTGTCAAAATTCAAATTCCACACAATCATTCTTTCTCCCTTTATTGCTTTTCTTGAATTCTAAGTAGGAATGAATTGTATGAGATTTGTTTGTCTCTATATCTTTGTGTAATTACTTGCTTTCATGGGACATTGAAGTGAAAGATCGTGGGCATTTTCCAACCCCTTAATATGACTTTCTTTATTTATTCTTATCCACTCAACCAAACACTCAATAACTCTTCATTTCTTGGGCCCCCTTTTGATTTCCTGTCATGTTTTCTTTTCTTTCTTAATTAATATACAATGCACTAAGTGGGGTATATATGTTTCATAATAAAAGCTCACTTATGTGGTCTTGTTAGTTCGAGTCTCACAATTCAGTATCCACGATTCAATCTTATTTTCACTGCTAACTAATAATATCTATATTGTAGGGTGCTGATCTATTTTATGGAATTAGATCCGTGAAATAGACTTGAATTCCTAAATGCCTCTACATTTATGGCATATGGCCACAATACCACTTTTTTCATCAGTTTTTTGTGCATCCATTTAATAGGTTGTGTCAAATCCATTCAAACTTTTTTGATTGATATAAATTAAGTCTTTATTACTTTTAATTTGAACAATTTCTAAATAGTTTGGATTTATTTAAAATACACTCTAACTTGATTGTTTATGAGACCAATTAATTTCAAATCTTGCATTTCAATATATTTAGTTAAAAGATAGCCGTAGATTTTGTTTGGATCAGAGTGTAAGTGAAATTTTCAATTCCTATTTCCTAGGATATTGAGGTGTCCTAAATAATGAAAATCTCGTGTCATTTTGGAATTTATATAATAAGATTATAGTTGAAATGGAAATGTTATAAAGAGAAAATATATATAGGTAATAATTAGTGTCTCGAAAAAATAGATGGGTTTATGAAAACTAATTAAATCTCAAAGCCCAATCAACAAAAATAAGGTCCATATTCTGAAAGCCCAATGGTAGTACCGATAAAATAGGGTCTTAATCTTACGGATTCTGTAATTGGGCCTTAATTTGGATCAAAAAATTCTAAGCCCAATTAATGCTTAAGGACGGCCCACTATCTTTGACAATTATGAAGCCCATGAAAAGTCCAATAAACAAATCAATTTGATGACCACCAAGCCACAATCTTCTCTCTCTCTCTGCCCTTATTAGGGTTTCGAACTTCCTCCATTAACGCCTCTCCTCTCATGATCTTTTGTTGCGTTAATTGATTACTTTGTTGATCTTTGGTTGCGATATTTATCGGTTGTTGTACTCTGTATTAAAATCATGGCTGCGGAGGAGGCGGCGCCGGTTGCTCTGAACTACATACCAGAGGTTGTGTTGAAGAAGAGGAAGAATAACGAGCAATGGGCGATCAGAAGGAAATTACAGTTACAAGAGAAAGCTAAACGCCTCAAATCTGGCAATCTTTTCATCAAGAAGCCTGAGCAATTCATCCGAGAATACCGCGACAAGGTAAGAACAGTATAATGCTTCATAAGTGCAATAAACACGCATACTCGCCTTTATACTGTATACTTCCAGTGTATATATTCAGATACTGTGTGTGTAATAAGTATATCGTGCTAATAATCCTTGGTGATGCAAAAGCTTACATTGGCACACAAAGTAAATTTTCCTGAAGTGAAGTATAGATTATTTTGCTAATGATGTTAACTGTTCTGCGTTCAGGAATTGGACTTCATTCAAATGAAGAGTAGAGTAAAGCGAAATAGACGAGCAGCAGTGACGCCGGAATCCAATCTCCTCTTCATTATACGCATAGGAGGGTTAGCTCAGAAATTGTGCTGCTCTCTTTACAAATTCGGTTGTTTGAACTGTTTTGTGATTTAAAGTTGATTTTGTCTTTGCAGTAAAAATGATATGCATCCAAACACTCGGAAGATTTTGTATTCTTTGAGGTTGAGGAAAAGATTTAGTGGGGTATTCGTGAAGGCAAATAAAGGGATAATGGAAATCTTACAGAAAGTGGAGCCATATGTGACCTATGGGTATGTTGGAAGCGTTTTTCTTTACAGTTTTTGTAGCCTCTGTTTCGGTAATTACATGCATTTACCTTACCTCGTTTTGTGAAAAATATGAAAAATTAGCTAGTTTAGCTGAGGTTATGGATAAGCTTCTGATTAGGGGCTGTGTTACTCAAAACAACTTTTAGTGAAGGAAATGTGCAATTGAAAGAAGTGAAAGGAATTATTTCTGATGATCGTTTTGTCACCTTTTTGTGTGTGTGTGTGTTCTACTTGGACGCAAATCAATAGTTCTATCTTCGTTCATGTTCAAATGAAACTTTTTTTTTTTCTTGCAAACAGTTAGAAAAGTAGTTTCAACCCTGGCCTTGCAAATGCTAGCAAGAACTTTCTAAGGTCATTGGGCCAAAACTTTTAATTGAAGGTTATGCAGTCAGCATGTTTGGTGTGGTAAAACATTGATCTAATTGGTGGATATGTGTGATGCTTTTTGGTGATCATGTAACTTCTTTATTTTCCTATGTGAGCAGCTTCTTTGAGTAGCATACTTCACATTATTTGATGTTCTTAATATCTCTGTTTTGCTTATTACTCTATTTCTTTTCAGTCCATTCTCTGTTGCTGTAGTTTCGTCGTGGGATATTTTAAGAATCAAACCAATTTAGTTACTGCTACAGTATATATCATCAGCGTATTTCTTTGTGATTGTAGCTATCCCAATGTCAAGAGTGTGAAGGACTTGATATACAAGAAAGCTGTCGTGAGAATTGGCAAAGAGAGGGTTCCTCTAACTGACAATAACATTGTGGAACAGGTTCAACTATATCTTGCTGATTGTGGTGTTTGTTTCCAGTTTATTTGCTTTGTAATAATTTTAACACGATCCTCTATTTCTATACAGGAACTAGGCCGGCATAACATCATCTGCATGGAGGATATTGTGAATGAGATTGCTAATGTTGGTCCACAGTTTAAGGCAGTCACAACTTTTCTCTGCCCCTTTATGCTGAACAATCCTGAAAAGGCATTGCACGGCAAGAAGAAACGATTCGAAGATGGAGGGGACTCTGGAAACCGTGAGGATCACATAAATGAGTTAATCAGCAAAATGAATTAGCATAATTAAAATGAATCTTGTAATAGACAGCTCTGAGAAGTGAATCTTGGAATTTTGGTGTCAACCTGGCTTGGTTCTAGGTCTTCTTTCCTGTAGAACACTGTTTCTATTTTATGTAACTTAATATTGAGCCCGATACTGCATAAGCAAGTGCTTTCAATATAACATGGTAATTCTATTTCCCGGGCCAAGATGGCAGTGTTTAAAATTGTGGCTCGATCTATACATAGGAAAATGAAGAGCATGTTTATTGATCTTCTTATTACATGTAATATATGTGTACTGTTGGCAGAACATGTGATTCATAGGTTGAGGTGCTGAATGAATCATCTTCTGAAGCTACGTTCTGGTAATGGATTGTCAAGTGCTTTGTCATCTCGATCGGGCAGCTTAACTGCAGTATAAATGCCTGCCCCGGTCAGAGCACCAAGGATAGGTGCAATGAGGTAGATCCATATAGCTTTGTAGTTGTTTGCAGCAATTGCAGGTCCCAATGTTCGAACTGGATTCATCGATGCCCCAGTAGTTTTTCTGCAAGCATACATATCGGTATTTATTAGTAGAGTGGTTTCTCTGTTTGTTTTAGTACAAGTGAATTGAAGGTTGAATAGAGTTCAACTTTTTGAGGGATATAAAGGGTACAGAATATATTTTTTTTTAAAGATGGACTGTTGTGTTGTGTTGGTTTGAGTAGAAACTTTAAATTCTGGTTACTATTTTGTGCACTCGGTGTAGATATGGATTAAATTGTGGAAATTTTAGAGAAATTTTATAAGTAAACTTACTAATATAAATGTTAATCTTGTGTAATTATAATAAAATCATTAGTAGTTTATTAGAATCCAATATTTTAGAAAATAGAATAACTCATTTCATGTCATTAATTTCATAAAAATGTAACCAAATTTTTTATAAAATAAAAATAAATTTAGATTAGAAAAATGTGCAAAATTTTAAGAAAAAGAGTAGGAGGATATTTTCTTGTCCAAAATACACTTGTCTTTGTTTTTTTTTTTTTTTTGGTTTTTTTATTTACTACATTGGCTAAAGGAATTGGAAATGAGGAAATAATAATTAGAAAACTTGCAATTCAAGAATTAAAAGTGAAGGAATAAGGATTAAAAAACTTGCGTAAGCTAGTTTTGAATTCTTATTCGCATTCTACATCTTTGTAAAGGTGAGTTATCATTTGAGCACGTCTAGGGTTTAAGTTCACTTACCCGGCTATGAGTATATTGAGCATGACAGTGGCTCCAACCGCAATCCCCGCAAGCTCCCCCACCTATATTGTAATTCATCCAACAATTTAACAATCTTCCACTAATCATGTCAAGAAAAAGGGTATAATATTTGAACTACTGCAGCTTATCTCATTACTATATATATTTATAGCCAGAATAGCAAGTGGGGTTTGAGGACTGGAATCTTGTCTGAGAAATTAATATAGTACAATCAATGCTCATTGATATTTATGTAGCTAGAATGAATGGAAGATGAGAAAAGTGTTTTGTTAGTTCTTACAGCTCTTGTATCAGTGGCCACAGCAGTGACAACAAACATGAGGTTGAAGGTGATGATGAACTCCAATGCAAAGGCTTCAACATAGCCCCCCCCATCTGTTGGAACTGTGACCCCACCTCCCATTACTGGTTGGAATATTGCCTTCACCATGAATGCTGCACTTATGGCCCCCATTACTTGTGCTCCTATGTACACTCCCACCTGAGATCAATAATATATATCCTTATTCAACATTTTCATTTCAAGAATATGTATGTTAATGTTATAGTGTGTGTGCTCACATGCTTCCATGGGAAATGCCTTAGAGCTGCAAAGGCAATGGTGACTGATGGATTCAGATGGGCGCCGGAGATGTGTCCGGTGGAGAGTATAACTATCATCACCGCCAGCCCGGTGGCGGCCGCCAGCCCCAGCAGCGTCTCCGACCCATCGGTCTTCTGGTTCACAATGGCTGTGGCTGTGCCTGCAAAGATGAGTATCAGAGTTCCTATGAACTCAGCTCCCACCTGCCATTGCCATTTTCACATTGATCTCCATTAATTACCAACTAAAATGGGATCATCAATATGTGTGTGTATATAAAGATTGAACCTTTCTTGCAAGCGAGATGGGAGGTGGAGGCAATGCACAAGAGATGGTGGGGGTTAGGTTGCCTTCTTCCAACTCCCAACCTTCAACACTGGTAAAGCATTTACAGCTCTTAAGAAGAGAAGATGATCTTCTCCCATGGCCACTTCTTTCGGGCCTGAAAAGCCCGAAGAGAGGTGCTCCGGGAGTCCCCGGGGTCACCGGGGTTGAGGGTGCAGATGGACCATCTTCAGTTTCCATATATGTCAAGCTAATAAACACAGCAATATATGTGAATGAAATGTTGCTGTTATGTTTTGATGCAACTCATGAAGCCTTAATGCACACACATATATATATACTGTTTTTGCAAGAAAGGTTGAGTTGGAAAGTCACAAATATAGATCCAAGAACTAAAGGGCAGTGGGGAAAATATTTAGTGGAAGGAAGTGAAGTGAAGAGAGGGAAAAAAGGAAAGGTGCTTTGGAAATGGATGGTGGGACATTGATCAATAAAATTCCTTTGAAACATAAGTCATGGTTTTGCTGTCCTTTCCACTTGATTTTGCTGTCTTTTAAATCTGCAGTTTGCACTCAACTATGAAGTCAACCATTGTATTTGTATATGTGCAGCTCCTTAATTAATTAGTTGTTCCAATCACACCCACACACACATGGTTGGTGAATCACTATGCATGGCTTCATTATTTTAACCTACCTCATAACTGTAATCACATTGGGATCTGCTTTTTCTGATCTGAAGAAACTCATCACTTTTTTGGACTGTTGCAGCAGGGATTATTTGGATTAGAAACAAAGGGTTAGGTGGATATGTGTGGTAATTATGTAAACTTGTTTTATGTTTTTCTACTCATTTTTTACTTGTGGGACAAAACCACTCTTTAATTAGACTTGAACATTATGAGGACACAATAATAGGGGTTGCAATGTTTCCGGTCAAACTGGGAATGGGGGAATAGTGAATCTTCGTGTAGAAATTACGGAGAATGATATTTATACCCTCTATCCAATCCTAACCCCGAAACAGCAATTTCCCATTACCATTTAATATTATTTATTAATATATATATAGAGAGACCAGTCGAAATTACACAATTTTTTCTAAGGAATTGACTTTTCTAACATTGAATATAACAAAAGTACTTTTTTCCCACAAAATATAAGAAAGTTGCCTTTTCTACACTATTTTGACTCGGTCATGGAGAAATCATTGAGTAATGATGGCTTGATGATATATTCAATTTATTTATACTATTATTTAACAATTGTTTTATCCAACAAATCATATAAATTGATAAAAGTAATTAAATTGATAAATGAGGTTCGATTATTAGTGTATTAAACCAAATTTAAATGAATAATCAAACCACTATGATTAATAGTGTGTTAAATCGAACCACTAGTTAATTTTTATAATTTACTATGTCACTAATTAATTAATTTAATTTATTAAAACCAGTAATTAAATAAGCGAACGAGTAATAGAAAATTTAATCGAACGACTAATGAACCAATCGAACCACTAATAGAAAATTTAATGAACTAATCGAACCAGTAATTAATTTATTTAATCGAACCACTAATTAATCGAACCACTAATTACTGACTAAATTATATAATTATATATAATTAGTAATTTATATAATTTACAATGGTTCGATTAATTAGTACGAGAACCACTATAATATGTTAATCGAATCACAATAATTTATACTTAATTTAATAGAATTACTGAATATAATTTAGGTGGTTCGATCACTAGTGTAAAAAACAAAATTTTTCCAAAGTGATCGAACCACTATGTCAAATTCATAGTGGTTCGATCACTAGTGTAAAAAACAAAATTTTTCCAAAGTGATCGAACCACTATGTCAAATTCATAGTGGTTCGATCACTAATGTAAAAAACCAATTTTTTCCAAAATGATCAAACCACTATGAATTTTAAATTAAATCAAAGTGGTGATCGAACCACTCATCAAACACAATTAAAGTGGTGATCGAACCACTCATATACATAATTAATTGAAACAAAGTTTAATCGAGCCACTTTGTAAACTAATCGAGCCACTATTTTGTATGTTTTTTACACAAAGTTTAAAAGTAAACTAATGTATATATAATCGAGCCACTACGTTTGTAATACATTTAATAATTGTATATTATTTTGTTTGATTAATAATAGTGGCTTGAGCCATGCATAGTGGTTTGTATTGGTTCGATTATGGGTTAGTATGCAATTAATGAGTGGTTCGATCACCACTTTGATGAGTGGTTCGATCACCACTTTAATTGTGTTTGATGAGTGGTTCGATCACCACTTTGATGAGTGGTTCGATCACCACTTTGATTTAATTTAAAATTCATAGTAGTTCGATCACTTTGGAAAAAATTGGTTTTTTACACTAGTGATCGAACCACAGTGGTTCGATCACTTTGGAAAAAATTGATTTTTTACACTAGTGATCGAACCACTATGAATTTGACATAGTGGTTCGATCACTTTGGAAAAAATTGGTTTTTTACACTAGTGATCGAACCACCTAAATTATATTCAGTAATTCTATTAAATTAAATATAAATTATTGTGGTTCGATTAACATATTATAGTGGTTCTCGTACTAATTACTCGAACCATTATAAATTATATAAATTACTAATTATATATAATTATACTACCTCCGTCCCAAAATAAATGACGTTTTAGCAACTAAAATTTGTCCCAAAATAATTGTCGTTTTCGTATTCCAAAGCATATTTACATGCAATATACCAAATATGTCCTTATTTACACACCTCAAATTAAATGTGTTAAAGAGATAAAAGCTCTTCATTAATTAAACTTAAATAGGGGTAGATTAGACTTTTTATCACATTTCTTAATATATGTGCAGAAGGCTAAAACGTCATTTATTTTGGGACGGAGGTAGTATAATTTAGTCAATAATTAGTGGTTCGATTAAATAAATTAATTATTGGTTCGATTAGTTCATTAAATTTTCTATTAGTGGTTCGATTGGTTCATTAGTCATTCGATTAAATTTTCTATTACTCGTTCGCTTATTTAATTATTGGTTTTAATAAATTAAATTAATTAATTAGTGACATAGTAAATTATATAAATTAACTAGTGGTTCGATTTAACACACTATTAATCATAGTGGTTCGATTATTCATTTAAATTTGGTTTAACACACTAATAATCGAACCTCATTTATCAATTTAATTACTTTTATCAATTTATATGATTTGTTGGATAAAACAATTGTTAAATAATAGTATAAATAAATTGAATATATCATCAAGCCATCATTACTCAATGATTTCTCCATGACCGAGTCAAAATAGTGTAGAAAAGGTAATTTTCTTATATTTTGTGGTAAAAAAGTACTTTTGTTATATTCAATGTTAGAAAAGTCAATTCCTTAAATTTTTTCGTTTAGTTTGGCACATTTCCTCTATATATATATATATATATATATATATATATATATACTAAATGAATAACCAAGAATGACACATGTCACTCTATGGTTAATCCTATTTAATTACATTTTAATTTTAATTAATTCATTTAATATTTATAATTTATTGTAATAGTTCATTTAATGAAATAATAATAATTAAATACCAAAATGCTAATAATTATGATTGATTGTAAATTATAAAATTTTAGATAAACATATTAATTAAAGTTGATATTTACAATACAATAAATAATAATTAAAATTTTCGTACAATTAAATTTAAATTACATACTAAACAAATTAAAAATATCTATATCTATATCTTTATCTATCTATCTATCTATCTATATATATATACTAAAGGAATAACCAAGAGTGATTTATGTCACTCTCTGGTTAATCCTATTTAATTACATTTTAATTTTAAATCAATTTATTTAATATTTATAATTTATTGTAATAGTGCATGCATTTAATGAGATAATAATAATTAAATACCAGAATGCTAATAGTTATGATTGATTGTAAATTATGAAATTTTAGACAAACATATTAATTAAAGTTGATATTTATAATTACAATAAATAATAATTAAAATTTTCGTACAATTAAATTTAAATTACATACTAAATAAATTAAAAATATCTATATATATATCTATTTCTATACTAAAGGAATAACCAAGAGTGACATATGTCACTCTCTGGTTAATCCTATTCAATTACATTTTAATTTTAAATCAATTCATTTAATATTTATAATTTATTGTAATAGTGCATGCATTTAATGAGATAATAATAATTAAATACCAGAATGCTAATAGTTATGATTGATTGTAAATTATGAAATTTTAGATAAACATATTAATTAAAGTTGATATTTACAATTGCAATAAATAATAATTAAAATTTTCGTACAATTAAATTTAGAGTAAGACTTGGGTGCCCCCGGGGTACGGATCCAGGATCCGTACCCCCAACCCGACCCGGATTATATATATATATTTTTTTTTCTTTTTTTTTCTCTATTTTTTTCCATTATCAGCGTTCCCTTCTTCTTCTTCTTCTTCTTCTTCTTCTTTTTCTTTCGGTGTTCATCGTCACAGCGTCATCTCTTCCTTTTTTTTTTGAATCTTCTTCTTCTTCTTCTTCTTTCGGTGTTCCATCGTCACAGCGTCATCTCTTCCTTTTTTTTTTGAATGGGACGACCCCTTTCTCATTCTCCGATGCAAACAAGTTGATCGTCGTTGGATGTGATGATTTCAAGAGGGGTGACAACAGAGATAAGAGAGTCGAACTGCTTCAGCTTTTTACACGAACCAATTTCCCATCTGTGAAGTACATGGAATACGCTGTTGAAGTCGAAACCTATACCCTTTCAAAAGCTAACAACCTAGTTCTCAATGTTGACGGTGCCATTGGGTCCCTATTCTTGGATCTTCTGGCCGGTAGTGGCATGTTCACCAAGCAAGAAATTGATGAGATTGTTGGGATTGGCAATAAATGTAATACCATTAAGGTATTAATGTAATACCATAAAGACATTTCTGTAATACCATTAAGGTATCAGTGTAATACCATAAAGACATTTTTGTAATACCATTAAGGTATTAATGTAATACCATAAAGACATTTCTGTAATACCATTAAGGTATCAGTGTAATACCATAAAAGACATTTCTGTAATAACATTAAGGTATCAGTGTAATACCATAAAGACATTTCTGTAATACCATTAAGGTATCAGTGTAATACCATAAAAGACATTTCTGTAATACCATTAAGGTATCAGTGTAATACCATAAAGACATTTCTGTAATACCATTAAGGTATCAGTGTAATACCATAAAAGATATTTCTGTAATACCTATAGGGTATATGTGTAATACCAAAAGAGTATAGGTGTAATACCCATCACTGAATCATCAACTAGGTAATCAGGTGTGTGTGGGCGCACACCAGACTTGCTATGGGCGCGCGTGGAGGCTGCCCACGCGCCGGGTCGGATCTGGGGGCACGGATCTAAGATCCGTACCCCCGGGGTACACAAGTTTTTGCCTTAAATTTAAATTACATACTAAATAAATTAAAAATATCTATATCTGTATCTATCTATCTATCTATCTATCTATATCTATACTAAAGGAATAACTAAGAGTAACGCATGTCACTCTCTGGTTAATCTTATTTAATTACATTTTATTTTTAAATCAATTCATTTAATATTTATAATTTATTGTAATAGTGCATGCATTTAATGAGATAATAATAATTAAATACCAAAATGCTAATAATTATGATTGATTGTAAATTATGAAATTGTAGACAAACATATTAATTAAAGTTGATATTTACAATTACAATAAATAATAATTAAAATTTTCGTACAATTAAATTTAAATTACATACTAAATAAATTAAAAATATCTATATCTGTATCTATTTATTTATACTTATACTAAAGGAATAACCAAGTGTGACACGTGTCACTCTCTGGTTAATACTATTTCTCAATTAAGAAATTAAAAATTAGCTTAATTTCATCATCAATTAATACATTAATTTTGTATTTCTAATTTATTATAATTAATCATTTATTGAGATAATAATGATTGAGAAATAAATTGTTAATAAAATAATAATTTATCAAAACTTTTGGCAAACATTTAATTAAATGATAATTAAATTATTCTGAAAAATTAAATTTAATTTATATACTAATTAAATTAAGAATTAACGATAATCGAATTTTTTTGAACAATTAAATTTAATTTACATATTAATTAAATTAAGAATTAATGATAGATAATAATTAAATTTAATTATTAATAATTATTTTCAAATTCTTAATTAATTATAAAAATATCCGTGTAATACACGGGTGTTACTCTAGTATAATACTGTAAATGTACTCAAAATCCAAAATTTTCCATAACTCTTAAGTCCTCATGACTCATTACACCTCTTTTCCACTTAATGAATAATTTAATATCTAAAACTGCAAATTGAAATTAAAACTTTCAAATGAACTCCAATAGTTAAACTCTTAAGACTCAAATATTGATATTACATGTTAACTTCATCCCAAAATAAATGACGTTTTAGCCATTTGCATATAAATTAAGGAATGTGATAAAATTTCAATCTACCCCTATTTAAGTTTAATTAATGAGAGTTTTTAGTACCTCTTTAACACATTTAATGTGAGATGAGTAAATATGTGCATATTTGATATATTGTATGTAAATATGTTTTGGAATAAGAAAACGACAATTATTTTGGTATAAATTTTAGTTGTTAAAACAACATTTATTTTGGGATGAAGGTAGTATTAATTTCAGTTGTATGAAGTTGACTTGTTAGATTGTCTTATCAATAATTTGATCGCGTATCTGATATTTTAAACAAATCAAATGATATTATTCAATAAGGATCATTTGCTTGCTCATCACAACTTTTGCAACTTTGTGGCTGTTCATTGAAATCACATGGGATTTTACTATTAAATCCTCATGTCTTTTCAAAGTAAAATTTTAATTATGCGCCGAATTTTAATTCCAAACACCCTTTTCTTCAAAAAAATATACATATATATATATATATATATATTGATGTGGATTGAGGAAGGGTTCTGCATATAGTAAGTCAGAAAATAATGAAGATAATTAAATAAATATTCCATAGGGAGAATTCAGCAGAATACGCGCAGAACAAAACTCAGCAGAGCACACCCAAAGCGAATCTAGCAGAACACATCCAAAACAGACTCAGCAGAACACGCGCAGAACAGAACGCAGCAGAGCACACCCAAAGCGGATCCAGCAGAACATATCCAAAACAGACTCAGCAGAACACACGCAGAACAGAACTCAGCAGAACAGCCCCAAAGAACAATTGGCAGACGAACAGAAAAGGCAATCATCAAGGAAGGCCACGTGGCAAAATCCAAGAGACAAAGAGCTGATGAATCCGTTACATATAGGATAAAAAAGAATAACCTCCTAACAAACCAAAGAAAAGGAATAATCAGGGAACAAGAAAGAGGATTCTAGAAGAAGCCAACTAAGAAAGAGAAACAGGGAGAAGAGTATAAATAGGAGGAGAAAAAGAGCACATTGACACGGTTTTAGAGTCTAAGAAAAGATCTTAAGTAACATTCATTGTATTCCTTCTTCTCCAGAGGAAAAAGCTTATTTTCTTGTATGAATCATTCAAAGTTGTACACATTCGATTCATTTTTCCATCAAAGTAATCTCTTTAATATTCATGTTAGTTACTTGCATTTTGTTCTCAATATATATATATATATATATATATATATATATAATACGGCTACACCAAAAGAGGATCGATTATTTAGTACTTCTATCTGCAATATTTTTGAGCTTTGCTTTTTTGAGGGAAAGAAAAAAAAAAAAGAAGAAGATTCGAGAATCAATTATTACTGGAAAGATGATCGGTGAATAAACTATAAATCCCAATGAATTAATTATTACATATATATGACACCTATTTAAAAAAAAAAAAAGAATGAATTTGTAGTTTCACTTTACCAAAAGAAATAATTGTTTTTCCAAGACTCTTAAGCTTTGTGTAAAGTTTGCTTAAACATTTACCAGAACAAACAAAAAGGGTCATATAGCATACCAAGAATATAATTGAGAGGTTCAAAAAAAAAAAAAAAAGGAAGTTTATATAAGGAAAAAAAAAGATTTTGATACATTTTAGTGCAATTATATGAGAAAAAGAAGATGAAGAAGTAAAATCAGCTAAAAAGGGCCTATGAAGAATCATTACTATTTAACTGAAAGTTGGAACAAATTCTCAAGTCTATTAGTATTATATAATGGTGTAGCCTTTTCTAGCTAGTGTTTATTTTCAATTATATAGATGTGCGTGTATATAAAGATTTTATTTCATGCATATTGGTTTGGTTGGCAACGAAATGAAGTTCTTTTTATGTCTCTTCAAACCTCCTCCTTTCCTACTTCTTATCGGTATATTATTAGGCCTTAGCTATGGATAGTAGACATGCTTTTGTACACGTGACGTGTTTTGATCGAAGGATTTTGAGAACGAATTTTGAAAACTCAAAACAGTTACAGAAAATCACAAACATTTAGAAAATAACAATTTTAATATGTTTTTTTAAAGTAAAATAGACTATGAATTTTACGTAATTTAATCATCGTCTGCTTTCTGATGAACGTTATCAGAGTTTAACAACATTTTCGGCTAATTTTACACGTTGGATGACACTATATAAAATGTGGCATCAAATTCATAGTCTCTCCCTCAAGATGGAAATTGATTGTGTTTTGAACTGCAAACCTACTAAAAATTAATTAACCACATTATTTATTTTGCTAAATATTGGAAAGTTTCCCCCCCCCAAACCAAGCCTTTGTAGACTAGATTTGAATTTCATTATTCAATTTTTGAACCCTTTTTGGAAGTTGAAATTCATAAATTATTAAAATCCATGAATCTAAAGGCAAATAATATTATACCTGTTCTTGTTGGCCTTGGTTCAAAAATATAGTTTTTCAAACAGTTGTATTTTATGCTTTATTAAGAATACTTAAGTCCTGATTTGTGGACAATAATTCTCAATTGCCAATTTGCCATTCATTTTATGGAACAGTAGAACAAAACCATAAACTTATTCCAACATAACTTTTCAAACATGTTGACTGAAAATTGCAAATATAGCTAGCTTGAGTTACAAGGATCAGTTTTGCAAATACTTGTTTCTGTTGCTTTCTGAAATACTGTAGAGATAAATGTTCCTCCAAATTAATTAAGCATCTATTATTACACTTATCTTTTCTCCATTCTCATCATCAATTCTCGTGGTTCTCAACTTTATCAATGATAAAGATTGTCACTTTGAATGAGCAAATGATGCAAGAAATTCTAATTCTTTCTGGATTGGCAAGCAAAATGTTGAGGAGACAATTGACAATTATAATCCAGAACTTTGTAAAATTATAAGTATAGTCCTATAATCGCAACTATACACCTAGGCTTGAACGATTATTGATCGATTCGAGCTTGAAATTAATGGAAATTATGAAGTTGATTAAGGAATATAATTTGATTTTGAAAAGGAGTCACTTTTTTTTAGGACTCCTGAATTTTATCCAATGTTTGGAGATAGATTGTGTTTTCGAGCTTTTAACACTTGTTTGAAGTTAAAAAATGTATCAGAAATTGAGTTTGAATAGTAGTTAAAAAAATTCGTGAAATACAGGTAGTCATCTATAAAGATTTTTGTTTAGACACAGGGTAAGAAAAAATGTATATTGAAATACATGATGAAATTAACACTTTTTTTTTTAAGTGAGAATGAAATTATTCATGAGTTGGTTCTAAAAAATTGGGCCATTTTTTATGAGTTTAAAGTAAATGGGCCTTCCTATTATATTTCCCAAAAAGTATTTTCTTCTGGCCCGTTACCATCCTTATTCATTTACAATAGATGATGGGCTTGGGATTTTTCATATCATTTTAACTCCTACGTTATTTTTAGGAATAAATAAAATATGATTTATTACACTTTCATCAAATGATTCAAATACAAGTAACTAGAGTGAGACTTGTGTGCCCAGGGGCATGATGTCCCAAAATTAATCATCATATGATGTTAAATATATATTCTACGGATATCATGTACATACTCTTCAGATATTACATGTATACTCTTATATACATATAATACATGTAGAATATATTTATAACATCAAAAAATATAACACATATAGAGTGTATATATATAACACCTGAAGAATATGTATATAACACCTAGATCTGTGCCCCTATGTGCCCTAGGGGTATACAAGTTTTTGCTAAGTAACTAATTTTATTTGCAATGTCTAAGGATTTGGATTGTGTGATTATATTTTTGTTAGAGGTTTTCCAATATATAATCTATCATAGCACATCGCTGTGTATTTGTAAAAATGTTCTTTGATCATTTATTATTGTTATTATTATTATTATTTTGTTTTCATGTTAGCAATTTTATTTGTAAATGTACTCAATGAATGTTGTTCAGAATCAATCATGATCCTCTATTTCAAACCGTGTTTCACTTGGTGTTCCAATATAATATCCACACAACATGTGTAAAAGATGACATCACCAATGTACACTTATCATCTAATTAAAATAATGAAATATAAAATGAAATACGATATTGAAATAGAGAATCCAATTCCCTTTAGAATGGCTTTTAGAGTCAAGTGACTAACGAGGATATATTAGTTTTGGACATTAGTTATATTTTGTAATAGGACTTTTGTCAATCTTAAGTTCTGTAAACTGAATAATTCTCGATTTGAGATTCGGAAAATGAAAACTATCGAATAATGATTTAAAAGATATAATATCAATTAAAAAAAAAATACAAGATTTGAGATTTTACGTGCCACATTCACGTTACTAATTATTAAAAAAATTCAGAATTATAATCCCAATTTAGAAAGCAGAGAAAATAAAAGTTTAAAATGTCACATAACCATATTTTGGTGATTTTGTGAACTATAATTTTATCTTTTGAGATTCACATCGATAATTTTTATCTATAAGACATGACATTCATAATTTATACTTCAATAGAAATCTATTTTGTAAATGCAGGAACGTTCCTCTTTTCTTCCAGTTTATTGTTTTGTGTTTTGTATCTTGTGTCCTTTTTTTCCTTTATTTTTGGTCTATTTATATTTTTCATTCTTCTTCTTAAATTATCTTTAAATGGGCTTTATCAACACATTTTAAATGGGTTTTTTAGATATAGTTATAATATTGGGCTTTTATTGTGATCATTATTCCTTTGGGCCTGTCATTATTAAATCAAACTGGGCCCAATACTTTAGCCCATATCAACCACTCCCCCCTTAGTGTGGCCCAAAGAGGTTTACCGCGCAGAACTGATTTGGCCATGAATTTTTGCAGAACTCACGCTCCTCATATTATAATGGCAATAAATAAGTCTTCAGAAACTAGCAGACGTGGTTGTCATGTCGTCAGATCTGATTCCATTAAATCTATCAACGGTCATTTTCTTCTCTTTCTCGCTGTTGTTATACACGCGTCTTTCGGAAAAGTGGGGGGAAAGAAAAAGGGATTTGAATCGTTTTAAATCTCTCATTTAAATACCTGGAAACTTCTACATTGTTTTCTTTGATACTGAGATTCCCGAATATATACAAGTGTTTCATCCTTGTTCAAGGACGTATAATGCAAGCCTTTTGAAATGCCTACAACTTCCCTTAAATAATAGAAGTAAATATAGTGGTCTGACATCTGCTTAGTAAGAACATAAGATTTAGACAAAGTTAGTTGAGTCTCTGCTCCGCAGGTCAGAGGATGAACGCAGACGTGAAAGTCTGGCCTCTGCCAGGAAGACGTAAGATGAGACCTGTAATTCCACCTCTTATCAGTAGCTTCGACGTAGAACTGATAACTGACAGATCTGAAAATAATTAGAAAATCCAATTTAGAGCAGATAATTAACAGATCTGATTTGAAAGACAGATCTGAGCAGAACCAAAATTCACATACTTAATTGAGCAGATCTTATTTAAGAACTTAATTGAGCAGATCTTATTTAAGAACTTTTTTATAAAATCCAAGTTCATAACATGGTATAACAGATATGCTCTGACTATTAATAAATAATAAAAAAATAGATCTGATTTTTATCAAATAAAGATGTGTTTTCTATTGCGATATAACAGATAAGATTTCACCTAGCAGACAAGATGAAATAAAACTTCACGTAGTGTAACAGATTTGACTTAAGCTCAAAGCTAGCAAATCTAATTTTTCTAAACAAATAGCAAACATGGTGGATTCACAAATGGGTTATGAAGCTGAGAATGTAAAAATTAGATATTAAAATCTCTCTTAAAGAATATTCATAATCGAGATTAAAAATCAAACATCAAAATTAAAAATAGAAGTAAACAATTAATTGAGTAAATAGAATGAATAGGAACTATATGTGATGAGAAGAGGTGCATTGAGCTCGGCTGTAGTAAGAAGAGGTTCAACAGGCAGAACTGAAACTTGCTATGGAGAGCAGAATTGCTGGCAGACTACGGCAAGCAGAGCTGAAGGTGAAGTCATCCCATTTTGCAGATCTTCAAACTTCAGCTCCAAGAGATGGATGATTCTCTTGACAGAACTGGTGTAGACTTGAAGATAAGCGAGGCTGCGACATGTGTTTGGCAGATCTAGACAAAAGGAGAGCTCTGTCAACTTAATCAGCCGGAGAAATGGAGCAGAGCTTGAGGAGATGCAGAACTGAGACTGGAGGTGCAGCAGGGCTACCATCCTTCTCTCGTAGTTCTGTTTCAGCGAATCGAGCAATCTTTGTAGACGATCGTGCTAATGAATCCATCGGATCTATGCATTTACTCCACAAAGGATCATCTTTTTCAGACTTTGACTATAATTGTAGACGTGAATGATGCTCAATTTCAGCAAACACCTGACATTCAGAAGTTGTGATGCCCTTCAACCAGACTACCAGAGCTGCACAAATTGGAAGCACAATATATGGAGTTCGGTTGATTTTTTAATAGGCAGCATGTCACAGTTGGGCTAAGATTGAGCTCTGGCAGTTCCTTCTCTCCAACCTCTTTGGCGTGCCCTCTGCTCCCACATAGCTGTCAGCTGTTTCTGTGCTAACAAACCAGCTTCAGACTTCTCCCGTGCCTCCTCACATGTCTCCATTCCAGAATTACACTTGTCTGCTTCTTTCTGGTACTGGGACGTCATCTTCTTCGCCTCAAGAAGTGCCACGTCAGCACGCTGCTGATTTTCCAAAGCTTCAGCTTCTCGCAGCTTTAATTCCTCAGACAATAGCTCTGCAAAGTTCTTCTGTGTGTCCTCACTCACATCTGGATCATGCTTTGCACAATCTGCAAAGGATGCATTATTCAGTCCTTGGGGAATGGAGAGAAGGGGCAAAGAATCACATTCACAGTTGCAGGAAGGGCAAGAGGCAGAAGCAGAGGCCAAGCCTTCCATCAAGTGCCAATACAGAGGCGGGCCCACTATGTATGCTGCCAGGCAAATTGCCATTAACCCAATAACTACCTTCAAAACCCCAGTTCTCACTGCCATTGTCCCCCTTTCTCTCTCTTCTTTTTCTTTTGCTCAAATCTCTCTCTCTCTCTCTCTCTCTCTCTCGCTCTCTCTTGTCCTTCTTTTTCTCCTCATCTTTCGTCTCATCAGCTTTTGCATCATTCCTTTCAGAATCCACTTCTTTATTCTTCTTGAGTTTCTTCTCCTTGTCTTTACTCTTCGCACCCTCAGCTTCGTCTCCTTCTGACTCTTTATTCCCTTCTAACCACCACCTCAATCTCCCCATCGCCGCCGTTCTCCGCCACCAGCCACCTCGTGAACGCCACCCCACACCCATTCTCAGTAGTCTCAGTCTGCCTCGCCGGAAAACAAGAACATGTGCAGGGAAAGAAGCAGCAAATCTCGCTCAGGATGTGAAGTGAATATGCAGAAAATTTTCAATTCAAGATTTCTTTGATATAAAAGGGGTTTTCATACTATGGAGATGCAACCCATTTCAAAGTTATTGAAAATTTCTCACCAAACAACAAATTCCAGATATAAATAAACATAAAAAGGAAAGTTAGAATTTCTTCCCTTTAGACGATGGCCGATGTCGGAATCTAGACGAAGGGTAGAGGGCAGTGAACGAGCAGCCAGTTATGAATGGTGAGGAAGGAGGAGACTCACCTCTTCCCCTCCGGTTCCCACAGACGGCGCCATTTTGTAAATGCAGGAACGTTCCTCTTTTCTTCCAGTTTATTGTTTTGTGTTTTGTATCTTGTGTCCTTTTTTTCCTTTATTTTTGGTCTATTTATATTTTTCATTCTTCTTCTTAAATTATCTTTAAATGGGCTTTATCAACACATTTTAAATGGGTTTTTTAGATATAGTTACAATATTGGGCTTTTATTGTGATCATTATTCCTTTGGGCCTGTCATTATTAGATCAAACTGGGCCCAATACTTTAGCCCATATCATATTTATTTAAGATTTAAAAAAATGTAATTTATCTTTTTTGGGAAATTCAGATTTTAATTTCAAATACAGTAAAAAAAAAAGTGCACACAATAAACAATATGAAAAGAGAAAATTATTTGTTTGAAATTTGAACCGAACAGTCGCTCCACTCAATTGTCATTCGTCACTGGGTTAGTTATATAGTACATATGGTGCAATGCACCATCTCATGTGACATTTACACCTGGCCATCATTCTAATACATGTAACGGCTAGCGTGTGTGTAAGTTTGATACGGAGATGATTATATTTGATGCAATGCACCAGGGTGTAGAATATAACCCTCACTAGCCCTCTCGGCCTCCACCATAATTCATGTTGCCACTTATTTACAGTCCCTCCGTCTCACTTAAAACTACCTACTTTTCATTTTTATTTGTCCCACCTAAAATTATGAGTCCAAAAATGACAAATTTTTTTTTTAACTCTCTTACCCATCAATTTCTTTCATTTTACAATTTTTACATTTAAATTATATCTTTAAATTACAAAATTACCACTCAAAAACATTAAAATAACACATCCAATTAAAGTCAAATCAACAGTTTTTTCTTAGGATTCGTGCCGGTCAAAGTAGGCACATTTAATCGAGACGGAGGTAATATTATTTACCGCTCTTTTTGTAGGGCGGGTTATCTGTCTCCAGTCTCCACCGTAGCCTCGCCTGCGATCTATCCGACGGTGGTTTTCTCTGCCGCCGATCTATAGCCGCAAGACGACCAGCACTCTACTCTGAGGTGAGATGATTTTTATACATAATTATGCTGCAAAACGTAAAACAAAATGAAATACAATTTTTATTTCATCTGTTTTAAGCCTGCAAACTCTCTAAAGAGTGTATCATGATCGACTTGTTAGAATCCATACTATCAATTTGAGTCCTATGATGTTATATGAACTGCAAAAATGAGAAAATCTGATGATACCTTTTTTTTTTTTTTTTCAGTTTTTGGTCATTTCTTCAGTTGATGCAGCCCAATTTCAATTTTAGGTTTATCATTTGTGGTCTTATAAACTTCTCTTCCCCTTTCTTTCATTATTGCTCTTTTTTTTTTTTTTTGTTGTCTCTCTGTGTATTGTATGATGCGCCATTGTAGTTCAGATGGGAAGCAGCTCTGAAGAAACAGATGTCGCTATAGCTGAGAAGAGTGAGTTGTATTGTTGGCCTTGGGTAGGGATAGTAGCTAACATACTAAATGAACCAAAGAATAGTGATTGTGCGAATGTCTATAGCTACTGGTTAAAGAAATTCTCCAAATACAAGCCTACAGCAATTGAAATGTTCTGGGATGACCACCATCGCACTGCACAAGCTGTTCTGAGATTTGACAGTGATTGGACTGGGTTCAAGAACGCCATGGAATTTGAGAAGTCATTTGAAGCCATTGGCCAGAGTAAGAAGGAACTGGAAGACCGAAGAGTTTCTTCAGGTTCTGATATTTATGGTTGGTTTGCTCGAGAGGTTGATTACAAATTGGATGGACCTGTGGGACATTATCTTCGCAGGACAGGGGGATTGAAAACGATCTATGATCTAGTCCAGGAAGCCACTAAAGATAAGAACGAGATTGTTGGAAATCTTGTCAATGAGATTGATTTGCAAAATGATAATTTGGATTAGTTGCAGATCAAGTACAACGAAAAGAATTTGTCGCTTAGTAGGATGCTTGAAGAGAAAGATGAGCTTCATCGTAGCTTCTATGAAGGTGTGTCTCCTATCCTATCATTTCGCTTGATGTTCTTCAGAGGCTGATCTCTACATCTGTTTTTTTATGCAATAATGTGAGCTTGTTGTAACCTTGTATTGTATGTAAAGGTTTCACAGCTCTAAAATTTATCTAAATACTCATGTTCTGGGATTCAACTATTTAATTTGAATTCATTTTCAGAAGCTTAATGCAGATATTTATTGAGCCAACGCTATTGTGTGCCTGCATGATCTTACTGATGCCTAGTTTGATTTTTATCCTTTTCAGAGACAAAGAAATTGCAAAATATTTCTCGTGATCACATTAAAAGGGTATTGGATGAACAGAAGATGTTGACTAAAGAGTTGGAGACCAAAAAAAAAAGTGACTTGATTCATGGAGTAAGGAACTGAACCAGCGTGAGGCGTTAACTGAGCGTGAGAGACAAAAGCTTGAAGAAGAGAAGAAAAAGGCAACACTATGTTTAATTTGTAGTTATTAGGGTATATTTGGTTATGAAATCATGTAATTATTGTACTGAATAATATTCAAGGAAATGAGAATACTATTTCTAGAAATGAAACAAACAACTTTTGTGTTTGGATGAAATTGGAAATTCAATTCTGAATGCCTGTGTTCGAACAGGAGATAGTTCAATGGATTTTCTAAATCAAAAGGTGTTCTACCATTGATTGTTTTGTCTGACATCGTGCTGTATATAGTGCCGAGTGCCTACTTGAAATTGATGATTTCTTACCGTTTTTATGTTGTACTTTGTGCAGACTGGTATTTTAGTTTTTTCTAATTATTATTTATACACAAGTCTGTCCTATCCATCGTAGTACAGTTGAATTTCTAGCTTCTTTTGTTCTTGCATTGCTACATATATATATGAAATTATTTATTTTATTATAGTGCTTTAATGGTTTTGGATTGTCTTGCCATGGTAAAACTATGTTTGTGTTGATGTGAAATGCTGTTGTATCTTCTGTCAGAATGATATGAGAAACAATGCTCTTCACTAGGCTTCTGAGGAGCAAATTAAGAAAAGCTGATGAAAATGTCCTAAGACTGGTTGAAGAACAAAAGGTATGACCCTTGATCTCCTTACTTCTCCTTCTTTTTTATAACATGCAAACAAAATACACTACCTATATAAAGTCATATTCCTGTCAGTTTGTACTGGTTCTATTGCTTCACACACTCATAAGACAACTACGTGTATAATGCAGAGAGAGAAGGAAGAGGCTCTCAAAAAGGTTCTTGAGCTAGAAAGAAATTTAGATGAGAAGCAAAAACTGGAAATGGAAATTGAAGAACTTAAAGGAAAACTAGAGGTGATAAAACATATGGGAGGTGATGATGCAGCTGTTCAGCAAAAGATGAATGAGATGAAGGAGCTACTGCAGGATAAGAAAGAGGTTCTAGAAGGTCTTGAAGATCTGTATAAGCAACTACTTTCTAAAGAGCGCCAAAGTAACGATGAGCTGCAACAGGCTTGCCAAGAACTAATTGATCATATGTGGTATTTCGCATCGCAGCATTGGAGAACTGAAAACAATCTCCCATCTTCTTCAAGATGAGAGGAACAAGACTATTGCCTGATCTTACCAAATAGAAGAATTGGCTCAGTTGCAGATCTAGTAATTGGCAGTTAGAAAGATACTTGAAGAGAAGTAGTAAAATTATCCTATCATATCATATTCCTTTTATCAAATAAATTTGTTTCGATGTTTTCTTTGGAAAATTTTGTAATGAATATTTGTGAGACTTTCTGGTCTTGTGATCTTGTCGATGTTTTATTGTGGTTTTCATGTTTTGTCAATATTGCTTTTTTATTCTTGTTGGGGTATTTTTAGATATAATATCATTTAAATATTTTAATTAGCTTGTATATGTGGTGCAGCAAATATAGTATTGTGAAATTTATAATAAATTCATAAGAATATGTTCTTTTAGTTTATGATATACATGTAATGATAATTTTTTGTAAAGACCCTAAGATGATGTGTTAGTGTATAAATCCTCTGTATCTGTGTTTAAAACATTATAATTCTTCAATAATGTTTGGTAAACATTTTTTAAAAGTATCGTACTTTATTTGATAATATGATAATTTGAGGCTTAAAACTGTTTATTCCAACTTAGATTTTTTGTTTTTTATAAATGTTTTACTGCATGGTGATTTATGGATATGGAAAAAGGATTAAAAAATTAGTAGAATTCTATATCTATTAACTATATAAAAGTATGAATATTTCTTACAAAATATGGATTTCCTAATATATCCTTATAAAAGATTTTATTTAAGGTTATAATAGTAAGTTGTGATTTTTATATTTAAATAATTTTACATTAGAACTCTAAACCAAAATCATATAGAATTCTATTATAAGTAGGACTCTATTATATAAGGACTTTAATTTATTAGATTTTTTTATTAATATAGATTGTATAGCCTTGTAAAAAATTATTATTTAAGTCGATTAATAGTAATATAATATTTTTAATTTAAAAAATTTATCCTCCGCATGCAACGCATGTGCTGATACTCGTATAATAAAAAAGGGATGTGCTAAAAGCACCACACAAAAGTCAAAGAGCACCACACAATTAAAAAAAAAAAAAAAAGGGAAAAGACCTTCTTCTCCGTTGACCAGCCGCCACCCCCGCCGCTGCAACTCCCTTCTTCAACCTTTCACAAATGCAGTGTGCTCATGTAAGAGAGGAGTGGCTTCTCCAGCTTTGGTCCCCGCCGAGCAGCCGCCCCCGCCGCTGCCCTTCTTCTTCTCCAGCCGCCGAGCAGCCGTCGCTGCCCTTCTTCTCCAGCCACCACTCCAGTCTTCTGGTGTTAATGTAAGAGAGGAGTGGCTTCTCCAGCTTTGGTCCCCGCCGAGCAGCCGCCCCTGCCCGCTGCCCTTCTTCTTCTCCAGCCGCCGCCGCCGCCCCCGTCGAGCAGCCGCCGCTGCCCTTCTTCTCCAGCCGCTCTTCTTCTCCAGCCCCCCTCCTTGCAACTCCGTTCGGCTGCCATGGCCGTGCCTTCTCCTGCGCGTTCGGCTGCCTTGGCCGCGCGCCCCCTGCGCGTTCGGCTGCCTTGGCCGCGCACCATGGTGTGCGTTGGGCAGCCCCGACCGTTCACCAAAAAAAAAATTATATAAAAAAACTGTGTGGTGCCCTTGGATATGTGTGTGGTGCCTATAGTTCTTCCCATAAAAAAAGATTTAAAATTTTTATAAATCTTACTTTTATATATGTAATAACAAAAAAATCCTAAATCATGCTTGAACAACCTCAACCAACTCAAATCGGAAACCCTAGGGCTAAGCCGAAATCCCAAATCGAAGCCGAAATAAAATAAACACATCTGAATGCAGAAAATCAAGTGTCAATGGTTTGGAGTATTGGGTGGAATAAACTTACAATGTCTTGCCTAGCACTGTAGAAGAACACTTCGGGATCTCAAAGTCGAATATGCTGCCTCACTTCTTATTCCTATCGACTGGCGATGCTAGACTTTCATGCCATTCGACCCAATAAGCAGCGTCTTAACTCTGGCAAAAATGAGAGCTTGATCGACACTTCTTTCCCACGTAATAGGTGATTCCAGCGCCGGCGACGATGGTGGAGAAGAAACACAGGCTCTCTCGAAGGGTTTCCTAGCCTAGGGCTTTGTCAAGAGAGAGAGAGATAGCATTGGCAATTTAGTAATTACTGGATAAATAATGGCAAATGGGTCATTTGCATATGCACAATAAGGGTTTAATAGTATTTTCACATTTGTTATTGTAGGGATCAATTTTAACCCACAAAAAATGGTGGGTTTATAATATGCTAATTTGTCGGGCCTAAACCAGGTGAGGAAGCCCAGATCCACTGTCAAAAAGGGGCTTCAAATCCTCACTCCAAACATATATTTACCCCCATTTCTATACCTAATCCTGTCTAAATAATGTTACCAAACGGGTCCTAAAGGTCTTCAAGTGATATTGACTACATGTGAGGCCTCAAAATTGATAACTATATTTCAAACAACATAATGCTAATTATTTTATACCAGTAATTATTTTTTTATTTAAAACATTAAAAACGATTTTTTTTTTTTTTTGTTGAGAAATTCAGATTTGATATTTTAATTGCAGTTAACCAAAAAGCAAATACGCATAAACTTTAATGGAATCGAGTCCAAAATTGTTACCAAAATCAGATGGTCTCAGTGTGGAGACTCTTCTCTCTTGAAAAAGTCCAAATTTACTTGTTGGAAATTGGAACTAAAAACAGCGGGCCCACCGTGTAATATGCTACATCCGGTTCAATGCACCATCATACGTGACATGTCACACGAATCCATCCATTCACATCCATGTAACGACCAGTGTGTGCGAATATATGGATGTGTGGTGATTATCGTATTTGGCGCAGTGCACCTGAGTGTAGGATATAATCGACTCTCATGCCCTAAACATTTTTTCAGACTCCACTCAGAAATGTACAGTGCCACTCGTATGAATTACCACTGATTTTCTCACTCCCCAATTGTACTCCTTTCTCTCTCTAGGTTGGGTGGGGAAATTTCTGTCCCCACCGGAACATCGCCGGCGATCTCTCTCAACGGCGAATTTCTCTGCCGGAGACGTTACGGCGCCGATTGGAAGCCGTAGGAGGACCAGCATTTCACCCTACTCTTGAAATATTTTCCTCCGAGGTGAGATGATTTCTCGACTTCGTGTTCTATGATTATGTATATATCCGAATATGAGAGAGAATTTTGGGTACAGTTTTCTGTTTTTATTTTTTTATTCCGTGACTGAGCTTCTCCTTTGACACTGTTTGAGTTGACTCGGTTGTACCTGGTCGACTCGGGGATAACGAGGATTTACTCTTTTCTGGAAATGAATGGCATAATCGTTCGTTTTTTCAGCATGGCTTACAAGGATACATTGTGCATGCATCGGTTGAATCATTATAGTTTCTCTGCTTTTCTAATATTTTATTGAACTTGACGCCACAGAAAACTAATATGTACATAGTTCTGCTTCAAAACGTCGAAAGAAATGAATCTACGCTTTGCGCTCAAGAATTATTTCATCTATTTTAAGTCTGCTAATGGTCGATTTGTTATCCCCATAGAATCCATCGTATCACCAATTTTGTTATTTATTTTTTAAAAATTCTGTTCCCATTTTGATTTCTCAACTACAGCCGGCGCAGCACTTCTAGGTTTACTGGTTATGTTCTTTTATTAGTTTCATATTTCTTGATTTTCTCTTGAGTTTTCTTCTACCACTATACCTATCAGCACAAACTCAGCTCTTAGACCACCAAACCTTTTCTCACTACGTTCAGTGATAAATCTTCATTATTTTTAGATCGTGCATTAGCTTATTATAAAGTAATTCATTTGCATAAATTATCGGATTTCAAATTTTAAACCAGTAGGCAACTCCTTTTATCTATGTTATTCTATTTATTTAGCAATTACAGTTTGATTGAAACTTATAAAAATAAATAACTAAACGTGTCATGGTGAATATAATAATTTTTCTCTTTGCAATATTCTTTTTTTTTTTTTTCAGTTTTACTGTTACAGGGCAGAAATTAAAGAAAATATGTATATTTTATGGTAGTAAAATTATGGTTGAAAGAAAATTTGGTTGGATTTACTGAAAGAACACCGCTAGTGACTGGTAATGGTTTTTTTTCCCCTTGCCTTGTGTTGTTCCTTTATCTTTATTTGATTTCTTTTGAGCCGTTGTCATTCAGATGGGAAGCAGCTCTGAAGAAGAATCGGACATCAGTGATTCAGAAATAAATGAATACAAACAGAAACCTTATGAGCTGCTGAAGGCTGGCACTTATAAAGTAAAGGGTCCAAATGGTTCCCTTAGATGCCCTTTTTGTGCCGGTAAGAAGAAACAAGATTATCAGTATAATCATCTTCTTCAACATGCTATAGGATCGGCTAAGGGCAAAGCCAGCCGAAGTGCTAAGCAAAAGGCAAACCATCTTGCACTGGCTACGTACTTAGAAACTGACCTGGTTGATGAGGCTGATCCAATACCTCAATCTACAGTACCTGTACCTGTCGCTAAACCTGAGAAGAGTGAGTTGTATTGTTGGCCTTGGGTAGGGGTAGTAGCTAACATATTAGATGAACCAAGGAATGGTGATTGTGCGAATGGCTATAGCTACTGGTTAAAGAAATTCTCCAAATACAAGCCTACAGCAATTGAAATGATCTGGGATGACCACCATCGCACTGCACAAGCTGTTCTGAGATTTGACAGTGATTGGACTGGGTTCAAGAACGCCATGGAATTTGAGAAGTCATTTGAAGCCATTGGCCAGAGTAAGAAGGAACTGGAAGACCGAAGAGCTTCTCCAGGTTCTGATATTTATGGTTGGTTTGCTCGAGAGGATGATTACAAATTGGATGGACCTGTGGGACATTATCTTCGCAGGACAGGGGAATTGAAAACGATCTGTGATCTAGTCCAGGAAGCCACTAAAGATAAGAACGAGATTGTTGGAAATCTTGTCAATGAGATTGATTTGAAAAATGAAAATTTGGATCAGTTGCAGATCAAGTACAATGAAAAGAATTTGTCGCTTAGTAGGATGCTTGAAGAGAAAGAGGAGCTTCATCGTAGCTTCGCTGAAGGTTTCTCTCCCATCCTATCATTTTGCTTGATGTTCTTCTGAGACTGATCTCTACATGCGTTCTTTTATGAAATAATGTGAGCTTGTTGTAACCTTGTATTGTATGCAAAGCTTTCACAGCTCCAAAATCTATCTAAACCCCTAAAATATTCATGTTATGGCATTCAACTATTTAATATGAATCTACTTTCAGAAGCTTAATGCAGATATTAATTGAGCCAACGCTATTGTGTTCCTGCATGATCTTACTGATGCCTAGCTCGATTTTTATTCCTTTTCAGAGACAAAGAAATTGCAAAAGATTTCTCGGGAGCACATTAAAAGGGTTTTGGATGAACAGGAGATGTTGAATAAAGAGTTGGAGACCAAAAAAAAGAGACTTGATTCATGGAGTAAGGAACTGAACAAGCGTGAGGCGTCAACTGAACGTGAGAGACAAAAGCTTGAAGAAGAGAAGAAAAAGGTAACACTGTTTGATTTTATGCCATTCTGGAAGAATGTTTTGGGAGAATTTGTTATGGTATTTGGATGAGAAAATGCATTAAGAATGAAATATGTTCGTCTAGTTTGTTGGGGAAAAATGTAATGGACACTTGTGATAAGATTTTCAATCGTAGATGTCTTGTCAGTGTTGTTTTATTGTGGTTTTCGACTATAAATGTCTTGTCAATGTCTTTTTTTTTGTAGTTGTTGGGGTATATTTGGTTACCTGTGTTCGAACAGGAGATATTTCATGGATTTTCCAAAACAAAAGGTGTTCTACCATTGATTGTTTTGTCTGACTTCGTGCTGTATATAGTGCCGAGTGCCTACTAGAAATTGACAATTTCTTACCGATCTTATATTATACTTTGTGCAGACTGGTATTTTAGTTTTTTCTAATTATTTATACACAAGTCTGTCCTATACGTCGTAGTACAGTTGAATTTCTAGCTTCTTTTGTTCTTGCTACTTATTTGAAGTTATTTCTTTTATTATAGTGCTTTAATGGTTTTGGATTGTCTTGCCATGGTAAAAACTATGTTTGTGTTGATGTGAAATGCTGTTGTATCTTCTGTCAGAATGATATGAGAAACAATGCTCTTCAATTGGCTTCTGTGGAGCAAAGAAAAGCTGATGAAAATGTCCTAAGACTGGTTGAAGAACAAAAGGTATGACCCTTGATTTCCTTACTTCTCCTTCTTTTATAACATGCACAAAATACACTACCTATATAAAGTCATTTTCCTGTCAGTTTGTACTGGTTCTATTGCTTCACACACTTATAAGACAACTATGTGTATAATGCAGAGAGAGAAGGAAGAGGCTCTCAAAAAGGTTCTTGAGCTAGAAAGAAATTTAGATGAGAAGCAAAAACTGGAAATGGAAATTGAAGAACTTAAAGGAAAACTAGAGGTGATGAAACATATGGGAGGTGATGATGATGCAGCTGTTCAGCAAAAGATAAATGAGATGAAGGAGCTACTGCAGGATAAGAAAGAGGATCTAGAATGTGTTGAAGATCTGAATAAGCAACTACTTTCAAAAGAGCGCCAAAGTAACGATGAGCTGCAAGAGGCTCGCCAAGAACTAATTGAGGTATGGTATTTCTTATCTCCCATTCAACCTTTTGAGGTGCTGTTGAGTTATTAAACTCTTAAGTATTCTGTAAAACTATAAGTCTATGTTTTTTGTTGTTTTATTTGGGTTTAAGCTTCTCTGTGAAGCAATACTTATCTAGAAACCAAGAGGTCTTATTGGTTACCCATCTAGCATGTATTGAATTTTGTATCTATATACAACTTATGAGGTAAGTATTAATTTTCACCAAGGACAGGATCAGGCTTTCATTGGGATATGGTTCTTGATCAAGTTACCTAGAACTAACAGCATTAGATGTGAATATTTGTATTATGTTAACAATACATATAAAAATATTCAATAGATATGGAGAATATGGAGCACATATTTATTTCATCATGTGACAACTGCTGATTTGCAAATTCTGTATATATTTTGTTAGGCTATCTATATACTTTTGGAAATTACTGTTAAAGGGGATCCAAAGTAGAAAGGGTCTCAGATCTCCCACCTCTCTCCTACCTCCAACTTGTTAATTTAACTTAAATCACTGGACTTCATTGAGACGGTATTGGCTTTAGATTCTCACATCTACCAAAACTTTTTCTTATTACCAGGGTTTGAGAGAGATGCTCGGAACCCGCGCACATATTGGAATAAAAAGAATGGGTGAAATTGATGGCAAAGCCTTCAAGAACATATGCGAGGCAAAATATTCATCCGTCGAAGAAGCTGAGATCAAGGCTTTGGAACAGTGCTCCTTATGGCAGGAAAAATTGAAAAATCCTGAATGGCACCCATTCCAGGTCGTTGTAGATTCCAAGGGGAATGCTCAGGTACCTTGAAATGACTTCTCATCTTGCCTTTTGCAGTTGAAATTCTATCCCCTTTACATGTCAACTTTTAGGGAGCCCTGATAGTTAGAGTGAGGAGATATGAAATGACTCAATTTTAACATACTTTCATATCAATCGAGCCATATGGTTTTTCAAGCTTTGCCAACTTCTTAGTCATTCATTCTATATGTGTTTAGCTAACTTGTTGCGTAAAATGGCTATGCATAATGTAGAATGTGCTGAAGGAGGATGACGAACTGCTGGTAAGCCTTAAGGAAGAATGGAAAGATGAAGCATATGATGCTGTTACTAAGGCCTTGAAGGAAATCCAAGAATACAACCCAAGTGGATGTTACACGGTTCCTGAGCTCTGGAATTTCAAAGAGAATAGGAAGGCCACTCTGAAGGAAGTCATCAATTACATCTTCAATCAATTGAAGACACTCAAGCGCAAGAGAACTTGAACAGGTGTGCTCGTCTTTCTAATTCCTTTAAACATTTAGTTATTTCTTTCCCTTGAAATTTATTACTACAAACCGTTTTTTTTTTTTTTTTCCATTTTAGTTTTAAAGTTCATTTTTGGTTGACTTTTCTTTTGTTAGATAGATCTCACATTGCATGCTACACTTCTCACATAATCCACAATTCTTTGCATTAAACATTTTATTTTTTTTGGATTGTCATAGTTCTGAGTATTTAAGGATTTGAAGTGATTACTAGTATAGATGCATAGTCTTCTAATAGAGTCTTATAATGGGCTAATAGAATTAGCATTACCCCCATTACATACATTGTGTTGAAACAAAATTAATTCTTTCAAATGCCTTCATGACCATTATATACAGAATTACTTATGAGCTCTATGTGCCTTGGTGCAGGTTATGTTGGATTCCAGTATGGACTAGAAATTTGATCATTAATAGTGAAATGAAAGTCTCTCCTAATTGTATGCAAAATGATACTCGAATAAATTCTCAACTTTTTTATCATGAATATTGTCTTATGACCCCAAATTTGGAGCATCTGCTAGTTAAGTATTTCCCTAATGATTATTTCTCTCAGTGATGGATATTGTTAATTGCAGGAAAAATGAATTACATTCAAGGTCTTAATATGTTCTTACAAAATGAATATAAGGCAAAAATATAAAAAGACAAACCTTGTGTTTTGTTACAATTCGAACCAGTTTTGGAGAATCTAGTGAGTAAGAGCATCTCCAGCACTAGCACTACTTTAGTGCAGATTTTGCACTAAAGTAGTGCAGAAACAGTATTTTCATCTCCAGCATTCTGCACTACTTTTTACACTAAAAAATAATATTCATCTTCAGTAATATGATGTTGTATTTTTTTGTATTTTAATTTATTATTAGTAATTTTATGTAATTGCTTCTCGTTTCTCTAATTTTCACTATTCATATTGAGAAACGATCACTCATGATCATTTCAATATTTCAAATTATCATTCGTGTTGTTCAAATGATCATTTGTGTTGTTCAATTTTTCTTGTATTCGTGTTTTTCAAATTACCATTCGTGTTGTTCAAATTATCATTTCAATTATAATTTTATATCACAATTTGTGTTGACAAAATACAATTATACTATCTCAAATATTATAAAATAGCTTTACAATATATAATAAATACAAAAAACTTAAAATATATAAATATATATCACTGCACAGTATGGTGCCATAAGTAGCACCACACTATGCAAAAGTTTAATGTGGAGCGGTGGATGGCGCAGTACTAGAGGACACTTTTAATAAAATTTAGGCAGCGTAGTGCTGGGCTGCTCTAATCCAGAGTTTATGGTAGGGATTCTAGGTGTAGCCATCATGCTATAATGTTAAATATAATATTTAATATGATGTTTTGGAATTAAAATTTTATGTTTGGAACGCTCATCAAATATATACCTGCAGCTTCGAATAGCTTGAAAATATGGTGTTTTTATTTATTTATTTCCTTTTTCAAAATTGGAATATGATCTTAAATTATGTATGCAATTTACTATTAATGGTTTACAAGCTACAAGACAGTCTTCATTTTTATTTTTAATTTTATTTTATTTTAATATTTTATTTTTAATTTTAAATATGATTTAAGACATTTGAAACTGAAGAAGGAATATCAAGTGATAGAATACAAAATCTATCCACGAACAAAAATTGGGAAGTATAGGTTGCAAATTACCAAACATAATTATATGACAACATAAACAGGGCTGGGGTTCTGCAAGAATTTCAAAGATTATCGAAGTCGAATTGAAAGTGTTTCAAATTAAAATCTCCATTAACTTTTAGACTTTCTTGAAACTGAATTTTCTTTTGGTTTGGTTCTGAAGATTTTACAATTATTCGATTTGAAAATAGGGATGAACCAAAACCATATTGAATTGAGCTGAATAGCCAATTTTAAAGAGTTACATATATACATATATATTGTGACATTTATTTTTCTATATCTTGATATAATTTCATAGAACATATTTAATAAAGTTCATAATTATAATTAGTGTTGACACATTGAAACAGTACGAGCAAATTATAGCCAAACAACCAAAGATTAATATGTTTACAAAAACTTGTGTGATACAAACTTACGGATAATTTTCATGAAACAAATCATTTTTACACACAAATCAAAATTATTTTCACATCCTAATCCAAACATGCCCTAAAATTAAAAACATTTATTTTATATTATATTTTTCCGAAGAGTAACTAGGACCAAATTAGTCACGTTTTCATGTTTCAATTGAACATTCTCTATTTTTGATTATTTTCAAAGGAGAAGATTATTCTCTTTACCAAACATATATGGATCCAACCACGATCCTATAATAAGAATAAAAGATCTTTCTCGATCAATCCCCTTACCCCTCATTCTTTGGGAATCAAAAAAAATCCTTTTCCAAGTTTGAATTTGTTCATTTGGAATCTGGGTTCTTCTACTACATTTTTATGACCCACTTATTTTCAAAATGATTGAGGACCTATAAAGAATTATATAAATTTTCTAAAAATTGTATTTTGACCCACTCATTTTCAAAATGATTTGAGGACCGAAAAAAGAATTATATAGAATTTCAAATTCATGCGCAAGGATATTTTAGTACATTTGCAAGAGGCTATTTGCGTAATTGCGTCCAAATAATTTGGTGTTGTAGTAATAAGCATTGGGTGTATTATATCCCACCCTTTTCAAAATTGTATTTTTCAAATCTTAGGGTTTTTGGAGGTTTTGGCTGTTCTCATAGGATTCGAATGATTTATTTATAATTCTTGTTGAATCTTAAATCGTATGTCTGCTGAATTTCTTCACAAATCCATCTCCCTATCCATCTCTGTGTATCAATATTGTATACGATCTCTGAATTCATAGTGAGTGGCAATCGGCTGAGTGAAGGGCTTTCTCAATTTTCTGTTCATGCTGAAAAAATGGAGGCGATACTTACAGATTGTGTGCGGAACAGCCTTCAACAATTAATGCACCGAAATGCCATTTTCATGTGCGAGCGCCTCTGCGCGGAATTTCCTTGCGAGGTTAGCAATGTGTTTTTTGAAGATTGATAACGGGTTATGAATTAATTCTGCAATGTAACAATGAGTCTGGAAACTTCTGCAGTTTCTTTTGTACGCTTCATTTCCTTTATTTTCATGATTTATGTCTATTGCACCTGATTGGATATTCGATTTAGGTTGCCTTTGCTTCATGCTTAAGCTGAATGACTGAGAATGAGAATTTCAATGCTGTTTTGAGTTCTTGAACTTGTAGCTAGCTGCTGGCGTATAATTGTAGATGATACTGTGTGTTCCGTGTTGCTAAGAACATATGGAGTTCATTTCTAATTCTCGAGTTATGTGATCAAAGGAAGAGTAGTTCGGGAGGGGGGGGGGGGTGATGAGATGATTAATAAGATTCTCTTAAGTCATAATGTCTTATAGTTTAGGATTTTTTATTGTGTCCTGTAGTCTGACGCTGGAGCATTGCTGTGGGCTCCAATGCTTGTTAGTTGTTTCTTCACTTATAGTATACGTCATACGATATCATGGAGGCTCTGATTTGGTTTAATCTATGAGGTTTAGCATGGATCTTTTATCTTGTGTATCAAAAATAATCAGTAACTTTTCTGTTGGATGGAGAAGATGTTTTTTGCTAATATAAAGTGATGTTTTCTGTATAAAATTAAGTGGCAGATGCATACTGAATGTTGCACTTGATATATCTGCAAGTTCTTTAAATGGCTCAGGCTTCCTCCTATAGTGAACTGTGAATATAAAGATCAAATTTTATTTGAATTAGATCAAATATGGCTGATCTGTCATTTCATTGCTGTTTATTTTTGGAATGCAGAAAAATCTTCAGTTGCTTGCTAGCTGCTATTTGCAGAACAATCAGGCACACTGTGCTTACCACATTTTAAAGGGTATTGTGCAACGTTCTTCACTCTCTTTCTTCAACTGAATTTACCAACTATTCCTCTTCGAATGAAACGCAAGTGACCAATTCTTTTCATATCTTTTTGAATTCTGGTGTCCGTACAGTACATAACCTTTTCTCAGAAAATACCTTGTATGATTAATCTTTTGTTGTCTTTTCTATCAAGGAACACATATGGCTCAATGTCGCTACTTGTTTGCACTGTCATGCTTCCAGATGGATCTTTTAAATGAAGCAGAAGCAGCATTGTCCCCTAATGACTCTTCTGCAGAGGTATGCTCACTTGCTCAGTAAATAGTATTAACTTTCCTCAACAATAGAACAGCTATTGCCAGTATTTCAGTTTCAATTTTCTTCTATAATGATTATAGTGCTTGTGTAGAGATCTAGTAGTTAGTTGATTACTTAATTTTTTTAGGTTCCAAATGGAGCTGCTGGGCATTACCTTCTTGGACTTGTATACAGGTTCTGACATGTTATCTTCCCCCTACTCAATTCTTAATTCCATGAGGGTTTTTTTGTTCATTCAATCAACATGGTTGGTTTGGGTTGTATTTGCCATTTATGGGTATCCTTGTACTGTCACTATTTGCATTTCATTTTTTGAGAAAGGATTTTGTAACATTCTTTGTCTTCATCATCTGATGGACAAGTTGCTGCTCTATTTTAATTTTGTAGTGTATCTATATTTTGTAGTGTATCTATATTTTTATATTGTAGTTCAAAGTCTAAATACAATGCCCCTTTCATGTTGGTTTAGCATATCTGTGTTTGTAACCTAATATCTTATCAAATTTATACCAATAATTATGCAAAGATGAACGTATAATGACTCTGTCGAATAGTATATTTTTTGTACTTCTGGTTGTTAACTTGATATCTGTTTTTTAATACTTGTTTCAGGTGTACAGATAGAAAACAGAGTGCTATCAATCACTTCAATCAGGCTTTATCAATGGATCCTTTATTGTGGTCTGCTTATGAGGAACTTTGTATATTAGGTATGTGAGAAGAATTTTAATTTGATTTTTAAAGACTTGCTGCAGATCTTTAACTCCTGAAGAGAATAGCATTTTTATGATTCTTTCTTAGGGCATTTTCTCTTTCTTGTATCTGGCTACCATCTTGAACTAACGCTAGAAATAAAAATGTTGGGTGTTTCTGATGCAAAGTTCAGTTTAGTCAAATAATTGGAAATGAATGATCATGCACATTGTAAAGTATCTAATATAGTGTTGCCTCATGGACATGATTATATATTCGTACAATCGTAGATGCCATGACTGGACGTGAACTTCTATATCCTATATGCTGGGCATATTATATGATTCACGTCCATGTAGATATAGTTGCTGTAATTTAAAAGTCATACATAGTAACATGAGCTATGTACGTAATACTCCTTCCATTCTTTTCCCTTTTTGGAACGGCCAAAAATAATTTCCCTTTACTTTTAAGTAATTTTTTTATACCAAAAGTAACCTAGTTGACCCCACAAAATCACTACTATGTAGAGAAAAGGTGTAAGATAATCAGAATTCCACGTCTCTAAAACCCACTTGAAATCCACAATAGGAAACCCAAATCCAGATGTCTAATAGATATATGTAATACTGTGTAAACACATGGATGAGTATGTCTGTTTAGAATAATATTTCCTTAGGAGTGTTTGATTGATAGTCTCTATTAAAAGAGGAGGGAGAAAACAGATGAGTAACAGGATGGGACCTGATTAAGGCAATGTGCTCGATCAAATATATGTCCTTTAGGTGTCTATTTTAGAAATCTTCCTTTTTCTTTCTTTGGCAGTAACTTCCAGTTTTTGGAATCAATGTCTTGCTATTTTACATGGACTTAAATGAGTAGTATTAGAAAAGTTGGCCAAAATCTCTAAAAAATTATGATCTTTTTCGATGCTCCTAAAATCTTGACTTGCTAGGCTAATTGACTTGGACAGCATCATTATGAAACATTTAAATGTTAAACTAGCTGCATACATATGTCTTCCTTTCTATATATCTCTTGGAAATCAGAAGTTACCAAAGGCTTGAACCCACTTCTATTTCCATTATGAATGTGTGAACTGTGACGCCAGGAACTATCCAAAGGAGTTGTGTCAGCCTTAACCATAATCTTGCAAAACCTTCTATTGCTTTCGTTTCTCCTGTAACAGAAAATATATGAGAGAGTTCTCTTTCAGAAGTCAACCAATGAGATGCTAAGAATGGTGCCTATTATCATGTCCATAACCATGCTCTGGTGTTTCAACATGGTGCAATGACTAAAACTTTGGATTTTGTGACATTTGTATCAGTGATCAAATTTTAAGTGAAACTAATGCTTATTTGTTGCTTTTGCTTGGACCTTTCATTGACCTGTGTTGCTTGAATTTCAATTACTCTATTGGCAATGTTTGATCTCTAATTCATATAATGACCAACACGAGAAAATGGCATCATTTCAGGTGCTGCTGAAGAAGCTGCTTTAGTCTTTGATGAAGGAGCTTCTCTGTGCATTCAGAAGCAATACCTACACCGTGGTTTGGCTTCCCAGAGTTCGCAATCAACAAATGAGGAGCCTGACACTGCTTCAAACAGAATTTTAGGCACCGAAGATGTTAGTCCAAGGAAATTGAAGCATATACATGGCAATAACCTACGAGATATATCTGGGATTTGTCATGGAACAACTTCCAGTCAGCCCTTCAATGGTGGTCCAACTAGTTTGCCATTTTATAACACACCTTCCCCTATTTCTACACAAGCACAGGTATAATCTTATGTGCATGTTAAATTTTTTGTCCCTTTTTCTTACGTCTCAATTGATGACTGATTTTTCTTGGAGAATATAGTAAATATTATTCAGTAATGAGTGTGACATAAATCATTGCCTTTTTTTTTTTTCTTCTTTTATACTGAAAAATATGTTGTTTTTTTCTTGAAATTCTGTATATCTTGCAGTTGTCAGGTGTTGCTCCACCTCCACTATGCAGAAATGCACCAGCAAATGGTCCAAACATGAGAACATATGGAGTTGATAGTTCTCAACGAGTGATGGTGAACTCTGCCATTGCAGGACCTAGAAGAAAATTTGTTGATGAGGGAAAATTAAGAAAGGTTGAGACATTTAATGCTTCCTTTTGTATGTCTGCCACAATCATCACTTAGTGCATGCTTTTCTTCAGTTGTTCCCTTGTATTTCAGTATTTATAGTATGTGATCTAACCTTTGAGTAATAGCCTTGTATACAACACATCATTTTAATGTTTCTTTTGTTTATACATATATTTACTTCTTCTTCTCAACCTTAAGTATAATTATCTGCATGGTTAGACAAAAAGGGCAAAACTTGGTCTTGTTATTCCTTCGAACTATTGATATAATCACTAGTCTTTTTAAAAGTGTGTGCTTCTAACAGTGCCTATGAGCATGTAAGTTTTTTGTGGAACTACATGATTCACATCTGCTGGACCTTTTTTGTGCTGGTGGTTATTGTTCCTGGTTATCAGTTAAGATATTAATGTCTGTAGTTGCCACAACTGTCCTTTGTCAGTGTGGATTACTGTTTTAGCCATTATTATCTATTAGCTTGACATTTTGAAGTGTTGGCTATTGCTTTCTAATTGTTAAAAATTTTGATGAAAAATGTACCTGAAATCTTCCTCAATTTGGTTTCTAACAAATGGATTTGCATATTTGCTTTTCCTGAGATAGTTGACTTGCTAAAACTTGACTGCTGAGTTTGCTCTCATTTTCCCAGATTTTCCCTCTTGTAAGATATATTGTTGAGTGCTCAACCTCATGCGAGAAAACTTTGCTTATTCCCAGAATGCTGTTGATCATTCTTTCTCTTTTACTGCAATGATTCACATGTACCATTGGATTCTACATGATTGGAAATTAATCTTCTGTTGTCATTAGTTACTTTTCCTGTATTTCTGCTAGAAGTTGATTTGTGTGATTCAAGCCTAATCTATTCAGGCATCTCCTTTTTTTTTATTTGTTCTTCTTCTTATTGACTAAAGAGTTGTTAAATCATATGCATTTAGGTTTCTGAGAGACTGTTTTCTGATTCTGGGCAACGTCGAAGCATGAGACTTGCTGGAGAATCTGTTAACACAAGTTCGAGTACATCTATAGTTTCGGGGAATGGAACAAGCCACCCTTCTAAATATCCTGGAGGCTCTAAGTCAAATTCAGTGGTTTCACGTTCTGTGACTATTCGGAAGGGTCAGTCTTGTGCTACCGAGACTGCAGATGAAGGTAATAGTACTCATTTAACATTTTTCATCAGATTAATCTCTCTGGTCTTTGACTTTCAAATGGAGTATCTATTAAGTACACTTCATTACGTTCAGAAGCAAGCTTAATTTAATATGATGTGACTTGGATTATTTCAAGCGACTACGATGGATCAAATAGTTGTTCTCTGTCAACAGTCCTGCATGATCATTTACTAAAAGCCTTTTTAAACCAATCTAATAGTCCACTGTGTTTTTTAGATTATGTGTGGGTCGAGTGGTAAAATTGATCTATGGCAATGTTTTATCTTTTCTTTTTTTCTTGAAAAGATTATGACATGCTTTTAAACTAAGCTGAATATATATGCTTAAGTGGCTGTGGATGTCTTCTGAGAGTAGATTTATTGTAGTTGTAGCTTGTAATATTTTGTATACTCGGAGGCCATGTGGTTATTCATTAGATATTAAATATTTACTTTCAAATGCCACACATGTGATTCCACAGCACAAGTTTCTTTGGCGTCAATTGAAACAAGCTTAACGAATAAAGTTGTGTAACTAAATAGTTAATCAGAGAATGATCACAAAGCGGACGAGGAAGCTAATTAGACGAGTTGTTAATGGTGTTACTTTTATCATTTTTTGATTTTGCAATTTGAATATCTAAACAAAAGGATAAGTTTCTGAAGTATTATAGTTGCAATATTTTCTCATATAAATTTCTGACCAACTGAAATTATATTTCTTAGGGAACCATCATGATGTATATGATGAATCTAGATCAAATGTCACTAGTTCAAGCTCATCCCTGTATGGTGATAATAGATCGCTTGAACCAGAAGGAACAACCAGGTCTACAGGTGCAATAGTTTTAAGCAGCTCAAGAGTTTTAGATGGAGCTTCTGAAATTTTGAGTCTTCTAAGGCTTTTTGGGGAGGGCTTCAGACTTTCCTGTCTCTGCAGATGCCAGGTTGTAATTCACTTCTTGATGAGAGTTGTCTGGTATTGATTGCTGACCATGTAAATTGAGAGTTCTCTTGTCATGTTGCAGGATGCGCTGAACATCTATATCAAACTTCCACAAAAGCATTATAATACTGGATGGGTGCTTTCTCAGGTAGACCATTTTTCACATTGTTAGCAGATAGGACATCCTCCTGTCATACCTTGTCATCTTCTCTAGTTATTTTACCTCTGAAACATGAGAAGGTGGACTTAATTTTTAGTGCCCTATGATTGTGTGAGCATCTTTTTCATACATGCAATCCAAAGGCGAAAAGCAGCCTATTTATTTGTTCATGTGTTGCCTAAATTATCTCTATTTTTATGCTTATAGATATGGATTTGGGCTCGATTTCTTTTATTAAATAAACAAAATAAAGTGAAACAAAAATCTGTCTCCTAAAATTACGGGAGATGCTTGGGGTCTAACTGAGAACATACTTGTCAATGGTGGTTTAACTTAGCCATCAAAAGTTTTATGGATTTTTTCTTTTTATATATATAATTTTTTTTTATATATTTTGAAAATGAAACATTATTTTTTGCTTTCTTTATCATTTTGGTAATTCAATCGAAGCTCTTAAAAACTTTGCTTTTTTTAACTGTTTGGTTACTTATGCCTGAGCTAATATGTCTGTATCTTTTATGTACTTGTCCTGATACATTAGTTCTGCACAAATACATTCTGAAAGTTATCTTAGTATGTGTATAGTTTTGGTCGAGGCCCTTACTGTTATATCTAATCATGTGGCATAGGTTGGAAAAGCATATTTTGAAATGGTTGATCATCTTGAAGCTGATCGTGCCTTCAGTCTTGCACGCAGTGCCTCTCCTTACAGTTTGGAGGGAATGGATGTATACTCCACTGTTTTATATGTGAGTTTTCAGTTCATATAAAATTTCAAAATCTTATTCTTTAGCTTCAGTGCCTACATCATATCTTGGCTAATATAACTAATACTGTGTTTGTAAATGTACATTCCCTTTCTAGTACTAATCTACGGTCATCCATTTCTTGATTATATTGTAGATATTGATAGATTGTCATTCTTATTTAGTTGCTCTTTCATGTGTTACTTTTTTATTGGGTCAATTCTACTCCATCTTTTAGCATTTGAAGGAAGATATGAAGTTAAGTTACTTGGCTCAGGAGCTGATATCAACTGACCGTTTAGCTCCTCAATCCTGGTACCTTCTCCCACTTGCTATTTTTAGCTTTAATGGTGGATTATGTATTATTATGCAGCTTCATCTATTTTATTATATGCATGCATGTTATCCTTGTTGGCTACTTCTTACAAGACAAGATGCTTGGTGTTATTGAGCGAACTCTCTTGATCAATGTTGATTAGCCTTTTATTATGGGGGCTTTAATATAATTATCTACCATGTATATTATACGTTGGCAAATTGTTCCATATGTTGGATTATGAGTCTATGAATGTGGTATGGCAGGTGTGCTATGGGAAATTGCTATAGCTTACAAAAAGACCATGAAACTGCTCTTAAGAATTTCCAGCGATCCGTGCAATTAAATCCAAGATTTGCATATGCTCACACTTTGTGTGGTCATGAGTAAGGATCACAATATTATTTTATTCCCTCTCCATAGATGTATGTGATGCATTGCTCACTGCAACCTTTTTTTTATCTGGAAACATCTCTATAATCACAGATACGTGGCCTTGGAGGACTTTGATAATGGTATTAAGAGCTTCCAGAGTGCCCTTCGGGTAGACGCCCGACACTACAATGCCTGGTATGGACTTGGAATGATATATCTCCGGCAAGAAAAGCTTGAATTCTCTGAGCATGCTTTCCGGATGGCACACCAGATCAATCCGCTTTCCTCTGTTATAATGACGTATGTTGGGACTTCTTTGCATGCATTGAAGGTGAGATCAACTATTAGCAAGGCACTCCCCTAGCTTGTTATCGGTTTTGACTTCACTATTAATTGAATCCATCTCTCCAAACAGAGAAATGATGAAGCGCTGGAGATGATAGAAAGGGCTGTTTTAGCCGATAAGAAAAACCCTCTCCCTCTGTATCAGAAGGCTAACATCCTTGTTAGCATGGAAAATCTTGATGGGGCTATAGCAGTTCTTGAGGAGCTCAAAGAGTATGCCCCATGCGAAAGTAGCATTTATACATTAATGGGTAGCATATACAAGCGACGAAATATGTATGATAAAGCCATGCTTCATTTCGGACTAGCATTGGATATGAAACCATCTGCAACTGATGTTGCTGCTATTAAGGTAACAAGTTTCCCTCTATCAATCTTGTCTGTACAAGATATAATACAACTAATAGCACCTTTATGAATCACCTAAACATGGCAGAATCCATGGATAGCATCAAGTTTCTTACAAGGGAACTTTAATTACTCAAG